>CM053744.1:21739133-21751182 GCA_028658305.1 Pachyuromys duprasi
ACACACACACACACACACACACACATTTATAACAAAGGCAACTTATTACCTACACAAAATAAGGTATTAATAAAAAATAATTAGATAAAGCCAGTATAACAATGTAACAGAATAAAGGTCATCTAAAATGATGAGCTAATGTCTGTGATTTTTCCACTCATTATTTTTTACCTTAACATTTTAGTCTTTTCAGATAAGCTACCACTATTTTCTGCCACCCAAAACATCCAGTGCACCCCAGGAATCTTGTACCCCAACCGCCAGAATTTACCTCTGGTTATCGCCAATCTTCACTTTAATCATTGCTTTAGCTCAATGAAGATAGGCGATGTTACCACTCTAAGTCCATGGGAATTTTTTTTTAACCTGGAAATGACCCCATCCAAGAGCCATCTTTTTACTTAAAAAAAAAAAAGATATTGAAATTTAAAAATAAAGTTACTGGGTTTACAAGAAAGCCTTATAAATGCTTGTAGATATTTCTAAAAGTAGATGTAAATGGTAAAATTGCCTATCATAGGATATATCTTAGCAATAAAAAGATCAAATTCCTAAAATAGTAAGGTTGGATTGTTTGATTTTTGCTGTTTCATTACATAGATCAAACACAGGTCCTCATGTAGAAGTTAAATGTCAGCTGGGCAATGTTAGTGATACTTGTAATCCTAAGACTAGGGAGGCTGAGGCAGAACAATCTCTACAACTTTGAGGCCAGCCTGGGCTACCCAGTGAGTCCCACCCCAACCCCGGCTCCTTAAAAAGACACTCTTTCAGAAAAAGCAAAAAGAAGCTTAAATTTGAGCATGGCCCTCTCATTACATCAGGGAAGATAGTTACTATGTAGAGTTCCCTTACGCAGCTTTCCCTCCCTCTTCCCTGTCTATGGTGAACTGGGCACCTTGACAACCAGATTCAAAGCTTTGACAGAGTACAGGAAAAGTTCGTTTCTCTCCTTCAAATTAGAATTTATTTATAGCCACATTTTAGATTCAAATGAATTCATCACGAAACCAGTACGCAGCAGCTGCAGCAGCACCTAACTCACTGACAGAGACAGACATAGGCGGGGATGGGGGGGGGGGGTTCCATTCAGTGCTTTGTTTAACGGAGGGAGATAGGTGTGACCAAAGGGCAGCGTGTCTACACAGTACTCTTTGTTGAAGTTATGTCCACATACCCATGGGTGGGGTTGACGTGGGAACCAGCCTGCCCATAAAGGTAGTCCAGCCTCTGTTTGGGAAGCCCATGTTGAGATCCATATGCTTCGCATGACCCTAAAGGCTGCTGCAGGTCTGGACTGTGGAACCACTAAAGTCAAGTTCAGTCAGTCCCCAGGAAAGCAGAGCAGAAGCCAGTGTCAGGATGTTGTCAACCGAACCGGTGCCTGGGACTGTCAGGCACAAGGACTGAGCCAACCATTGGTTTGGCGACACTGTCTCCTAAAATGAAATTTTAGGGAAAATGTAACATTTGCTTTGTCATTCATATCTTACTGTTCATTTTAAATTCAACCTCTTTTGAGCTATAACTGAAGATTCACAAAATGCCCCGCGGTGATCTAGAGTATCCGTAAAGCCATGTTGTGGGCAGCACAGTTAGTTTTAGGACATTGTCACCGCTCTCAAGCAAATATTACATGCCTTCTGTCAGTTTTTCTCCATTTCCCTCCAGACTCCTCCAAGCCATGGGCAACTGGTGCCCTACTTTCTGTTGCTACAGATTGTCTGCTCTGAATGTCTCATGTGGGTGAAATCAGTGTTCAGCACTTCATGACTGATTTCTACATAGGATAATGCTTGCAGGGCTCAAGCATGCTGCATCCTGTATCAACATTTTTCACTCTTTCAGAACCCAGGGCTGCACTTCATGTACTTATCACCTGACAGACAGTTTAGGCTGTTCCATTACTTACCCTGGGTATTACTGAATACTCTTGAATACTTTTGCGTGTATATGAGAGTAGGATTTCTAGCCCTTGTAAGGATCCTACTTTACCTTTTAAGCAACCCCCAGGAGGCTGGCTTCATCTTTCCACATCCACACTAGTGAGCGGATGCTCCTAGTGGGTGTGAAGTGCTTTCTGTGTTGTGGCTTGGGTTTAGGGAGGTTGTTTTTGTTGGTTTGGGTATTCTTTTAATAGAAAATAAAATTTTAATTAATTGTTTGAGTATTTCATACATGTACATATTGTATTTTTATCATATTCACCCTTATTCCCCTCCAACTCTCTGGACCTATCACCACAAGCATTCCTCCAACTCTTTTTTTTCCTTTTTATAAATTTAATTTTTATTTTTTTACAATTTATTCATTTTATATCCTGATTGAAGCCCCCTCCCTCACCTCCTCCTGGTTCCGTCCTCCCTCCCTCTTCCCCCTTATCTCCTTCCCCTAGTTCACTGGAAGGGGGAATCCTCCTCCCCTGCCATCTGACCCTAGCTTATCAGGTCTTGTCAAAACTGCCTGGATCCTCTCCCTCTGTGGCCTGGCAAGGCTGCTTCACCAGGCGGTAGTGATCAAAGGGCAGGCAACCAAGTTCATGTCAGAGACAGCCCCTGCTCCCTTTAATTAGGAACCCACATGGAGACTGAGCTGCTAACAGCTACATCTGAGGGGTCTAGGTCCCCTCCATGCATAGTCCTTGGTTGGTGCATCAATCTCTGCAGGGATCCCTGGGCCCATATTTTTTTGGCTTTCTTGGTCTCCTTGTAGAGCTCCTGTCCCCTCCAGGTACTTCCATCCCCTCTTCTTCCATAAGACTCCCTGTGCTCTGCCCAAAGTTTTGCTGTGGGTCTGTGCATCTGCTTTGATCCCCTGTGGGGTGGAGCCTTTCAGAGGACCTCTATGTTGGGCTCCCATCCTGTTCCCTCTCTTCCACCGCTGCTGCTGTCTATCCTGTTTGCCCTTCTGAATGAGATTTAAGCGTCCTCTCTAGGGTCCTCCTTATTGTTTATCTTCTTCTGTAGATTTTAGTAAGGTTATCCTATACTATAAGTCTAATATCTCTTACAAGTGAGTATACTTGAGCGTCTTTCTGGTTCTGGGTTACCTCACTCAAGATGATCTCTTTTAGTTCCATTCATTTGCCTAAAAATTTCATGATTGGCTTGTTTTAAATAGCTGAGTAGTACTCCGTTGTGTAAATGTGACACAATTTCTGTATCCATTCTTTGGTTAAGGGACATATAGGTTGTGTCCAGATTCTGGCTATTATGAATAAAGCTGCTGTGAACATAGCTGAGCAAACATCCTTGTCGAATGGTGGAACGTTTTTCAGGTGTATGTCCAGGAGTGGTATAGCTGGATCTTGAGGTAATTAAAGTTGCATTGGTGGTTCAGTGGTAGAATTCTTGCTTCCCCCAACTCTTAATTTCATGTGATCTTTTTCCTCCTTTCCTCCTTCCCTTTCTTCCTTTCTTTCTAGAACCAACTTAAAACAATTAATGTGCATATGGGTTTGACCATACATTGTAGTGTGGCCAGCATACCAGAGACCACACCCCAGAGCAAAACTGTCTCTTCACTGGCAGCTCTCAGCTAGAAGCATGTCTTAGTGTGCTCATGAGTACAACTGCCTCCTCAGTCCTGAAGGCACCTTTGACAGCGGTCCTCCTCAGCCTCTCGAATCTCTCCATCACCTGTTCCATGTTGTTTCCTGAGCCTTGGGGTCGGGAAGGGGGTGAAGGCAGGATTTGGATAACCCATTAGAGGTGAGCTTTCCACAGTCACTTACTCTGTGCAGTTTGACCAGTTTCCTAATTGCAGCTCTGATTAATTTCCCCAATCCTTATTGGCTGCTTGTATAGTTTTTTTTTTCTGTAGAAATATCTACTGAGGTCCTTTGCCCATTTTTAATTAGGTAATATTTCAATTACTGGGGTTGTAAGAAATTTTTTAATTGGTTTTGGATACAAATCTCCTGTGATATATTTTTTTAAAAACTATTCCATTCTGTTGCCTGTGTTTTCACTGTCTAAATGCTGGCCTTTGAAAGCACAATTTTTAAGATCCCAAAGGAGTATGTTTTTTTTTTTTCTTTTCTCACTGTACTTTTAAGGCAAGAAAGCTTAGACCAGCAGTTCTCAACCTGCGGGTCACAACCCTTTCAGGGGGATCACCTAAGACCACCAGAAAATGCAAATATTTATATTATGATTCATAACAGTAGCAGAATTACAGTTATGAAGTAGCAACAAAATAATTTTATGGTTGGGGGTCACCATAACTCGAAGACCACTGGCTTAGACCTGTGTTTTTTGGCAATACTTGAAATTTAACTCCTTTTGAGTTAACTTTCTGTGTGGTGGAAGAAATGGCCTAACTTCCCTCCTTTCCATATAAATGCCATGTGGTCCTGGCATCATTTGTTGAAGGGACTCTGCTTCTCTGCCTTGAGTTGTCTTAACACCTTTTCAAAAAGGAAAAGCAAAGACCATAAACATGGGGGTTTATATCTAGACTTCAGGTTTTTTTTTTTTTCCAAACATTTACTGAACACAACACCATTTTCCCTCTTACACAGCAAAGTTGTTAGTTTCAAATTAGCTGAGTCATTAGGACTGTCAGCTGCCATGAAATCAAAAGTGATTCTACAGGTCAAACTCAGATAGAGAACATCATGCAATTCACAAGTCATTGATAGGCCTCGGTGCAGTCAGCAAGGTCACTGTGCTTATGAAAGTCACATCAGTGGTGTGACAAGAACCCACGATAGAACGACATCATTGGCTCATAGTTAACCACAGTGAATGACTAGACTACAACTATGTAGCTCCTCTGCACTGAGGACTGCAGGAAGCAATAAACATTACAAGGGACGGGTCTTGTCAATAGGCTAAGGTCAGATCTTACTCCCCCGCTCTGTAGCACTGATCAGACTGCTTAGGAAAGCTGGGGGGTGGGGGGGAAGGTCACCTCATCTTACCTCCTCTACCAGTTCCTGAGCAACAACAACAAAAGGCTGTGCACACATATTACCTGATAAATAGTTACAAAGCCTGTCTGTTTCCTCGCCTAGCAGGCCTGCATCTTCACTTTTCTGATGAGGCTACTCAGCCCATGAGTCACCCCTAAAAAGGAGAAGTTTTAATCCAATGATTTATCATCTGTCTATGCCAGCATCACACAGCCTCAGTCACTGTAATGTAGTAAGATGTGAGGCAAAAGAATGAGAGCCTTCCAATACTTGTTTTCTCTTTCAAGTGTTTTGTTTTGTTTTGTTTTTTTCTGTCTTAGCAGTATTATCTTCTAATCTATGGACAGAAGATCTTTTTTAATGTATTTGGATCTTTGTTCATTTCTTTGAGCTATGTTTATAGCTTGTAATATGTTAAGTTTGGCAGTTATTTTATTACACTTTTAAATATTTTAATTTTGATCCTTTGATAAATGGAATTGTTTTCACTTGAGAATTGTTCGTTGATAGCATATACATTTGGAGTTTATTTTTGTATGTTTATCCTGTATCCTGCATCTTTAATATATCCATTTTTTTTGTCTTCTCTGGTTTTGGTTTACATTTGCCTAGTGACTCATGTGTGTTTTGCCCAGTGTTATGTCTCTTTTTGGGTAATGTCTGTTTCCTGGCCTACTTTTAATTGGGCATTTCCTGACTTTTTTATTATTTAGTGCTTTTTTGCTGTTGTTTTTATGTGACTTTCTTGTACATTTTAAAGTTATTATTTATCATTAATTATTTATGTTTTAGCATACGTCTGTGTGTATACATGCCACTGGTCATCAAATCCTCTGGACCAGCAGTTACAGACCATTGAGAGTGCCCAGGAACTCAGGTCCTCTGCAAGAGCAGCAAGTGCTCTTAAGTGCTGAGCCATCTTTCCAGCCTCTATCTTATTTTTCACTATTTTATTTATTATTAGTATGTGTATATGTTGTGTGTCTGCCACAGTGCACACGTTGCTGTCAGAGAACAAAGTGTTTAGCATTGATTCTCTTTCCGTGCTGGGTCCCAGGGATTAAACTCAGGTGATCGGGCTTACATGGCCAGTGCTTTTGCTGAGACACCCAAGTTCCCTGTATAGTTTTGTATCTTGGATAATGGCTCTTACTTCTGTCCTGTAACCGACACTCTGTTGATGCTCTCTTTGTCGAGCCAGGCTTTTGAACTTACATGATCTTCCCAGTTTCTATGTTTCTGCCTGTACCCTGTGGACATGGTTGGTATCATCCACAAACCCTAATTGTTCTGTTAAGAAATGTCCTTCCTGCTTTTCTCTGGTAGCTTATTGGCTTTTTGGTTTATGCTCTGGTCCTTATTCATGTTGTGTGTGAAGGGAGGGTCCAGTGCCATTCTTCTGCATGTGGATATGCCATGTTCCAGCAGCAATGTAGAGTCACACCAAGATTGAGCTTCAGGTATTGGCACACACAGGGGTTTTCTGTCTTTGAGAATCTTAACATAAACATCTCAAATCAGCAATTCTTGATCCCATCCCTCAACCCCATCCCTACAACCTAAGGGCTCCCCCATCACCAGTGCCAACCCATCGTTCCTAGGCAGATCCTCACCATTGCCTGCACCTGTGGAAAGGGCTGGGTTCTGTGGTGACTTCCTTCCACTCTCCTGTTACTATCATTGTGTTCTTCACAACTGATCTTTAAGAAACAGGCCTGAGAGCTATTCTGAGAGGCATTCGTCTTTCTCAGATGAAATTTTTAACAGATCCTCTCATAAAAGAAAAGCCAAGAGAGCAATCAAGAGTGAGAATTCAGCCTGGCTCACTCTGTCTGGCTTTCCTCTTCTGTCTGTGTAAGCTCAGAACACAGTTTTGTGGATTGCTAGCTCATGTAGGAAGGTGGGCTGACCATGTTGATGTGACACTGAGGGAGAAAGGGGGTAAATTTCCAGTCTGAAAGTAGGTGATTTTTTTTCCAATTTCCCTTGATTGCCAGTCAGCACTATCTATAGATGGAAATTCAGGACTTCAGCTTTCTTGATGTACTATCTGTCGTGTGCTTCCCAGGTGCCATCAATGAAAAGGCCACACACCCTGGGTACTATGAGGACCTAGTGGAGAAGTCTATGGGGAAGTACAATCTTGCCACAGAGGAGATTGAGAGAGACTTACACCGGTCCCTTCCAGAGCACCCAGCTTTCCAGAACGAGATGGGCATCGCAGCTCTGAGAAGAGTCTTAACAGCTTATGCTTTTCGCAATCCCAACATAGGGTATTGCCAGGTAATTGCCATGGGTTTATGTTCGGGGAGGCCCTAAGTGTCCTCTGATCTCTACCCAGCCTGTAGCCTCAGTTCTCAAGATCTTGAAGGAGGAGAATTCATATGGGCCTCAGCATCGGAACATCCAGCCAAGAGCTTAATCAGAGCAAGCAAGGAAGCCAGGGTTGGAAGCCGAGCAGCAGCGGCCCCAAACCCAGCAGGCAGCGGGTTTACAGTTCTCTTCTCCCAGTTGTCCATCATGCCTCCCAGTTGTCCACTCGCTCAGCACGGACACTTACAGGAAAGGGCTACTTTTCTTAAAAACACTGTTTTACACAGATGTCAGTCTGTTGTCAGGAGACATGAAAGAAGCCAGAATGTGTATCGGGGTTTAAGTATCCCCAGAGTTGAAAAGTTTACTTGGGGAAATGGCAACGGTACTATAAGCCTCTTCTCTTGCAGGAGGCTGGCCTGGCTAGGCTACACCATCATCAGCCATTGACCCTTACATCTTTTGGGGGGACTATAGGTTGATGCACCCAGTGTTCATCATATCTTTGGGGCCTAGTTGCTCAGTCCCCTGCAGAACAAACCTCCAGCCGAAGACTGACAAAAACATTTTCTTTTGTTTTGTTTGCCAGCAGATAGTGGACAGGGAAGCTCCATGGCTAATGGAGGTCATTGCAGGGGCGGGGGGGGGAGGGGGGTATCTCAACCGTGGCATTACCAACATTGTGGGTTAGAGTGATGTCGGAGAAACTCAAAGTGGTGGGGTTGGTGTTAGAAAGGTTTTGTGAATAGATTTGCTTAGGAGATGTTAAATCACACAAAGCAAAATTTAGCTCAGGGAGCTCTGTCTGCCGGGTACTCCAAAAATGAGAATAATAAGCAAACCAGACCTGCTAGAGATAAGCAAAATTTACGGTGCTGGGATGTTAATATTTGTTCACCAGGATTGAGCAGCCATTAGGGCTAGCGAGAGCTGTTTTAAAACAACAGCAGCTTCTTTAAAAATAAGAAGAACTGGACGATATGCATGCTAAGTCTCCGCCCGCCCATCCCACACTTGCAAGGCTCCGGGGTCTGTGCACATTGTTCAAGGTAACTGGAGCTGGGACATGCAGATGATCTAGAGATAGCGGTGTGCGTGTGACATGCATAACCCCGAGGTACGTAGTACTTAGCAAAATCTCCTTTTGGAGGCCAAATCCCTTTTAGGTTACCTCTACTCAGCCATGCACACTCTTCCGCAAAGAGCTCTTCCTCCACCTTTAAGTGCGTGGAGGGATCTCTCACTGGGAGGGCTGTTGTTGCTGTTATTTCTACAGCGAGAGACTCTTTGTCCCAGGTGTTCCCCGTACTGTGTTGCATGCTCAACATCTCTGACCCCTAGCCACTAGGTAACAGCAGAACCCCCAACGCTTAAATCCCCACTAGATGTTGCAAGGTCTCCCGGAGGGGCACCCTCACCCTAACTGATAACTCCTGCCCTGAGAAGACAGCCAAAGGCTGAGTGGCAGGAAGGGTCTTTTGACCAGTCTGAAGGCTGCCGTTCTACCCTAAGGTGGAGGACCAGCTCCGCAGCGTTCCGCTGAGACTTCCTGCTGCTCCCCTGTCTTTTCTCAGGCACGTCATGTCACTGAACACAGAGCTCTCACACGCTAGGGGTAGGCTTTCACACATGTCAAAGCAAATGTTTAATGCAGACTAACAAAAAATATTGCCCACATAAAATTAAAATAATGCCTTGTACCAGTGCCTCGATCATCAGCCTGACACACATGCACACACCTCACAACTGTATACCACATTTATCTTTCTGGTAGCACCCAATTTAAATATATCCCCAAATTGCTCCACTGACTGTACAGTTTTGTTCTTTCCCTCTGGTAGCGGCAGTCAAGGCTCATGAGCTCATCATCTCGGCTCCCCCTGCTTTCCCATCCCATCTGGAGCCCATTATAAAGGAAAGCCACGGAACCCCATCTTGCCTGAATGGCTGAGGAACTGACCTTGATCAAGACCACAGACTAGAACTGGCAGGCTTATTCTCGTGTGGAATTTTAATAAGCACTCTGCTTGGAATACCAAGGCTTTCAAGAAAGAACCTTTTCAGTCAGATACCTTTTAGGGGGGGCTATGTTGCACAGTAAATTGGTACGGGTTTCTAGAAGATCAAAAGGAACTCACAAGCTACTTGGCTTTGGACAGAATAGAGTTTATTTTTATCTTTTGATCTTCATATTTTAATTAAGGGACAGTTCACATTGAGCCTCTTAGCGGTTATGAGGTTTCTGATAATATCTTTTAATAAAATAGAATTACTTTAGAATTTAAATCACCTTTATTTAACTTGAGCATCTTTTCCTAGATGAAAATAAGGGAGGAGGGCGCCAACTCAGCAAGGTTTCCTTGTTTTCTGAGGGCAGCCTGGAGCCCTGTGTATTTGGTAATAGGAACTATTTATGGGAGATAGGGGGAAATAGTGTCCTCCAGGAGTTAAGGATTAAGAATACTGGAGGGAATTAGCAGGCTGAAAGCTTTGTCAAACAGGCTCAGGGCAGTCGCAGCACTTGCCTGTGCATGCCCGAGTCAGGTGAGCAATGGGGGCAGTGAGGAACGCCCCTCAGCAGCCGCTGAAGAGGGCAAATGGCCTTTCCACTCTAAGGGACATAAGCGAACAGAACTAAGTACTCACCAAGCTTTTGTGGCCTGGAAATCCTAAGCTTATTAATCTGTTTTTTCTTGGGAGTTTATTAGCACCTACAAGAATGGCCTTTTTTTTTTTTTTTTTTTTTTTTTGGTCAGTGTTGTGAGTGAACTATGCCAGGAATATAGACAAAAACATTTCTATCTTCTCATAATGCTGGAATAACAATAAATCCAGAAGGTGCCAGGGGTTCAGTGGCAACAACTTGCCAGGTATTTGCACTTCCTTAGCACTCTGGCTCAGCCAAATACAGGTTTTTAATTCCAATCTTGATTACTATTATTAACTCTCATGTTAAACATGATACAGTCTGTCTGTCTGTCTGTGATATAGAATGGATAGATAGGGTTGGGCTGTGTAAGCGTCTTGGGCTTCAGACATGGGCTGTCATAAATGTCAATAGAGCTGCACTGATAAGGGACCCAGGAGGAAGCTGCCACAGTAGCAGGGGTGCTGAGGGGTCGCAGCTTTGGCATAGCCATAGAGCTCAGTCTGGCTGGAGAGGCAAACAGGCAGGCTTGCACCAGAGAGAGAAACCCACAGGTGGACGGATGGACAGAGGCCCAGACAACTAAGCTTTGTCAGCAGTGGGAACTCAGCCACTGGAATGTCCCTGCGACACTCAGTGGTTCTGTGCCTGTAGATCCCGGATGTACTCAGTAGGTAACAGAAGACAGCTGGTGGCAGCTGTCCCCAGTGCAGTCCTGGGAGTCCTTCTCTTTATGGGATCCAGAGGAGGGGGTTAAACCCTTTCTTTCGTCTGGCATGTCCAGTAAGCTCTTGGGTCTGAATTTCCGGATAGAGTTGTAATACTGCCACATGCCCCTGCAGTCTCAGTTCAGCCCAGTTAATTTATAGGATGGCACCTATATACTTTCAGGAATAGCCTCCCTTTTTTAGTCTGTGCTGCACCAGACAGGTGGCTATTTGTGTGTCACCCTTCATCTTAAAATGGAGGTAGAAGCTGTTTGTCAAATGGCACACCCTGAGCTAGGGGGCAGTGGCTCGCGCCTGTAATCCCAGCACTCAGGCAGTCAGAAGCGGGCAGATCTCTGTGAGTTCAAGGCCAGACTGGTCTACAAAGTGAGTCCAGGACAATCAAGGCTACACAGAGAAACCCTATCTCGAAAAACCACCACCAACAACAGTAATAATGATAATAAATGGCATGCCCTAAAATACCACTGCTCTCCATAGTTTGGAGTAACTTGAAGGGGCTTCAAGATGGCTACAAGATGGCTTCTATGTAAAATGCCTTTGCTGTGTTCAGGCTGTGTTTGATGGTGTCCTCTCTCCTCCCATCAGGCGATGAACATTGTCACTTCAGTGTTGCTCCTTTATGCCAAAGAAGAGGAGGCGTTCTGGCTGCTTGTGGCCTTGTGTGAGCGCATGCTGCCTGATTACTACAACACCAGGGTTGTAGGTATGTGGGGTTGTGGTGACATGCCTTAGCCTGCCTCAATAGGAAGAAGACTGTAGCATTGTATTAGTTCTTCTCCTCGAAGCTGTGACAAAATTCCTAGCCAAAAATCAGCTCAGGGGAGGATGGGTTGATTGTGGCTCAGAATTTTCCTATTCTGGCTGGGTCACAGCAGCGGGACCACGAGGCAACTGGTCACCTTGGGTCCCAGTCAGGAAACAGAGAGGTCGATATTGATGCGTGGTCTGCTTTCTTCTTCTTCTTCTTCTTCTTCTTCTTCTTCTTCTTCTTCTTCTTCTTCTTCTTCTTCTTCTTCTTCTTCTTCTTCTTCAGTCCAGGATCCCAGCCCCTGGAACAGTGCTGCCCACATTCTGTGTGGCCCTTACCAGTGTAGCTAGACTCCTCCAATAATATCTCCTCAGGAATGCTCAAAGGTGTGTCTCCTAGCTGATTCTAAATCCAGTAAAACTGACCAGTGCATGCATTACACCAGCTTAACATATGGTGAATGCCTTCAGCCAGAATTTCTTTAAATTAAAAAAAAAAAGGCATTAAAAAGCAAGCTGTGTTGTGGTACATCTACACAATGGAATATTACTCAGCAATAAAAAGCAAGGAAATCATGAAATTCACAGGTAAATGGTGGGAACTGGAAAGGATCATCCTGAGTGAGCTATCCCAGAAGCAGAAAGACACACCAGATATATACTTACTCATAAGTGGATATTAGACATATAATATAG
>CM053744.1:21751682-21772619 GCA_028658305.1 Pachyuromys duprasi
GTTCAATATCCAAGTGGGTTCCATAATAATAGGAACAGGGACTGCCTCTGACATGAACTGATTGGCCTGCTCTTTGATCACCTCACCCTGAGCGGGAGAGCAGCCTTACCAGGCCACAGAGGAAGACAATGCAACCACTCCTGATGAGAGCTGATAGAATAGGATCAGAAGGAAGGAGAGGAAGACCTCCCCTATCAGTGGACTTGGGGAGGGGCATGTGTGGAGAAGGGGGAGGGAAGGTGGGATTGGGAGGGGAGGAGGGAGGAGCTTATAGGGGATACAATGTAAATAAAGTGTAACTAATAAAAATTAAAATAAAAAAAATTTTAAAAAAGCAAGCCGTGTCTTGGGACCCTAGAGCTACAGACTATGCATATGAACAAGGGTTTAGCAACTGTGATGGTCAGTACTGATCGTCAACTTGTTACAAACCAAGAGTCACGTAGAAAGGTGAGCCTGTGGGAACATCTGCAGAGGATTGTCTTAGCTGCCTTCCTTGATGTGAGAAGACCCATGCTGAGTGGGCAGCACCGTTCCCTGTTTTGGGGCCCTGGGTATATAAGCATAGAGGAAGCTAGCCAAGCAGTGAGCATCACTGTGTTCGTTTCTCTCTGCTATAACCTGTGTTTCTGAACAGCTGCTTCCGACTCATGCTGCCCTGCAGTGGTTGATGGTCTGTGAGCCTGGAACTGTGAGCCAGATTAAACCCTTTCTCCCCTAAGCTGCTTTTTCTGTAGGTATTTTTGCCGCAGCAACAGAAATGAAAGTGGACTGCAGTCTATTTGATCATGTAAGGCTAACTGACCATTTTGTGCCACCCGCCCAGGTGCCCTGGTGGACCAGGGAGTCTTCGAGGAGCTGGCCCGAGACTATGTCCCACAGCTTTACGACTGCATGCAGGACCTGGGGGTGATCTCTACCATCTCCCTGTCGTGGTTCCTGACCCTCTTTCTCAGTGTGATGCCATTCGAGAGTGCAGTGGTGGTCGTGGACTGTTTCTTCTATGAAGGAATCAAAGTGATATTCCAGTTGGCCCTCGCTGTACTGGATGCCAATGTGGACAAGCTGTTAAACTGCAAGGATGATGGAGAGGCCATGACTGTTTTGGGAAGGTACAGTACTGTGGCTGGCTTGGGGCCACCTCATGAGTTTGACTTCATTGATCAAAAGGCTTATTGTTCTCCTCTATGGCCAGGGACACATTTTCATATTCTTTTTCATTTTTAATGTTTATTTGTTATCTAGACATCTAGGATACTTGTATACATGTATGTGCAGGTAAATGCCCTGGTGTGCATAACCACAGGGCCTTAGGTATCTTCATCCAGCACTCTCCACCTGTTCTGTTGGGGTAGGGTCTCCCACTGAACTGGGGACTCAAGTTTCCTTGGCTAGATTGGAAGCCAGAGAACCCCAGCGATCCTCCTGTCTCCTGTCTTTGTCTCCTTGAAGTTGGAGTTACAGTGTGCTGGAGATCTGGCTTGTGCTGAGTACTGGGATCCAAACTCCAGTCCTCAGGATTATACAACAAGCACCTTAACCCTTTAACCACCTCTCCAGACCAATGTTCCTTTTCTTTAGAAGTAAAGGGAGTTTCTTTTTCTTATTTTTATTTTTATTTTAGAAAATCTTAGTAAGGCCTGATGTTGCGCACTGTAACCCAAGCTGTTCAGAAGGCTGAGGCAGGAAAATCATATATTCAAAGCCATCCTGGCCAAGTTAACGACAACCAATCTCGAGATACAAACTGAGAGGGGGCTGGGGCTCCTGAGTTGCTTAGCATGTGCAAGGCACTAGGTTCAATGCCCAGGGCTTGACAGAGAGACAGAAACAAACAAAAATAAACAAGAAAATCGTAGATTTTTGTTTTAACTGTACATTTAATAATGTACAATTTGAGATCTGTAACGAAGGCATTCCAGTTCATTTCCAGTGACAACTGGTTCATATCTTGTCTAAGGTACTTAGACAGCGTTACCAACAAAGACAGTACCCTGCCTCCTATCCCTCACCTCCACTCTCTGCTCAGTGACGATGTGGGGCCCTACCCTGCAGTGGACATCTTCAGACTCATAGGAACATCCTACGAGGTAAGTTTTGCTTAGTAGCCATGTGGTAACAGTGTTCCTGTATTCCCAGCCAGCTCAGCTGCTTGCAGGTCCCCTGCTGCCTTTCCTAGCTGGTCTCAATCCAGCCTGTGCTGTCCTCATAGGAAGTGACAGACCAGCTGCCTCATGAAGATTAACGATGGATTTCTCAGAGCTGTAGAGCAGTGTTTCTCAACCTCCCTAATGCTGGGATCTTTTAACACAGTTCTTCCTGCTGTAGTGACACCCAACCATAAAATTATATTGTTATTACTTCATAACTATAATTTTGCTACTGCCCTCAAGGGTCATGACCCACAGGTTGAGAACTGCTGTCCTAGGTAGAGCCTTGGAAGCCTAAGGCCAGTTGCTTACAAGTTAGAGGCCTATCTTTCTGTTTCTTTGGATGCCATCTGTGTCCAGCAGGTAGGAAGAACCATGTCTTCATGGGGCAGCCTCAGGAGAAAGAGTCTTCTGCAAACCCTTTCCATAACATTTGTCCACAAGTGCATCTCTTCTAACTGAAACACTTACAGATAAGGCCTTTCTTGCCAATGCTGCAGCAACTGGGGATTAAGTATCAACACGAGTTTAGGGATGGACAGAAATCCTGTCCCTATTAAGCTGTGAGAATTGGTTGTCTGAGGCAGGTGACTGTAAGCTAACATTTTGGTCTTAGAGATGGACACTGAGTGGATCCTGGGATTTCTCATGGGTCTTAACGTTCATCATAAATGGCAAGCTCTGGCCCTCTGACATCTGATCCAGAAGCATGTCAGATTCAACTCTCCATGGGCTGAGGAGCAGTCATGGGAAACCTTCATAGATTACTCATTCCCCATTCCCATTCAGAATTCTCCTGAGGTATTCTTCAGGTGTGAAGATTATTTATTTATTTTTTACTGTTTTTCTTCTTACTGAGAAGTTTTTATGTATCCTGGGCAATCCTTAAAGTTACCCCACTGTAGATCACTCAGGCACAGTTTATAGACAATAGAAAATCTGTTATTCCAGCTGATTGGGACCACACCTAGGTATTCAGGGAGCTACATGTGTCCCCAAGTATCCTGAACACTGGGCGTTTGAAGGCAGAAACCACTTCCTGGTACCTGACTTGGCAGCTTTGGCAAAAGCGGCTAAGATAAGTGGCTGACTGCAGGGTCCTGCACACACAGGCTAAGATAAGTTAGATAAATTAGCTGGGGCATCTTGACCTTAGAATCCTAGAGCAGAGCTGAGTAATTTTCCGTGGAATTCTCCATCAAGGAGATCAGATTCTAGTCAAACCTGCAGTGGCCTCAGCAAAAATACAAGATGGAGGAACATTTGCACTGCCTTGCCCTTGTCCCAGAAGTAAAGTCAATCTTCCTGTCTCATCCTCTTGAGTGCTAGAAAATCTTAGCCAGCACACTCGGCCTCTGATGGTTACTGTGTGTGTGTGCATGCGCACGAGCACAAGCGTGGGTGTATGTGCATGCATACATGTGTGTACACATGTCGAGGCCAGAGGTTGACATCAGTTTTCTAAATCAACTGCTCTCCACCTTACTTTTTTGAAACAGGCTCCTTTGCCTCTAGTCTCTATCTCCCCAGTACTGGTGGTACAGGCTCTTTTTTTTTGTAAGGCTTCCAGGGATTAGAACTCAGATCCTCAACCCTGAGCAGCAAGACTCTTATGTGCTGAGCTCTCACACAGCCCCACAGACACTGTGGAGCCGATGCTCACTGAGATGCTGTTTGGATCGGAGATTTTCCTCCCTCGGGAGCTTTCCTCTCTCCCAGCCACAGTTAACCATAGAGTGAATTATTCCACCATTAAAGGCAATTCTTGCCAACTCCTGAATTGGGCTGCTTAGTCGAAATAAATATTATGTCTTCCTTTCTTGTCCAAGTTTGGAAAACATGTGGGCAGTGCCAGGCATGTTAGAGTTTGAAGAGATGGCCAGCTCACAGAATGCACGTGTGGATGTCTGAACCCAACACATGCTGGTGAAGGAACACAGAGACCAGCAAGCATTCTCCAGCCGTCTCATCTCTGTCCCATGCCCTTAAACCTTTACTCACACACAGCCTCATCCCCACGCGTTCTTCTTGATGGGTTATTGACTCAAGGAAAATACATGTGGCTGTGAAATTTAGTTCTGGCACTGGACATAGGAGAATCTGTAGATTATTAATCTAAAGTCCTTAAATACCTTTCCAACATGAAATCTAGTAGGTCAGTGTCATGGAGGGAGTAACCGTTTCTATGTGTCATGACTATGACCACAGTCTTCACGTGTGACTCTGTTTGCTTCAGCACATTTGTTTTTCCAGAAATGCCAATATTGTGCCTTCCTTTCCAGAAATTTGGAACTATCCGGGCAGATTTGATTGAGCAGATGAGATTCAAGCAGAGGCTGAAAGTGATCCAGACCCTGGAGGACACCACCAAACGCAATGTGGTAAGCCCTTTGAAGGGCAGCAGGGGCTGGGGGGGAGCGCCTTACCTCCCCACTTGCTCACCCTCCTGCTGCCTCCTCAGTTCCAGTCTGACCTGCTTTGGGTCTGGGGGGCTCACTGTGCTCGCTCCCTCACAGGTGCGGACCATCGTGACGGAGACCTCCTTTACCATGGACGAGCTGGAGGAGCTATATGCTCTCTTTAAGGTGAGAGCGTAGACTCATGCTCCCTCAAAAGGATGAAAAGAGCTTGCCTTAATCATTCCAAGTTCTCCATCATTCTGGTAGGTGATGTAGATTTTCCATGGGTTCCCAGCATGCAGGAGGAGGAAGACAGCTGGGAGAACAAAGGTGCCACACTTAGCAGGAGAAGTCAGTTATTAGCACTAGTTTAAGCTAGTGCTTTAGTTAGGTTCCTCGCCATAGTTTTCTTGGACCTTACAACATGGGAGCTTGATTTCTAAACCTCCATAAAACGGTGATCAAGTTCAAATTCTGCCTGAAAAATTTATAACTTATAATTTCCCCTGCTAAACTCCAAATCACCCTTAAGGAAAAATAATATACAGCCAGAAGAAAAAGGCTCATGCTGGGTTAGGAAGCCTGGCTAGAGGTCATTGTTTCAGAAGTCTTCCGGCTCATGGTTGGCCAGCTCTGTTAGTGCTGGGATGTGATGGTGCAAAGCATCATGGGGGATGGGGAAACAAAGTTGGGGAACAGAAATATACTAAGAGAGGGTTCAAGACAAGATGTAGCCCTGTATAATATGACCCACTTCCTCTAACCAGGCCCCACGTCCAGGAGTTTCTATCGTGTCCCAATAAGGCCAACAAATGATTAATCCACTGATGAAGGCCAGGTGCCCATGATTCAGTCACCAATCAGTGACAGGATTCATCTTCTGGGGACCAAGTTTTCAACATATGGCATGGTTGTGCGGATGGTTCATACGCAAACTCTAACAAAAACTCTATACATCTATCGAAGAGCATCCTGGGTTCAATGTCTGTGGTTTCCATTGAGCCACTATTGGTATTATTGATCCTTAATAAGAAAAATATAAGTCTAAAACAACTTTAAATGTAATTTTCTACAAAAAAAAATTGTTTTGTCATCTGTCGTCAACGTCAATGTTAGACTGACAGTTGGCAGGGAAAATGCTAAAACCTTCCCATCGTGAAAGAAGCAGTCTCGCCACAACTCTAATTCACTCTCTGAACTAAATCTGCAGCCCGATGTGGCGGCTTCTACCTCTTATTCCAATATACTTGGGAGCTGGAGACAAGATTATCCTTGACTACACCGCAAATTTGAGGCCTGCCTGGTTTACATGAAACCTGTCTCAAAGTCAAAAGCCACCAACAGATCCAAGGTGGCTCTTCTGAGCAATGCAAAGATAATCCAGGAACAAACAGCTCTTACAGAAACAGAGCCCTGGATTGAGTTAGATTGAGGGGTCTAACTAATGTGCTCTCTTACCGCTTAACCAGTAGAGGGCGCCAGTATCTTTTTGTTTCTCTCTCCCCTGGTAGGTAGGCCAAATGTGTGCTGACTTGATACATAATTTATCAATGTAGTAGGTCCTGCATTCTTCTAATGAGATGCTGATTTTTATACAGAGTATAAGGAAGCCATCGCTGAGCCTAGCTCTTTAATCTCACCATGGCATCTCCTAGACTTACAGTTTCTCAAGCTAGGTTCACCTGTGTCGAGTAGGAAGACCACACATTTGCAGACCGAACACTGTGCCTTGGATAATACCATGTAATTTGGGGCTGCTTAAGTGAGAGTAACCATTCTGTATCCTTTTCAGGCTGAGCATCTAACCAGCTGTTACTGGGGTGGGAGCAGCAATGCCCTGGACCGGCATGACCCTAGCCTGCCTTACCTGGAGCAGTACCGCATTGACTTTGAGCAGTTCAAGGGCATGTTTGTGCTTCTCTTTCCCTGGGCATGTGGCACTCACTCTGACGTGCTGGCCTCGCGCTTGTTCCAGCTGTTAGATGAGAACGGGGACTCCCTGATTAACTTCCGAGAGTTCGTCTCTGGGCTGAGTAAGGATGTACCATTCTGGTATGAGTTGGGTGGGGACTCTGGGGCAGTAACCTGGGGTCACCTTGTATTGCACTTGGGGCCCCCACACTGGGTCTAGAAGGAGAAGACATGAGGTTTACATGCCAGGTGGTACAATCTATGGCCTTCTACCTGAGAGAGATGTCAACCTGAGTTCCAAACATGGTATCAGAGGGCATGTAAAATGGCTCAGCAGGTGAAGGCACCTGCTACCAAGTCTGATGATCTGAGTTCAGTCAGCCTCATGGTGGGTGGGAAGGGCCAACTCTAGTGTGTCCTCTGGCCTCCTCTACAAAAGGGCATGCACGTGTGTGCACACAAATATCATAACACACACAACCATAACACGTAGGCATATATATATATGCCTGTTATATATATATATATATATGCCTATATATATATGGAGAATGCATATGACAGTAAAATACTAACAAAGCCTTGCAAGCCTGAGAGGTTTCCCAGAGGAAAAGGACTAGAGAGTCAACTGGATTGCAAAGGAAATGTAATAATTAAGAATATTTCCTATATAAAATGGTTGCATATAGGTAAACCTTTTTAATATATGATTTCATAATGTTTCTAAGTAACAGTAAATCTACTTTAATAAAATACTGAAAAACTGTAGCCTCTCACTGTCTAAATGGAAATCTTTCTCCATTTCCTGGCTGAAGGACCGCCCAAAGCTAGGACATTCGTGCACATACACACATGCATGCACACATATGCACACCTAAGCATATACCCAACCAGCAGGACCCAGGTTGCTACCAATCAGCCTTACATACTTTTCTGTATTGTTTTGGACTCATCCCATTCACAATTGAATGAAGAAACTGTTGCATGGTAAGAGAGCTTGGCCCGGCTGATGTGGAGTCGGAGGGGTGTAGCAAGCTTTGTCAGGATGAATTTTTCTGAGGGAATAGTGCCAGTCTGTTATCTTCTGCATCAATTCCTTTTCTCACCCCTGTAACAAAACATCTAACAATTTAAGCAATTTAAGAAAGGAGAGTTTATTTTGGCTCACAGTTTGAGGGCGTCATAGTCCATCACAGTGGAGAAAGGATTGGCAGTGTGTGGTCACACTGCACCTGCGGGCAGGAGCAGAGACTTAAATGCTGGTGCTCAGCTCCCAGGCTCATGTCTGTTCAGACTGGGGCCCCATCCCATGTCATGACGACACTCATATCTAGGACATGTCTTCTTCCAACCTCTTCCTAGTGAACTCAATCCAGAAACTCCCTCAGAGATGCATAGGTGAGTCTAGGTCCTATTAAAGTGACAATCAGTAGTAACCAATTGTGCCTTGCACCATGTGCTTTAAATGATATATCCAGGCAAAGATGAAAGACCAGGCAGAGAGACAGTGCTGGCTCCAGAGAACACAATCCCTTTGTAGGAACAGTGTCTAGAAGGTGAGAGGAAGCTGTACCAGCTGGGAAGGTCTTCTCAGGTTAAGTATGTTGTCATAAATATAAATATAAATCCTAGAACACATACTAGGCTCATCTGGAGGTGTTTTAAGGATGTACGTAATGCACACAGCCCTCCGAGCTAATGGTGGCCGCTGCCGTCCCTATACTATTCTTCCTGCCAGGCACCGATCCAGTGGTTTCTCTGCAAGTCTTTATTTTGCCCCAGGGCACAAGTTACAGACTTCAGGTTTGACTTCTGACAGCCCATAGGTGTAGCGTGGTTGTCACTATCACACTATCACACTCAGAAGCCAGTTCTAGCTGTCCTAACAAGATACTTTTTATTCTGAGTAATTTTTACACAAAAGAAATGAAGCGCTCCCAGGTCTAGACGGCAGGTGCTCCAAGATCCAGGGGCATCACATTTTGTTCCAGTGGCGGACAGTTCTTTCTGTGTGGAGGAAATGCAAGCAACTTCCCTTGAGTCCCTTCAGTAAGGATACCACTTCCATGGTCAGCGCCCTCACGACCTACTCAAGAGCCAGTGGCCCCGTCACATTGGAGATCCAGTTTCCATGTAGGACCTGTGGGGTGACACCAACTGCAGGTCGCAGCACTATCTGCCTGTCTACAGGTGACACTGCTATCGAAGACACAAAGGCTCGGTGAGGTTAGGTGACGGACTGAAACATCACCTTTTAGGCAGCAGTAAGCACCTGCCATCAAACCCACTGAGAGGTGAACATAGTTTACGCAGGTCAGAACCAGGGCAGAAATGAGGGTTATTTGGCCCAGACGCCTGTCCTTCATTTCCGACACAGAGGACATTTCTTCTGGAACAGCCCCCAGGGACATTGGTTCAGAGCTTGCATAGACGCAGGCTGTAGATAAGAACCCATGGGGACTGAGAGGTTGGACGGATAACAGCATCCCTTCCCACCTGGATTCCCAGTCCTCTCTTCCTGAACGGGCTCATCCTCAGTTAGGGGCTTAAGTTAATATTTCCAGATGACTTTCTGATCCCAGGAGTAACTTGGAGCACACAGGGAAAGTGGCAGGATTCTTTTGATTGAACTTTATAAAGGCAGAATAAATTAAAATGAAGGCTACGGTAAATGGAAACAAATATTTCAAGGAACTCAAAAAACACCAAGAAAGGATTTCTCAAATAAGGAATTTAAATAGGCTCTGCTTTCATTCCTGAATTCTTAGTTGTTTGGGGTGTTAAGGCCCAGTTTTATGATCTTTCCCGTTAATAATTCCCATTAATAATAATGTTGTTAATGTAGTTAATACATTTAAAATTTTTGTGTCTACTAACAGTTCTTGTAGGTGTCGTGGGTCTCCAGCGTTGAGATCACTGTCATCATCTCACCTCACAAAGGGGAAACTGAGGGTAAAGGGAGGTTAGCCCATCTGTAGAGCACAGTTAGGTACAAAACATTTGAAACCAAACCTTCAGGTTCTGAACTTAACCCAAGGAGGTCCCTGGCAGAACTTCTGTCACATGACATCTTGATCTAAAAATATAAAAAGTTAACTTTCGCCACCTCACTAAGCCCGGGGACATCACTAACTCACAAGACACATTTCACACCAGTTCTTTCATGATTTATAGGTGCTGCGTGCCATGGGGACCTCACAGAGAAACTCAAACTCCTGTACAAAATGCATGTCTTACCTGGTAAGTGAACTACACAGAACATCAAGCACACTGGTACAAGCCTGGCTACATGCACGCTGCTACGCTGGCCCTAGCTATACCTCTCTTCCTTTGATGACATCTGTCTGTCTGTTTTGATGTAAGATCATTCATTCTTTCCTAAAGGCCAGGCTGAGTTGCTACTCGCCTTCCTAAATGCTGTCCTTGATTTGATTGTCATTTGCCCATCTCAGAAACGAATTGAGCTCATAGGAAACATCAGAGCCATCTTTGAGAGAAAGGGTACGGAGTCTTTGGTGTTCTATGGGACACAAACAAGCACTGCAAGGGGGAAAATGAGAAGCCGAAGGGCTTGTGTCCTGAGTAGCAGTTTGTTTGTTTGTGTCATTAACTTTTATTACTTTATTTACTTTACTTCTGGATCACGGCTTTCCCTCCCTTCTCTCCTTCCAGTCTCTCCCTCTCATCTTCTCTTAACCCTGTGTCCTTTCCCTATCCTTTCTCCTCAGAAGAGGGGAGGCCTCCCATCGATATCAGCCAGTCTTGCCTTATCGAGTTGCAGTAAGAGACTAGGCACTTCTTCTCCTACTGGGGCTAGACAAGGTGGTCAGGAGAAAGGGATCCAAAGGCAGGCAACAGAGCCAGAGAAAGCCCCTGCTCCCGCTCCTAGCAAGGAGTCCCATATGAATACCAAACTGCACACATCTGTTATATATGTGCGCAGAGCCTAGTCTGTCCCATGCATGCTCTCTGGGCGGTTCAGTCTCTGTGAACCCCTGTGGGCCCAGGATAGTTGGTTCAGTAGGTTTTCTTGTGTGTTCTTGACCCCTCTGACTCCCTCAATCCTTTGAATTGCAGTTTTAACAGTGGAGGGAACAAATAGGCCTACTGACACTTGGGTGTCATTTTAAATAAGGCCAGTCTCAACTGGGGTAGATCTATCAAATACTAGAGAAATAAAAACAGAGGCAGATTCTCACTCACATCCCAGATGGGAGTAAATACGGGCATGATAGTGTCCTACAGTTGACCTATAAAGTATTATTTCAAACTCTTTGGGAAATTGTTCTGGTAGAGAGGAAATGTGAAGGGACCCTGGTGTGGGGTTAGAAAGAAGATGAAGTTAGAAACAGAGTGGCCCCCACAGAGGCCTTCAAGGCACTTCTGTCCTCCATCCCACTTTGATGACTTGAGACTTTTCACCCTCCCCTGTCCTTTTCCTGAGTGAGGAAACTTATTGTTGAGTCCCAGCCCCAACACCTCACAAATGTGTTCCTTCTCCCGCAGAGCCATCCTCGGATCAAGATGAGCCTGACTCTGCCTTTGAAGCGACTCAGTACTTCTTTGAAGACATCACCCCAGAATGCACACATGGTAGGTGATGTTTCTCCCACAGGGACTGTGTTTGTCTCCTTAGAGGCTGCTCTTATTGGGGGAAAGCCTTAACCTCCAGAGTTAAAGGACTATGTAAGTCAGGATGCCTAATATGGATCTTCATATTTTTTAAGACAAGCAACCTTGGGCAACCTACCACACCCACTGGGTACCGCCCCCACTGCATCCTGCTGTCTCAACAAAACTATGGCCTGTAGCACAACACACTTTTCTCCCCTTCCCCAGCTGGGGTCATTCTTCTTGCGACATTATCCAGTTGCTGCACTGCTATCCACAATTGCCACCGGCATTGGAATAAGAATGTGTTCTCAGGCTGGGGGCATTCTCAGGCTGGGCATGTTCTCAGGCTGGGCAGGATGGCTTGGGCTTTAACGTGCCTGCTATGCAAACGGAAGGACCAGAGTTCTACCCAAACCCACGTTTAAAAACAAGCCAGGTGTGTGTAGCATGCACTTAGAATCTCAGCTCTGAGAAGGCAAAGCTCTCTGGCCAGCTACCTGACCTAATGGACAAGCACCAGGCCAAACCCAAGGTAATGTTGTTCCTGAGACATAACACACAGGTACACACACACACACACATACACACACACATATACACACACTCATGAGCACATGTGAGAGGGGGTTGTTTAAAAATTGAAAGGAGACATTGGCATAACTTGTCTCTAAGCTGCAATGCGAAGGACAGCTCATGGGATAGACTCAACCCACTGCCTCTTTTGAGCCCACGAACTTAGAAACCTGTTCACATTTTCAATGTTTAAATTAAAAAAAAAATCAGATGTAGTGTATTTCTTGCTGTGCAAAAAGTGTATAAAATGTAAACCCCAGTACTGGTAAGTAAAGCCGAAGGCGCATGCTGCCACGCTTACGGATTTGTTCCGTGCAGCGTGACGGTGCCAAGCAGTCAGCAGAAACCGCGAGGCCTGCAGAGGCTCAAACACAGGCAGGCCTCTGCATCCGCTGTCACAGATGCAGCTGATAGTTTTCTTGAAAACTGTTCAGACAAAAGCAGCACATCTATACTGGACACATGCAACCCTCTTTTCTTTTTCTTGTCCATATTTCTTAAATACTGGAGCATTCCAACTGTTCACACAGCATTTACATCCACATCAGTTGTAATCTAGAGATGGTTTAAAATATGCAGGAGAGTGTGAATAGACTGTACACAAGTACCACGCAGATCTGAGTGTCTGAGGATTTGGTATCCACAAGGGGAGCCTGGAACCAATCCTCCAAGGAGTTCCAGGGATGACAGTTCACCAGCTGGCCCATTTCAGCAGATAGCCAACCCCTCTTTGTGAGTATTTGCTCCACACGGAAACAATTTGGCTTAAATACGAAGGGCAGCTCACTGCATCCATCTCCGAATGCCTACATTAAGTCATGTGGCTTTTGCCTTGGGAGCCTAAGCCACAGCAGCTGCTGCTGCTTGAGGTCCCTTCCCACGCGTTGGTTAGCCTCAGCACCTCACCCAAGTCCAACCCTAAACAGGCTGCCTCTGGGGTGGTTTGTTTATTAGTTTGGGCCTCTTCATTCTTGCTGTAACTGAATACATGTAGCACATGCCTGCTTTTAAACCTCAGGTGCAAAGGAGTTGGATGGAGCCAAGGGAGCCGGATTCTGTAGTCTTGTAGTTTGCAGTACAGTTGAGGACAGGGGCGAAGACAGAGGGCTAACCTGAGAACTGTCACCTAGGCAACCCCGGGCAGAATCCTGCCTCTGAGCGTGGAACACGGAGGTGATAGCTGACACTGCGCTGTTGGAGACCGACGGGGATCCTTTAGTGTAGCACTGGCCTCTCACGAGGTCCTGACCACACCTACTGTTCTTCCTGTGGGCAGCCCGTGAGTCTGCAAAACATTGGCCTTACCTACCTTCTGAGGCCTTCCGCTTCTGCCTTTCAGCCTCAGAAAGGGTCCTCCTTTTATTGCAGATGCTTCTGCGATGGTCACCGCCACACTGCCGTGTGCACCGTGCAGGGCTTTTTCAGAGTGCTTTTCCAATTGCAGAAGCTCTGCTGCTTCGTGTTAGATGTTTTGAAATATAGATTAAAATGCACAAGTTAGGCTGGAAACCTTACTCATACATTAACTAATTAATCATATCTTGAAGTTTTGCTTTTCCATACTTTCTTATAGTGTATGTGATTACGTATATACACAGCATACCCATCAAAACTGAGATCATGCTACTTCTACAGTTCTGGTCTTGTTTTTGCTAAATGCTAGGGACAGAAGCCAGTGCCTTACAAAGGAAGGATTCTCCCACTGAGCTACATTGCCAGCCCTTGCCTTTTTTTTTTTTTTTTTTTGGTTTGGTTTTTAGTTTTATTACATCTCTTTATTGTGTGTGTGTCAGAGAGCAAGTTGGAGGTCAGAAGACAATTTGCAGGAGTCACTTCTCTCCTTGAGCCATGTGGGTCCCAGGGAGTGGAGTCAGCCCATTAAGCTTGACAGTAGACACGAGCTCAACTTGCCAGCCCCCATTTCTATTGTTTTAAATGGCAGTCTCTGAAAAGTTTATATATATATATATATATATATGTTATATATGCGCTTTATTAATTGTTTCTTAAAACCCAGTGAGAATGTTGATGTCATTAAGAATTTTTTTCTGAAAAATTAGTCTCATTTCCTTATTCCCCTAAAAATCCTCTTGTCATTATGGGCTATCCCACCCTACCCGCCCCCACCTATGTTAAGGTGTTACAAGAAGAAGCTGTACCCAAAGTCCTTCTTCTGCCAAGGTGTCTCTAATACCAAAACACAAATCTTTGACTTGGGATAGAAGAAGGCAGAAGTTGATGAGTATAAGTAACTCTCCCCTAACCCCGGAGGCCACCTGTGCTTGTGTCAACAAATACATGATAAACGAGTTGTGGCAAAGATGACTTTCATACTCAAAACAGGCTCCACCCTTCCCATGTCACCTGCATCAACAGGGTCCCCTGTTCGGGGGCTGAAAAGCTCCACACAGCAAGCAGAGTGCCACTGAGAAGCCCCACGGCACAGTGGCCAGGATTCCCATAGCCAGGTCATCATGTCTGTCTGCAGCAAATTGCAGAAATAGGAGCTTAAGGAGAAAGCCATTTGTAGAGCCAAGATCAAGATTCCTGGGTGCTGGCAGATACACATCTCAAGAGAGCCTGGCTCACCAAGCTTAATGCAGATGAACTTGAAGACGCGGTAGCTCAGGTGCAGTCTATCCCTAATAGCCTCTGGGTCAAACATGTCACCAGTTGTGGCCGCCTAGACAAGTGGCGGACCCTGCACTCCTGAGGGCTTCCACTGTGCTGAGTCCTATATCCCTCGAGCCATGCTCAGTAATAAGCCTCATACCTAGTCTGGAAAACAAATTCATAGAAAATATAGTTTTTAAATGGTTTCATAATAACCACAGCATGGGCTTACCCTGCATTAAATATTATGGATGTCTATTTGTTTCCTATTGCTTTGTCATGAAGCACAGAGAAGGTGCCTTGTCCCTCCACCTGAAAAGCTGCCAAGGCAAGTTGGAAAATCAATAGCCTCTATCTTAGCTGAGGACATGCTCTCACAGTCAGCCACTCCATCAGAGTCCAAGGGTGTTGTACCTCGTGTCCTTCAGATGTTTATGTGTCCTGTAGTGTCCAGTTTAGAAAAGAAAACAAAGTTGCAACTGGGTTCTTCAAAAATCATATTTTAGAGTTGCCAAATTATGAAAAAAAAAAACATGCTTTCTTGCTTCTACTAGCATTTCTGTTTGCCTGAAAGAATTTCTTGATCCTGTCTCAAGTCTCAGAAGGCACTTGAGAGGTTCAAGGATCACAAACAGGATGGAGGAATGTAGGGCAATGTGCTAGGACAGCGCTACCATTTCCGCTAGCGTCTAAAGACGGCACGGCATCCATCACCTTTCAGTTTTTCATTGTACAAAAAACCCCAGCAGTGAGAAGTAAATCTGGGGCCATCCTTCACCTAGGGGTGGAGTTGTCAGACAAAACATGCCCAGTGAAGCTCAAATTTCTACAAAAATAACTTGTTTAGTCTAAGTGTACCTCATGTGATATCAGAAATACACTTTGACCAACAGATTATCTGACATAGGGTACTAGTATTTTATGTATGTATGTGTGTGTGTGTGCATGTATGTATGTTTATGTGTATGTATCTTTACAGATTTATTTTTGTTGGTGTGTATGCATGTGTGCTGCATGAGTGTGGAAGCAAGAAGAAGGCATCAGATGCCCTGGGGCTGGAGTGACAGGCAATTTTAAGCCACCTGATGTGGGCATTGAGACTCAAACTCTGGGCCTCTGCAAGAGCACCATGGTGTGCCTCTCCAAACACTGTTTAAATTTCTTTTTGCTAGGCCAGGCCACCTGCCTGCAGAACCCTCACTTCTGAGGTTATCCTCTATAACAGCTTTTTCTTCTGAATGTTCTCTAATAGTTGTTGGCTTGGACAGTAGAGGCAAACAGAGCGCCGAAGACGGCTACGTCACAGTGAGTCTTAAGCACGACAAAGGTACAGATATCTTCCTCTTCCGTTTACCTATTTGCTGCCTGAGTTCTTGTTTTTTTGTTTTTGTTTTTGTTTTTTTAACCTATGAAAGTTCATCTTTTGGCATTTGGGTTGTAGGGAAGAGAGGAAATTCTCAAGAAAACCGTAATTATCTAAAACTCTGGTCTGCAGAAAATAAATCTAAATCAAAAAATGCCAAGGATTTGCCCAAGTTGAATCAGGTAAGAGACTATTCTTTCCTGTCATGCATAAATGTAGAATAAGCACCCCCTGCAAATAGTGAGATTTCGGGGGGACTTAACTATTATCTCCTTCCATTTGTTTTGTTTGTTTTTTGAGACAGGGTTTCTCTGTGTAGCCCTGGCTGTCCTGGAACTTGTTCTATAGACCAGGCTGGCTTTGAACTCACAGAGATCCATCTGCCTCTGCCTCCCGAGTGCTGGGATTAAAGATGTGTGTCGCTGCCACCACCACCAGCACCTGGTTGATTTTTTTTTTAAGTCATGTGGTTCAAGCTGGCCTCCAACTCACTATGTAGCTGAGGATGACCCTGTATTTCTAATCCTCTTCCTCCATCTCCCAAGTGCTAATATTACAGGCATCTGCCTAACACATCTAGTTTAGGTAGCGCTGGGAGTTGAACCTAGGACTTCATGCATGCCAGGCAAGCACTCTACCAATTGAGCTACGTATCTAGTCCTGTTTGGATTTATTTCTCTTGCATCAAAACTATGCTAAGTTGTAAGAAAATGGTCTCCTGAAAGAACGTTTGGACAATGAAGGACTGAGATTTGAGAGTAATGTACACTCCATCCCAATCGGCAGAATACCTTCGGAAGTTAAGCTCTGCTGTTTTCACGTACCTGTGCTCAGCAAAAGACATGTCTTGAAAAGCTGATGAGTAATTGGGGGGGGGGTGATACACATGGTGACATAGTGAGATGAAGAGTTTCCAGCTAGAGGCATTGCTCTGTTCAGGGAAGTGAGGAGCTGTGTCATGGGTGACTCTGTTATAGCTAACATTGGGGAAAGTCTCCAGGACTGCAGAGGTGTGAGAAGAGATGAGTCTGCTGCTGTCCTAAGATTCTTCGGTAGGGACAAAAAGATAATAAAGAAAAGAGAAAAAACAAAACAAGGAAAAAAGGATGTAGTTTCTGGCATGGCGGTCCATGCTCGGTAGTCCCTGCACTAAGGAGGCAGAAAAGGGGGGATAATGAGTTTGAAGCTAGCCTGGGCTACGGGAAATCCTGTCTCAACACAATCAAAGTAGAGGTGGGGGAGCAAGAGAAGAAGAGGAAAAAATTAAGCAAAATGGAGCTGATTCATTGTGTGCAAGGGTTGTACTTTCACATGCACAGGCGCAAAGATGTGGGTGCATTGCAGATGCATCTGTGGAGGCCAGAGGACAGCCTCCACTTTCCTCTCTCAGGGGCCCCTTGCCTTGTGTTTTGAGACAGAGTCTCTCCTTGGCCTGGAGCTCACCAAGCAGGCGAAGCTAGCTGGCCAGTGAGCCCCAAGGACCCATCTGTCTCTGTCTCCCCTGATGCTGAGGTAGCCAGTGTGTGCCACCACGCACCCCCTCCCTCAAAATATGGGTTCTTGGAAGACATCAAGGCAAGTACTTTACTGACTGAGCCATCTCGCCAGCCTCTGCCATAGTCATTCTCAACTCTTGGTGACAGGTCTATGAAGGCTTTTATTGTTTTGTTCTTGCTATTTTTGTGGATGGTTCAAATTTTCAAATTAAAAGAGAGAGAGAGAGACCAATAAAGAGACTGTGACAGTAGACCCATCCCTTCTCCATAGAGCATTTTGATGGGATCTTTAAGAGTCATGGTTTCAATACATGTCTGGTCCTTGCTCTTAGCTCCTCCCCTTCCCCCACTCGTTCTCCAGGGGCAGTTTATTGAGCTCTGTAAGACCATGTACAACATGTTCAGCGAAGACCCCAATGAGCAGGAGCTGTACCACGCCACAGCAGCAGTGACAAGTCTCCTGTTGGAGATCGGAGAGGTGGGCAAGTTCTTCATTGCTCAGCCTGCCAAGGAGGAGGCGGTTGCTGGACCACCCTGCAGCCAGGCCATCCCAGGCATGCTCTTCCCCAAGAAGGGGCCCAGCCAGCCCTATGTCGTGGAATCCACAGAGCCACTCCCAGCCAGTCTGGCCGTTGACAGCGAGGACCACTCCCTGGGAGGGCAGATGGAGGACATCAAACTGGAGGACTCGTCACCCAGGGACAACGGGGCCTGCTCCTCTATGCTAATCTCTGACGATGATACCAAGGACGACAGTTCCATGTCGTCCTACTCGGTGCTGAGTGCTGGCTCCCACGAGGAGGACAAACTGCACTGTGAGGACATTGGGGAGGACACAGTCCTGGTACGTAGCAGCCAGGGCAGAGCCACCCTGCCCAGGAGCAGCAGCCTGGACAGGGACTGGGCCATCACCTTCGAACAGTTCCTGGCCTCACTCTTGACAGAGCCTGCTCTAGTAAAGTACTTTGACAAGCCAGTGTGTATGATGGCCAGGGTCACCAGTGCAAAGAACATCCGTATGATGGGCAAACCCCTCACCTCAGCCAGTGACTATGAAATCTCTGCCCTGTCAGGCTGATACAAGAGGAGGAATGAAGGAGTTTTTTTTTAAGTTCTCTGTTGGGCAGGGGGGGGGGGGCTTGTGTTCTTTTCTTTTAAATTAAATATTTATTAGTACCTGGCTTGAAGCCTAGTGTTTTCATAATGTAAAACAATGAAAACTAGTGAGAAATAGATAAACGCCCCTAAGTAAGGCAGTAACAGTCTACCTATGGGGCATGGCTACCAGAATCTAGTTTATTCAGTGAATCCCCCCAACTCGTGCTGCCCGCCAAAAGACCAAACTGTCAGTGATATGTGTATTATAACTTAGCACTCTTGCTGTTCAGTTGTATCCAAGGTGTGAAAAGAGTTCTGGCTGATGCTAATAAGACAGCCACACTCTGCACTCTGCTCTGAAATTAAAATTAGATCTAGGAGGGAAGTGGAGTGTTGCAAACAAAAAAACTGTTTTTAGAAGGAAAAGGCATTGTCAGCTGGGGTAAATCTTGAGCTACTTTAGGAAGACTTAAAAATATTTTTTAAGATTTGAAATATATTTCATAAAAAGCCTTTATCCAAAAAATCTTATTCTACACTGGTTCCCCTTCATATTTGGGTTCCAGGCAGTATGAAAATGTATGAAAATGGGTTTTACATGACGCTACAATGACATATTTGGTCAGTTTGGGACATTGACGACTTGCTCCAGTTATTTATGTTAGCTGGTCAGGAGAGAAAAAAAAGTTATCCATCTGAGAATTTCAATGTGAAAGCAAAGAGGACCCAGGACACTGGAACAGCTTTTTGTTTCAATTTTTGGTTTCGAAGGACTAAAGGTCCTGATGATTCTCATACTGGGTTTTCAGATAATTGTTATTCATTGAAAATACAGCAAGATAAAATAGTGATAGTAAAAAGAAAAAAAAACAATGATCTTTGCCACTTCCATACATTTTGTAGAGTCAAGAAATTATATCCTGTACCATGTATGACAAACTTCCCATCAAGTCAGTTATGTTCACAGCAAAGGGATTCTGCAAGGTACTGTAACTAGATGTTTAAAACAGAACTGGTCACTTTATATAACAGAATGTTCTATCTCGCGGAGGGATATGGAAATCAAAGCTGGCACACCTGCACTTTGAACGCTTGCTTCTGTTTAATGCTGTTACACTTTTGTTCAGTCCAGACTCCGGGGGACTTTCCGCGCCCACTCTCGGTCTCACACTCATGCTCATGTTTTCTTTGCTTACTCCAAAGTTACTTTCTATACATGCCCTTCTTCTGTTACACACCACCTTCTTCGTTTCTGTTGCAGCTGTAATTTTTTTTAAATTTTGTTTACAGAATGATTTTTAAACTGTCAAATGAAGTAGTATGAACCTCAACTAGGATAAATATGAACAAATAAAATACTTCAGATATGGCTTTGTGTCTTTGTGCTTGAGTTTCTGCCTGAGCCTCTACATTGTTTCTTTGACAATTTTGTAGAGGAAACTATCATCAGACAATCATTTTGACTAAGTAAAATTTTATGGGTGAATATTTTGAGGTAAGAAAATGTGGGGAGCTGAGAAGATGGCTCAGCAGCTAAATGCTTGCCATGCCTGCATTAGCACTGGGGCATAGGTTCCCAGGACCCGCCTGTAGTCCCATCTCTGTGGTGAGACGGGCGAGTCATCTAGCCATAAGCAGAAAAGACAAAGAGACCCTGTGCCTGACCTCCACATGCAAGCTGTGGTGAATGGGGGCTCACACACAGGAGCATACGTACCTACACAAAGACATCATAATCAGAGAGGGGAAGGGGGAGTTAAAAAAGAAATACAGTGCAGCATTCCAAGTATATTTGAAATTAAAAAAAAGACAATATGTCTTAGAGTTTCCATGGTGAAGAGACACCATGACCATGGCACCTCTTATAAAGGAAAACATTTTATTGGGGCTGGATTACAGTATCAGAGATTTAGTCCATTATTATCATGGCAGCCTGCAAGCAAACGTGGTGCTGGAGGAGCCACGAGTTCTACACCTTGATTAGAAGACAGACAGACAGGAGTAGGCTAGATGTGATTCACACTGGGCGGAGCTCAAGCATTTGAGACCTTAAAGCCCACCTCCACAGTGACACACTTCCTCCAAAAAGCCCACACCTCTGAATAGTACTACTCCCTGTGGACCAGGCATTCACACACATGAGTCTTCGGGAGCCATACTTATTCAAGCCGCCACAAAATTGTTACCAGTTACCTGATTTAAAATGTTTGGAGCTGGAGAGATGGGTCAGCAGTTAGGAGCATCTGCTGTACTTTTTAAGGACCAGAATTCTGCTCCCGGCACCCATGTTGGGCAGTGCAGAATGGCCTGGAAGACAACTAGGGGATGCTGAGAGTGGGAGAAAATAGTCTTCCCCAGGAAAAAACACACAAATTGGTTATCCAATACCAAATGGCCAGCTCTAAAAACATGCACAAACTAGTAACAGTATATGAACTGAACAAGTTGTGTGTTATGTATGTGGATGTGGGGGGGGTGCAACAATTATTGAAAAAAAAAGCCATTAATTTGGTGGTGGGTAGTAGGGGAAAGGAGTGTATGGGAGCGTTTGGAAGGAGGATAAAGAAGAGGCCAAAGATGTAATTATAATTTCCAAAAGAAATTTTATTTTTAATGGCCTGTAACTAGCTCCAAGGGGACGGATTCCTCTTTCCTCTGTGGGCACCCGCACTCAGCTCACACACACAGTTTAAGAGACAATAAAAAATTTTAAAATATTT
>CM053744.1:21773119-21835257 GCA_028658305.1 Pachyuromys duprasi
GACAGGTTTGGCCACGTGTAGCCCTGGTGCTTCCAGTAGGTGCAGGACACACATCGGTGGACCACGAAGTCTCAATGGCTGCTAGCTTAGTGCTAGTCTCAGCAGGAGACCCTGCCTTAAGGGATACCTGATGTCCAACTCTAGCCCTGCGCACATGCATAAATGTACACACCTGCACACACATACACACACAAGCACACGCATGTTTCCGCCACACCCACACACTTTTTCATAAAAGTGCAAGAAGGTCTGATAAGCAAACACATGCCAGTCTACATAATGAGTCTTTTTTTTTTTTTACAAAAACCTTTTATTCCCATAGTTGATATTTTACAAAATGTTTTCTCCTTTCCCACGGCTATCATGTAATTTATAAGATCTCCATCATAAGTATTTCCCACTTATGATCCGGTATTCCTCAAATCTGAGAAACAGAAGCACATGCAAAATATGTGATTAAAATGCAATGGGAAAAATGCTAACCCGTAAAATATCAATTGCATTATCTATGAATCTAAAATGCTCTAATATGAACCGAACAGTATTTCAGGCCTGCAAGCAAGTCAAGACTTTTCTTAATTTTCACAGAAGTGCTTTAGAGGTCCTACATAATGATTCTTGAGGACACTTATATAATAATGCCAACCAGTAGCTACTCCACGAGCTCCAGAAGCAGTGAGAGACCCTGTCTCCAAAAACCAGGTGAGTGGGCCCTGAGAAATAGCACCCATGTTTGTCTTTTGCCCTCCGTATCCTTGTACACACACAGGAGCATGCACTCAGTGCTCCATACACATGTGCGGGTACATACAAACATGCACAAAATTATCATTTCGTGCCAGTTGTTACTACCAAAAACATAAGCCTCAGAATAAGCCCAGCAAATTATGAGCTCAAATGTCTACACTGTTAGTTTTAAAATATTATTAAAGTCAAGGAAGGAAAGCTTAAGTAGAAGAAGGGACACACTACATTCATAAACGGTAAGATTAACTATTAGAAATATGTCTACTTTCCAATTTGATTTAATTAGAGGAATCTAACTTCAATTAGGCTTTTATTTCGCTTTGTTTTAGTGGCAAGTAAACTAATTCTAAAATGAGTGAAAAATTCAAAGGGCCTTCAAAAGCCAACACGGTCTTAAATGCCAAAGCCGTAGCACTACGGAGGCTCCAGTGTTTCCAATATGTAGAGGCTTGGATAAAACATTAGCTTGATGGCATAGAAGCAGAGGGCTCACAAACAGAGCCAAACCCAAAAGTAAATGCTGGATTACAACAGAGATCATGATGAAGAGCATCGGGGAAGGAAGTTCTCAAAAACTGGAGCAGGTCAGTCTGTATGGAAACAAAGATTTCTGACCCTTTCTGCAAGGTCAACATTGGTACTTGCTTATTTAGCAAGTTAGAGAAGAAATCCCAGAAGGATTTGTAAACTTAGCCACAGTTGCCACACCGTTTGGAGCCCAAGTATCATGGCCTGCCCTTGTCCCACCCTCCCTGCAGACTCAGAAGCAACTGGAAGAGATGGCCAGGCTTGGAAAACCAGCACTCATGAAGGTCAGACAGTCCCCGAGGCAAGAGCTCTGACCCAGCAAGATCGCATGGAACAGGAAATAGCCAGATTGCTACCTGGGAGAAAACACAGAGACAGTGACCCCCTAAACCCTCAGCACTGAGTCTTCCCAGACTTTGGTTTTCAATGGGCCACTGTTGGAGCCTTTTCTGGCCACCAATCATCCTTCTCTGTCTTGGTTTCTTCTACCTCTTAGCACTTGTTTTCCAATCACGGTTGTAGTGACATAAATTGTTTCACACAGCCCTTTTATTACCTATAGCAAAAATAATAGCTTCCATTTGCCATGAGGATGCTGTCTGTCAGGAGCTTTGCCTATGATACATTCTAATTCTTCTAACAGCCCTACAAGACGTGTTTATTGTTCTTGCTGATAAAAAAAGCAAGAGAGTAAAAGACTTGCCTAAGCCAGGTGCACTGGCACACACCTGAAATCCCTTACATTTGTGGAGGCAGAGACAGGCAGATCTCTGTGAGTTCAAGGCCAACCTGGTCTACAAAGGGAGTCCAGGACAGCCAAAGCTACACAGAGAAATTCTGTCCCAGAAAAAGAAAAAAAAAAAGTCAGGTTAGAAGGGATAACATGCAGGTAGAGTATGAGGCAGCTGCTCACTGCATCAGCAGTCAGGAAGCAGAGAGAAGGCCGGTGCTTAGCTGCTCTCTCTCTCTGTCTCTGGCCTTGCATGGAAATCAGTGTGTGCTGGTTGCAGGACCCTCCACTATGGACTCCTGACTCAGCTTAGGCGGTCCTGACCTATCAGGGGGGAGTCCTCACAGGAGGCTAGCTGCTAGAAAGTCACTTTTCGTATGTGGACTCCCAGACTCTGTATCACTCACTGGTCACACAAGTTCCTGCAGGATTTGTTCATGGAAGCAGGTTCCTAGCTCAGCCCAGACTGCCAAATAGGGCTGGAAACATGACAACAAACACAGACACCCCAAAGAACATTCTCAGTGTCACCTTCATTTCTCTTTGCTCCTTCCCCTAGTGCCTGTCACATTCACACTCAGGGTGCCACCTTTCACCTTTAACCAAGTCCTTTCCACCAGGCAGGACACACCATTCTGCCATTTCCAGTTATCTGGGACCTACAGAGAAGGGGCGATGGAAGGAGAGAGCCTTGGAATACATCTTTGACCTTTAACCTGACAGTCATGTCCTCATCTGAACAGAAACCACTGAGCATCAGGGCTGACTCTTAGCTGGAGTGTCCTCACCTCACCTCTGTGTTGCTCCAAGTTGTTCTCCGACAGCCGGGCTTGCTTCTTTTACCTCAAAACTAAACCCAAAGGTGGGCAGACCCATGACCTTGGAGGACACCACAGCGAGAGGGATGTGAAGTGTCTCAGTTGAAATGTTAGTTCAATGTTTACGTGCCCTACAACCTACTAAGTGATTATCAAAATTATTGGTTAAAAACGAAATTGTGAAAGCTATTTGCTACCCCCTTTCCAGGTACACCAACCTTTACTGTGCTAAAATCATTGCTGGTGTTCTTTCTCTGGATTCTCCTAGTATGGCCGCAGTTATGATTACTGTCTCATTCCACTGACCAGAACCCAGAAGCTTAAAGAGGTGAAGAGAATGCATAAGTTCACATAGACAGCAGGCTCAAATGGACATGTGCCAGAGTTACGACAACCAGAATTCATGTTACAGCGGATTGCCTGAAAACTGATACCTACAGCAGTAGGAAAGGCACGGTCCCAAATAGCTGCGGTCCTTCTCCAGGCCACTGCCGGGCACCACCGACACTTAACGGTGATCAACACACCGGTAGTGTCATCCCTCTGCACCCATCCTTTTCCTGAATTCCATGCGAACAAATCGATCTCCTCCCCCTGGAATCTGGGGACAGAAGTGTTTTGTTCTAGATGTCATTTTTCTTTCCCCCATCCATCTTAAACCAGGTTAAGTCTCATTTTCCTCAACTGTGTATGTCACCTGCCCTGTCCTTTCAGTCAAGTGTTGTTTGAGTATGCCACATGTGTGAGGGTGGAAGCTAGAGGAGGGCATCAAACCCCCGGAGCTGCTACTGTGGATGCTTTTATAGAGATGAGTTCACCAACGGGGATCCAGGAGAGCAAACTCAGATCCTCTGGTAGAGCAGTGAGTGCTCACAATCATGGCATCACCTCTCCAGCCCCACTTACCGAAGGTCGTAAAAGGTGTTGTGTTTTGTGTGTGTGTGTGCCTTTTGTGACCTTTGCAAACTTCTTAGAAATTCTAAAGAAATCAGATAAAAAGATACATTTGATATAACTTACTCAAAGATATATTAGGAGTCCTAATCGTTATTATACATCTTCAAGTCACATGCAAGTACCATAGCTCAGACATGCACAGCAAACAGCTGATGCATCATATAGTGTTGGGTCCAGTGGCTAGAAAGACCCTAAATGCTCTACATACTGGGGCCTAAGAGAAGTCACGTGGTTGCCTCTGAGCACCCGAGTTTCCTGCTCTGTAAGGTGGGGGTAACAACAGCATGTATGTCAGAGGTGTGCAGTGGGAACTGTGTTAGAGTTTGTAAATCTCTTCAAATGGTGTGATGCCATATGTATGTGTGGGTCAGATACATTAAAAGGAAATGTGCTTTATGAAGTTTGAGGGCTGTACATATTTTATACATCAGGAACTTAGCATCAAATGACTAAATGTTCATAAAATAGTCTCATTGATATAGGAATATGCATTGCAAAAGCAAATATTTTTTTAAAACTTTATGCATATCTATGCTTGCAGGTGCCCTGAGGGTCCAGAAAAGGGCCCTCGATCCCCTGGAGCTGAAGCGACAGGCAGGTGCTCTTGACCATCATGGTTGCTAGAAACAGAGCTCTGGTCCTCGGGAAGGGCACCAAGTGCTCTTAACTGCTGAGCCAGCTCCATAGTCCCTAAAGTAAAGTATTTGTGCTTTGGAAAAGCCAAGGAATTTAAAGCCGATTGCCCAGTCAGTACCTCAGGTGGCTGTGAGCACAAGCATTTTGTTCCGTTAATCACAGTGTTGTTGAGTGATTTAATCGGAACTGAAGTAGGATGTTTCCTTCTCACAGTGGGCTTGAAAGATGCTCTTCTTCTAGGAAATACTGAACCAAGAAGACCAGCCCAGTCCTCTCCCTGCTCTGCCCTACCCCTAGGGCAGTCTTCCTTCACACTTTAGAATCCATTTGTAATGGTGTCGTTTCCCTCACTAGAAGATGTACACCGCTTCGGCCAATCCTAGAGATGTACGTCTGACTCTGAAATGAGGGTGGCACCCATGTTAGGTTTATTAAGCTGGGGTGACTCTCTCCTGTCTGGGATAGTTACTTTAGGGTCTAAACCCAAAAGTAGCATCACCTAGACATAAACATCTTCATAGCTCACACTGCCGAATCATCTCAAAATAATTATGCCAATCTATAATGTCATCACTGACAGAATGCTGCTACTTTAACATTCAAAAATTCAATTGCATGAATAATTATATCTCTAATGTCAAATTTAAAATGCATGTTATGTTTAATTATGAGATTGGTAGAGAAGGGTGTTATTAAATGAAGTTGCACATTTCCAGATTAGTGGAATTAAATGCATCTCCTCTCATGTTTAGTGTCTGCATGTTTTTTTTTCTTTTAAAAATTGTCATTTGAACATCTATCTGTATAGCTATGCCCTTATATTTCCTACTGCAGACAGATAAGCAGTGACGCTGGGACAGCAGGGACCCCTGTTCAAGCAAAAAGCACCATGGTGCCTTTGTGTTTTGATTGAACACATTTGTTCAGTGACCCCGAAGTGAGACCCTATGAGCAGGAGCCTTTGTAAATTGGTGCTCTACATTTTAAGAGACAGCCGTGGACACTTGGAAAGCGGACCTCGCTGCCTCTCCCTTGCTACGTCACAGAAGGTCAGCCACCCTTGATCACACTGAACTGGTCTTCACCTCCCCACTCGTTCTGCCAAAAAAGCAGAAATCTGACTCTCTGGGGATACCAGCCTGTCCCCTACGCTCTCTCCATCACGAGGTGAACTTTCTCCCACTTCCCAGAGGCTCTGGGGGCAGCAAGGTCAGTCGTCTTCTCGGAAACTGGAGCCACTCACTGTCTTGAGCTGACATCACAGGGTCTCTGTGTGTGAGCTTCTCATTCTGCCATAGCCCACTTTTTGGGATCAGGAATTCAGGAAAGCCATTGCTGGGTGATTATTCATTCAACAGGAATGACTTGGTGAATCAAGCTGGACATCTGAAGGGTGCAGAGTGGTTGGGGCCTTAGTGGGGGACAACAGAAGGGCCTCTTGAGCACGGTACCTCTTGAGCATGACATCCACAAGGACATTTGATTTTTTTTAACAGTAAACATTAATTAAGCCATAATGTTCACAATGTTTTCATCCAGTTCTTAAATCGATCTACAAAGATCTCTAACATCAAAGCCAGTGATTAATAAGTAACAGGAATGTATCCATCACTTTGCAAAAAATTAATAATACTTTTTCTATGTAAGATATAAGATCTGGTGACCCAGGACAGCAAGCGCTGTTCATCTTAGAGCATAACTCAGTGTTTCTTCATGGCTTGCTCCTTCTCCTTCTCAACCACACTGTGCTCATTCCCCTTCCTTCACCTCCACAGTGACGACTTCCACTTCTCAGCTTTGACTCTCTTCAAGTAGCATGAAGTTTCCTATAGGAGCTTTCTATGAAGACATAGACACCATTTTCTCCAATTAATCCTAAGACGGAAAAGTTGTCATATTATGAAGATTATAAAGTCACTTAACAACTCCAAGACTTTGACCATCTTCTCTAACAAAGAGTCATCTCTGAATGACATTTGACTCACAGCAACCCTCCTTAAAGCTGTATTGTCTGATTAGATTTGGCACTCTGCGAGAACATTTTACAGCCTGTGAAGCCCTGCACAGCATGGGGGTAATAACATGAACCCACACACAGAAAGGATGCACATTTTTTGTTTGTTTTGTTTTTGGAGACAGGGTTTTTCTGTGTAGCCCTAACTGTCCTGGAACTCACTCTGTAAGCCTGGCTGGCCTGTCCAGAGATTTGCCTGCCTCTGCCTCCGGAGTACTGGGGTTAAAGCGGTGTGTCACCATCATCCACAAGTCTTAGAAACTTCCTGCTGCTTTCTCCCCATCATTCAATTTCCCAGTCACCAGGCCAAGGAAAGGCAGTGTGGTTCCCCGGCATTGTTGTCTTCACACAGGTCACTGACTTGCCTCTGCTGCTCATCATTGCTTCTCAGAGTCAAGCCCCAGAAGGCTGAGTTATAACGGAAGCGCCTCTGGACTGGGTTTCTGCTTAGCATGCTCACTTCTTCCTGTAAACGCGGTGTCCAGGGGTGTTCTGTGTCACATGGCCTCACTCTCCTGGGGACCATATCGAATAGACAGGCCGGGATGCTGAGGAAGAAGACAGATAACATACAGTGACTCCCTGATGCCCCCCTGGGTGATCCTGGAAGACCCCACCAGCTATCTTTCTCATGTTTTCTTAATCGGTATTTCAAAACACTTTTCAAGTCAGTAAATGCTCAAAACAAATCTTTGCTCAGAAGTAACACCCCTCCCCCGTCCCCCACAAACCCACTTTAGAGTGTCTGAATTGGCACTAGGGTTAGCAGGATTTCACATATGGGACTATATTTGACGCAGTCTCAAACAAAAGCGGGAGGGCTTTCTCAGGGTCAGGAAGCTGGTCAAATGGCATCATTGCATCTGCAGCCAAGCCTCTGTCCCTTCCAGCGCTCCTGCTCAGAACTAACCAAAGTGGCACAGGCTGTCATTTCCCAGACTGCAGAGTCCCACAAAGCTTGCTATCATGGCTATGGGCTCATTTGACATCTGCCTACTGAGAGCAAGCTTGTAAAAGTTTAGAGTGGTATTAGTTTTTGCATCCACCCCACACCAACCTGACCCCTCGACATATACACCCCAGTCTGAAGTTAGCATTTGGAAAGGAATGTAAAGAAAAGAACATTGAGAATTGAAAGGAGAATATAGGGGAGCCGGGTTCCTGGGAAGGTCCTCGGACTGGGATGTGCATCCTACAGTCATTGTGGGGGTTAGGGAGAGAAGCTTCGCGAAGGGACTTTATCTTAAAGATCAGATCGCACTCATTCAAGGCAGCCAGCCGCTGCTCTGCGCTCTGGTCTCAGCTGCGCAGCTGAAGAGTGACAAAAGGTACCAGGGGGACAGGAGGAGGGATGAAGCCCCTCGGTGTGTCCTCCGAGTGCCAGGACTGCGGGGAGGGGGAGTGTTGCGCGGCTGGGAGGCTTCTGCACCCCAAGGCACGCCCCTTCCACTAGCAGGTCTCTGGCCGGGCTCAGCCACTTCCACCTAGCCCCTCCTCCAGAGATCCCGCTATAAAGATCTCCCAAGCTAGGGCACAGAGGTGCCGGGCAACTTAGCAAGTTGCCCGAGAAGGCTTAGCGAGTCCTTCTGGCCCGAGCGAGAAGAAGGAGCGCTCACCTTTGAGCTCCTCCACAGCGCGGTCTCTGCAAGGGCACCACCCTGCTTGGCTCGGGTGGCTGTCCCAGAAGTCGGAAGTCGCGGGTTCAGTGCCCTCATCAGGCAATTGTGCCGCTGTTATCTTCAGGGTTGCGTTCTTTTTGTCCTGTTTCTCCGCCCTCAGAGCCAAGATGGTGAGCCCGACAACTTCTGAAGTGCAACCCACCATGGGGGTCAAGATCTTCTCAGCCGGCGTAGCGGCTTGCCTGGCAGATATCATTACCTTCCCGCTGGACACCGCCAAAGTCCGGCTTCAGGTAGAGTTTCATGAACTTGGCGAGGTTCCCCAGGCAGAGGGTCTGCTGTGGGCATCCCTGTGATGCTCGCTGTGATTTCTCAGAGTGGCTCTGTCTTGGGACTGGGAGCTTTAGGAAAGGAAATGGGACCCCCTTTCTTGGATTTGCTGAAAAGCGGGCGAAAAGTTAATAGTGACCTCTACCAAACCCTTCATAAGGTTAAGCAGATTGGGTCCTAAGAACCAAGACAAACCCCTCAGAGTTTACAAGCATGGTGCTTTTACCTTTCTTTGATTCTTCGGAGGACTGACCCATGCTGCAGGTTGGGGCTCAGAGAATTCCCCGGGTACCTTGCTTAGGTGTTCAAAGCCTGAGATGGATGGATGGATAGATGGACAGAGGGAGGGAGGGAGGGAAAGGGAGAGAGAGGGAAGGAGGGAGAGAGAGAAAGATGCAGGTATGCAGGAGAGGTTATTGAGAAAGGAAATTTATAAAAAGAGCCTTACCTAGGGCATCTTCACGGTCTTCATGTGCCAGTCTTGTTTAGTCCTCACCAGGTAGGTCCCTCTTTCCTTAATGGACAGCCACTACCTTCTGACTTGCACTTTATTTCCAGATCCAAGGTGAAGGCCCAGCCTCCAGCACCATTAGGTATAAAGGTGTCCTAGGGACCATCACCACCCTGGCAAAAACAGAAGGGGTGCCGAAACTGTACAGCGGCCTGCCTGCGGGCATTCAGAGGCAAATCAGCTTCGCCTCACTCAGGATTGGCCTCTACGATACTGTCCAAGAGTACTTCGCTTCAGGGAGAGAAAGTAAGGAGTGTTGGGGAAGAGGGGGGGCAGCTATGCCCCAGACTGGGCTGTATTCAAAAATTGATAAATGAGTGACAGTATGTTTGCCTGGCATGAGCTTGGCCCTGGGTTCCATCTTAGCAGCGCCAACTCACTAAAAGTAGCTGAAAATGTAGCGGCACTGGCAGAAGAAGAATACAATATTCACGCTGTCGTTTTTCTCCTTGAAATAAAAGGAGATATGCAAATCAGTTCTTCACATGCAGGTTGTAAACATCAACTGGCCATTGGGGGAAGCGTATGTCCCTGCATGGGAGGTGTGGGTGGGCTATAAAACAATGCCTGGTGCAGACTTTCCCAAACAGCAGAGTCTCAGAGAAGCCGAGGGAGCTTGGGGGGGAGGGGGGAAGTCCAAGAGAGACCACCAGGCTCCCAAGTCTGTGTTGTTGCCTAAGTAAAACCCATGCGCACACGGCTCCCAGTATTCAGGTCTGGGGGTTTCTATATCAGCATTGTGTGTTGTCATCTTGGTAGAGGTAGCAAGAGTAGACACACCCATTTGCGTGGTTTTCTGCAAATGTTTTAATTAATTGCTGGGTATATCAGTCTCCTAATGAATCAGATATCTTCTGGGAGTGTTCCTTGTTCTGCATTATGCTTTGCTGAATTTTCATGAGTGGGAAATTGTGCCAGCTTGGTCAGTAAGAGTTGCCACTCCAGACAGGTGCCCCCAGCTGACCACACAGCCATGGCATATGCTATGTTGCAAGGCACCACAGACTAGGCACAGTGAACTGGCATGGTCATGCAAGACTCTTGAAGAGTTGGCATCTGGATTGACTCTTGAGAGAGCAGTAGGAGACTTTGGGGGCCAATAGCAATGTGGTGAGGCAAGTCCTTTCCAGTCAAGTGAAGACTGTCCAAAATGTCAGAAAGGAGTGGAACAGACGTGCATGGTAAAGAGGGCAGCTGCATTTGATGAGAAAGGATGTAAGTCCAGAAAAGCAGGAACTGGTCACAAAGTGCCCTAAAGTTCACTGTAAGGAGTTTGTATTCTACCCACATAGTGATTGGAAGTCACTGGAAAAAAAATGCTAAGCAGGCCATCAGGTGTGGTGGCACATACCTGGAATCTCAGGATTTGGGAGGTAGAGACACAGAGATCAAGTGTTCAAGGTCAGTCTGAGCCACCTAGAAAGATTCTGTCTCAAACTAATGAATGAATGAATAGGCATAGAACTCGACAGTAGAGTACTTGGCCTTAGGTTCAGTCTCTAGCATAACAACAGCACACAGGTTAAGTAAGTAATAAGCACATTTACACTTCAGTAGATTACTTTGGTAGCAGTAGAGAATATGTATATAAAAATCATAAGCCAGAAATGATTGTGGTGTGCATGATTGCATACGGGGAAGAAGAATCAGGGTACCAATCAGAATGCTTTAAAATACACAACTGGTTAAATTGGTGAAAAACTAGGCTTACTAGAAAGGTAGAAATGTAAGATGACTTTTAAGTTTTTGAATAAAGACACATGTCTTGTGGGAGAGAATAGAGAAACTGCCTTAGGGAGGCGATGAATTCAGTGTAGAAGCCATTACCAGGTGAAACCCAACCTCAGTGAAGGCAACAGTAATCAGGTAATGATACCTATTGAAAAACAACTGTTACATGCTCAGTTCCTGGCTGAGAAAAATGGGGAAGGGGGTACAACTATAATCACACCTACAAAAGAAAGCTGCTACCAGCTTTGTGTGTCTTTTATGTGCTGAGAGCTTCATCAATATGAACTCACACTTGATGTTATCCTGTGTTATGATGTTATCCCTTTTTTTATAGTCTGGAGGCAGAAATAGAAAGACTAAGAAAGGCTTTAATAAGTGAACCTTCTTGAACTCTGTGTACTCGCTCTAGGAGTGAATATTGAGTTTCAGGGGTCATTGAAATTTTATTATATGATGTCTCTCTTCAGCAACATACTTTTTCACAATTTTAAGACAAAGATTTTTTTGTCTTACTTTTGTCCCTTTTGAATGTTACTTGATGTCTTACATTAAGGCAGTTGCCCACTGCATTTTCCCTCGGACCACTACGTTCAAAAATCAACAGTCATTGATAGAGAGAATCTAGCACCACTGGTGACCAGATGCCTCTCCTCTCAGATGGGAAATACTAAAAGTGACAGCTAAACACAGGAAAGGGAAAGCTAAATTCCAGAAAGGGACAAGACTGTCTAAATAGACATTGCTTTCTTTTTCCTTCAAAGTCTTTATTTTGGGGGAGAAAGAAAACAAGGCTACTGAAGTTTTCTATCACTATTGTGAGTTGTGTCCAGCCTCCAAACACAATCATCTGGTAGAGGATTAGGGAAAAAGAAAAGACATCGAATGAACATACTAGAGCTAGAGAGATGGTTCAGTCAGTAAAGTGCTTGCCTTGTAAGCTCAAGGACCTGAGTTCAATCCACTCTCACCACTACCCCAATCCAGATGTGATGGCTAACATCTGTGAATCAGCACTCAGAAGGTGAAGACAGGCTGAGACTGGGGCTTGGTGGCCAGCTAAGCTAGTCTACTAGGTAAGGTGTTCATTAGTAGGAGTTCCTGCCTTGAAAAAGCAAAACAATGGCTTCCTGAAGAAAAGTGGCCAGAGGTGGTCCTAGGGCACACACACACATAAAAAATAAAAAACTCCACAAAAATTAAAAATATATGTGGATGCCTTGGACAGGAGGCAGGGGTGAGGTCTGGATTTTCTTTTCTTAACCAATCTTTCCCCTTTTTTTCTGGATAGCACCTGCCACTTTAGGGAACAAGATCTCAGCTGGCTTAATGACTGGCGGTGTGGCAGTGTTCATCGGGCAACCTACCGAAGTCGCGAAAGTCAGGATGCAAGCCCAGAGCCATCTACACGGCATCAAACCCCGCTACACTGGGACTTACAATGCTTACAGAATTATAGCCACAACAGAAAGCTTGTCAACACTCTGGAAAGGTAGCTAGGTGCCAGGTCGACTTCCATATTAAGGCACATGAGCCCAGCAAGCGCCTTATCATACACTTCATTTATTAAACAATGTCTTGTTTTTCTCCAGGAACGACCCCTAATCTAATGAGAAATGTCATCATCAATTGTACAGAGCTGGTAACATATGACCTCATGAAGGGGGCTCTTGTGAACAACCAAATACTGGCAGGTACTTCCCACTTCTGCACCTTTCCAATCTCTGTTTAGAGCGTCTAAAGCCACACTATATTTTGTTGAATGCTAGTAGACTAACAGAGAGAGACAGACAGAGAGAGAGAAAAAATGTAGTCATAGCTGGCCCTGAACTTGTTATATAGACCAGGTTGGTCACAAGTACTGGGTTCAAACTGTGTCCACCATACCTGGCAAATGTAATCTTTTCGAAGCCAAAAAGTCCTAAACTTTAAAGTTAAAAACTAAACAAAATTTTTGTTTCAGTGTGTCTGTAAAAGTGCAAAGGGATGTTGTGCCAGTATACTCTGTTAATACCAAGAAGTGAACTTCTGTTGGGCTTCTCCCCTTCAGACTGCAGGACCAGGAGGCAGTTGAGTGCAGCACTGATTTTAATCTACACCATCTCCTAACTGTTTCTACAGGCATAGACATTCTCCTTTGACAAACTTAACTCCATTTATTAGGTGATTATGTATCAGGCATTATTCCAGATCCAAGGCACACAGAAAACAGTATCACCCTAAAATAACAAATCTGCAAATGGATCCGCAGTCATTACACATGTACCATCAGCTGTGCTTTTCTGGCACAAGTATATGCTTATCATATAAGATATCATATTAACTTCCGGTTACTAATGGTTTACAAGTGTCTGACAGGTCATTACAACCACAGGCACCTCACAGTCCGGCGCTGATCCGTTTCCCTTTCAGATGATGTCCCATGCCATCTACTGTCAGCTCTTGTTGCCGGCTTCTGCACCACACTCCTGGCCTCTCCAGTGGATGTGGTGAAAACTAGATTCATCAACTCTCTACCAGGACAGTACCCGAGTGTACCCAGCTGTGCGATTACCATGCTCAACAAGGAAGGACCAACGGCCTTCTTCAAAGGGTAGGGTATAACTTCCCATGTCTATACATTTGTGTTTAGGGTCCCCATGTGTGCTGAGACAATTTTCATCAAAACAACTGGCATTTAGACTACCAGGCCTGGACCATGTAATGGCCTCAGACTATATCTTTGCCTTGTCATGAATGTCTTCAATCCACCAATTCCATCATGCCAGAAAACAAGAGCTAATTAATTCTTTTTGGTAGTGCGTGGGAGAAATCAAACCCCGGTCCTTATACATGCCAGGCAAGCAGTCCATCACTAAGCTATGCCCTTAACCTAATTTTAAAAATGTCTATTAAAACAAAACCACAAAAAATGTAACACAGAAAATGCTGCTTGAATAATGATTACATTCACGTTGAAAGCATTATTGAAAAATAGAACACATTTTCCCTGCAGTGATATTATATTATATTATATTATATTATATTATATTATATTATATTATATTGGAAACCACTTTTCTAACAAAATACAATATGACCTAGTTTTAAAAATATATTCAGTAAATATAACAGTTATAAGAAATAGTAATATTTTGTAATATTTTGACTTGTAAAGCCATGCCCAACAGTTATAAACGAAAATATAATCGTATCATATATACTATATCAAATACTAAGTCTATCTTTTCTTATGATAGATTACACAAAAATATACATTATAAAAATAACTTACAATGAATACAGCACTTATAAATTATTAACAATGTAATAATTTTATTTTTGCAAATTTAATTTTTAAATGCTGTTTTTCATATTTAAAATGTTTAAATATGGAACAATCTTGGCAAATGGTGCTAAATTAGACAAGCTGAGCTGGCTGTGGTGACACATGCTTGTAACCCCAGAACATGGGAAGCTAGGGCATGAGGACAGCCATGAGTTCAAGACCAGCCTGGAGTACAGAATGAGTTTCAGACCAGCCAAGGCCACGTAGCAAGACCTTGTCTCAAAAAACTAAAACAGGAGCTGGGTCAGTCTGTGATGCAGTTGCCATATGCGCATGGGGGCTGGAGTCAGCTTCAGAAGCACGTCAAAGCTGGGCATGGTAACATAAGCTTGTAATACCAGTGCTGGGGGGTGGGGTGCAGAAATAAGAGGTTCCCTGGTGCTGGCTGAGCAGCCAACTGACCTAATATTTGAGCCCCATGTCTCAGAGAGAAAGCCTGGCCATGCTGAGGAACACCCAAATTAACCTTTGACAGGGCAGCAGGGAGCTACTGTTTAATGAATGAATGAAGAGCCCCAGGACACAAAACACCATGGAGTGTGCACTGGTGTTTACTTCACATTGCACAGGTAGTTGATGCAACAGAGTTAGACACTAAAAATGGTTGAAATGTCAAGTGTTATGCTACATCTATGTATTTTCTCACACATGCACACACATACACACACCCGGGAGTCAAAGAGAACCATACGAAGAGACCGGGAGTGTAAAAACTTGCTGAGGAAGCTGAGATGTTGGTACATGCATTTAGTCCCAGCACTGAAGAGACAGGAGCAGAGGTAACAACTGCTAGAAGTCTGAAGCCAGCCTGGCTGCACAGGCCGCCCTGGGCCCTATAGCAAGACCCACTCTCAAAACTAAGATAAGACAACAATAAAAGCAAAGCTCACTGGGAGGTACTTTTTGCAGGAAAGGTTTCTTAAAAAAAAGAAAAAGAAGAAAGAAAGCGTGTTCAGGGCTGCAGAGATGGCTCAGTGATGAAGAGCACTGGCTGTTCTTCCAAGTGAGCCAGGTTCATTTCCCAGCACCACGTGGTGACTTACAACCATCCACAACTCTAGTTCCAGAGTGATCCTCTGGACGCCCCCTGGCCTCCCTGTGCACCAAGCATGAACATGGCATGCAGACATACATGTAGGCAATACACTCACACACAAAATGTTTTTTTTAAATCTATTTCAAAGCAGATTTAACTGTCAACACATTTGTCTTCTGGAGCAGTCAACTGGTATAAATGTCATTCCACATAGTTTACTGGAATTCCCCAAATGGACCGAGGCACATTCAGACATTGGGGGTCTCTGAAGAGCTATCCAGGGGAAGACAACATGGACTTCCCCATCTGGAAGTGGTTCACACGCTGGCTGAGCACTTTCTTCCCTCTGCTTCCTCTCTTAATAGTTTCCTACTTCCTGTTTAGGAAGTAAAGTGAAACAAAAATGTCCTCTCCCCCTTCTGCCCAAAAAGATGGCCAGACAAAGTCATCTCAGAGAGCAGGAGATTTGCTTCTCCTCTGTGAGAGGGGAGGATGGGGAGGATTGGTCTGAGTGTGATCTCACTTTGAAGCCATAGAGGAAAGCTAGCTGTCGGTAGAGGAAATATGAGAATGAAATACTTTTATCTTCTTCCCTTGTACTTTATGGATGATGGAAGCTGCCCACCACCCGGGCTTTATGACTTCCAAACAGCCAACAGGTCGGTGCTTTGTACTCCCCTAGGTTTGTTCCTTCTTTCCTGCGTCTGGGGTCCTGGAACGTCATCATGTTTGTGTGCTTTGAGCAGCTGAAAAAAGAACTGATGAAGTCAAGGCAGACGGTGGACTGCACCACATAAACAGCTTGGAGAAAATGATGCTACACGTATGTCAGTGGGTCCCTGTGCTGGATCCCATGAATAAAACCAAGCAGACAAACCGACCCAACAGTTCTATTCACTTTATTTACCATAAAAAAATTCTGGTAGAGTTTTGAAACCTCTTTTAACTTATTTTAAAGGGAACACCATACATACATATAATTTTCATTCTTACTGTCTTAAGGAGGGGGAAACATAGCACCCAGTAACATTATGACAAAATAATGCTTGTGTAAGGTGCTGTATTCAACTAGTCTTTTGGGGGAGTGGGATTGTATGACTGCATGTAAATAATTTTAATCACAGCTCAGACTGGTGGAAAGGAAAAATGCAAAATAGTTTACATTCATAAACACTCAAAAATGAAGTTATCCAAGAAAGTATTGATGTTTCATTTTATTTATTAATCACAGTTCGCAGATAATACAATCAATAACACATTGCTAATCCCATTCAAAAGTTGTCTTTTAGAGGAGTCTATAGCTGGATTTTAAGAGATGGGGCTCAGCTAGAATACAAAACTGTTCTCATAGCAAGAAAAGTTCTTCAGAATCAAAAGTACAAACTAACCCGGTTCACACAGATGTCTTGAGTCCATAATTTATGGTGTCTATAACAACTTACAACTGAAGACACAATATTCATTTGGTCACTAACGTTTTTGCTTGTGACTCCGTGTCTTTCCCACAATAATGACCAGGATCAGCAAAATGAGTTTTTTCTTTTCTTTTTCTCCACACCCACCCCTTCCCAACTTACAAAAAGCAAAGCTCACTGGGAGGTACCAAGATCAGAAGAGCAGAGAGAGGACACTAGGTTAAAACCAAAAGTAAGGACCAGAAAGCCCTCAGGCAGTCAGGTACCCTGTTCCTGATTTAGCTGGCTCCAGGCTGTATTTGCTTTGGTAGGTTCCCTCCTGGGCTTCATACTCGGGTCAGTCTGTTTTGTGCCGTCACACTCACGTAGACATGGTGGGTAAACAGGAGATGCTCTTCAAATGCTAGTCTTTGGTGGCTTCTGTGTCTATCAGTGTATGACAACAGCTGGCAGCCGAGGTGCAAGCAGCAGGGGGTGGTCCTTGCCCGGGCTTAATTCTCCATGTTTCTGTTCTCTTCTGCAGCCTTGGGTTGTAATTGGTACTGTAGCTTTGTGGTGCATCAGGGCGCCTCAGTCATGGACAGCAGATGGTATTGCGACTCTTGAGCGGGTCTGGGAAGATGAGATTTCTGTGCCTAACTTAATGTCGGTCAGTGTCACAGCTACCGGCCAGCTGTTTGAGGCTCCTGGCTATTAGCTTGGTCTGCAAGCCACTAAGCTGCAAGAGGGTAAGAACGCTTGAGAGAAACCTTTTATTGAATGTAATGTTGCAAGGCCAGAGAGGGAGAGGGGGTATGATTTCCCAGCCGACTCCCTCAGTGATCACAAGCAGCCTGACCCAATAGCCAGAGAAGGGACATTTGCACCAATCAGCACACATCATATGCAAATGAAGGAGCATGCTCACACTAATCAGAGACTAGCCTCTTCATGCCCATCATAGCAGTTCTTCTCCAAGACCCCCAGGGGTAACACTCCTTCTCTGGCCTGTGTGGAAATGGTTGGAAGGTTGTCTAGAGTTCACCAAGACTTGTGAGACCAAAGCATCTGGTACAACTGTTTGGGGCTCTGCGTTCAGGAGCTGGGGCTGATCGTCTGTCTTTGTGTAGTTTTGAAAAGGCATTCATGGAGTTTTCAAAACAGCTATTATTGACACAAGGGTAATCTAGCTGTGTTTGATTACAGCTAGGGAAGCAAGGAAAAATCCAAAGGATGCCTACTGATCACAGTCAAATTGCCACATCCTTCAACATCTTTGCTTATTTACAGGAAAATGAACACCAGATGGCACACTCAGGGCAAAGATCTAAAGAGCTTAATATTAACACTAATAGTTATTTTAACATTTAGCATCTGCCCAGGGCCCTAGGGAGAGCTGAGTCCCCTTCATCTGTCTCAGGGAAAGAACATGTTTGTTCCGGTTATAGTAACTCATCATCAGGGAAGTCAGTCCAGAGAGACATGACCAGCATTGATAAGCGGGAACCCCTCAGGACCCAACCACCTCCCCCAGGCCACACTGTTCATATCTCACCACCTCAACAGCACATGCCAGGGATGACACCGTCAGCAAAATTAGAGGGATAACCATATCTCAAACCCACCACCTCCATCCCTCATGTGTTACCTGCAGGAGAACTGTGGCAGGTGTTTTCAGTGTCTTTCCAGATGAACTATTGAGCAGCTCTCACCATTCCGGTGTGACATCCTATGGTTATGTGAGCATCTCCCTTTTTAAGAGGCTTGTCAGATGCGTGTGGCATCTGAGAGCTGGGCAAAGAACACTCATGCACAGCTTTGAGCAGTGAGGAACTGAGATGATATGTCAGTTTCTCCTCTCTGCCAATCCTCAGATAAAATGCCACCGAAAGATCAAACACCAGTTGCCTACAATGGCATTCTGCTTAATATGGAAACCCTTTCTGCACTGAGTTCCCTCTCAGTCTCCCAGTGCCTGGCCAGTGTCTCCTAAGGCCGCTTTCCACGGGCCTTTGCTCAGGTTGGCTTCTGAATCCAAAACCTCAGAGTATCATGTTCCAAGAATAGGAAGAAAGCATGAGGTCTCATCTCTTTGTTTGTATCCTGCTTCTCCCATGGCAGTAACAGTAACGGAATTAAAATACTAAACCATGGTACACAGAAAAGCCAATTAGAAAACGTGTGTCTCACATTGTATACAGAGTGGTAAATCAAGAATAGGTCACGAGTTTGTACCCACGGACATATGAGCAAACTGGTGTCAGGTACCTGGCAGCTCAGAGTGTACTGATTAACAGTCCCATTCCAGAAGAGCCCCTACAGTCGTTTGGAGAACCCCAAACAGTGATTATTCTTTTTCACACAAATGGCAAATGGTTGCTCTCTGACCCTTCATTATTTAACAAGGAAAGGCCTGCAACTCTCTTGCTTAGAGATCATATTAGCTTGCTTCTCTCAAGTTTCAAAGAAGACTTTTTTTTTCTGAGACAGGGTTTCTCTGTGTAGCCTTGGCTGTCCTGGACTTGATTGGTAGACCAGGCTGGCCTCAAACTCACAAGAGAGCCCCCTGCCTCTGCCTGCCGAGTGCTGGGATCACACTCTGTAATGGTTTAGTGGTGGGTGTACCACCCCACCCAGCTTAGGAAGGGCATTTTTATTGGGGAATATAACACACATACATAAAAGTGCATACAAAAAAATGGATGGCTTAACAAAGTATCACAAAGTGAGTGAACTGCCACACTGAAGCTCAAGAAACAGAAAGTTGCAAGGACCTAGATCCACCTCCATCCGTGACTTTCCCTTTGTGGTTAATGTTCAGCCTTTTTAAAAGCAGATTCCCCATGTGGGCATTTACCCTCCAGTTGTCTTGTTTGAGAGGGCTTTATGTAAACTGAACCATTTGTTGGGTGTGCAGCATCTTTTGGCTTCGGATTACTCACGCAGTTTCTCATAGTTGCAGCTCATAGACCACCAGCAGTACCCATCATTTTGTAAAAATTAACAGGCTTGATGTACTCCTTTGATGGACATCTGAGCGTTCCTTTCAGACTATGATGCTGATATGAATTCCTATGGCATAGGGACTCATTTCCTACTTCTGCTATTACAGATTATCACAGATTAAGTGGCTTCAAACAATACAAATTTATTATCTTGCTGTACTGAAGGTCAGAAATCTCAAATGCAATCACTGAGATGTGGCTATCTACGGTCCTAAAGGAGAACACATTCTCATCCTCAAACCCTTGGCTTTTCCACTTCTTCCAATTCTCTTCTGTCATTTAATGTAACAAATTAATTTGGTCATCCTTAGAAGGCTGTCTTCATCTGATGCTCAGGTGTCCTGGTACACATGTGCACTCATTTGTATAGGACAGCTACATGAGGCAAGCTCTTTCCAATGTGACAGATTGGGCTATTGGCCTCAAACTCACAAGAGATCCCCAAACTCACAAGCCTGATCACCTCTTTGTTGAACCTGGGTGTGTATATTTTATCACTATGTGTCTTGGGTTTGACTCTACAAGTTTCTCTGTTAATGCTTGAATAGAAATGACATGAGCAAAAATGGAAACGTATCTGCATAGCTGCTTTGCCCACTAGCGTTCCAACAAGTCTACCAGGAGTGTGAAATGCCCTGCAGAGCTATTGATATAAAAAGACAGCAGTTTGAGGCAAAGATGTCTCTCTGGATACAGACCATGAAGGAGACAAAAAGAAAATGCTTTACTTTATAGATTACATTCAATCTATAAGACCAATATGAAGAGAAATTAGTCTCCAGTCCATGAGTATGGTATATATCTCCAGTTTTGCTTTTAATGTAGCAATGGGATGGGCTCACCAGGCCGTAACATCACATTTAGTGTGTTTATTCTTAGGTTCCTGTCTTAGAATTTCTACTGCTGTAAGAACACACCATGAACAAAAGAAACTTGAGGAGAAAAGGTTTTACTCAGTGATGTACTGCTACCCTGGAGGTTTCAAGTGGAGAGGGGCCATTGAGGAGTGCTGCTTACCAGACTGACCCCATGCTGGCTATCCCGTTTTTCTTCTTATACCCACCAGGGCCACCTTCTCAGGGGCACCGTCCACAATGAGCCAGGGCCTCCCACCAATCAAGAAAACGTCCTACAGACTCATCTACAGGCCAATCCGCTGGCAGCATCTTCCCAATTAAGATTCTTTCTTTCCAGATGATATTATCTTGTGTCCAGTTGACATAAAGCTGGCCAGTGCAGTGCTGGGTACTTTTAAATGCTATTTTTGCAGATTTTATAGCCGCTTTCGTGACGTATGGAAGCGTAAATTTTTAAATCCTGGCTCCATTTATTTACGAGTCATTTCTGCATTTTGCTCTTGTTCTATCTGTGTGCTCGACTGACTCTAACACATTTCACTATGTGAAGTACAGTGAGACACAACTTAAAACTTTTTAAAATCGGCACATAAACTGTATACACATGTGAGGTGCCATGAAATTTTTTAAACATGTATTTTATTTCACTGTACAACACTCATTCCAGTATGTGTATATAAACTCCTGTAACTCATTTATTCTTTATGCGACAATATTCAAACTTTTTCTTGTATCATCTTTGAAACATACAATACATTGTTCTCTAAGTCTCTAGGCCTATGTGGTTGACTGCTTTCTAACTTGGATGGGTTTCTTTGCTGCTTTGGTTTTTGCTTGCTTGCTTCCTTTTTGAGATAGCGTTATTCTGTAGCCCCAGTAGGCCTCAAACTCTCAGAGGCTCTACTGCCTTAGTCTTCCAAGAACTCTGGATCACACAGGTGAGCCAGGCCACCTAGCTTTCATATTGATTTTATTAGCAGCTCTATATAAACTCATAGTTTATATAGAAATTCTAATTTTTACTTTGCACATTTCTGCTGTGGATACTTGTTGTCTATTATTTGTTTTTTTGCACTAGGTATCTCTAGCAGTGTTCAGCAAATCTCCATGGGTCTCCCATTGACAACACAGTACATTTCCCTGTTCCATCCACACTAGGGGTGGGCTCTGAGGTTTCAAAGAGTTCAACATTCCCAGCTAGCTAGCTCTCTCTCTCTCTCCTTGTGCTTATGGATCAGATGTGAGCCCTCAGCTACTATTCTAGTACCATGCCTGCCTGCTACCATGTACTCTGCCATGATGATAATGGACTAATGCTCTGAAACTGTAAACAAGCCAAGCCCCCAATAAAACGCCTTCTTTTATAAGTTGCCTTGGTCATGGTGTAACTTCACAGCATTAGAATAGTGACTAAGATGATGTGCTTATTCATCAAGGGCAGAATGTGCACACTAGGTAATCTAAGCCTGTCAATCAAGAGAGAATCACCCAAACTACACCCCTTAGCAACCTGTCCTTTCTTTCTTTCTTTTCTTTTCTTTTTTCTTTTTCTAGACTATTAGAAAGAAGCCCTAGGCAATAACCTAGATGAGGAGAACTGCTTGGCCTAGCCTGCTGGCCTGAAAGGGTTAGCTAAGGTGTTGATGGGAACGTTCGAGGGGCTGCCCCTCCTGAAAGGGATGGGTGTCCTGGCAGAACTCCCAAAGTTCTGGTGGCTGTTTTCCTTGTTCTACCTGGAGTATAGTTGATTAAATATTCGGCCTTGTGGAGTCAAGAAGATTTATAAACATTTCTTTATTTCTTGAGAATGTCCTTGGACTTAGATAGTTTCCCAGAAGGGTCTTTTTCTAAATAATTATGTTATTGTTGGCTGATGGATCAAAGACGACTCCTGTGTGAGAAAGGAGAAGTTGCTTGCCTAATTTTAAACTATATATGCTGATGCTGGACAATAAACTTTGCTACTTGCCACAAGAGCAGTAGTCCGTCTGTTCCTTTAAGGCATTCACGGAGCTGGTCTCCGTCACCTAGAGGCCCCAAGTACTGTTCTAAAGAAAGTTACCTTGTAATTTTTAAAACCTGTGTGCACCTTTATCTCATTCTTGAGTATATGTCAGGAATCTAGAAACACTGGGACAGTCCTGAGGTCAATCCTATGTCTATAATTAGCTATTTTCACGTTCTTATCATTAACAGTTTGTTCTCTACTTTCACTTATTTTGTTCTCTATGAAAATGCTTGAGATGGCTGCATTGTCTTCCATTTTTATTTTCTGCTAGAAGCATTTATAGTTGAAATTAACTCCAATGAGTGCTGCTGCAACTTTATCCACTGTTCCATAAATGCTTATTATTTCAAAATAAAATACATCTATGAAACCACATACTGGAATGCCATGGGATTATAAAAATCGAGTATTAATATGTAAACAGAAACAAGGAACACTGTAAAAACGAATGTGCGGTATGAATCACGTTTACCCTTGGTGGAAACTGGGAAGTGGGGTGAATGGCTGGAATGGCGGCTTCTTGTAAAATAGAGCATATTTCTAATCTCATAACTACTTGCTCTCATCCACTAACATCTTATATAGTTACAAGTGGAGTTAAAAGTCACAAATCTATGCGTTACAACTTACCTGTAATGTAATAAGTAAGCACTGCTCATGAGCTCAAATGACTTAAACAGGGAGGGGGCACAAAGGCAGCCCAAGTAGACACAGAAAAGCTTACAACAGTTTCAGCCATGTTTTTATTTTCTTACTCAACATCACAAACAAAAGGACACCACATCGCACACTATTGCTTTTACCTGAAACTCAAATGCTTGATGCAAAATAGACAAAAATTTAAGTTGCCAACTGGTACTTTCCCTCCAGGGAACACTACTTCTTAAATATTTGTCAGTCCTTTAACAAAAATATAGAACTACCCTGCCAAAGTAAATGTGGTTGCTGGGTCCTACCTACATTACATTTAAAAATTCTTTCTCATCAAAAACTAGAGACAGATAAACAAATACACAAGTCATGATTTTTCTCAGATTATTAGCAAGCCCCCCTGTTTTCATTAAAAGCTGCTTGTGTGACGAGGCTCCCATACAGGTCCCTGATGGCAAAGCCTCCCAGACGCGGACTCTTCAGGGATTAAAGTAGAGCACCTACCCTGAGGATACAGCCGCTGGTCCCCAGTTGTGATCACGAGAGTCAGCTATCACCACCCTGGGCAGAATTCCATCCTCTATGCCATGATCCCCTCTTCTGCTGCAGAAATGAGCAGCTGCTTTTCACATCCAAGTAATGGTTTTTCTTTCTTTCTTTCTTTCTTTCTTTCTTTCTTTCTTTCTTTCTTTCTTTCTTTCTTTCTTTCTTTTTTTGAGCAAAACTTTTCATTAAAATCCCTTTCACTGAATATTCCCAATGAATAGAATGTTATGAAAATGGTGACCAACACTGAAGGAAGAATAAAGGCTGCATACATTTTCATAGAAAAATACATACAAATCCAAGTAGCTCCTAAAATAGAAAAAAACAGGGATTTAAAAAAATCTGATTTATGAATTGTAAATGGCGCCAGTTTAAATTCATTTTTATAACTAGTTGTGTTGTGACATTTATTTACAAAGAGGCTGGTCTAGGTTCAGTGATGCCCCAGTGTCTCTGGTTTTTAAAAAGGTTGTTTTTCAGAGCATTTGAACTGTAAATGTTGCAGTTATATTTTTATGCCACTTTTGTCTCTGGTAAAATCTTTTCACTCTCAAACATACAAAACTTCATCTCCCTTTGATTCTACTTCATTCATGCTAAAACTCCCAAAATTTTCCTGCTACTTCAATGCCATGACTATCAATTGCTACACTGTAATTTTACTAGTTCTAGACAGAGGTAAGCATCTACACATGGACTTTAAAACTGCACGAAGTTCTGCTGAAAGTAAGGTAAATTGACTGTACTGTCCCTTGCCTGCATGTGCCCAGCTTATCAGCCAGAAGATTCTTTTACATTCTAAGGTACAACTAGTGACAGTCAAACTTCCAAGAATCAGAGTTCTAAAACTGTTATTGGCTTACGAATCAGCTCCACTATATGCAATTATCTGAAATGGTTAATGATAATTTTAATAAAAACAGTCTGTAATGTACAAACAAAGGAGGATTTAAAGACTGTGACACTGACTAAACTATGACAATATGTTCTTAGAAACACTAGAGTTTTCTGCTGAGAAAGAATTATTTTTATTATTATTATTTCCTCTCTCATACTTCAAGTAGCTTTTTTTTTATTACATGGGCTGATAAAGGGTTAAATCAGCCCAAGAGCTAAGTTGTTGAAAGATTATAATACATAGGTAAGTGCTTTTAGCACAACAGTTAGAGACTAACACTCTGCTTTCCACGGAAACAGTACCACAATAGGATGGATGACAATGGTGAACATGTGCTCCTAGTTAGGGCTTAGCTATGCAATTCATCATAAAACCTGGACAACAAAAGATTTTTCAAAAATTAAATGAATACATTACCAGTGTCGATAAGTCCCCTATAAGAAATCAATCATTAAATTCCTCTAATACTAAAAAGCTAAATCCTTTCCAGTATTATAAAAAAAACCCTACTTTTCTAAAAATTTTCATCTTCCTTAAGGAACAACGTTTTTAACCCATGCACTGTAATGCTATGCTATGCAACACTACAGCTGTGCCTCTTTTATGGAATACCCACACCTCTCTCTCTCTCTCTCTCTCTCTCTCTCTCTCGCTCTCTCGCTCTCTCTCTGATGATGTGAAGGCAGGGGCTTGTCAACAGACAACAACAAATTGTGGAAAAGTGGCAAACCTTCCTCTATCACACAAGCTAGTCTTTAAATACCTGATATTAAAAGATGTGCAAAACATCACCATGTTTTAGACTAAATTATGACATTATAAACTGGTTTCCAAAGGACTAAAGGAGTGTGTGTGCCTCACAGTCCATAGCCTTTCCTGTTTTTAGACTCTTTTAATCTCTTAAAACACACCAAGAGGAGCCCATCCTGTTAGAATCTCCTCCCACATGATCTTCAACTGTACTTGCTGCCTTCCTGAGATTTGGTAGAATAAAGCTATACAAATGCACAGTCATGACGTAGGCTACGGTGTTACCCACAGCCTGTTAACCCAGGTCCCTACAAGATTACCCAGAAACACCAAAATCAAAGCAAGCGCAAGCAAAGTGAAGAGCAAGTCAAACACACCAGTGATGGGGAACCTTTTTAAAGAGCACTGTTTTCTTCTTGAGTAAGTTTCAAAGACAGTTTTATCTTAAAAGAAACTGTTTTGAATGCAATCAGGATTCTCTCAGCAGAGAAACACATAGGCAGAGGGCCTCACAGTGGAGCTCAAAGAATGGTTCATTCTATAGCTCAGAAAAGCAAATACCAAGCAAGAGGAAATGCCTAGACCTCCAAAGTATATTATAAACAAAAAGCTAGTCATTAACAGTGACTTCTCTCGTTTTCTGTTATGTTCAGTCATCGGAGAAATCAAAAGGGAAGCCATGATTTCCCCCCTCTCTGACAGAGCCATGCTCTCTCTGCTCTAAGGACAGGACATTCTGACAGATGGAAATGCAAAGAAAGCCTCAGAGGACACCTGGTGATGATCTGCCTACAAATAAAAAGACAATGCACATTCAAAGCCATTTCCAGAGTGAATGATAATCCTGGAGTTTTGAAAATGACACCACCTTGGGAACTACAATACACACAAATAAGAAGAGATTCATGCACATTTTAGTCAACTGGCTAGATATAAATATACCTGATTTATACTTTTAAACTAACAGGCTAAGTCCCAAGTTCCAAACTGTAGTTTGTGTGACTCTGGAAGAGCTCTTTGGAAGGGTCAGGGACCTTTGGAGAACAGTGTATAAACAACTGTAAACATACACTGATTGTCCACTAGCTTTCTTAAATAGTTTCTGAAGTATTTTTTGTATGAAATTATATATAAGAGTGTAGTTGATCAGATAATTTCTATAATAACATATAAATTCTGCTGTGTGTGCAAAACATGGTAGAAAGAGAAGATACTACGGACGGTTCATGTTTTCAAAGTGAGCACAGCACTGTAATCCATTAAGAGTCCTTTAATCCTCTCATGAAACTTCTCTCTGTACAGGTTGAAGTGCATAATGCTTTCTGGTTCTTCTTTAATCCAAAACTTGTCAAATTCATAGACAAGGTAACCTGTAATTAAAGAACACATAAACATGTTGTCCACAGGGGAATAAAATCATGTTTAGACTATCTCATCTTCAGAAAATACACAGCCATCTTGGGCTCAGTGGACAAAGCTACTTGTCGTGCAAGCAGGGCAACCTGAGTTCACATACAGAAAGTAAAGTATAAAGAGCACTTGGCGATCAGCTTCCATATTCTCCTGGAGAGCAAATATCTCAAACAATCAGGTGATGAGCATAGACTTGTTATGGACATCACAGGCATTAAGTTAAAAACTATACGTTCAACCTTGCTGAGAGCCAGCAATGTTCTTGGTCAGGTCTGGTACTCACAGTAAAACTGGTGGAAGTGCTCCATGGTGGGGATCCCAGGGACAAAGTTGTAGAGGTGAAGCTTCAGAGCCTCGCTCTTCAGCAAGCTGTAAGCCATCTCTGTAAGATTGATTCCAACTATTGCATAAGAATACCTACGTCAGAAACACCGCCAGTTACACAGCTAGCCAACAGCTCAAAACAGAAGCTTACAGTGCACAAGAGCTTCCTAGTTCACCCAAACTGCCATTGCTGCTCTCCTGACACAGGATTCACTTTGCAGGAACATCTCTATACTTAGACAGTCAGGATGATCAAAGGGTTTGGTTTTTGAAGGCTGTTACTCTTTTAGATAGAGGTAAAAATAAAAGTTCTGTCCCTGTGACATCTAAAAACAATAGAGGGACATCCACATTACCAAGCCTTATTGTTCTAGCTATTATGTATAAAGCAATACAAAGCTAATAACAAGGCCTCAATTTGCATTTCCTTCACCATTTTCAAAGCTAACTCTGATTTTCCTATTTCAGTGTTAGTTTCTGCTCCTTTGAAATAGTTCTGGAAAAAAATATGAGCCCCTAGCTTTGTTTTATAATATCAAGTGATAAAACTCACTGGAATACACAAAACATTTATGATCTTTAATAACCCTTTCTACAGTCTCATTAAAATAACATCATTTTAAGATACATTTTGAAATAGTCATTTTCATTGCAAGAGTCTAGCTTTTTTAATGTTCGCCCAGCTTACCCTAATTTGGGGTGATTTGAACGGGAAAGAATCTGATGCGCTTCGCTGGTGTAATTTTCACTGAAATACCTAAACAAGTTCAAGGAGAATGATGAAATGAGAATGTTCCACCCGCAAGCAGGTTAACACTTCAGAGCAAGCAGCTGCTACTTTGAACGACGGCCCTTGCTGCCACAGCCACTCCATCTCCATCTCAAGCCACCTTGATGGCTCACAAAGGCTCCTGGGTCCAAATTTAATCCTAAGGAATCAAGCCTATCAAATAAGGAACACAGGTAGACTGGTTCTGGACAAGACCATTTTAGCAGAGAAATCATCTACAAAGGGAATTCCTATTTGCTTACAAAAGGAGAAACATCCTGAGTTTTGAAGCCTGCTATTTCTTGTCCTTGTACACACTCTAAGCGCAGCTGCTGGGCCACCTTCCTTCACTGTGCTCTGTCACAGCTGAAGTGTGCACTTTTAACACACTGCTGATGTGCATGAATCCCAGCCATCTTCACATCAGCCAGTGCTCTAAAGATGGTGAAGAAGCTGCACTTGGTTTAGAGGTCCAGCAAGACCCCTTGGCACAGGCTAGAGTCAAGCTCCATTAAATTCCCTAAACCCCAGGCTCAGGGAAACCCTCTTCTGATGGAAGCAGGGAAATCACTTAAGTTCTTTAAAGATTATTGTGTGATTTATCTTCAGGAAGCAAAATTATATGGAACTTATAAGATTTTAGGCATTACCAAGCATATATGCTTTTATAATTAAAAAAAAACATAGATCTTGAAATCTTATGATGGCGTATCCTTCCCCCCAAAAGTGTTATCCATATTGACCTAAATATTTTTCTCAGTATTAATTTACTTTAATTCAATTTCTGACATTTTTTCACAGTAAGAATTATCCAAAGAATGTACTCAACACTGTTTATAATCTGTAGGTCACAATCCATAGATGAGCCCAAAACACTGTAGTCTGTACACCTGAGTATCTACGTAGAACAGTGGTTCTCAACCTTCCTAAAATTATTTCATGGCCACTTCATAACTGTAAATTTGCTATTGCTATGAATTGTAATTTAAATACCTGATGTGCACCCCCAAAGGCATGATGCCCCGCAGTTGAGAACCACTGATACAAGAACTCTCTTCTCACCAGAACCACGCTGGATATCAGTTGTGACTTATATTGCATGTTGGGATTTCATGCATGCTGCCTAAGTGCTAAGGGACAAGGCAAGTTTTTATAGCCATGATAAGTGGGTGTTCAGCGTAACTGCAGGAGCTAGGGAGAAGCATATCACCTAACCTGGTTCTGTTTTCCCAAAAGCAATCAGAGCCCACACAGAAGAACAAGAGGGCAAGCCCAGAAAGAAGTGTTCACGGTTCTTAAGCACAGGTCAGAAGTGAGGCTGGAAAGAACAAGGAGGGGACAGCAAACCCTGGTGAGCAATTAGAGAAACACACTGATGGACATGCACACATAGATGCACACATACAGAGACAAGAGCAAATGCTTGTGCACATGTGCACATGAACTCCTGTGTACATGAGCTCATGTGCACAGGTGCACACACACATGCATGCACAATGTCTTTGCATTGTTGCCAGCATACTAGCAAACATACACACTACAGCTAATAAAACTTAGAGTCAATTGACGCAATAGGTTCAATTCTTACTAGAATTAAAATAGACTGAACAAAACACAGAATTTCATTCAGGTAAGGAGAGAAAATTTATTTTCACTTACACAAGGTTGATTAATCCGAGCATGCCCATGCCTCTGAAGTCTGTTTTGGGGTCATCACCTTGGAAACCAATGTCTGCCCACTGCTTGGAGATTCGGGACTTCAACTTTTTCGTGGGCATCAGAAGACTCCAAAGCTGCAAAAACATGCCTTTGTGTTACAAATAATAGTGATGTTCTTCGTTTATTCAGACATTTCCTTTTCTTAATTTATCTAACTCATATTTGAATACTTTCAGTTCAACTACTTTTATAGGCACATTCTAAGACCAACAAAGACTGTATTTAAAACATAGATACATAGAGTATCTATTCCAACCAGAATGACTATTGTGAAGAATCATTTTTTTAAAGCAAAGAACACAGAAATCTAGAGCAATGACCTGTGTTTACTAACCAATATTATGCATATTAGAATTAAATTGTTTGCGAAGAGCAGTCTTGGGTAAATGGACCCATATTCATCTTGAATGGGCTCTGCTGTAATGCCGGGTGCTTAATATTTAATAATAAAAAATAAAATAAAAGAAAGAAAGAAAAAAGAAAAGGAAGGAAGAAAGAAGCAAAGAAAAAAAAAAAAGATTTCAAAACCACCCCTCCTGACCACATGTGAACTGGAACAGAAAATGGCCAGGAAGCAGTTCTCTCCCAACTAGAGTACATTATCACCCAAAGCAAGTCAGACCATCTGCCCTGGGGCCTTGAAATCCTGTTTCCCACTGGACAGTCTACAGCACTTTCTCTAGGCCTCGGCCTTCAGATGCCACTATCCCCCTCACACACTGACGCCAAAGAAAGAGGAGAGAAGGCCTCTTTCCTTCCTGACTGTGGGAGCTCACAATTGCAGTATTTGCGAGCTGATGCTCTTCTGGTCTCAGAAGTGAGACAATGCTGTGCAAAGGGACATCTATTTTTACAGCTTCAGTGTTGCTGAGGGAAAGACAACTCTCTACAAGCAAGTTAGATAAACAGAGGTTCTGAGGCTTGTGTGCCCACGCTTTGAGGCTTTTGTGAATGGATAACTTATCTCAGAATTAAAAGCATTCAAATTTTACTTAAATATATTTTATATTTATCAAGTAAAAGTTGTTGACCAACAATCTTTCCCTATCAATGAAATCTAACACAAAGTCTCCAAGACGTAAACAAATGGGTAGACCACAAGAGCCTGGAGAATGCACAAAGCTCACACAGCCCTGAGCCAGCAGTTACCTTGAGGAGCATTTTCTCATGCTGAGCATTTGCAGAATCATAGGGTTTTTTCCTCACATTTTCCACATCCTGGTAGAGCTGTTTGTAGCCAGTTATCTGCAGTAAGCACGTCCTCATGCAGATTTGAAAGCTGAAAGGATAAAGTTATTAGCTTAAATCAGACCTCTTATATTTTGGTTGTGAGCCTAGCCTTTAACAGCTGAGCTATAGGAGAAAGTGGGGGGCAGAAGGACCCCGCGGGGACATGAACACCATAAGGAGACCAACAGAGCCAACAAAACTGGGCCCACGGGGCCAGCAGAGATTGATGCACTAACCCAAGGACCATGCATGAAGAGGACCTAGACCCCCCTGCTCAGATGTAGCCCTTAAGCAGCTCAGGCTCCATGTGGGGAGTAAGGGGAGCATGGAGGCTGTCTTTATTTTTCATTAAATTTTTATTTTTATATCAATTACAGTTTATTCACTTTGTATCCCAGCTGTAGCCCCCTGGGGGCTGTCTTTGACATGAACTCTGTTGCCAGTCTTTGATCATTTCCCCCTCACGGGGGCCCTCGCCAGGCCACAGAGGAAGAGGATGAAAGCAGTCCTCATGAGACTTGATAGGCTGGGGTCAGATGGTGGGGAGGAGGCTCCCCCTTTCTGACTAATAGAGAGGAGGGGAGAAGTGGGGGGTGGAGGAGGGGCCAGGAGATGAGAGAGGGGACTACCATTGGGATGTAAAATAAATCAATTATAAAAAATAAATTTAAATTAAAAAAACTCAAGACTTATCATAATAAAGCAAAGCCTGTGGTTCATACATCTATTTAGGAAGTGTTCTTGGTTTTCAGTTTAATACAAGATCACCAAAGGCCATGCAGAGCCTCACTCAGAACTATGATAAAACAGGGCCTCAACAGCATGCAACACGGGACTGACTCCAAGAACTCTTTCACATGTGTTCTCTGAGCTATCCACATATCCCTAAATCTTTTTTTAAAGAATATTTTTAATTAAATTTTTAATTTTTTATATTACAGTTTATTAACTTTGTATCCCAGCTGTAGCCCCCTCTCTCATTCCCTCCCAATCCTACTCTCCCTCCCTCATCTTCTCCCTGCCCCTCTCTAAGTCCACTGATAGGGGAGGTCCTCCTCCCCTTCCATCTGACCCTAGCTTATCAGGTCTCTTCAAGACTGGCTGCACTGTCCTCCTCTGCTACCTAGCAAGGCTGTTCCTCCCTCGGTGGGAGGGGGGGGCATGTCCCCAAATCTTTACTGCCACATAGCAACATCTCTTGAAGTATATACAAAATAACTATGACAAGTTATCTCTGTTTCTCCAAATAGAGCAGCTTTCTTTTCCCTGGAGCAACATGCTCTTTATAGTGGCTCTCCGCTGGTAGCCACACACCAACCTATAGCTCCCAAGCCAGAGCACTTCAAATTCCAGTCCATTAACATCTTAGAAGACCTTCAAGCCCCACCTTGTCCATACAATGCCCCTCAGACCAACCTGCTAGGGTTGTGTTGATGCCTCTTACCCCAAGGGTTCATTTCCTAACTGCTGTCACATCCCCAAAGCCACCTTCCACCTCCCTTACATAGGTATGTGCTGATGTTGCTCATCACAACACTGAAAACATCTGGTCTTTTCTGCACCGTTGCTCTTCAGTGTCTATCATCTGTCTAGCTGGCTACTTGGTGACTCTTATAGGATAAGAGGACAATGCCTACAGACCGACGGACAGCCACAGTGCAGCCTGTTCATGAAGGGCAGAGAGAGGCCTAAGGAGGGTCTCAGAAGGAGCTGGCTTTAAGACAACACAGATACCGCAATTGGGAGAATAGTAGGGCAGTTGCCAAAGTTATTTAACCTCAGAGAGTAACAGCACACGACTGAGTGGGGGGGCCTGGTTGCGTGGACCTCAATGCCCCCAGGGTGGCAGGGCTGGGCTGCATCACCCACAACCTTCCCCAGCACTGTCCATGCGCAGGGCTCTTCGCAGCAGGCTACAGTCACAGTCAGAGGGAGCAGCACACCTGGTGTCTTTCTCGGGGCAGATGTTCTTTTCCTTCATTATGTCTACTACATATCTGTCCAGTTCGCTCTCAGCAGCTCGAGTTGCATTCTGTAGGACCTAGTTATGGAGACACAGCAGAATGAGAGGAGTCCCTGAGAGTTGATACGGAAGTCTGTTTTGAGGCATTTGATCAACTTTACAAAGAAGATAGTAAAATGCAAAAAGAAATCATGTTTACTTCGGATCTGAGAGTTGGAATCATGTATGTATTTGTGGTTTTCTAAAAGTCTACTATCCACACTCCTAAAAGCAACCCTAACTAAACTCAGTGGGTGAAAAACAAATAAATAATGGAGTCATGGAAGCGGAAGGGGGCTTAGAAAGGAGGTCAACATGACAGGAGGAGAATATGATCATAAAACATTTGTATGTATCTATGAAATTGTAAAAAAAAAATAAAATGTTAAAAATTTAAAACTATGTTTAAAAGAGGAGTAGCAGCAGGCTCTAGAGGCTGTCTTTCGGTCCCCATCCGGTCCTCCCTCCCCCACCTCATTCTCAAGTGCCCCTTGCTGTTCTCTTCCCACAATGTACTGGGTCAACACATTATGAAGTTCATCTTTCTGGTCCACCTGTCTCTGGCCTATGTGATAAGTCCTCTAGCTGTCTAGGAAATCCTGTTGTGTACTTTAACTCATCTATCTTAGAAAACCATTTGAGCTATCCCAGGCCTCTCCTTGTATTTTGGCATAACTTTGCAGATAAGCTTGTCAGTGTCTTCAAAACATATTCAGTGAAATTTTTATTAAAACTTCACAAATTCAGCTGCACACGGTGGAGCATGCCTTTGATCCCTGCGCTCGGAAGGCAGAAGCAGTCAGATCCCTGCGAGTCCAAGGCCAGCCTGGTCTACAAAGCAAGTCTAGGACAGCCAAGGCTACACAGAGAAACCCTGTCTCAAAAAACCAAAAAAGAAAGAAAAGAAAAACTTCACAAATTCATAGGTCAATTTTGGAATTAATATTTTAATGAGTCTTATAATTGATAGATATCAGGTTTCACTTTATTTTGTTCTCAAAAATTCCTCCATAGGTTTTAGGGCTGAAGACTTCCTGTCTCACTAAAACTCCCTGGGTGTTTTGCATTCTGGCTGCTGAGGTGGGTGGTGCTGCCCTTTCATGATGTAAAAATTTATTGGTAACACAAGTCAGAAGTGACCTACCTGGTGCCAGACTGTTTAGTTGCCTTATTAATACACACCAACAGCCTCTGGGGACCCCAGGGTCATCTACATTCTCAGACTACATCTGTGTTCATAAAGACGGCTCTTTCTGGCCAACCATGTCTTAGAATTTTTTCTGGCTTACTGTGGTCCCAGGATTTCCAGCACCATGCTAAATAGAAGCAAAAAAACTAAACGTATCTGTCATGCACCCAAGTAAATGTGCAAAACATTCAATATTGAAATGTTTTCTGTCATGCCAGCTGCAGATTATCCAGAGTGGCCTTTATAAAGAAGCAAGGGAGGTTCTGCTCTTCTATTTGGAAGAGAGTTTTTAAACATGAGCAGATTTTTCAGTATCTGTCAAAATGATCATATTTTTCTGACTCTGTTAATGTAATAAATTATACACTCATAATATATTATCCTTTTTTATGTGTTACTAGGATCAATTTGCTGATGTTTTGTCAAGGAGTCTTGCATCACATTCATAAAGGGTACTGAGTTGTACTTTTCATTTATATGTCTTTAGTTTTAGTCTGTCCTCAAAAAAAAAAAAAATGCCAGGCATGGTAGGGCACACCTTTAATCCCAGCATTCATGAGGCAGAAGCAGGTGGGTCTATATGAGTTTGAATTGAGTCCAGGCTAGCTACGAAGAAAAACCCTGTCCTGAAAAAACAAACAACAAGAACAAAATTTCCCTCAGCTCTGCTTCTGAGGACTTTGTGCTAAGAGCGGCACTGGTTCTTTCTCCCCAAATGTTTGGTCGAATTACTTAAGCCAGGCTGGAGAGCGGCTCCGTGGTAAGAGTACTGGCTTCTCTTGCACAAGACTTGGGTTTGCTTCCCATCACCCACATGATGGCTTACAACCACCTGAAACTCCAGCTCCAGGCTGGATTTTACCTCTATGGGCGCCAGGCATGTACACAGTGCACAGACATGCGTACAGGCGAACACTCATAAATAGAAATACAAAGGCTCAATTATCTTTTAAAAGAGAATTAATTAAACCAATGCTGGCTATTTTTGTAAACAATTTAGAGATTTCATTTTTCTTGAATAATAGCAACCTAGATTTATTTTTTATTTTCATATTTGCTCATTTTCATAAACTGTGCTCTCCACAAACTTTTCCCATTTCACATGAGCTACTGGGTCTGCCAGCATGGCACTGCTCACAGAACGTCCAGCTCTAGGCTGCCCTGACGTGTTATGTCCTGCCTTTCTTTATACTGGAAATCTTGGTTTTCTCTTACATGTGATCAGCTGCTACAGGTATTGATAGCATTATCTTTTTAAAGAACTGGCTTCAGAGTTTACTGGCATTGTTCACTCTTGCCTGTTTTACTATTTCATTGATTTTTCTGCCTTACTTTATAACTTCTTCAACTTACTTTGGGCTTAGTTTCTTTCCAGATTTCTGAAGATACAAACACAGATCAATTGGTTTATGCTTTTAAAATTTTGCTTTGGTGACCTAAGCAAATGTTGATACGCTGTGTTTTCAGTTCAATTTCTTTCTCTGTTTCTCACCAAATTCTTTAACCCAAGGCATTATTGTACTGTTTATACTCCAGATACTGAAGATTTCCTCATTTTATTAATCATAGGATGTAATGTATAAGTAGTCCCTAGTAGGTAATTGAGTGAGAACCATACTTTGAGGTAGATGTTAGGGATAAGCCTTAATGGATTAAAACTGCTGTTATTCACAGCAATCATTGGAAATGCAAAGTATTTAAATGAGAGGATTTGTGGCTACTTTAATTCCCTCATATCCTTGTTGTATTCCCTGGCTTAATTTCACTATCACTAATATTACCAGCATGCATTCTCTCCTGCTGCCCTCATACTGATGACTCTAGTCCTAAACCAGCATACAGGTACTGATGAGACGACAAGCAACTTGCACAAAGCCAAACAAGTAAGAAGCAACAAAATCAGAATTTTCGTCCAGATTTCCTTTCATGTAATAAAGTGCAGAGGTAATCAGTGGAAATACCACAAAATAAGAATTAGAATTTTCTCTTGGAATAAATATAATATGCACGATATGCACAAATTGCTTATTTAAATTGACAAGTCCATCTCTATGAACTGACAAAGTTGCTTCAATTCCAGGCTTCACGACAGCAATTCATCTATGACTTAACTTAGTCTTTATGCATTGTTAGCTATAGTATCCTAAAAAACACATCAGCATTTTACTGTTTTGATGATGACATCCTCAGACTACAACTTTAACATTTAACATTTCATGAGATTTTAAAATAGCTAGTAAAAAAGGAAAAAATAGCATGTTATTTTCTGTTAATTGAATCTGTTAATTTTGGGATTCCTCTTGAGTCCCAAAACACTCTAAGATAGTGGTTCTCAACCTGTGGGTCACAACTCTTTTGAGAATCAACCCTTTCATACATGTCACATATCAAACATCCTGCCGACAGACATTTACATTATGATTCACAATATTAGCAAAATTACAGTCATGAAGTAGCCATGAGAATCACTTTATGTGGTGTCACCACCACATTAGGAACTGCATCAAAGCATCACAGCATTAGGCAGGTTGAGAACCACTATGCTAAGCTGTTCAGCCCTTCCTTTTCTGTTTCATTCTTTACGTCTCTCCTATTGATAACTATTCATCATCAACTTTACCTCCTTTACAAATACTGAAGACCCTGCTAGAATGCTGAACATATAGTAGCCATAAAATCCTTATGGAGATTTCACCAACACCTGACCTCCTGCCCTACTTACATTTAGCTTAATTATTGCACACATAAAATCTCACTAATAAATCCTGAGACTACAGACACTGCCCCAGCCAATCCTTATTCTGTTGCTGTGCAGGTGCTGAGTTCAGATTCTGTTCCTTCTCCACCAGAGCTAGTGAAGGAAGCAAGAACCACACACTCTGTGTGGAGAAGGGGACTCCGAACTTCCAAGGCACTCCTCTGTGTCTTCTTTACACACAGGGCACTGTACATGCCAGGATTTGGTGCAGGCTCTAGGGATACAAACTACTATGCTTTGCTTTGTTTCTTTGGGGCAGGAGAGAATGAAGAGATAAAAAAGTAAAATACCATAAAACAACGAAGACAAAAAAGACAGGGAGGTTGAAAGCTATAATTCCAAGTAAAGAGTGCTCAGAGTGCTCATGAGGTCAGAACTAAATGAGCTGGCGCTGGGTGACTTAAGCTCTTGCTGGGACAGTCAGCACTGCTCCAGCAGCCCACGGGCCGACAGCAGTGGCACTTTGGTGACAGCAGCACAGTGGTGATGGCTCCGACCAAGGCAAACAACAGTGCTAGATGCAACAGTCGGCAACGCAGGGGCAGGTGCTGCTCCAGGGGACAGTGTTGTAGGCAGGTTTCAAAGCCTTAGAGAGGGCGCACTCCTCAAATGCTGGGAGCAAACTGCTGGGTCTGTGGGCACGGCAGGAGGAACTGTTACACTTCTACAAGGTGCTTTCCAGGCCACAAGAAAGCACCTGCCAGAGGACAATTCATTCTCAAATATTCCCAGGTTTATGACACAGACAAACACAACTTTCTTTGCATCTATCAGTCTGTCTGTGTGGAGTACACATGGCTTCTTACAGAAAGAGTGGGAGCAGTCAGGATCCAGGGCTGTCCCTCCAAGCAGAACCCTGAACTACAGGACAAAAGTGTCACTGGGGAACCAACACACCAGAAACAGAATCAGGACTTCTGGGGCTGGGCGTGGTATCTACACTCCATCAAGCTTCCAGAGGGTGCTGGGGTTGCTGAGTGTGGGAGCTGCCGTAACAGTTCGGAAATACAATGCATCCAAGCGGGTCCTACAATTCACAAGGCTGCTGTGGGGTCTGCCTGCTATGCCTCAATGACAGGACTACATGTCCGTGTGCAAACTAAACAAGAATTAGAGCAGAAACTTTCCAAGTTTCAGATGCCATATTCTCACGGAAAAAAAAAAAAAAAAGCAAATCACACTTTATGATTCTGAACAAAGGACAACTCTGCATCCTCCCCAGTGTTCATCTGGGTGGTGCACATTATTCTCACGCAGATAACTTGTGAATGAAAGACTGTACCTAAACTAGCAAGCACCCATTTTAGAGGTTACTTGCTAGAACAAAGTCTATCAGCCTGCAAAGCCCTTCTGATTCCAGGCTGAGTCGACAACTCTTATCAACACTAGCAGACAGAATTATGTCCACATTTTTATTAAGATTCATACTCTACATTACAACCAAGTGCAAACATGTATATGGATATCTAAAACACAGATGCACACAAAAATAACTGAACTAAAAATGTCACAAAAGAATTTATACCAGTAATTCTTATACAGAAAACACTGTGACCTTACAGTTAATTCTAGCTGGTTAATTCTTGATTTTTCCACTTAGCACAATAGCAAGGGCTGTGGCTAACACATGGTAGACTGGCATAGTGGTCCTTTTCATCCCCTGCAAGTCAGTTATATAACCTCTTGCCTTCTTGCCTGCCATGGCTTTAGGGTGTACAGAATGTATTTGAGTACCCTTTGCCTAGCATGTGGCCACTCATTTAAACCCAAGGATGTAAATGGAGACAACAGAGTCCGTTAGGCCTCCAGTGACATAGTGAGACCACTCCCTCACTGCCCACTGAATCCCACACCAGTAACCTACAGTAGGAGGATTGGACCACACATGGGAACATGGCACCAACTTGAGAAAGGGCCTCTGCAGCTGGCCCACAGGTGCATGGGCCACAGTAACACTGCTTTCTGCCCCTGAGATTTGTGCTTGTTTCTTACCCAGCAAGAGCTGACTACCACATGCTGGAACTCACTTTGGATGAAAAAATTGCTTTGCTCACACAACCTACCCTATGGACACAGTTCTCAGGAAGGCTTTCCCTAAGCTACTGGTCCCCAAAAGCTACCAAAGCTACCGCAAAATAACCAGGTAAAACCTCGGAATAGGACATGGGGTTGAAATACTCTTTTGCTCATCAAAACGCTGGAAGTGTTTTGAAAACAGAATTACAACTTCTAAAATGAAAAAAAATTAACTTACAGTTTAGATAGTAAACATAATCCTGAAATCAAAGTGCTTAAAAAAAATAAGCTTAGATTACATTTTCTAGAATTAGCACTTTAATGTGCCCTTACCTTATTCTTGGAATATGTCAAGGAATTTTCTGAAATTAAAAAAAAAAAGTTACCACTTGAACACATATTCTGAATCAGCCCAAATTCAAATAGTAAAAATATAATAGCGATGATTATTCACAGGTTATACAATTTCCACATGGAGCACAGAGCAGCCATCTCAGATTCTTACAGGTTAGAGAAGGTAGAATGATCTCCCCCTAAACACAGTACAAAGCTAGTGGCAATTTCATTTCCCCAGAATGTTCTGTTTCTCTGCAGACAGCCAGAGGGAGAATGTTTACCAGAAGCTCAGAGCTCAGGAACCCACCTGAAGACTATGTTCTCCACTATACTCTCTTCATCATCAGCGCAAATGAGGGGCCAGAAATTCACAGCACAGGAACAAAGAAGCAAAGACCAGACTGCCTGGCCAACTCTCCCCTTACCAGAAAAAGAGTGAACTGCCTCTGCATCCCTGGCTTCTGATCCAAGAATGACAAAATTTGTATTGGTTGTTTTTTGTTGTTGTTCTTATTGTTTTTAATGTTTCTGGCACACTAAGAATACTCTGCTTTCGAAAATTATAAGAAAATGCCTTTTGTCTCAAAGTTAAGCCTTGAATATGCTCTTCCCCATATACTGTGACGCGCCAACCAGCACAGCCGGCAGATCTATAAGAGGCACTTGGTTCCTCTGAGCAGGCAGGAGAGTGGGAATCAGAGTGTGCACCAAGCTTCAGCCAGCCACTGGCCACAAGACACTTCTGCCATTCTTCCATTATTGTTCTGGATACTGTCCATACCTTACTCCCTTGGCATAAAGGCATCAATTCCTCATCCTTAATCAACACAAAATAGGAGCTGGTAAATTCTCAATTTCCCACTTAACACCCCATCATGAGCTGTGGCTCTGCCCAGGTCTTTCTTACTACGCCTAAAGGGACTTCAAACCACAGTTCTCAACCATCTGAGTTTGAAGTCAGAACAATATTTTCGGTTAAACATTATAAAACTGTCATTTTGGGGAAATATAACACAAGCCAAACTGAGCCCCATGTATACCATACAAACTTCCATAGCTACATTAAATTAAAAAGAAACACATGCAATTTGTATTACTACAACTTAATAGATTATAATATTATCTCTTCAATTACAAATTACAAATACAATTATCAGACATCTTTACATGTTTTTCATACAAAAAACTTTGAGATCCACTGTGTTTCTTACAGGTACAGCACAACTCAGTTGACATCTTCATACTTCAAGTGTTAATAACCATGTGGCTATCACTACTAGCCTGGACTAGGTCAGGAGGTCAATAACCATGTGGCTATCAACATGAGCCTGGACCAGGCAGGTTCTAATAATTTTTCCTACCAACGAGCAGTCTGTCCATTAAAAAATAAGAGCAAGGAGTGAGAAGACTGACAGATGAGGCAAAGTGGGAAAACAGCTTCTGATTCTTCCAATCTTTTCATCATATATTTGTGTAAAATTTTCAAAGAGGAGAGAATAACTTCCTAGCAAACAACTGCAACCATAATCTGAAGAATAACTGATTCATTTTTAAGACACCCAAAAGGTTCATTCTTTGGATACATATGAGATGTTCTAAGAAGTTTCTTTTTATATACAATTATTCAGTGTTCAACAGTCAGAAGTGGAGTGAAAAGAGCTCGACGAGCACAAAGCTTACGAAACTCAGATGCAGAAAGAATACACTTATGTTTTAATTAATCTTGAAGTTTTCGGTTTTGAATAACATTACCTATCCTGTAGGTCCTCTGTGCACCCCTATAGGTGTCAAAAATCCGCTGCAATTCACACTTTCCAGTCATCTGCCGTAAGACCCATTTCATCCAAAATCGGAAAAGGTGCCCATAGAAAAACTCCCACAAAGAAACAAACATGTTCTCCTGAAAAACGATATGAAAACACAAGCTTAATGGCCTTAAACTGGAACTGTAAAACTGAAAAACAAATTAAGTTGATCCAACTCCCTAAATCCCAAATTATAATAACATCTACTATTCCATTGTGTCTATTTTGTGGCTATGTTTAATCACACAAGAAAACAATTAAACGGCATAGTTTAAATAGTGATTAACTATTTATATCAATTTATATCTTGGCCAAATGGTCGCCTAAAAAAAAAAAAAGAAGAACTGTAAAAAAGTAGGGGGAAACTGGCCAAATTGTCCAATGGCTTAAAAGAATAATATTTTTTGGCAAATAACTGTATTTAATATTTTGCATTCCTACTTCCACTTTTCACCCCTTGAAACTTACACAACTAAACAGCTCTAGAACAAAAGGACCAACAGAGAAGCAACTTCAAATCTACCACATATCAGAGGTGGTTTCCCCAAGAATGAGCTCTTCTGAGCCCTGGGAAAGAGCTCGCCCCGGCTGTCCCAATCAGGCGACTACAACAAACGAAAACCCTACAGGTGGCTTACAAACTGAAGCATACAGGCTGGAAACCGAGCAGATGGCATCCTGAGAAAGTCATGATTTTTTTTTCTTTCCAGTCAGTAGGTGAAGGGCAAAAACACCAAGAGGTTTAAAAAGAAAAAAATCCCACAAAACCTAAACCCTTGATACAACTGGATCTTAGAAGAAAACTCTTCGGGTGCTAAAGGGAGGGGATGCCGGGGACCGAAATAAAAACTCTCCTCGCCCGCCTTGCAGCCCTGGGACTCGCAGACACACCCTCTCGGCACCCGGGCCCCAGGAGCTGTCAAATTCGAACTCGCCGCAGGGCAGGGCACTGGGAGCCGGTGCGGGACGCGCGGACCTGGACCTTTAAAATGAGTCATGCTGTCCGCGCTCGTCCTGGCGACGGCGGCAGAGGGGCCAGGCGCCGACAGGCCGTCCCGCCGGCCGCGGGCCGCAGAGCCTCGGGAAAGCGAGCGCCAGCCCCGCGGGCACCGCGCCGTCCCGCCCCTCTCGCGCGCGGGAACGCTGCACAAAGCCCCGACGGCCCAGACGCCGTGCGGATCTACCCGCAGGCTCCCCCGCGAGGCCGGCGCCACCGGACGCCAGCCACTTAGGGTGAGAGAAAAATAAAACAGCAGCCACCTCACAGGAGCGGAAGAACTAGGGGGAAGCTGGCACTGCCTCGGTTTCCCCCAGCTGCAAACGCCGGCAACGGAAACGACGCGCTAGCGCGGAGCGATCCCTGCACACACCGCGACCCGGAAGTCAGGACAAGAGGCGGGGAGGGGAGGGGCTGCGGGGGGAAGGGCGTGGTCTCCTGTTCCGATTGGCCCGCGATCCGCCAATCGCTGGCCTGGAAGGCGGGCCGTGCGGGCCGGTGCGCCAGACGCCGGACGGTTCCCCTGGCAACGGCGGCCTGCTGCCACGCCCAGGGCCAACCTGGTCTTTGTGGACGCGGCTCCGAAACTTCGCTCGGGTCCTTCCGAGACTCTGGCACCGAGGGCGTGACAGCAACGCTTTCACCTACATTTCCTAATCCGTGAAGTGATTCTTTCCCATCTTTATGGGGCACAAAGGAAACTTGGCTCCAAGGAACTTTATGGATGACGCAAAAGAACTTGCGTAGCTGAAGTGCGCAAGAAGTTGCGAAGTTTGTACTTTTTCCTCTGAAAATGAACATCGAACGATTAATTTGTCAAACGTTCATTTCCTGTTGTTTCTGCTGGAGGAATACTTTGTGCACACTTTTTTAAAAAACCTCAAAAGGTACGGTTGATTGGCTAGTACGTGCCAGGCTGTCTTCTACAAGGGAGTCACACACTGAGGGCAGAAGCTGCCTAACAAAGCTATTAGGGGGATTAGGGAGTAGGGGAAGGAATCATTACAAACAGCGGAGTCAGCAAAGAATAGGCTTTACTGGATGAGGTGGGGAGTGTGCTGAAGGAGGAAGGATGGTCGATGTGAACAGTAAGTGTAGAGGTCTTGGATTAAGAACGTATTGAAAATGCTGACGGAACAGGGAGGGGTCAGTGAGTTGTATAAGAAAGGGCAAAGGGGGAAGAAGGCTAAGTACAAAAGACGCGTTAAAAAATAAAAACATTAAAAAATAAAATAAAAATGAAAAATTCCTGAACTGGCATGATAGAGGGCGATGTAGGCAGGGAGATCCGGAGTACCAGGCTACATAAAGTGCTGTTTCAAAAAGTAAATAAATAATTTACTCTTCTACCCAAACAAGACTCCTAGCTCCTTATTCCCCGTCAGAAACAACCACTATTAGTTCCTTATACTTCCAGAAATATTCAAACCAGTGTTGTCTATCTCCATCTCTTTGTTAGCTCAGATTAAGTGAGCAGTACATGCTCTTGCATTTTAAAGGTAGATTCTATTTGTAGAACATAATCTCACGACGGACACATAAACGACCACCTTTGTCCCACAGAAGTGAAAGAATTGGTGGAGACCATCTGCCTCCTGTCTCCAGTCAAGTTCTTGTGCAGCCCTTCCCCAAGAACGGCGAGGACAAAACTGATTTAAACAGATAGCCAGCCGGGCCGGATTTTAGCATCCAAATGGAGGTGTCTGAACTCTCAAGAGAGGGTTTACAGCTCCCGAAAGTATAGAACTTTACCAAGTCACTGGACCTACAGAACGGCAAAGCCTGTAGCCTCAAGGCTCTGGAGCTGCAGGTCTGGAAGTCCAGAGCAGAGTAGGTCTCGGAAGCAGTGGATCTTGGAGGCTGGAAGTAGATGCAGGGGCCATTCCTCCTCTGTAGCCAGGTAGCATAGCCTTGTTAGAATGAGCCCCTCTGCCTGCAGCTGCTGGTCATATCCTAGAGCAGGCTCAGGTGAGCTCCGGGCCCATGGCAGAAGCCTCAGGAGCAGGGATCCTCCAGTGAACCCATGGTCTGAATGTGTTGAATGCAACCTTCTGTCTCTTCTGTAGGCTCCTGCAGCAAATGTTTCTGTTTCTGCAGCCTTTGAGTATCCAAACTCACAGTTTACGGAGCAGGCCCTGAAAATGGGTATGCCCCGAAAGTGGAAAAATGAGAATCAACTGAGGAGAAAAAAAAAAACCCAGAGCCCACCAAAAGTTCACAGTCAGGTCCATAACTGTCCGTGTAGAGTAGGGAAATATAAAAACGATCTCTTTCTGATCCTGGTTGCCTCTGGATCTTTGTAAGCCAGCTGTTTCCCCACCAAGGCACTGGTTGTCAGTTTTCTTCCACCATGGGATTTCACTCACCTGGATCTTTGTTTCCTTTTGAATCTGTTCCTGCACTGTGTGTGTGTGTGTGTGTGTGTGTGTGTGTGTGTGTGTGTGTGTGTCCTCAATTACTATATGGACCATGGTGATGGTAGAAAATATACTCAAGGCCCAGCAGGACAGGAAAAGGGCAACATTAAGGTATGGAAATGCAAGTTTAGGATATGAAAAAGTACAGTACATAGCACCAAATCACTATGACAATGCAGAGGAAAAAATAAGAAAACAAATCTAACTCTTGGTTTTACCTGTTACAAAATTCGAATGGACATGATTAAGGTCCCTGCCATTACCATCTTAAAGTCAAATGTCTTTGTGAGACAGAGAAGAGGCTTCCACATAGTTTCAACAAGACAGGCAAAATGAAAGTTCAAGACTTGCTCTAGCACTCCTTCATAGTAAATAACAGGCAGTGCCAACTTTCTGAAGAACACAGAAGTCCAGTCTCTCCTTGTGAAACTATGAAAGCAGAAATCCTAATCTCCACTTGTATTTTCTGTTAAGCCTAGGTAGCCCAGGAGAGAAAGAGTGGCTATAACAGTGAGTTTTTCCACCCACCACCCTAGTTCCCAAAATAATGACTCTGAGACTTTATTATTTATAAATACATGCTGTAAGCTTTGGCTCATTCCCTGACTAGCTCATAACTTACATTAACCATTTATTCTATTCTGTGTGGGACAATGGCTGGTTACCTATCCTCAGTTTCATGTCTGTCTTCCTCAGAGTCTGGGCAAATCTCCTGCCTGTCATTCTATCCCAGAGTTCCTCTCTCTCTGCTAGAACTCCCACTCCTATTTCCTGCCTCAACTAATAGACCATGAGCTTTTTATTGACAGGTGATGCTTCTATACAGTACACAAGAGATTCCCTCTACAAGTGGCTCTTGCAGATAACTCTTGACTATCATGATGTAACATAGTTGTATTTAAGAAAGTGACTGTTGTGCCAGGAATTATGTAAACTGAATGGGAAATCTGGAAGCTGAATGGGCTACAGTTGTGTGACAAACCAGAATAACAGTAGCTCCTTGATATCAAAAAGTCTAGCACACTTGGCTTACATAAATGTGTATGGCCTTTCCCCAAGGATTTCTGCTGTCTTCGATTGCTATCATAGCTAGTGAGATTGTATCTAAGCATGGTTGCTATAAAAATCAAGCGCATTCATCGATGATGGCATTGTGGTTAGTTGCCCATTGGAAGGATTTGATAGTTGTAGTGACAAGCAAGGCTAGCCAACTGGTTGATCATCTAGCTAGGAGTCAGAGTCCATTCCTGAATAGAACTTTGGCTAAGTACCATGGATCGAAAAATAACTTTGGACCTATTCTATGAACAATAATATATTACAGTCCCTCCAGGGACTTGCCAGTGGAAAGGAAGAAAAACACACCAAGTCTGTTTGAATCTCTGGCTGCTGTGCTGAGGTCAGCACAAGGAGGTTGTCACAGTGTCCCAAGGCTGAGCTGATGGCTGAAATATAACACTGCCACCTCGTGGTAGCCATTGGCACATTTGTGCTTAGACAGTAAAACATAAGCCTGCATGCTATTGAGCTCTCTCCAGAGAACACTCCTGTATCTTAAAAAGAGTAGAAAATTATATGAAGAGAGGGATTCTCTGCAACGTCGCTGGAAGCATCAGAAAAAGGCTGCTATAAATAGAAAGCTGGACCACAAAATCCTCATAAATCACGTCTTAAGAGGCTTCTCTGGGAAGGCGTGACAGATAACCTGAAAAGATACGCTATCTCTTTTTGAGGACAAATTCTCAGCTGGCTTTTGCTGCTCAGTGGTCATGGAGCCTGGATCTCAACCTCAAGGCTCCTTACACCAAAAACAGAGCAAGTTTCTTGGTTTATCCTTAAGAATTCTTTTGTTGTAGGAATATAAGCATAGAAACCTGCCACTATTTGCCGGTTTCCTATAATGGGCTGTGCACGTTGAGAGCAGAAGGAAAATTTATTCCTTTGTCTTGGCCAGTGTTCAAATGTTTACAGAATTGAGGGTAGTAACATTCAGTGTTGGCAAGAGTATGTAAATCTGGGTGAATGTTCCGAGGACCATGCTGCTTGAGGTGCCAGTTGGGGTTTTCAGGGGCCTGATAGCGGAGATCTCACAGTCCCTTGAACGGTAGACAAAACTCCAAACCGTTCACCTGGCAACCTCTTAACTGCCCAGATAGCTACTTTTAGTAGATATATTTGACCCTGACCCAAGCCACTAATTTAGTATAGTAAGAGCCTGTTGAATTGCTCACCCTGTGAAAACCTGTGCACAGACGTATCAGCATAAATTCCCATGAACATATGAGATTACTTTGTAGTTCCCAGAGGATTCAAGTAAGGTTGGCCCTTGTTTTGTCTTGGATTAAAGCCAGAGCCAGGAGCACAATGGAGGTCTTGGAATCATGTGTTACCTAACAGCCTGGTTCCCTATTATATACCTCATTGGAATGTATTCTCGGTGGCCTGGGGAAAACCCATTTACCTTCTCCCAAAATAAAGAGAATCCCAGAAAGATGTGTGCCTAGGGGATAAACTGTCAAACTGATGGCAGGACACATTGCTGAAAACACAGTATTGGGATCTGAGAGCTTCTCAGTCAGATGAACATGTGCTTTGTCCACATGTGTGGGCTGGTGAATGGAAAACATTTCCCAGGCCTTTGGGGATGCTAGAGGTAGGAGTAAGTAAAGCAGGAAATGGTGCTGTAGTCTTTCCCACCATACAGGTTGATAGGTCATTTGGGTGACCCAGAAAATTGCTGAGACAGGTGTGTGTGTGTGTGTGTGTGTGTGTGTGTGTATGTGTGTGTGTGTGTGTGGTGTGTGTGTGTGTGTGTAGGAAACCTGTAAGTTGAATATTGACTTTTGACTTTCTATCATGTGGCCCGCCCAGGATGGACTGTAACCCCCTCCTGCCTGGAATTCGGTTGGAACGTAGCTGTCCTGCACTTGACCTTAGCCCCTCTCAACTTTCTCCTGAGCATTGTGTAACCTGCCCTAAGCCATGACTCAGGAGCCTGAGCTCTGCTGGGTGCTGACAGTTTGGTATTGCTCTGTGTTGCCATTTACAGCAATGCTCGTTTTCTGGTTGGCAGGACTTTATCACCAGGAAGACAGGAACTACTCAAGCAGGAGTAACCAGCAGATAGTAGTGCACTAGAAAAACCATCTGTTATTAGATGAAGAGTGGATGGCAGAGACGCTATCGTGGGATGAGTTTGGATGTCACCAAAGCAATGTGGGTGTCAGCGCAGCAACACAGCAGAAACACAGGTGTTTTTAAGGACTGTAAACATTTTAGGTGTAACAGCAGTGAGTCAGATTGGCCTGGTGCCCTTGATAAAGCTGAGGTCCTCTGGTTAGCGATACAGAGCTTGAGGGAGAGGCTTGGACACTCCGGGGTCAGACATCTAAGCAGAAACGCTGTGAACATGTATTAGTTGGTGCTTTAGTCAGCACAAGGAGAGGCTGTCGCAATGCCCTTCTGGTGACACCTTTCTTCTCTCAGCTCTCTGTAGATTTTCTCCATTGATTCATAGCCTGGCAAGTGGGTTTGTGTGTTTGTCCTAGTTGGGTTTGCTTAGCACTTAGCAAACACCTGGGAAACAGAGGGAATGGAGGAGCAGAAAGGCAGAGTATTTTCGCTCTTCTCTTCTCAGATTTCACTACTCCCAGCTCCTGGCCATTAGGATCCAGTATGACATTCTCAAGCAGGTGGTTGTCCAGATTTTATAAAGCTCTCAAATGGGCCAGACACTGGGCTGCGCGTGCAGAAAAGATTGCTATCACCCAAATACTGCCCGGGATTCTCCAAGAGAGATCAGAGCTCATTATGAGGCCAAATAGGAAACCGTGCGTGAAGGGGTCCTGTGGCTGCGCTTTCTCACCTTTGAGTCAAAATCTGACGAATTCTCACAGGAAAATAAGCTAAGACAGTAGTGTCCGGTCAGGGCCAGGCAGCCCAGGGCTGGCCTGAGGCACCCGCAGTCCTAGATAGAGGGTTATAAATGCGCTGGCGGGGGTGGGGGAGGACCCTAGCGATGGCCCTGTGGGAGGGGGTGCAGACAGGCACGCGGGTTCCAGGACGCAGGCGCGGTGCTTGGCCCGCCCTCAGGGAGCAGCCTGGTGCCTGCCGTGACACCTGTCACCTCCACCCTACATGACACCCACACGATGAAGACCAAGAACCTGAACTTTTTGTTCGCCTTCGTTGCAGTCCTGCTCTTTTGCTTCTCCTGCTTCTGCATCTCCAGGATGAACCAGATCAGTAAGTTGAGGGTGGGAAGGGGGTGGAGGAGCAGGGGGAGGTGAGGAACGAGGGGCTAGAGGGAAGCTCCACATCCTGCCTCCTATCTGGGTCCAGGGATCTTTTCTGAGACTGATAGTCCAACCGAGGACCATGCGTGGAGATAATCTAGAACCCCTGCACAGATGTAACCCATGGCAGTTCAGTGTCAAGTGGGTTCCCTAGTAAGGGGAACAGAGACTGCCTCTGACATGAAGTCAGTGGCTGGCTCTTTGATCACCTGATGGGGGAGGCCACAGAGGAAGACAATGCAGCCGCTCCTAATGAGACCTGATAAACTAGGATCAGAAGGAAGGAGAGGAAGATTCCCTCCTCTATCAGTGGACTTGGGGAAGGGCATGGAGGAGAAGAGGGAAGGAGTGAGGGTGGGATTAGGAGGGGACAAGGGAGGGGGCTACAGCTGGGATACAACGTGAATAAACTGTAATGAATAAAAACAATAAATTAATTTAAAAGAAAAGACTGAAGGAAGGGAGATTAGGGAGACCCTGGCGGTCCCTCGTTCTCCGGAGCGCTCACATGCAGGTCAGTTGGCCGTTAGGCTGTAACGGCCCTAGAAGCCCTCGAAGTCACCGGGGAATGTGGGATGCCCCTTATAGACCCAGCCCGCTGGCCACGCGATCTGCTGGCTGTTAGCTGGTCCCTCCAAAGCTGCCCCTCCCCTTTCCTGCTCATCCTTCCTCGTCCAGACACTGTTGGCAAGAGAGCCAGCACTTTCCCCTTTTCACAACAGCTTTAAATATCTTCAGCGAGAATTTGAGAGCACTTTCAGAAAGTCAGCAAGATCTAGTACCCTCTTTCCTCCCTTTACAAATTAGTTTGATTTCAGCACTCAAGGAAGGAGGCAGAAACAGGCAGGTCTCTATGAGTTCGAGGGTAGCCAGAACTACACAGTAAGTCTGTCTCAAACAAACAAACAAATAATAAATAAATAAATAAATAAATAAATAAATAAATAAATAAATGAAAATAACAAATGAAAGTAACAACCAATTTTATGGGCAGATAGCTTTTTTTTTTTGTTTCTGTGCATTTGTGGCATTAATAATTATTTGAAAATATTTAAACTCAGAAGAAAAAAAAAGACGCTTCGCTGTTCTTGTCTGTTTTGTCCTCTGGTTTGACACTAGTGCGCAGGAAAAACAACATATGGCACAAAACAAGCATGCCAAATACATACATATTTGAAAAACAAAATGATTGGGTAAACAAGCGAATGAATCAGTAGCTATTCTGTTGTAAGCAATAGACCAATGATGATGGCGACAGAAATCCCCCCTTTCCATGAAGTTTCCACAATACTTATTTGGGGAAAAATACAAATATAGCTAAAATGTAGGACTGCCGCCTGAGCTGAGATGTTCGCCGGACATGTTGACCTTGTAAAGATGTCTCAGGGTAGAATGCAGACTAGTCCAAGGAGAGGAGAAACTGAAGCCACTTGATAGTACATGGGGGATGAGGTCACCTTGCAGAAGACTTCCGATGGGAACACACTACTATGCAACCTTTGGCAAAAACCATCTGCTTTCCGGTGCTGCCCTAGTGTGTGTGTGGGGGGGTGAGTGTGACGTTGGGGAGTGCTTGGGATGGGAGTTGGGTCTCCTGGTGGTTTTGGTTTCTCTGCATGATGCTTCTAGGGCGGGCATCCAATGTCAGCTCTTTGGTGGGGTTGTCTGTTGCTACTTGGTCTCCCAGCTGGCCTTTCATTCCCTGATGTGGCCTATCAGTCTCCTGTTGGAACTGTTCCTGCCAAAGCCCCTTGTGCTAGGAATCTTTATCAAGCAGGTGCACTCTTGTGGTGGCCCTGCAATTCTGTCCTGGGCTACAGCTAACTGGAGATCTATACCACCTCAAGATGCCTGCCTGGCAAGCAGCTTCTCAGATGTCCCATCTTGGTTTAGCTGGTTCTCCCCATCCCTGCTTCTCTCCAACTGGCAGCAGGATGTCTTGTAGGCCTGGTGGCTTGCAAATTTCAAAGAAACATGCCTAAGCCTAAATTGGGAGAGAAACGGCTCACTCTTGGAGCACAGTATTTTATCTTTTCTGGGCTCTCTTTGGAGGAGGGAAATCCCCCTACACACCCAACAAACAGAGAAGTACATTAGATCCCAGCAAGGTCTGGGCTCTTGGGAATATGGCAAACACATAAATCACTATTGCCATCCATAGATCCCATCAGGAAAGAAGAGATTCCATGACCAAGTTGGGGAGAGAGGTACTCAGGACAGTCATGGGAATGCTGCAGGGCAACAGTATGGGAAGGTGGGAGGGGAAATGGAGATAAGTTGCACTAAGTTAGAAAATGCTAGAAAAAATTGTAGAAGAATATACACCCATAGACCCAAGGCAAGGGAAAGCTGATGTGGCTGTGTTAATATTAGGAAGGAAAATATAACAGAAGTGTTTAATAAACATAGCAACCAAGGAAGTGCTTCCATTGCACAGCATTTCTTTTCTTTACTTTTTTTCCCTCTGTGTAGCCTTGGCTCTATGTAGACTCACTTTGTGGACCAGGCTGGCCTCAAACTCACAGAGATCCACCTGCCCCTGCCTCCCTGAATGCTGAGATTGCAGAAGTGCTCCACCATACCTGGATGCATTTTGATTTCTTGAAGATTTATTATTTATGTATCTGAGTACATGTATGCCACGTGTGTGGGATCCTGAGAAGGCCAGAAAAAGGTGTCAGATCCCTGGAGCTGGAGATACAGGTGGTTGTGAGCCATCTGATGTGGGTGTTGGGAATAGAAATCCAGTCTTTGGAAGGGCAGCAAGGGCTCCTAAACACAGTCCTCTCTCCATCCCCACCACTTTGATTTTTACTTAGGAAATTGGACATTTGGTAAGGACTTGGAAGCTTTATTTACACCAACTCCTCGTGGAGAGATCTCCATTCAGTCACTGCAGTTCTGAAGCACACCTGTCTCGCTCATTTTAGCAGCTCCACTCTGGTTCCACCAGGGCCAACTGGCATGTGTTAGCACCAGTGGTTTATGCTAACTTCTGTTCTCATGAGCCTGCATTCCCCTTTCTAGTATTCATGTGTGTGTGTGTGTGTGTGTGTGTGTGTGTATACACATGCCCGTGTGTTTGTGTTAGACAGAGGCATGTCTCACATACTCATGCAGGTTCAGTAGTTTAGGTAAGATGCCAACATCCAATATGTCCTGAAGGAGCACTGGAACACATTTATCAGAAGATGGAGGTGAATGAATGCATGAGTATCCCTGTAAGGGTGGAATGATACATGACGATCCCTATAAGCATCCTTCAGCAGTGTGAAAGTATGTTGAGGCGCACTCTGATCAGTGAAATGGTTTCCACAGTGAACATGTATGAACTACAGCCTGACCCATTAATAAGAATGAATCTAAAAGCGTAACTTGGGGCTGGCTCAGCAGATGGCTGGGCTTGTGGACCCAGCTCCATCACCAGGAACCGTACAGCAGAGGGAGAGAACCAGCTGCCACAAGTGTCCTTTACCTGCACACAAGCTGTGGCATGCTCAAATGTGCACACGTGCATCTACAGGCAACATTTGCACATACACACAGAGTAAATATTTGAGAAGTATAACAAGCAAAAGAGGCAAGCATGAAAGAATACAGAGCTTTTTATTTAATAATACCTAAAACTAAAAGCAAGTCAACTTTCAAAGGTGCTGGGAAAAGAGACAGGTGGTCGGGGAACACTTGTGGTACACCCAAGCCTAATCCCTGAGCTGTTTTGTGCACTCTTTATCGTGTCTGGGAAAAGGGGGCCACTCATGGGGAATTTAAGAGATCTGGCTGTAGTGTAATTTGGCTACTTCCAGGTAGAGTGGAGGGAGCAATCTGAAACATGCTTCCCTTTTTAGCTTTACCTCCTAGCACCTCAAACATTTCTGTTTTTGAAACAGCATTTGGGTTCAAGTAAATGGATAGGTTGAAAACAGACTACCAGTTCTTCAACTGTGAGCCCTTTGGTCCTCACTGTTGGATTACTTCCAACAGTGGATTACTTCCCTCTAAGTACATCAGCCTGTTTCACACTGACATTTACAGTAGTGTTTTCTAAATCTGAATGGCCTCCCTTGCCTGTTTCAATATGAGAAAAATTTACACATTCTTCAAGTTTTCATGCCCTTTGCCCTAAAATCCTTTCTACCTGGATCCCCAGGCTCTTCCCCTGAATTGATCTTCCTTCCCTCTCTGTTCAGTTGGTTTGGATTGTTAAGATTGCCAGCTTACACAGGATAGTAAATAAACTGACTGACATTGTTTTCCTGTCCCTTGTCCCAGGGAGGGGCACAAGGTTCAATATGTATCCAGTCTTTCATCATTCCATGGGTGAATGACGTCAGGTGGAGTCAGGTTGCGCCTACACTGTGTTGGACCTCCTAAACTAAGGCAGGCTGTGTAGACTTAATCAGTGAGCCTCCAGGAGCCTCTTCTAGTCTTTGAGCCATGTTTCTGAAGACTGATGATGAGTTGGAGCTGAGAGACCACTCAAGAGGCACTAGAGCCTCCGTGGTAATAAAGATAAGGTTATGGCAGGGTCCTGTGACAGGGATTCCCAGGTTTTAAGGTGACCATCAGCTGGGAGCATTACTAAAATACCCTTTCTAACCCAGTGGGGATGGGGCGAAAGGCTCAAGACATGCCTCCCCCCATGAGCTCCCAACTGACGGTGGAGGCTCATGCACTCTGGCACTGCAGCCCCATAGCCATTAAACGTGACCTGTGCCCAGGGAGACTGAGACCCCTGCTTGTCCTTTAGCCTTAAGTTTACATCTAACAGCTGAAGTAGTATAGATCATCTCTCCTCCAAACAAAGCTTTCCTGTTTGGGGTGGAAGTATCTCTGTGGTCACCCCATCCGCGGCATCTAAATAGTGATGCTGTGTGGTAAAAGTGTCAAACACACATACACACAGCTTAGACCACACTGAAAGAGAATAGATATCTCACTGATGATCCTCAAAAGTGAAATATTATCTGGCTATAGTAGATCAATTAAAATGCAATATTACTTTCACTTATTTTCTTTTCTCTTTTAAAATGTGATTGTGATAAAATGTAAGCATACAGATGTGGATCCCTCTCTTTTTCCTTTTGAGAGAGTCTGGCCAAATAGCCCTGACTGGCCCGACTCTCACAGTCGCCCCCCCCCCCCCCGCCTCAGTGTCCTGGGTGCTGACTGTATGCTTAGTTTTATGTTATTTTTTTTAACGTGAGAGCAATGTAATTCAGAGCCCCTTGTTACAAAAGTGGGAATAATTGGTACTTAGTATCTTTTGAAGAGACTTTTATGTTAAAAAAAAATGGCAATATTTTTCTAGGCAAGGAATCTACCACTGAACTGTAGTCCAGACCCTGGGGCCTTTTATTTCATGCTTCCTGTTTTTGTTTTTTGTTTGTTTGGGTTTTTTTTTTTTTGCATTTACTGATCTATTTATTGGGGAAGCGTGGTGCAGGTTTAGAGTCAGAGGACAAAAATCTGAGAGTCATTTCTGCTCTTATGCCGTGTAGGTTCCAGGGATGGAACTCAGATCATCAGGCCTGGTGCCAAGTGCCCTTCTTGCCATCCCTCCAGCCCCTGGACTTTTGTTTGTTTGTTTTAATATATGGAAGTCACTGGCCAGGTATAGTAGTGGATGCCTACAAAGGCAGGCAGATCTCTGTGAGTTAGAGGTTCAAGGATCCCCTGGTCTGCAGAGTTCTGGGACTCTCTATATAGACAGAGCTTGTGTTTGGTTTTCTTTAAAGCACTTTGGTTCATTCTATGCATAAAGTGGATTTTTTTTTACAGCTCCACGGTGATGCTTAGTAGAGCAAAGCATATAATTACTGTTTACCTCAAACTTTCTACATTGATTTTATATCACATTGTCCCTACTCACCCCCTAAGTGAATGTGCAAGAAATATGAGCCTTTTAAATATAGCCGGGTTACCTTGACTTTTCACAGAGGTCATTGAAGAAGCAGGGCTGACTGTTGGTTACATCTTTGAACACTTCTGTGTGTTTGTTTCTGTTACTAGTGTTACCTCATGAGAAAACTCTTCTTTCATGTGTACCAAATTGGTCCAGTGGGGACCATCTCAGCTGGATTGCATCACCTGTGATGTAGCAACTCCAGCACATGACTCATTTTGCAGAGACAGTTATCCAGAAACCCTGATTCCATACAGTGTGCACAGTGGCTACACAACAGACTGTATCCTAGAAGTGGACACTGGAGATTTCTCTGAGCGGTGCAGTTCTCTTTATTTAGACACAGTTGAACCTAAGAGGCGCTAAGCTCCACTTGCTTCATTCATCCGTGTAAGAGCTGAGGGAAGTAACTGTTTGAGACACCAGGAATTAAGCAAGCCCAAACCCCAAGCATCTTGTGCTTAAGCTTACATTCTAGACAACTCTCCCTACTTGCTGAGCCACCATGCTGGCCAAAGAAAGAGAGAGAGAGAGAGAGAGAGAGAGAGAGAGAGAAGGAAAGGAAAGAAGGGGGGATTGTTTCCTTTATCACAAAATCCACCTTTTCTGATATAAAACAAATTATTTTTTTCTACTTACCTGAAATTTGTGTGGAAAAAAATGAGAAACAGACATATTGTAACAATATAACTGGATTATGCAAAGTAAGGCATTAAGCACTGAGTGGTGGGTGTTTGAGACAGGGCGTCAGCATGTAGCTCTGGTCAATGTGTAGACCAGGCTGGCTCAGACTCACCTCACAAAGATCCCCCTTCCTCTGCCTTCTGAGGTTAAAGGCATGCACATCATGCCTTGTCCTGTGGAGAATGCTTTCTTTTCTAAGTAGAATTACAGTTACTATTTTATTTTGCCCTTTGTGTGCTTGTAAGAATTTTTCAGCTGTGTATCACTCCCTAATAAGACCTCTAAAGATGTCAATAAAAAGGCTATGGGTAGAAGCTAATTGGATCCTTCAGTTATCCTAAACATATCCTGGCTCCTTTAACTACTTGGAAGGCAAATTTGGATGTGTTAGTGTGGAGAAGTATGTAGAATGACAACTCACATGAGATAATGGATTCCAGTGAGAGCCTCTTCTCTAACTTTACTGGAGGCTCTGCATCCCTTTAAAGCTGATAGTTTCTTACTCCAGGGCACTGTCTTCACCCAATGACCCAGTGAGAGGTAGGTACCCATCTTGTCAGTAGCCCAGAGGGACAGATACAGAGAGGAAGGGAAAGTCATGGTTCCTGTCTTTAAGGGCAGGGCTGTTCACAGTGAATCTCTGCCCTTATGACACCCATATCTTCCCTTTCCTGAATCCGTACATGATGACTGGAAATGACCACAGGGAAAGAAACCATTATACAGATGCCCCAGCTTCATGATTCTGACCGTGTTCCAGCTTGATGGCTGTTGCTATGATAAAACATTCCTGCTTGCTTAGAGGTTACTTCAGGTTTTGGGTGATAGTCTATTAGTGAAAAGAGTCCAGCAGGAGCCTGGAGGCAAGCTAACTTTCTGTTCCACACAGTATTTCCTCTAACCAAGGAACCCACGACCAGGGAAATAGAGCAGGAACATGGAGGCTGCTGCTTGCCAGCTGGGCCATCCACAGACCTGGTCTTAGCTTGTTTTTATAGCCCAGGACACCTTCCCAGGGAATGAGCCCACCCACAGTGACCCCAACACCTCCTGCATCAATTGTTACTCAACTGATGACCTGAAGACTTGCCCCGCAGGCAGGTAGGATCTAGGCCACTCCTCTCACATAGGACACAGGGTGGCTCAGGTGACAGTGAAAGCTCACTAGCACAGCTGTTAGTGTTTCTTTAAGATCACGTCAGGTTTCTCACCTTTCGACCTTTTCAGAAAATTATTTTCCCCTTCATTCTTTTCCAGCCTCCAGGACTCTCATTCTCAGCCCCAGAGCAAGCTTCCTATTTCATTGAAAAATACAGTGAGCCCCTAAGTGCCTGCCTCACCTTTGTTCTGTCTTTGTAATAGCTGCCACTGTCAGAGGCAGACTCTCCACTTGGACACCATGTCCTGTGCCCCCCCCTGCCCCCCAAGCCGCCTATTGTTCACACACTTTCACTTGCCCCTCCTTTCCTGGATCTTATCCATCAGCACAAAAAGGCTGAGGTGGTTTTTCCCCCTCTTTAAACAACAACAACAAAAAAAGGTGAAAAAAATGCTGTCTCAAACCACCTCCATACTCTAGTATATAAAGCTCTCTCCAGCAGTTTGTGGAGAGAACTATTCATACTTCCGGTTGTATTTTCTCCTATTATCTTCTGAATCCACAGTAGTGTGCTCACCTACATCTCTTCACAGAGTCCATCCACAACATCTGACTGATTCCTAGTGAGCTGGCTAGTTTCATGTCAACTTGACACAAGCTAAAGTCATTTGAGAGGAGGAAACCTCAATTAAGAAAATGCCTCTATAAGATCTAGCTGTAGGGCATTTTCTTAATTAGTGATTGATGAGGGAGGGCCCAGACCATTGTGGGTATAGCCACTGCTGGGAAGGTGGTCCTGGGTTCTATAAGAAGGCAGGCTGAGCAAGCCACGGAGAGCAAGGTAGTAAGTAGTACCCCTCCATGGCCTCTGTATCAGCTCTTGCCTCCAGATTCCTGCCCTGACTTCCTTTGATGACCAGTGATGTGGAAGCATAAGCCAAAAAAATCCTTTCCTTCTGAGTTGCTTTGGTCATGGTGTTTTATCACAGCAATAGTAGCTCTAACTGAGAGATTCAAAAACTTAGAGTTAATTCCTGGGGCTGGGGCAAAATCACCAGATCACAGTCCTTTCAGAACAGGGTTCCAGAAGCAGTTCCCTGCCCAGATAAACCTTAGGGTGTGACTGAAGTCAGGTAGCCCCTAAGAAAGCCCAGGAATATGCTAACATCCCCTCTCCCTTGCTACAGCCTAACCTGCACGTAACAGGGCAGTACTGGGGGTCAAGTGTCCCCCAGGTAGCCAGGCCTGCACCTAAAAACAAACCAATCATTTTAAAAGTGAGCTCCCCTAGAGACCCTCCACCCAATCCTGTAATGCCAAGACTTGCACTTCCCCATTTGTGTTTTGTTCCTTTCAAAACCTTTTCTCCTGGAGTTGGGGGTCACTTGCTCCTTTGTCTTTGTAAAGGGTAGCCACTTTGTAATACAAGACCCTCCTGTGTTTTTGTGTTTTGCATCAGACTCAAATCCTGTTGGTTGTTTGGGGATTCACGATCTGGGTATTACATAACTAAGACTCCTAGTCAACAGGAGGCACCCTTCTCACACGGTTTTCAAGATTCCTGCACCTAAGACGATTCTCTCCTCCACAGCTAAGAAGATTCTCTCCTCCACAGCTAAGCGACCTGGCTTTTATGTCTGCCTGCACTGACTCTCCTCAGACCCCACAGTGCACGTGTTCCTGGTCACTTTTCTTTCCATTTTTATATTTTTGTTTGTTCTGGGGGTGCTGAAGCTGGGAGGTAAGCCCCATGCCACTCAGCAATATCCATGGTTATTCATTTTTTCACAGCTAAACTCTTTTTTAAATTTATATTTTATTTATTACAATTTACTCACTTTGTATCCCAACTATAACCCCTTCCCTCATCCCCTCCTAATCCCAGTCTTCCTCCCTCATCTCCTCCCATACCCCTCCCCAGTCCACTGATTGGGGAGGTCCTCCTCCCCTTCCATTTGACCCTTAGCCTATCAGGTCTCATCAGGACTGGCTGCTTTGTCTTCTTCTGTGGCCTGAGGGGGAGGTGATCAAAGAGCCCGCCACAGCGTTTATGTCAGAAACAGCCCCTGTTCCCTGGAAACACACTTAAAGAAATGCTCAATGTCCTTTGTCAGCAGGGAAATGCAAATCAGAACAACCCTGAGATTTCACCTTTCACCCATCAGAGTGGCTAAGAACAGATAGGTGTCCATTGTCAGTGAGTTTTCTCTATAATTACAAATCATATATATACATAATAAGGAGTCCAGTATAACCCCCATATATATTACCATATATGTACAACACATACGTAGTGCCATGTATGTATAACTCTATATATAGTGCCATATATGTACAACCCCATATATAATGCCACATATGTACAACCACATATCCATACATCATATATAGTGTCGTGTATATATATATATATATATATACAACCCCATAGAGAGAGTCATATATACAACACCATTATGATGCCACATATGTACAATCCCATATATAGTGCTATGTATGTATAACCTCATATACAATGCAATAGATTACACCATATAAGTGTCATATATTTATAGCCATGTATAGTGTCATATATGCACAACCCCATATGTTGTGCTATGTACTGTAGCACCTTTGTTGTCAGAAAATTTCCTTTTACCTGATACATGCATAAACTATATATTTTTGTTTCCTTTGCAGGTAATCAACTAATTATTTGCAGGAACCACATTTTGGAGTTTAAGGAAAATATGCTACGTTTAAAAAACAAAAGTGAAAATAATCGCCAAAATCTAGTGCAAATCTTGAATCAAATGAAGCATGAAGTCGCCCAGGAAGGAAAATCATCAGGAAACTTATGTGTGTGCTGCTTTTGCCTTTGTGAAGGGTTGTGTGTTTTACATAAACTTGGAGGTTTAGGTTTAGTGCTTCTCATTCTAGGTCACTTTCTTCCAATACTCATCCAACTAACACTGGTTGTTTCATTGCAAGACATGCAGAGCTCAGGCAAAATCCATGGGTGATGCGCTTTCCCTATTTCTACCTTGACAGTGATTTCACCATGTTTTCTCTGAATCTATCAGCATCCATGATCCATTCAACAGAAGCAGCCAGAAATCCTACATCATCTCTTCTTCCTCCTCTTCCATACTTCCTGTCACTCAGCAAGCTAATCCTTCTGCTTCATCACCCATGTACCCGAGAGACCATCTACCTTTCCAATGCCATCTCTAGTGCAATGGTACCTTTACTATGGGTCCTCACTTTGTTTACCTTTTTCAAAACTGCAGAAGGAGTTATTTAGGAATGATGTGAATAGAGTTGCTAAATGTTAAGGGGCTACAAAAAATGTAAAAAGTAAAGATTGCATTGCTGTGAACTCAGGGATCCTCCTTCCTTCTCTTCCAGTTGAGAAAAAAGTGAGCACACTGAGCGAGAATGAAATACTTTCTAACAGATTTGAAGTCTTGAAGTTCTTCTTTCCTCATCTAAGGACAGCAAGGAAAATTTACCCAAATATAGTCATCGGCAAAGAGAAAGCAGGAGGTAAGAATGGTTAGAATTGGGAAACAAAATCCAAGTATTTTGATTTGGGGGGGGGGGGGAATCCGTATTTTACATTTTCAGTTTGCATACAAAGTGATAGGTTTCACTGTGAGATGTGTGTGTCACTGTGTAGGTGTGTTTGCGTATCATCTCTCATTGGTCATATTTGTCCCCTCACTACCTTTCCCTGTCCACCACCTTCCCAACACGCCCCTTTCTCACTGGCTCCCACCTTTCCCTCCCTTTAAGAAATCCCTCTAGCTTTCATGGTCTAATTTTTAAGTGAAACTGTAAGATACTAACAATGTCGACTTCCAGCCACCAGTTGTGAATTTTGAAGAAGTTAGTGACTTAAATTCAAGTTAAATTTTATTACATATGATTGGAAAATTAATTGGCATATGTCCAGTATACATGTAGCACCTGCTAAGTGCTCAGAAAAGTGTTTTCCATTGCTTGATTACCTGGTGATCTTCCTGTTCTTCCACATTCTCATGATCAATATCAGCATCTTTTCTTCTTTTAGAGAGGAGGGTTATTTATTTGCGATTTTAGGTGTTTTTTTTAGACAGGATCTTACCATGTAACCCAGGCTGACCTTGAACTCGTAATGCTTTTGCTTGTGTCCCCTGAGTCCTGGGGTTACAGCCATGCATCAGTACTCCATGGAGAAGAGGGGAGGTTTGAGCTCAGCCTTGACGTGTGAGCTCAGGCTTATCATGTATAACAGACCAAAGCACAGCAGTGCAATTAGACACAGAGACACTGGGCCAAACCTCAGAACGCCTGACCTTCCCCCGAGTCTCCTTGGTTCCAGTGAGTGGGTGACCCTGGGTCAGGCTCCTGGGCTGCCTGACTCTACCTAGGGCTTTGCCAGAACAAATCCATGTTCACGTATGCAGTCTCCTGCAACTACAGTGGCAGAGCACGGTAGCTGTGACAGAGACAGCATGGCACAATAGCCAAAAGTCTGTACCGCCTGACCCATCCCAGGAAGGTTTGCCAGTCCCTGGACAAGCCAATCCTTGGGAATAAGTAGGTATCACACTCCTCTGACACATTGCCTAAGCCTGTAGTGTGGGGATGGTAGTGCCACGAGACCCTGTTGAACATCTACTAGATTCTTACCGTGTTCCCCAACCATTTGAACTCTTGTTTTTTCATTATTCTGCTTAGTCCCAGAAGCCAGGGATAATGACTACGCGTACTCCATCTTACCCAACCCATGAAACTGAGACTGAGTGAGGTGAAAGAGATTTTTTTTTTTTGAGCTCATGTTGTAAATATTTAACTCCATCAGAATCCCCTTCAAGGCATTTTGAATATAGTGTTTGAGAGAGAAAGCAGAGGAGAGAGAGTATAAAAACCATAGTTTACAGGAGAAGTTGAAAGGCAACAGGAAAAAAATACACAGAAACTATAAGATATCAGGCATGAAAAATAAAGATAGCCTAAACAAACATTGTTTAATGGGGAAACCAGAGCTGGCAAGGCTGGTGTGGCACGTAGACAGCCAGACTCGAGGGTGAGCAAGGCTGCCCACAGAGGCTTACTTCCTGACTAGGTGACACGGAGCCGGAAATGACTTCATTCATGCTTTCCACAAAGACAATATTTCAGAGTATCTTTTCTGCTTGGGTTTCCGGCATGTCTTCAGGAAGAAGACAGAAAAGCCAGCCCTCATGGGACGATGTACACTGAGTTAGACAAGTAAAAGCTTTATTAGAGAATGGAAAATGTTTCCTTTTATTTTCTCAAACCAAAAAGTTCTCTGCCATAAGAACACTTTGGAGTCTGATGTACTTATTCACAGCCCACTGCACATGGCAGAGAATGAAAGCCAGGACATACAGTAACACTGTATTTCTGTAGCGTGACAAGCATGGGGCCACCTCACTCACGGGGTCAGTGTGATGGCAAACCATGGCTTGTTCCATGTTTGTGCCCCTGTCTGCAGTTTCTTTCGCTCTGGGAATCACCACCGTTAACAGGAAGAACCACACCTACCTGAGGCAAACGCTGACCTCTGTTCTCTCCAGAATGACGCCTAAAGAAGAAAAGGACTCCGTGGTGATTGTCTCTGTCCCCGACGTATGTATGGCGGCAATGTTCCTAAAATCCCCTCAGCATCAGCCACTACTCCATTATGATCTTTTTGCTTCTCTTAAAAGAAGCAATCCACCCCTCAGTTGAGGAATGGATACAGAATTGTGGTACTTTTACACAATGGAATACTACTCAGCAATTAAAAAGGAGGAAATCATGAAATTTGCAGGCAAATGGTGGGACCTGGAAACGATCATCCTGAGTGAGGTTTCCCAAAAGCAGAAAGACAAACATGGTATATACTCACTTATATAGACCTATAAGATAGGATAAAAATACAGAAATCTATACACCTAAAGAAGATAAACAAGAAAGAGGACCTGGGGTAAGAGGATTAATACTCACTCAGAAAGTCAAATGGGACGGACATTGGATGTAGGAGTAAACAAGTAGCAGGACAAGAGCCGGCCACAGAGGGCCTCGGAAAGACTCTTCCTAGCAGTGTATCAAAGCAAATA
>CM053744.1:21835757-21898693 GCA_028658305.1 Pachyuromys duprasi
ATGAAAAAAAAGAAGCTATCCAGAGATAGATGCCCTTGGGAGAGTCTGGGTAAAATATTTAGTGCTTGTTTGGTACCACTAAGAACGATCTATGTAAATATGAACCTTATGTGAGAGCCAGAAGATTGTTAAGACTGAATTGCTTTTAACATAGGACACTTGAATTTGGTAAGATACAGAAATTATTAAATCTAATTATAAGTTCAGTTAATTTAATTTTAAACAAAAATTTCAAATAGACACCAAAACTGTTACTGATAAAATTTGCCTAGCTCAATAAAAGGTTGGTGTGTGAGTCATTAAGTACCAGTGAATACTGTTGATGGCTATGAAGACTCCTAGGCCTGAGGGGCTGCAGAGAATTTTTCTAGACATGACTGCATAACATCTCTGTAAAGTGTATGTCACTGTCCTGATTTTATTTATTTGTAAAGCACCTATCTCCTTTTTATTTACCATTTTAAAAATTTAAATTTAAATATATTTTGATCAATTTTCCCTCCCCTAAAGTCCTTCCAGATCCTCTCCCTTCCCTTCTCCCTTCAGCTTTAAGCTCTTTCTCAAAAAACAAAAACTGAATACAACAAACCACCCCAAAACTAAAAGTAAATAAATAAAGTGATGCCGCTATCACCCACCTGCGCGCGCGTGCACGCACACACGCACACACACACACACACCCGTGGAGTTCATATACGCTGGTCAGCTGCTCCTGACCATGAGGCCTCCCTGGAGCAGTTGATGTGCCCCGTGTCACGCCACTCCGCAGGTATAAATGGCTGTTCAGTTGTTAAGCTTTACCCTAGGAGCTAGGTTTTCATTCATTCCATTATTCATTCTCTCTCTCTTTCTTTCTTTTTTTAAATATAACATAGTAAAATAAAAAAAAAACAATCACATCAAATTTTGACAAAACAAACCAACAGAAGGAAAAGAGCCCCAAATAAGGCACAAGAATCAGAGACCCACGCATTCACACACTCAGGAATCTCACAGAAACACTAAATTGGAAGCCCTAACCTATAAACAGAGCCTGGTGCAGGCGTTTGTCAGCCCTGCGCATGCTGCCTCCATCTCTGTGAGTGCATATGAGCTTTGCGTGGGTGGACTTAGAGGGTCTTGTTTTCTTGGTGTCCTCCACCCGCTCTGGCTACGAGACTTTTCCTGCCTCCTCTCCAAGGGGTCTCTCTGCGCTCTGAGGGGTAGGAATATTGAGAGCTTAAAGAAGGTATCTTGCCCACTAATGAATAGATTAGGGTGTAAGGTGCCTCCAATGACTTCGTCAATTTCTATTTTACCCGCTACCTGTAATGGTGAGCATTTTTTTCCTTTGGAAAATTTGAGTGAAACTAAAAAGAATTGTGTAAGTATTAGTACCACAGACTTTTAGTGAGGAAAAGCTGGCAACACGCATCGCATTTTAAAATCCAAATTCTGGGAACCTGTCCTTAGAAAACAGGCCAGGCAAGTGTCTGAACAAAGTGACAATATGGGGGCACAGAAAGCTGGTCAGGGACTCAGACTGCGCCTGTGTGGTCACCCCCCACATAACAGCTGCTCTGCTTTTTGTGTCCCACTCCATCTGGGAAGTCGAGGTGCCCACATTCCTTACGTCACAGGACTCTTGAGGCTGACATTCGCTAATGTATGTCACAGGTCTATGCCCAGAGTGCTTGGCTCGGAATAAGTTCCAAATACATAATCATGCTAAGGGTTTTCATTTTAGTAATGCTCCATACTTTGACACAAGGAGAAACATGCAGTATTTTCTGTATTCAAGTAAGTTTCTTTTTAATAAATATGTATATTTTGTATTTTCTCATGAAAGTGGAAACACCAGAAATTATTAGGTCATGATTACATTTCACGCATAAATTTCATGCAGCAAAACTGTTGTGTTAATAAACCCATGAGGTACCCCTGGTTTCAGTGATTTCTCTTCTTCCTTTTAGACTGATGAAGGTTATTTAAATTTCGTTGTTGACATGGTTCAAACCAAGTAAGTACTTTCTGATAAACTTCGACATCAGTCACTCTTTATTCTTATGTTGTACCCCTTCCTGGCCAATTGTATCATTACTTATTTATCCACTTCTCTTTAGTGAATCTGAGGCATGGAGAACGAGACTGTGGTCTTTTCTAATCTGCGATAAACTATGGCGTAGAAGTTTCCCGAAGTTTGCAGACTGCTTATTACAATTCACATTTTCTTACTGTGTCTGACTCCACCTGCAGAAGGCAGGGGTGAGCTGGATCTAAAGGCGAGAGTAAACCTTTGGGGAGGGGCAGATAAGAGCAGAGACGTTACACCTGGCACGGAATCCTTCAGAAAGGCACAGCGGTCAAAAGAGCAATGTACAAGATTTTTGGACCTTTAAGTATATTTGGAGCATAGATATTTGAAGTTAAGCAGGGAGGTATGGCAGACCATGGTGAGATTCTGTACCAGGCTGGGGATTTGCAGTTTTCTATTGAGCAGGGCCATAAGTCTGGCCACTGAGCTGATTCTAGCTAACAGGAGAGTAGCCAGCAATAATGTCTTCTGTCTGTTTTACCACACTTAGTTGTTGAAGTGGATAGGCAAAAACAAGTGGGCAGGTGCTTGACAAGATCACAAGTGAAGAAAAAATATCATTCAATATATGAGAACACTTGGGATTTGCTATATAGTTTCATCAGAGATGACGTAAGTGGGAGCTGCAGAGATGGCTGGGGGGTGGGGAGGGCTTGCCTTGCAAATCTGAGGACCAGAGTTCAGATCCCACACTAAAAAAAAGAAAGCCACTGCTTGTATGTAGCAAATGGTAGCTCAATACCCAAGTGGGTACACTAGTAAGGGGAACAGAAACTATTTTGGACAGGAACTCAAATGGCTGGCTCTTCGACCCCCCCCTGAGGGAGGGAAGGGAGGATAGGGAGGGAATGCGGGAGGGGGCTACGGCTGGGATACAAAGTACATAACCTGTGATTAATATCATGGGAGAAGAAGAGAGAGAGAAGGTGGAATTGGGAGGGAGGAGGGAGGAGGCTACTTCTGGGATACAAAGTGAACAAACTGTAATAAATAAATAAATAATAAAAGAAAAAATAATTCAAAAAAAAAAGAAAGCCAGGTGGCCTTGCAGTGCACCTGCAGTCTGAGCTCTCTAAGGTTAAGTGAGAGATCCTGCACAAGGTGGAGAGAGACCAAGGAAGACACTGAGTAAATTCAACCCCAGGCTTCTTCACACGCACAAAAACACGGAAATGTGACAATATACACATAGACACATGTAAAAATGAGCAGCTTCAGAAATCGCTCTATTTTACAGCAGAAAATGAAGAACATAAGAAAATTATGTGAGAAGGGTTGAGAGGTGATTCTAGTGATCATAGTGTTGATTGTTAATGTTAATGATTGAATAATCATTAAATTGTGACAATGCAATAAATCAATTATTTATTTACGTGTGTGCCTGAATGTGTATGTGTACGAGTGTGGTATGTTTGTAGGCGGTGTGTACACATGTAGGGTGTGCCCCCTGCACATGAGTGGAGGCCAAGGGAGGATTTCAGGTGGCCTGCCTTATTCTCTGCCTCATTCATTTTGAGACAGGGGGTTTAACTGTACCTGGAACTAGACTGACTGCCAGCAAGCCCCAGGAATGCTCTGGTCTCTGCTCTCCAACGGTGCTGGGGTTACAAGGATGAACACAGCCATGCCAGCTTTTAACATAGGCTCTGGGATCCAAACTCAAGTCCTCCTGCTAGCATGGCAGGCACTTTTACTGTCTATTTTTATCCGATATTTCAGGCCAACGCATTAGAGAATGTGTGGCAAGACTTGGGGCTTCTTTTGTTTGCTTCACTCCAAAGCACCGTTTTTTCTAAGCGATTGTCTCTCAGTTACTATATGTCAGCTAAAGTAAATGTATAAATTTTCAATTCATGTTTAATTTCACACAGTCTTGCTAGAGCATTTTGTTCAGCTTTTCAAGGGTATCAAGGAAGTGCTTTAGATTTGAATTGATCATAAATTTGGAATTGCCCAATAATTTTTAAAGTACTACTGTTAGCTATATGAAACTTTACTAGGGCTGGACATAACTGAATTTTGTACAAAACCATATTACTGCAGGGTTTCCCATACATACAGCTATGAAGAAGGCTATTCACTTATAACGGTGACTGCCAATTCTGATAAATCATCTCAAGGACTTTTGATGTAACATAAACACACAAGCCAGAGAAGTTTAAAAAAATATCCTAGAAAACTCTCACCACCCAGGACTAAAGAGACCAAATCTCTCTCCATCTGTAAGGGGAAATTTTATCACCAAATGGGAAGTTATTTGACCTTTGGTGCCTTAGGATTTGGGGTGATGCTGTCTACAGTATAAGCTTCATATTAACCTCCGTAGTCCAAGCTTCTCTATGAGTGGATATTGAAATGTCATGTGATTTTTATTTGTCTCCACTCAACTCCGATATATGCCATAAAGTTGTATAATAATCTCATTTTAAAATTAGACATTGTTATTTCTTTTTATTCCCAGACAAATAGAATCCGTTAGTCTTTATTCCTTTATGAGTCATTTTACTTTCTGAAGAAATATTAGAATCAATTCTTTTAAGTTTTACATTAGAAGATGGATGTAGCAGCAGACTATATGATCCTAGTACTTTGAAGGAGGAGGCGGGAGACCAGCCATAGTCGCTGTTAAATAGCCCATGCACTCCAGTGGGCAATAGAAGCCAGTCAGGCCAAGTCTAGCTCGTCATTTAGCTTCAGAGACTGCACCACTTTGGTGGAGCTCTCTGTAAACAGAAAGGAATCCACCCAGAAAAATCAGTTGCCTTTTTATAGCTACTTTCTTATTGTGACCACTCTTTCTCTCCTGATTGTCAAAGGATGCCTCTGACTGTAACCTTAAGAAAATTCACAGTAACTGTATCCCTGTGGGAAAATAGTTTGATATTTTGTATTCTAATTTTTAAATCTTTATTTTTTCTGTGTTCGTGATATGGGGGACATACATGTCACAGTTTGTGCATGGAGGTCAGTGGAGAGCCCTGGCAATTGGTTCTGTCTTCCACTTTTATGTGGATTCCAGAGATGGAACTTGGGTCACTGGGCTTGTAGGACAAGTGTCTTTACTCACTGAGTCATTTTGCTGGCCCATGTATTTTAGTTTTTCTGTTCCATCTTTCATTAGTCTCTAAATATCTTGGCTGAAAAATGCCACGTTTTTGGTATCAAGTAGCAACCTGTGAGATAACCCAAATCAACATGTTATGTGGCCATGTATAAGGAAGGTATTTTAAAGTATTTACATTAGTTTGGTAAGTTAAGAAATTTAACTATTTTGGTATTCAGCCTTCCTTTGCTTCTATTCATAGATTCAAAAGGCAAGTGCAATCTGGATCCTTAGAGGTCATTTCAATACCCACCATTTTTTATCCAAGCATATTACTGGAGAAGAAAACGCCTGAGGACCCAGTAAGGTAGGTCAAAGAACAGAACCTGAAAGAGCTGGCATCCTGAGGATGGCCTGGAACAGACACCCAGGAGATAATAACTCAGTACGGTTGCGCGTGGGGTGGAGGGGGCGGAGCCAGCTCCTGCTGATTTGCAAGTGAATCATATTCTGAGTCCTAGTTCAACAACATTTAGTTGGTAGCATGAAATCAGCCATAGTATCATTCCATGAAAATGGGTGAAAGATCCGTATGAAGAACCCCAATCCTTCCCGTTTTGAATTAGTTGGTAAATACCTGCCAGCACACTGCTGATTCTGCTTTGCCCCTGCTTACAGACAATTAGAAACACAATGAAGGTGGTAGGGAAGCCTGGGATTTGAACTCGTTGCTCCTGGAAGCTGCTCCTAGCTTTTCTATGCACTAGTCATTATAAACAGGTAAATTGGCTCTTTTTCCTTAACGTCCCCAACTTTGCCAATACAGTCAATGAAACAGTATAGATGTATAGTTTAGTAGACAAACCAGATCATTTGGAAGTTGCGAGAATAAAACATGATAGTATTTATGAAAGAATATTAAAAAGCTGGAACTTTTGTATGCAGACAAATGTTTATATATTCCTGGTAATAAATGTGGTGTTTTAGGAAATGTGTTGAGTTGATTTCTCAAAGAGAGAGAGAGAGAGAGAGAGAGAGAGAAGCTTGTCAGAAATCACTCCTCTGTCAAACTATTGTTTGCTTATATCGTATTGTAGGTGGTGTGCTCGAGTTTCAAACTACGTAAGGGTGTTGTTTATCCTTAGGTGGTGTCCTACTCTGTGCTCTGGAAGTTTCCCTAGACCTTTGTCTTCTTGTTGCCTGTCTTCCCCATCCTCTGCATTGAAAGTCTGAGCACCATGGTTCCCAGCCCCATCCCACTGCCATGGGCTGGCTCAGGCCTGCTCTAACACAGACTTTTTTGCTCGGCTGCATTTCTTAGACTCACTCTCCATGCTAAGAAGACTCTGTTTTCATATGAAATCAAGTCAAACACTTAACGTCACAGGACACCCTTCATGCTCCCAGGCCCCAAGTTTCCCTGCTCCGTAGCTGGGGTGGCCAGCTGCCCTGCACTTCAGGCATGGGCACTGTATTTCGGCTACATGCACTCTTCCTGTCTCGTTCAATGATTTTCGTCATCAACATCTTTGCCCAATACTTAGTCTAATCGCTCTATTTCTTAGTAGTCTGTGAGACCGTAGGACTGCCTGGTGTCCTGTTCCATGTGTCTCCAGGACATGGCCTTGCATCCTGTTATCTGATAAATTACAATAATGTCTCTGTGTACTTTCATGTGATCAAGAAAGGTGATTTTAGTTTGCATTGACCAATAGCAGCGGAGGGGAGGAAAGGGATTGTTTAGCTTACTCTTCCACATCATGGTCCCAGCACTGAAGGAAGCCAAGGCAAGGGGCTCAGGGCAGGAGCTGGAAGCAGTAGCCAATGGGGAAACACTGCTTCCCGCCTTCATCTCCAAGAATTGCTCAGTTACTTTCAGGTGTAGCCCAGGACCAGGAATGGCACCGCCCACAGCGGACTGGGCTCTTCAGCACCAATCGTTAATCAAGAAAATGTGCCCACAGTTGCCTACAGGCCAGTCTAATGCAGACAGTTCCTTAGTTGCAGGTTTCTCTTTCTAAGTGACCCCAGTTTTTGTCAAGCTGACAATAAACTAACCAGCATAGATAGTAACTTTATTTCTTAAATAAAAATTTAGCTAAAATGCAAAATGCGTAGTCTGTGCTTGTTCTACTTTAGCAGAGGCAGGTACTTCCCACTCAGTAAAGATGTGAAGCTATTTAGTATATCTTGGGTATAAATACATTCATTTTTATTTACTGCCTGAATTAAAGTGTTATTTAACTATTGAAATATGGTTATAATTTAATCTGCTATAGTGAACATTAACATATTTTGTTTATTTTTAGTTGGCAAATAAAACAGTTATTGGATTTCTGTATTTTGATGCTGTACGCCCAGCCGAAGGCCACATATTATTTACAGGTGAAAACTTGGTATATGTGAATTTTAAATGAAAGCATTGCTTTTTCTGTCCTTCCTTTACTTCCTTCCTTTCACCATGTGTTGCTCCAGGCAAATGGAATATATTTATAAAATCAATCAATATGCCAAAGGAAATTTAAGATTGACGATATATTCATCTTCTTGCTGTGTTTACTGTAACAGAGAAAATTAAAGTTAAAGGACACAATCTGAAAGGGAAATTAAAACTACTGAAAGTAGAACCCGCCCTACGCGCATGTCTAGGCCCACAGGCCTAAACACATTTGAGCTTTATTATGGGTCACATTGTGGACCTGCCCAGATTGCAACCACACCTTGCCTCTCACGTTGTGACCTCTGATCTTTGCTGCTTTTGTGTAGCGGCAGAAATAAGCCTATCACGGCTATTCATTTCCTTTCAGTCCTTCCGACTGCCAAACAACAATGGCATGGTTCCCATAATAAGCATGTACAAAGAAACTGTGCACTTGTGACGTTTTCAAAATTATCAGTAGAGGGCAGAGAGAAAGCTAGGGAAAGGCCAAAAGCCAGCTCTTCCCTGAGACTGCAAGGAAACAAATCCTTTTGCACCGTCAGTGGTGAAGTAAATGGACATCAGATGTAGCCCGAGTTCCTTCCATTCCGGAGCAACAGTTCTGTTTTGGACCCTCCTGATGATATAAAATCAAGAAAGATGGCTCTCCCTCGCCCTTCCCCCTTTCCTAGGGAAACCTCTTTCTAAGGATCTTGGCATCAGCCAGGTGTGGGTGGGAATGGCCAGCTCTTTCCTGCCCGCTCTCAGCCAAAGGCAAGAGTAGCGTCTCAGGCGCAGAGCAAGTTTGCTGTTCTCTTGACATTTGTGTTTCCTCTCTAAATTGCCGTGTTGATGTCCTCGTCCTTCCAAGTATGCTTTCGGGACCTTTGGGGTGTGCCTTGGTCCTGAGGATGGAGTCAGTCTGTTGGAGAACACAGTAAACGCCTCCATGAAGTCTGGGCCTCAGCAGACCCCTCGTCCTCTAGCACCTGAAACCTAGACTCCCCTGAGTCCAGAACTGCTAAAATTAATGAACTTCACTATTGTGTATAAGCCACTCTGTGGAGTCTCATTATATAAAACCAGGATGAACTGTGATCATCTTCAACTAGAAGCTGAAATGTTGGTGGAAATTAAAATGGATTAAAAATGAGTCTCTTAGAAGACTTTAAGTAGACGGCTCTGGGTCAGCATTTACGAGGGGGAAAAAGGACACTTGGATTTGGTTAATCTCAAAATTTGAGAATGAAATTTGACTAACTGCAAATAGCCTCAGTGAACTGTACTAAAGATTATTGTCTCATTAAAGACATTTCCAGTGTCTTCTACAGAAAGTATTTTTCCCTTTGAGATAATACTAATGTAATGAATTATTGGAAGTATTAATGCTTTTTTGTATTTGGCTTTTTTCCCCTAGCTAGAAGATGATATCATAGCAAAAAAGATGTATTTTACAGAAATGAGAGATTTTGTAAATAATCTCACTTCAAAAGATTGGCTTTATGTTGAGTTTTCAGTGCTTGGATTTATAGGTAAGCCATAGTCCATTGTGTTGAATCATGTTGGATCAAGCTCAATTTTTTTCTCTTTCTTTCTTTGTTTCTTTTCTACTAAGACTCTTGTTATGTAGCTCAGGTTGGCCATGAACTCTTGCCCAGGCTGGACCTCAAAATCTTAATCCTTCTGCCTCATCCCCAAGTGCTGTTTTTACAGGTGTGTGCCACCATCCTGCTTAGAGTAAAGGTTTGTTTTCCTGTCTGTCTGTCTGAGGTAAGATATTTTAATCATTTTTTCTAGGTAGACGATATAAGTGAGCAGATTGACATATATACATATATTATAAAAGCATAAAACTGGGTACTATGAGTACAAACATGCTCAGTGAAAAAGGTGTACTATCCCTTTTTTATGAAGATGAACAGAGAACACTGTTACACCCTACTTGGATGGTATATGCTGAGTACATGCTAAACTGCAAGTCCAATCCCAATACCTCAGCGAACAAAGTGACCCTTTAAAAACTCCACCTGGTTCTCAGAGAAGTGAAGCTGCAGGGAAAGGAACTCAGGGCCATGGTATTTTGAGCGTCTGATTTCCAGTATGTCTAAGTTGCATCTCTTAATGTAGAAACGTATTGTGGGCCAGGAGATGGCTCAGTTGATAAAGAGTCTGCTGTGTGAACACGAGGGCCCCGAGTGTGAATCCCCAGCACCTATATAGCATCAGGCATGGTGAATGTGCCCATCCCAGCTTTGGAAAGACTGGAGAGAGGCCAATCCTGGAGCCCATCGGCCAGCCAACCTAGATGAGTGTCAGGCTCTGTGAGGGACACTCTCAAAAGCATAAGGTGGAGAATGATCAAGGAAGACACGCTAGCACAGACCTCGGGCCTCCCCACATGTATGTGCGTGCGTACCCGTGGATACACACCGTGCACACACACAACTCTCAAAAAGAAAGACCGTGTGAATTATACTGGCCACAGAGCAGTCCCTGTGACTGTGTGTGGTATGAGTCCAGTTTCTGCAGTTATTATTCAGAATATCCTTTCTTCCTCCCTCCTGGCCCTTCCCTCACTTCCTTTGAGCTTCGTGGTCTCAAGCTGGCTTACTGTGCCCCTCATTTCCAGGCGCCTTACATTGTTTAACCCGATGGACCCTCTCTCTTATTTTACTCTTTAAAAAACCTTCTCAGCTCTCTACTTTCACTTTGCCCCACTGTCTTAAGTGATTTTAAGTGGTTTAAAATTCTAACAGGTTCAAAATGGACTTAGAAACAGAAACATATCCAAGTAAAACACTTGATTCACACTTGTTCCTGTTTTGCTTACCATTTATATAAATGATAAGCTGAGTGCAGCAGTGCACGCCTGTAATCCCAGCACTCTGTGAGGCAGAGGTACGCAGATCTCTGTGAGTTAGGGCCAGCCTGGTCTACAAAGCAAATCCAGGATAGCCAAGACTACACAGAGAAACCCTGTCTTCAAAGGGGAAAAAATAAGTAATATAATGAATAGTTCCTTACTTTTTTTTTAACCTTTAGAGCTAGGTTTTTTAACTCTCAAGGTTTAAACTCTCATGTCCATCTAATTGGGTTCCTACTGCTACAAACACTCTGAATGTTAAATCCCTGCAATCCATTCATTCCCTGTTTGGAAGATCTAGATCTTTGCCAGCCTTCTGCTACAACAGGAAGGAGGGAGGGTGTGTTTGCCCCACATCCCAACTCCCTGAAAGGACCCAGGAGAAGAAAGGGCTCCATCTCTCAGTCTGCATAGGTGTGCTGTTAGCACTCCCTGTAGGAAACCCAGCAGAGCATTTGGCTTCATGACCGTTCATAGCACTTGACTTATTTCTCTGTCTTTCAGTTTTCCTCCCACCCACCCTCCTTGTGGTCATTCAGAGGTCTGTGTAAAGTATTTCCTCTGATTGGTAGGAAAGCCATCTGTTCTTCATATGCTCACTCAATCTCATTTCTTTCCCAAATTTCCTGTAACACTTTAATAGCTCAAATGCATTTTATTCAACCTTGGTGAAAATAAGAAGAAAAAGTACAACTAACCACAACACCCTGTGGAAAACCTGGAGAAGAAATGGCACTGTAGATACATTACTTTAAGAGTTTAAAAGCCTCAAAAAACTTTACCAGCTCAGCAAAGTTAGGAGAGAGAGTGGGGGACAGAGATAGAGAGAGGAGAGAGAGAGGGACAGAGAGGAGAGAGACCGAGAGGAGAGAGAGAGACAGAGAGGAGAGAGAGACAGAAGAGAGGAACAGAGAGGAGAGAGAGAGAAACAGGAGAGTGAGAAGAGAGGGAGAGAGAGGAAGAATTTACATTCTCATCCCCATGAGAGCACACTGAACACAGAGCACTCACATGTCCAACTCTACAGACATATTTAAGCTTCACTTCACATGGCACTAAGTTTTGTGACTCTGATAGCCAGAAACATGACCTTGTTAAACAGGATTTTGCAGCTTGCTGAGAGCAGAAGAGGCAAAATTAGCCATTTCCATCACTCAGTTCAACAACAGCCAATAGCTAAAACACAACTGTACACGTCATTAAATGACCTGCATAGCCTCGGAATCCAAAAATAAAATTTAAAAAGTAATATGTGCCCATCTGACTTACTAAATGGGGCAAGTTGTTTTATGCTACATACTTTAAAATGAGCATGCAACTGAATCTTTTCCATTCAGTTTCATTTTAAAATCCAGGACTCAGCATATTAGAGGAAAAAAAAAAACCTAGGCCTAATCGATTATATTTTTTAAAATACAGTATATCTTTTAAAGCCATAAATCTAAAATAGTATTCTATCTTATAAATGCCAGATTATAAACAATTTTCAAATTTTTGAAACATACAGTATATTAGGAAAAAATTAAGGACTAAAGGTCACCACGCGGTAGGTTCATTGAGCACTGCCAAGGCCAGGTGAAAGCTGTCTGTACAGAGCTCTCAGCGGGCTTCCATCCGCTGCCTTCCTTCCGCGTGACTGAGGCAGTGGGTTTCCACAAGCTCAGTTTGGGTTTCCTGAAGGAGCAGCCCACTGTAAAGTTGCTCACAGGCTTTTCCTTTAGAACTGCTAATCCTTAACACAGCCCCAGTTAAACAAGATGCAATGCGCTGTCTCCCAACACCAGTGCGGTGTCACACTCTGGAAAAACTGTGTTTTCAGAATGTTTGCTCCCTTGAAGCTTATGTCAGACGCTTACTCACAAGTTGGCTTTTCTCCACAGGGAAACTCTTTCGATCAAAGGACCTGACTGACTTTGTACACTTTTTCTTGATGTTCTACAAAGTGAAGCCCATAGATATGCTTTTGGATGACATCTTCCTGGTGAAGGTGTGCAGCTGGGCCGAGCCTCTCGTGAGTGTCCCTGGCGAGGGCGTGGGGCTGGGGGAACCTGTGCTGGTGTCTGTATAGAAATGCCGGACAGGCTGAGGAAAGGCATGACACAGGAACAAAAAACCAAACCAAAACAAAAACCCAGTCCCTAAAACAACAACAAAAAGAACAGAGGTAAACAAACAGGAAACTAATACAACATAAATCCAAACATTTCAATATTTGCACTAAATGTAAATTGCCAAAATGCACTGAGACAGATTATCAGACTAGATTATTTTAAAACAAATGTTAACAGCTATTGGTATTATACAATATATGTGAATATATATTCAGTCCAAATGTAGGGTGCGGATTAAGAGTCATAGGTGAGGAAAGGTAGAGCATAGAGTATGCCTCCCAGGAAAGTCAGGCACAGGTACAGGACCAGCACAGTTCTATAGTGGACCTCAGAGCAATAGAACATGATGCAGGGATGCTGCTCCAGATAGTAAGGTGTCCTGGACGGCCCCAAGGGTATCCCACTGGGGACTGCCAGACTTCAGCTTGAAAAGATACCTCATCTTGAGAAGTTGTTAACAAGTCTGATAAGCTGAAAAAGACAAAAGGCACCAACCATAGAGTGAGAAAATATGGTGGCAGAATTCAGACTTTAACAGGATAATGGATGCTACAGTTACGTACAGGAAACCTCATCAACTTAGAAAGAAAATGTCACCTCATCAAGGCTCACACACTGCCAAAACTCACCCACGCTGAAACAGGCAACCTAAATAAGCCCACACGTACAGCAGAGACTCGGTAAATAAATAAAAGCCCTCTGAGAAGGAAATGTGCAACTAATAAGTGAGTTCTGTTTAATCACTTAGAGAACAAATAATAGCAATAGAGGAGTTTCACATTCTTCTACTCTTTTTTTTCCCAAACAGATCTTACCTCAAGGTTAAGCAGCATAGGGCACCCACCATCTACAAATAGTGTGCAGGCATGTCAGTCCAGTCCACCTATCTTCACAGTGGTAGATAGAAACCTTTTCTATGGGACCTTTGGGAGCCTGAGCTGAAGCTGCGGTCTCTGCCTTGGATTGAGACTTGGGCTTTGCTTGGCAGAGCCTGAAACCCTTGGCCATGTAGCCTGAAATATGCTTCCCAAGGTTGGGATGAGCAATGAAAGCAAGACAGCCGAGTTGGCATTGGGGCCTTTAGCATCTTGGACTTAACTGGTTGTCTTAGGCTTCACTAGGGCCTTAATGGTCTCTGCAATTGCATGCATTACTTCTGCATTGTTCGCCTGCATCTTCTGCAGGCCTTTCTCATTGTGATTCTTGGCAAAGCACACAATCCTCAGCAACTTGAGGTCGACCCCCTTGAGATTCTTATCTTTGTGAATGGGGTTTCTTGATGTTATTTTTGCTATTTTTGAGATCGGTTGTGTATGGTTCTTGGACTTGGATCTGTCTGTACAATAATTCATGGCTCCCAAAGTGCCTGGAACTTTTTGGATGGTGCACTGAATACTGGGCCCAGGACCTTTCCGGTGCCCAGCAAGCAATTTTAGAAAACTAAGTAAGAGGAGGCACATCCAGATAAGCCTGGCATGAAAACCAAAGCGAATACAGAAAGGAAACTCAGCATCCCAGTACTTGGAGAGTCAAGGCAGAGAGATCATGATTTGGAGGCCAGCCTCAATGAGGTTGCGATCATCCTGAGCTACACAGCCAAAGTCAGTCTCTGTCTCTCTCTCACACATACACACATACACACACACTGTGATGGTAGAGATTCAAGATTTTAAACAGGGTAAATCCCGCACTAACATAGATACAGAAATCCTCACAAACAATGGTAAATTAAAATAAAACTGTGAATAAAAATTAATTTAAATAAATTAAAATTAAAATTGTATACAATGTAATCTATGCATTGAAAATTTTAGGGAGGGACTGGGGAAATAACTCAGTGACGGATCTCTCGCCCAGTACGTATGACTCCCCAGGTTCCCTACTAACCCTGCCACAAAACACAACAAAATCCAAAAATTCCCAACCAAACAAAAAAGCAGTTTAAGGAAGCAAAGCCACATGCTAATGTCGATCAAGGTGCAAAACTCATGTGATAATATTCCTGATTAAAAGGACTTTCAAACAAGTGGGGATAGAGCAGAGCATGGCTTCAGCAAAGGGAGCTGAGTCTGTGAAAGACACTGTCCAGAGGAGGGCACAGCGGGGCGGAAAGGTCTGTAAGCCACGTGCCCCATGTCCAGGGAAAGCCTTACATTGTATCACAATATGTAAAGAACTCATGAGTTAACATTAAAGGAACAGTCTAAATTTTAAAAAGTTTTTTAAGAGAGAAGGCTCAGGATGGCTCAGGGTTAAGAGCTCTTGTTCTTGCAGGGGACCCAGGTTGGGTCCCCAGCACCCATGTAGCTCCCAAAGCTTGTCACTAACAGTTCAGGGGATCAGGCGCCCTTCTTCTGGCCCCCACAAGCACTGTATGCACATACATAAAACAGGTAAAATTAGACACTGTTTGAAAACTTGGCCAAGCCCAAGTTAATCAAGGCATTGAATCTCTTTTACTATACCGTGTGTGAGACATCCAGCTCTGCTTACAGACAGGCCATGCTGGAGGGTGATGGTGGCAGGGGGGAGGAGAGGAGGCATGCCTCAATGCTTTCCTACTGAAACATTTCTGAAACCACATCAAATATTGTCACATTTGTCGACATATTTAACTGTTTGAGCAGTTTTATCCCATGTTAATTTAGTTTCAAAATTTAGGATTCACTAAATTGCTCTTCAGTTATTAAAAAATTCCTTGATATTTTCTTATACATTACCATTGGGTAGAGAAGCATTCAAATAAATTTGCTGGGTTTTTGTTGTTGTTTGTTGTTTGAGACATAGTTTCTCTGTGTAGCCTTGGCCTTGTCCTGGACTCAGTTTGTACACCAGGCTGGCCTCGAACTCACTGCAACCTGCCTGCCTCTGCCTCCCAGAGCACTGGCATTACAAGCATGCGCCACCTGGCCCGGCTTGTTTATTTTTTTAACTTCTGAGTTAAAGGATATGAGATTCACTTTTCTGAATTTAAATTATCTGAGATGATTCTCAAATAGTGGACATAATCATTTGAAATATTTTTGTTTGATTTTAGGGTACTGGGGATGGGACCAAGAACCTGGCACATGCTAACCCAGCCTGTAGCCTGAGCAGTGCCTTAGTTCTGTTTGGTTCTGAATAGCAGCAGTGACATGGTCACCCATTTTATGTATTCAGGGAGATTATCTAAGTTGTTTTCCACTAAGTATAGTACAGGCTTTGACTTGAATCAAATTCTTTTCCTATTTGAGAAGCGATTTTGAAGAATATCGTTTGATGCAGAATTAATGAATACAGGAAGACAAATGTGTGATAAAGTACTCTGACAAGAATTGTATAGACAGAAAAATCACCCTCCCCAAAATCATTTAAACTATTGAGAGGAAAAGAGAGATAAGCCAGTTGTGTGGCTCATGCCTGCAATCCTAGCACTCAGGAGGCTGCCGTAGGAAGAATGTCCTGATCTTAAAATCAGGGTGGGCTAGATAATAAGTTCTTGTAGCCAGGCACAGTGATGCACACCTGTAATCCCAGCACTTGGGGAGGCAGAGGCAGGCTCTGTGAGTTCAAGGGCAGCCTGGTCTACAAAGCGAATCCATAACAGCCAGAGCTACACAGAGAAACCCTGTTTTGAAAACAAAAACAAAATAAAAATAAGCTCTTGCACAGCCTGGGCTATAGAGTAGTGAGATCTTGTCTCAAAAAATCAAACCACAACTACAACCAAAAACAAAAACAAATGAAAAAAAACTGTTTTAAAAAAGAGAAAGAAGAAATTAAAACCAGGATGGAATGTAGCTTGGCTTTGAGTGAGTTCTTAAGAAGCTGTCCTACACTCATCTCTTCTGCTGAATTATTCTTATGTAGGAAGATCCCAGAACTGAATATTTTGTGCCAATTTTTAAGTATTAGCATACGACCAGGCAGTGGTGGTGCAGGCCTATAATCTCAGCACTTGGAAGGCAGAAGCAGGCTGATCTTTGTGAGTTTGAGGCCAGCCTGCTCACTCTACAGAGTGAGTTCCAGGACAGCCCAGGCTACACAGAGAAACCTGGTCTCAAAAAACAGATAAACAGAACAAAAATTAGTACAGAACTCTAGAAGAAAATTAATCTAAAAAGATCCTGAGGACCACAGTGCAGTAGCACACTGTTGGGTCCCTGTGAAGACAATGCTTTCTTTTCCCCAGAAGAAGTGTATCAAGAGAAAGAAGGAAGTTCAAATTCAGTACAAACCATCTCTGTTCCAGCATGTGGGCATTCAGTCAACATTTCCTGATCAAAAACAGTACCTCAAGGTAAGAGCCTGGAATGGGTGAATTTAGAAACGTTTAGAAAAGACGAGGTGACATGAGATATGGTAGCACACCTGTTACCTGTGACACTTGCGTGTTGTGAAGTTTGTAGATTTACCAACGTCTCCCAAGAACTTGCCATCTAGCATGGCAAAAGGAATCTGGTTGACATAAATTTATTCTTTTTAGCTGTACAATCCAAAAAGACTTAAAAAGTGTTTTAGAAAATTAAAAAACAGAGCAGCTGTCCCTATTTTAGTCTAAAAATCAAAACTATTAGCAAGAGTATTTAAAAAATAAAAAGTCCTTATAAATGTAACCAGTATTTTTAATTAAATCACTACTGGCTTGGTGAAAAAAAAAAAACCAGCTTTGTTTAGAGTTTACTCATTCTTAAGTTTTATGTCAGTCTTGGAAACAGCTGCTGTGACAGAATTTCTGTGACAGCCATGAGGAAAAGGCTTGTTTCTGTTCACGGTTCCGGAAGGGTTGTTCTGGGCTTTGTCAGCCCCCTTGCTTTGGGTTTGTGGTGGCGCAAAGCATCAGGATGCAAACGCAGGGCAGAAAAACTGAGCGACAATGAGGGGACTGGATCACCAGGCCACACCCCCATGGACCAAAATTCCTCCCCTTGGGTTCCATCTTTCATAGGTTTCACCACTCTCTGGTAGTTCCAGGGCCTGGTGACCAAAGCTTCAGACATGTGGCATTGTGAGATGTTTCCCCAAAGCACATTGACATCTAGATGGTGAGGAAGGAACAGTTTAGGTTCCAAATAGCACAAGTTTCCTCTAGTGGCTGCCGAGTGGGCGTGCGATCCTGGGGAAGCGCGCACACACCCACTCCGCTAAGCCTTCTTCATGATAGTGTGGATCATCCAGAAGGCTTCCTCTACCCCTGAAATCCCGTCGCAATCGCTGCCTTCAGAGTCATCACACAGCAGGAAATGACTACGTGGCTGCCCCTTTCTCTCTCTTTTGCTTTGTTGCAACAAACTGTACTCCACTCACGGCAGGGAAGATGATGTGGACTCTCAGTGTTGGGCCCAGCTGTCGAGAGAAGGCACAATCTAAGAATAAGATCAGACGAAGACGATAACAAAAATTAACCTGTGTGCAAACTGAAACACCCTCAAATACATAAAACAAAGCAGCAGAGGCCCAGAAGGGAACCTGTCTCTGCGATCTCATTTTTGGTTGTGTTATAATGGCATTTCCCCCCTTAAATTATACATATTTTTGCCTGGTAAGAAATTTTAATCTAACCTTAGTAAAATCATGGTGAATTAATAGGAGTGGACAGATATATTTATGATATTTAGATATCATAATCTTGGCATTTTATCTTATGTGTCACAGCGAATAAAATAGACATAAGTAGCAATTAGCCCTCTACCAAGTGTTCTTATCTTGATTTTATTTTTTACATTTCTAACAGGATATTTTTTACTAGGATTTTCCCAAATCTCACAACTTCTTTAAAAATTATTGGACTCATTTTTGGGGAAAAAAAAAGGCACAGCAAGAATCAGATTTTCTCTGATTATACTGAATAAGAAACTACATTACACATCTTTTAAATTAAGCCTTGAGAAATAAAGTGAGTATACATCTGTCTGCACAGTTATCAGATGGCTGTTCCTTTCATGTTGTCGAAAGATCTTGCATCTTATGCGGTTTCAAATTTGTTGTTAGCATCCCCTAATGTTTCTAACTTTCAAAACATTTACATGATGTAACTTCCTGAACCTCAATATGTGCAGCACTTACCATAAAACTTTTAAATGTTCAACTTTTAAATGTACACTGTAGTTTCATTAAGAAAATCATTTTCTCTAGTCACCTAGCTTATAGTACACACACACACAAATTATTACTATGTCCTTATAATGATGAACCTTAAATTTTTAAATTGTTTGAAATAGACCCTCAAATTTAATAATGTTCTATAATTTATAACATTTTTCTTTTTATGTTAATGGAATGATAATTTCTTAAAGTTACTACAAAATATTCAAAATGGAGTGTGCTGTTTTGTTGGCAGGCAAGCCGAGTGCCTTTTTATAATTTGTTACTGTTGAGTTTGTGTGACAAGCATGCTCATTCTTGTGCACTGTGCTGCACACGGCCAGACTGTTCATTGACTTGTTTTTAATTTAAATTTATTTTTTCAGTTTATCCACTTTACATCCATATTGTAGTCCTCATCCCTCTGTGTACCACCCTCCCTTCCTCTTCCTTCTATCCCCCTTCTCTAGTCCTCAGAAAGGGGGAGCCCACCTCCCCTACCAACTGACCCTGGCCTATCAAGTCTCATCAGTATTGCCAGCATCTTCTTCCTCTGTGGCTTGGCAAGGCCGCAGAGCCAGGGACAAGTGATCGAGGATCAGGCAACAGAGTCCATGTTAGAGACAGCCCCTGCACTCCTTACTAGGGAACCCACATGGAGACTGAGCTGCCTGTGGGCTACATCTGAACAGGGGACCTATGTCCTTTCCATACATGGTCCTTGGCTGATGCATCAGTCTCTGCTGGCCCTCCTGAGCCCCAGTTCGCTGGCTCTGTTGGTCTTCTTGTGGATCTCCTGTCCCCTCTGGGTCTTTCTATTCCCCTATTCTTCCATAAGAACTCCCTGCACTCTGCCCAAAGTTTGGCTGTGAGTCTCAGCATCTGCCTCATTCATTGACTTTAAATTTCAGTTAAGCAATGATTTTATTGTTGTTTGAGACAAGGTCTCACTATGTAGCCCAGGCTAGTCTCAAGCTCCAATCCCTCCGTCTCCATCCCCAGAGGGTTGGGATTGTGGGTGGGCAGCATCACATGCTGCTAGCAGTAACTGATATTTTACTTCTTTGTTTTTTTCTGTTTTTCCTTGTGTGTGTAGGAGGAGGGGGTGGGAGAGGGTATGTGCACGTGAGTGCTGGCGCCTGAGGAGCCTCCAGGGCTGGAGATACCAAAGGCTGTGATTTGGAGTCCTGTGATGTGGGTGCTGGAACTTGAACTCAGGAGCCCTGGAGCAATCCTCACTCTTAACTGCTGAGGCAGGTCTGCAGACCACCATTACTTCTCGAAGGCTTTGCCTTCCTGAGGTTGCTGCTGAGCCTGAGAGCCAGGGATCAAAGGAGGGGGTTTCCCATGGAAATGAGTGAGCTGAAGAGTACGGCTTTGTCCCTGACCTTTATTAAAGAACCATGTACATTTGCGGTTTGGGGTTTTTTCTTTTCTTCAAAGCTGTCATTTAAGCTTTCCCTTTCATATGGGAAGATATGTATATCTAAGGGGAAATGACATGTAACTTTCCCTTAGAATGTGGGGTGAAAAAAACTCTTTTCCCCGGAAAGTGGCCATGATTCTTTTGTCCCACTGTGGCCTGTTTGTCCTGCAATTACACAAAATTCAAAATTACTTTCACGTGAAATGAAATAACTGCATTATTTTATACTGATAGTAATTTGTTTACTTTATTAAATGTTATATTTAATCTCTGAATTTTGTGAGTTATAAAAGGATTATCTTGTATGCTTTCACTCTTGGTTAACATGACACTTGTACAGAAGTATTTAAATTTTAATTTATAAAAATAAAATAAAATAAAGCTGGGCACGGTGGTGCACGTTTTTAATGCCAGCATGTGAGAGGCAGAGGCAGGCAGACCTCTGTAAATCTGAGGCCAGCCTGCTGTACAAGGCTACACAAGGCCAATGCTACACAGAGAAAGCCTGTCTCAGAACTTAATTAAGACGTGGTTTTCCTATCTTTTCCCAGCCCCTGCCCTGATCTTGCTGCCCCCCCCATTTCTCCCTGTCCCCACTCTTTCATTGGTAATTTCTTCTCTCTGCTCTGAGTAACCCCTGACCTTCTCATGGTCTCTTCTAGATTAATGGCACATAGTAAAATGGTTCTCACCCAGCCCACAGCATTTCTTCAGCTGCAATGAGCACTTGCATATGCAGTTTCCCAGGTGCCCTACAGATGAATTCTGCAGTCAGGAAGCTAACAGTACAATCACATTGAAACTGGCATTACCTACTAATTGGCATTACCTACGAATTGTTTGAGTAATATCAAAAACTACTGCTAAGATAGTTATATCCTTACTAATCAAAAGGTTCTTTCTAGATGTTACAGGTTTCTTATTTTTATTTCAGAAATATTGAAGATAATAAACATAGAAGAAGAAGCGGTCACCCCTGACCCTCTGATAATGTTGATTTCTAATGGTATCTTTCAGAACTTGGAAGAGTGGAATGATAAATTATCTAGAAGAGGAAAAAGCAATGAACTTTTGAATACATTAAATGCCAAGACAAAAGTAGAGATTTTTGTCAGTGATATTTTTAGCATAAAGTGTTTAAAACAGCAAAATTAGAGATGCTTCTAACATTTGGGAACTGTATTTTATTGACTTAGACAGCAAGGCTTCCATTTACTTAATATCACATAGAAATAGCTAAAGCTCAGAAGCGTGCTACTGTCGTGGACAGGCTCTCTGGGAACTGATGTGTATGTTGTAACTCCTTTTGCAAAGACAGCTAAAGAGACAGAAAGCATAGATTTGATTCAGCCCCACTCTGCTTGTACCACCACGTCTTCTTGCCTTTTAATAAACACGCTTCAGATGTAAAACCCCACTGGAGTGAACTGATTATCAAATACCTGGGTATGTGACCTATTTTTGATAGTCAGTCATCTCTAAAAGCATCGAAGTTGGGTCCATGAATTTGTTTGGTAGTGTTTAGTTTCCATCGTCCCCTCACTGATTTCCGATTGCATTGATGTTAGGATAAGTTCATTTGTGTGATAATATCTAAGGACTCTTGTGAACTCCAGCATTCTGTGACTCAGACAAGAATGTGTGGTCTCTGGATATGCCTTTTCAAATGTTTGTTTACTTGTTTTTATAAATGTTGATTTTGTAAATTAAAATTGCCTTTTTAAAAGTACTCGTATTTGCTGGATACAGAGTTCTCTGGTGTTTAAGTCCTTTTTAGTCCTTACAAATTTTTACTGTCTCGTCTGTCAGTTTCTTAATAGGCACCTTAATACCTCTTAAGGTAGGTATTCAATAATAAAATATTCCATTTACTTCATATATTTTGAACAATATGAGATAATTCTTATTTCTTATGCTTTAACCAAATATTATTACTTAATTTTGTGTGTATACATATATATATCCATACATATATATACATACATACATACATACATACATACACAGGCATGTGCATGCTCTTGTGTAGGCAGATGCCTATATATACATATATGTATAAATATGTATATATGTATGTATATCTATGCAGATGTGCATGCTCCCATATGTTCATTCATATGGAGGCCAGAGGTCACCTGTGTGTGGCATTCATCAGCCTGTTCTTGTTCTTGTTCTTTTGAAACATGCCTCCCACTGTGATCCAGGGTTCATCAGTTTGGCCTGGTGACAGAGCTATCTCTCCAGCATGGCCTGTGACACATGACAATTTTAAAACCGCAGAAGGTAAACTGTTGCATCTATTTTCTCCTCTCCTTTGAGAAGAACAGCAGGCACTGTTTTAAACTTAACTTAAAAATCTGACCTTTTGAAGTGTTTCAATGAAATATTTTACTTGCTGTTCATAAACTCACATCATATGTCAGATCCAAATTGGCTTCCCATGCCAATGCCAAACAAATACAAAAAAGACAAAGGCAGCTCCAGTGATCTGAAGACCTCCCTCTGTCCATCTCATACACACCACTCGTACACACTGCCACGCCTTCCACACACCAAGCTTGGGCCCACACATGTAGAAAAGCAAGGCCCTTGTACACACAGAGGAACACTAAGGGAACTGGGGATGTTCACCACTCAGGGGTGTCTCCTCAAATACTGCCTCCGTCCAGAAAGCTGAGAGTGGAGGCCGTTGACCATCTGGTGACCTTTTTGCTATCTGTGGGGACAGATCTCAACCAAATTTCTCAAAATGATTATTCCAGACTCTCCCCTCTCAGTGCTTCTCCGTGAGTATCAGGCCCTCATGCCTTCTACATCTCCCCATTTCTAAGTCTTTAAAGAAAAAAGGGGGGGCATGAGAGAGGCTATTGGAAAATGCATTACCTCCATGGCTGGACTAATAAAGACAAGCATAAGGGAATCATAAGACAAATCCATCAAAAGGAGATAACCCAAGAGGAAGAGTAAGCTGGTAACTTGGGGAGACTTTAGGAAAAAGGATTAACCCCAAAATAATACTGTTTGACTTTGTTGCATGTTAATTCTTGTCAATACAGAACCCAAATGCCTTTTGTCACATGGGGATAAAAGGCACACCTGTGACAGGAGACAGTGTAATATTGTTGGCCATGCTAAGGATTGTTTATAAAGGTTTTGTGGAACAGACCATAATATTTTGCTCACAGCAAAAATATTAGCATAAATTAGGAGATGGATGAATTAAAGATGGCTTTCCCCTTTCTTTAGCCCTCTGATAGCTATTCTTATAATTCTCTTATGCTTGCCTACTTTATTGTATACCTGAAATTGGAATGATTATGGGAATTGTTGCCTGGAGACCCTTATCCAAATTCTATTGTGTTTAACAACACAACCACCTGACATTAGACTCCCCGAAGTCAATCTGCACTGAGTTTTCATTCTCATCTCTTCATGCAATTTGCTTCCCTGTCTGACACCTGCAGGGACCATGTTACACATCTACAACATGTGGGCCTTTATAAGAACATTCCAGATTAAAGCTTTAACAGAGTCTATGAGGTGCCTACCAGTGTAGCAATATTTGCATATTAATATTATCTCTTCATTCTTGTGTAGAGGGGACAGAGATACCTATTAATATAGGTGTGGAAAGCTGTCAAAGTTGAGTACTCAAACACCTCCCATTCTGTTACTGAATTATGAAAAGAGTGAACAAGTAGTGGGTATTCAAATCTGGGCAGCTATCTACCCCCAAAACATGATTTTTGTCTTTTAACTATTTAAAACATACCGTCGGCATCCATTTTTAGATGCTTGGTCAATTTTAGTAGCCACTTCTGCCATTAATGATGAAGTCATCTGTATGAGCTGAGTTCATTTTGATGATGTTAGATTTATCTAAGTCCAGATAAACTGTGTGTGTATATATATGCATATATATATATGATTTAATACATTAAATGAATGCCAGACATATAACTTAAGTCAATTTTCATAGAAAAACAGAAAAAGTTGTTGGAAAGTAAAAAGTACAAAACACCCACCAACTCACACAATTATTTAAGAGAATTCAACTCAATATATATTTCTTGGCGCCCAGGGTATTGAACCCAGGGACCTCATAAAAAAGGCAAAGTTTAAAAAACCCAAATAGTTATAGTCCATTATTTCTAAATAATATTTCAGACCACAGCAAATTTCCATATTCTTTAATGGTCTATATGTAACAATACCAAATCTGGATAATGAAATGATTTCTCTCTCTCTCTCTCTGTGTGTGTGTGTGTGTGTGTGTGTGTGTGTGTGTGAGAGAGAGAGAGAGAGAGAGAGAGAGAGAGAGAGAGAGACCGCATATATAAAAATTCTAACTGGTCCAAAATTCCTTGGTGCACTGTTAACTATCCAAGCTTCATCAAGACCACAGCAAATCATGTCCTGGTATATATATTCAGGGTGTGTGAACCCTGGGACCTGTTAGGAAACTTGTTATTACATTCAATAAATGGGTTTCAGAAATAGCATTTTATTATTTTGTAGAAGCTGGAAAGATATTGAGAAAATCCAATGTGCTTTCCCTACAAACACGAAAGAAGATAGAGATGAAGCTTGGGGGTAGAGCCTCATAGAAAGTCCATAATCCTGCAGGGAAAGGAGGTGATCTTGCTATGCATGGTTATTCTTGGACATATACTTCCTATCCTACACTGGTGGTGAAAATAAAGACAATTCAACTGACAGAATGTATTTAGTAATATATGATACCTGGTGCTTAAAGAACCATGAGATAGTGTTGGTCTGCTATCCAAAAGCCTCAAATTAAATCCAGAAACATGGCTACTCTGGCTGGAATACAGACATGTTCTTAGTACCTATCTTTAATCCCAAACAATGAAGGTAAAGGTAGTTTGTAGAAGGAAGCACCCATGTTTGAAAGTGACGACTAATTGAAAGACAGACAAAGTGAGGAATCAGAGAAGATTTGACAGAAATACCCAACTCTCACTAGAGCAGAAAGGAAAAGGAGGTGATGTAAAAGAAAGCAGCACAGAGAGAGCAATTTTACCAGGACAGTTTTACAGAGATAGGTTGCAGACAGAGCAAGCTAGACACAGGTGAAGATAGAGCCAGAGAATGAGAAGGAACCAGAAAATTAGAACAGGTTGCTAGAGTTAGTTTGAGGCCAAGCAGAGCAATTCAGTGAGAAACCAGGAAAGAAGCCAGATTGAATCAGTCAGCTTGGAAAGGAGCTTGAGCCAGAGTAGCTGAGTTCAGCCAGCCAGCCAGAGTTCCGAAATAACAAGAAAGGGTGAACTTATTCAGCAGTAAATTCAGAGGCTGAAAACATTCTAGGCCTAGATGAGGTTGTACAGAGGCTAGGTGCTTCTGGGACCCAGCCTAGGTTAGCAGACAGAGGCAGTAAGCCTCTGAGAGGACAATTAAATCAGGAGAACAGGAGATACTATTACAGATGACCATGCTCAACAACGGTTATATGCTGGCCAGTTCTCTTTCATATTGCTGGCAGGAACTAAAACCCCACAGCCACACTGTAACACACAGCTTAGCATCTTCCTCAACGAATCTCACCCATTCCACTCATAGCTGCTGAAGAGGAAGGAGAGTCCCTGTCCAAGCAGAGACTTGTCTGGGAATGCCCACAGTGTCTTTGTGAAGAGTTCTGAACTTGAAACTATCCAAACACACATTTAAAAGTAGATTTGTAATCAGCTTGTACCTCCGTACAGTGGGAAGCGACAAAGCAATAAGGAAATGCAAGCTCTGGATTCAGACATGTGGGTGATTCTGTCTTGCTGGCTGAAGCGGTGTTGTTTCAGCTCAATTTTTGTCAAATTCCAAAAGTCTGTGGTTGGTCCAGATGAGGTCAAGAAAGCTTCTGAAGTGATGTGTTCCTTATTTGTTTCTTAGGTATTTGCATATCCCCAAAGTAAGCAAACTGCATACAAAACTTACTGCAAAGGACCAACTGAAAACAATAGGCTCAGCTTTGAGAGGTGGCACACACCTGTAATCCCAGCGCTCAGGAGGCAGAGGCAGGCGGAGCTCTGTGAGTTCAAGGCCAGCCTGGTCTACAATTTAAGTCCAGGACAGCCATGGCTATACAGAGATATCCTGTCTTGGAAATGAATAAATGAATGACGTAACTTGAAGGCACCTCCTTCAGTTAAATCTAGGACAGTTTGGGACCACAGTAACTGAGCATGATGGGTGGATAGACGCTCAAAACAGGATGACTCCATTAGTGAAGATGTATAGAGTATAGGACAGAACATTTACACAGACTCAAAATTTGGTCACACGAATTAATACTTGATACAAACAAAACACGCAACTGAAAGCCTAAAAAGGGAAAGAAAGCAGGTAACACCTTCAAGAAGTGTTCAAAATTAATAAAACCAATTATGTGTCTACAGCAAATTATTAGTATTGCCAGAATGAAAATATAGATTCATTTATAATGTGAACATATGAAATGTCATAAGCATAAGTGAAATAGCTTCCGGCTGACAACCAAGAGCTGTTAAAATACAGAAATATGGGAGGGGGGAATCTAGCATGTGGAATTCGGCATGCCTATCCTGACGCTTTTTAAAAAGTGATTGAGATAAAAATCAGGGAACAAGAGATGTGGCTCAACTGCTGTAGAGCTTGCCTTGCCTGCTCCAACAGGGCTTTGACCCCCACCACCACCACCACCACCACCACACACACTGCATGCGTCAACAACGCGGCGGTGCAAATCTGTAGTTCCAGAAGTCAGAGAGTAGAGGAAGGAGGATCAGAAGTTGAAGGTGGTCGATGGCTACACAACTGATTTGACCTCCCTGTCGTCACAGAACAGAGCAACAACGGCGGGAAAACTAAATTAGATCACTCTCCATCCATGCATGCATCCATCCATGCATGCATCCATCCATCCATGCATCCATCCATCCTCCTTCCGGGGGCAAATTAAAGCGACTCGAAGAACGGAGCAGTCTGCAAAGCGGGCAGCTGGAGCTCCAGAGAGCTGCTGACGTTGGGGTTCCCCAGGGCTGACGCGAGGCCACTGGGTCCCGAGCGGCGGTTAAGCCGGCCGCTCGCGCACCGGGCCACCACGGCACCACGGCGTCCTCCCGCGCGGCCGCTCGCGCACGCGCATTTAGCAGTCGCTGCTGGGCGGCTGCCGGCGGGATCGGTCTGGGGAGACGCCGGGGACCGAGTAGCGGCCAGTCGGACACCTGAGCTGCCGCTGCTGGACACAAGCCCGCAGGACAGGTGTGTGGACCGCGGGCCGTCTGCCTGCGGCTTGTTCTCTGGGGCCGGGGTGAGGGATCAGACCCGGATGCCCCGCAGCCCCCTAGTCTGAGACTAGGAGGCTCAGCTGGGTGCGGCCAGGTGAGGCTGGAGGATGAGTTCAAGGATGGACTTGCAAGGAGCTAGGCGCTTGGGTGGGCTCTGCCAGCCTCGGGTGGAGATCAGCCCTGGGTGGAGGGAGAGAGACCCCACCCCGAGTCCTGTGGATCCTCCACCTCCTTCGCTGACGCTGGGGAGGGCCCGGCGCCCTGTGCAGCCGGACGCCCCTCGAGTCCGTTATCCCAGCGGTTGCCATTGTGGCCCCGTTCCACGGAGCCCCTGCCCACGTTCCCAGGGGAGTTCTTCGCTCCTTTCTAGAAAACACAAAAAACAGCGTGGGCTCCTCATATGCAGCCCGCGAAGCCAGAAGGACCCCCACCCCCACACTTGGTGAAGGTGGCCAGAGAATCCTGGCCACTCCCTAGACGCTTGGGTGGAGCCTAGCGGGCGCCACTGGGGAGTGAACCAGAGTGTGTTGAATCCGTCGAAAGCTTAATGACTAGGGACTCATTATCTGAAGCCTGTTTATTATCAATCAGATACTTTAGCTGAATTTAAGTGGCATCTGTCCCACCCAGGAGGAAGAGGCCCTGCTGGAGTTTGGGGTTAAAAAACAAACAGCTAGGAAGTTGGGAGCTGGAGACAGAAAGAAGGTATAAAGAGAAATAAACAAATTGGACAAAACAACACGGCCAATGGAAAAACATCTCTGAAGATTAATTTATGTTGAAAGTTTTGGTTGTATAAAATAGCAAATCATGGGGTGGGATGTTTTGCTTTGTTTGTTTGCCCTAAAATTTTTACGTCTCTCTAGGTAGCCCTCTTTTGGTAATTATAATCTTGACCACCTTCTAGTGCACAGTCTGTTGGTTTGGTGTGCCATTTTTGTTTTGTCTTATTTTTCTAGTTGGTTGTTTCTTGTGTTTCTGTGGATATGCAGGTACTGATGGGTACTGTAAGTTAGCTTCCGAGCTCATTTTGATGCCTAACAAATTTTCATTCTTAATTGTGTAATTAAAAACAGGAACCGCCAGCTTTGATAGGATTTTAGCTCTTGTCACTCAGCCCTCTCACTTGATGGGTGATAGGAGGCCCAGAACAGTGGACCAGTTCAGTTGTCCTTTGAACAACAGCGCTAGTCAGTGACAGGCAGCTTCCAAATACCGTTATTCTGTAGTTGAGCTGCTGAAGCCTCGTGAAAGAATCATAGGGATTTTTCAGACAACACTCCAGAGGTGTGCCAATGATGTCCGATACCTCAGTCACCCTTAGATCTGTACGAAGGCAAAATAAACAACCGAAAAACGAGTTACAAGAGGATCTGTTTACAGGAGTGTGAGTGTGTTACAAAAGAAAGTGCTGGGCCTAGAGAAATGGCTCAATGGTTAAGAACACACACTGCTCTTGCAGAGGACCTGAATTCATATCAGATACTCACAACCACTTGTAACTTCAGTTCCAGGATATTTGATGCCCTTTTCTGGACTCTTTTGGCACTCACACATATCTACATATATTCTACATATATATATATTCACATTTATATGGTGAATACACAGAATGACAGGATGAGTCTTGGAAGAAGCAGTATATGAACTACTGAACATCTTTTAAATTAGGGTCTGATTTATGAGTTTTTAGCATTCAATTAAATTTAAGAATTTAAGGCATTTTTAGAAAATACCAGGCTTGTGAGAAGGCAGGGTCTGGTTAAAAGGTTAGCCAGAGTAGAAATGACACTGAGTAACAAGTTACTAATATGGGTCGGGAAGGTCCGGTCCCTAATGAAGGCCGAGGGATGAAAATTGTACCCTCCTAATGAATTTAGCTACCAGACACCGCAGGGGCCAAGTAACACTATACTGTTTAGTTTTGCTTTTGTTTGTTTGTTTTGGGGTTTTGTTTTGTTTTGTTTTTGGTGGTGATGCCGGGGCTTTGTGCTAGGCAAGAGCTGAGGCCATGCACTAGTGCCCAGCCCAAGTGTATGCACTTAGAGCCAGCTTGTTCGACCAGGTGATAGTAATGGAAAGGGGACCTAAAGACATAGGCAAGCGTATTTACAATTTTTAAATTGCATTTATTAAACCAGGTGTGGTGACATACGCCACTAATCCCAGAACTTGGAAGACAGGGCAAAGGGAGGTGGATCTCTCTGAGTTCGAGGCCAGCCTAGTCTACGTAGTGAGTCCCCAGAGAGCCAGAGCTACACACAGAGCCTTTATTTGTTTGTTCGTTGTTTGTTTATGGGTGGGTGGTCAAACACTGGAGCATGCATGTGGGAGTCAGAGGACAGCTTTTGGGACTCAGTTCTTGTTCTCTACCATGTGAGTCCTGGGGATTAAACTTAGTCCCCAGGCTTAGCTACAAGTGCTCACTTGATGGCCACAATAAGCATACCTCAATTCAGAGGAAAGAGCAAGTTCACATTAATTCCTCACAACTAAAAAGTGGCCTCTGAACTGTGAATAAGGTTCAGAAATCCTTCAACAGCTTTCATAGGAAGAAGCAAACAGTGTATGCAGTGAATGAAAAAAATAAAAAGGAAAGGAAAGAGCATGACTGCTCCTAAGTAGGAGATTACTATAAATAAAAAGGAGAGCCTGAGCCATGTAAGAGAGAGGGGAACCAGGCACAACAGCCAGGAGGCAAAGGAGTGGGTGAACAAGAAGTCTAGATGATATAAGGAAAAGCCTCTGGGGAAAGGGCAGCCCAGACCCTGGGCTGGAGAGTTCAAGGCAAACAGTGGGGTATGCCACCCATACCCTGTGTCTGAGGGATGCTGGGAAAACGGAGGCCAGGTCTTCTTTGATATGTTAAATAAGCACCTCAGCCATTTTTCCTGGGTTTGAAACTCAACTAGTGTGGTGGTGTGCACTTGTAATCCCAGTGCTGGGGTGGCCAAGGCAGGCGCTGGGTCCCTGGGTACACCCATTAGGGGAACTACTGTTCAGGCTCCTCAGAAATTAAAGGCAGAATTGTCATATGATAATGTGTGTCATATGAATAGGTATATACTTCCTTTGTTAATTCTCTTGTTGCTGGGACTTAAATTCTGGACAAAAGCAACTTGGGAGAGAAGGGTTTATTCTGGCTTACAGTCCGAGGGGTCACAGTCCATGGTAGCTGGGAAGGCATGGCAGCTGCTCACATTGTTTGTAGTCAGGAAGCAGAGAGAGAGAAATGAATGCTGGTGCTCAGTTCACTTTCTTCTCTTCCTTCAGTTCAGGGCCTCAGCCCATGGCATGGTGCAATCCTCATTAATAATGAGTCTTCATACCTCGATTAACACAATCTAGAAACCCCTGTCCAGAAGTTTTTTATCTAGGTGATTCAAGATTCTGTCAAGTTGACAATATTAACTATCCAGGAACTTAAACTGAAAATTCATTTTGAAAGAGAAAACATGGTTCCAAAATGATATTGATGTTTATTTTATTTTATTTTTTACATTGTGTGTGTGTGTCTGTGTGTCTGTGTGTGTGAAGAGCTGTGAGAGTCTGTTCTCCCCTTTTGCCATATGAGTTGTAGGGATAGAACTTAGGTCTTCAGTCTTGGCACCACATGTCTTTCTTGTAGAGCCATTTTGCTGCCCTTGACATTCTTTGCTACTACTCCTATATTATGCCATTTGCTTGCTGGAAGGCTTATCTTTGAGAAGAGTCTTGTTATATATGGCTAGCCTTGAACTCCTGGCAATCCTGCTTCAAGTCCCTGTATGGTGGAATTACAGGTATGTGCCATGTGCCTGGCTTTTTAATATATTTTTACTTTTTTTGTTGTTGCTCTTTTTTTAAATTTCACTTTATTTACCTTACATCCCAAGGGTGCCCCCTCCCTCCTCTCCTCCCAGTCCCCCTCTTTCCTTTCCCAGAAAAGAGGATCTCCCCCCTTCCACCATATCAACCCTCCCCAGCACATCAAGTCACGTCAGACTGAGCGTATCTTCATCCCCTGAGGCCAGACAAGGCAGCCCTGCCAGGGGGAAGTGATTCAAAAGCAGGCAAGAGAGTCCATGTTAGAAACAGCTCCCCCCCCCCACTCCACTCATCAGGTGCCCCATAAGCAGACCAAGCAGTCCATCAGCCACAAACATGCAGGGGACCTAGGTCTAGACCATGCATGTTCCTTAGCTGGTGTCTCTCTCTGTAACACCTTGTCTCTGTTGATCTTCTTGTGAGGTCCCTGTCCCCTCCAGGTCCTTCCATCTTTCTCCCAACACATCCACAGAACCCCCAGAGCACCAGCCCCCTGCTTTTTGGGTACTAGAGATTAAACTTAGTACCTCATGCAGGCAAATGCTCTGCAATGAACTCTCTCTTTTACTGAAGAGCCAGTAATAACAACACATCAAGGAAGATACTGCGAAATGTGCTTATGTAAATCATGAATGGTTCTTAGACTTTTAGGACAATGAAGCTTTTAGGGCTAAACTTTGCCATTTACAAATGTTAGCTTCTGCTCAAAAAGAGTGGATAATTGAGAAAGTAAGCTGACTTTCTTGTTACCAAGTCCAAGCAATTGTCTTTCTCTCCCAGAAATCAAACTGTCGTGTGTCTTGTGTGTGTGTGTGTCTTGTCCATGAAGATGGCAGTACCTGAGTACAGAAAGCTCCTATTAAGGTAGATTTCTCTTTGGTGGTTTTGAAAATGTGCAATTTCAAAGTAAACATTAGGGTGGGAGCCAGTAAGCTTTAAAAGAAATCAAGGTCATCTGGCCAAATATTCATTTAAAGTCTTGATCTCCTGAAAAAGAGTTGTATCTGTTGAAGTAGTTAGGCAGAATAATGCTTTTTGTGATCTGTTCTATAAACTTCTTTAGTAATATATAATTTGTGTACTGTCATGTTCAAGTACTTAGTATGTGTGATTATATTCATATACTTGGGTAACCACTACCAAATTCCAACATTGGACATTTCATCACCCTAAAAACATAAGACCACGAACCCTCCCCCTGAGCCCCTGTGCAGCTGGCTCTCAGCTATTCTCCAGCTCAATAGGTTTTCTTGTTTCTTTAAAACGAAATGGTACAACATTTATGATTGTTCATAGCTGCTTTTTCCTTTTCTATTGATTGGATGCCATCCACAGTATGAGGGCTTCAACTCATGTCTATACGCTTCATGAGTTGCTGGGCGTTTGCACTGGTCCACATTTGGGTTGATAGAAAAAATGTTTCTCACGGCTTGGATCTAAGTATTTGTGAAGACATGGGTCTTGTTTTATTTTGGCTATTTTCTTGAGTAGAATCTCTTGGCCATTTTGGAACCTGCCACTTTATCCCAATGCTGTTGATATGGTAAATTGCCATATCAACAATGTGTGAGCGGTCCAGTTTCTCCGGTCTCTGTGGTTTTGGTTGTCATTTTTGCTAACAGCAATTCCGGCGAGTGCTGTGCCGTCTCTGTCTCTGTCAGCCCCGTCCTTCTTATGTGGACCCAATTAGTCTATAGCTATCTGTGTTCTGAAAGCCTTGGAGTTCTAAGGATCTGCTTTAAAAATTTCTTCAAGTTGATGTTAGCTTTGGGGAAAGAGTAGAATACATGAGGAGGAGGAGAAGGAAGAGGAGGATGTTATTGTAATGAGTGTGTTTGAATCAATGACTTGGAACTGTTTCTGTGCCCAACAGTACTCGTTTGAAGTCTGCTGGCACCAAGGGAGAAATTTTGAATTGGGATATGGTAATATGAGTAGGTGAAGACATAATGACATAAGCCAAGCACTTCTGCTAAGAAGACGACATGTTGAGTTTGGCATTTAATCCTCCTGAACAGTGCAGTAAGCACTGTTTGAAGAGACATGTGGCCAACAACTAGGTGATGGCCATGGGGCAGCAGCAATGAGCTCAAGGGAGCATGGTACTCAGACAGTGTGGGGTTTGATTTTGACAAGGCACTATTTTATTAAATGCAGAATTTAAAAATCCTTTAGTTTTTGGTGTTTAGATGTAATTTGACTCTGGCTTTACAATTATAAAATGTCCAATTTTGTATGTACTTAAGATACATTATGTGAAATAATATACGTAAAAATTTAGAAATTATATCTTTCTTTTCAAGAAATCAGCATGTTATTTGCATCTCATAGATACTGTTGCCAACATCTTTATATTTTTATGCACTAACTCTTTGATTTTGGAAGACTTAGAAAGTTAGAACTTGGTGTTTTACTTGTTCAAGGTTTACTTTAAATAATGTTGTTAGTCAGCCTGGCTAGATCCCAGAGGAGGACATTGCAGCCAGCCCTGAGGAGACAAGATGAACTAGGGTCGGAGGGAAGGGGAGGAGGTCCTCCCCCTTCGATGGACTTGGAGGGGGCAGGGAGGAGATGAGGAAGGGATGGGGAGAGTGGGAGGGAATGAGGGAGGGGGCTACGCCTGGGATGCAAAGAACCTAACCTGTGATTGATATAAAAATAAATAAATTACATTTTAAAAAGACTATGAAACTAAAAAAGGAGTGTTGCATAAAATAGTTTGAAATTTGAAAAAAAATAATGTTGTTAATGATTAAAGCATCCTAAAATAAAGGAGAAATTATTTCTTCCTCTGGTTCTTTCCACATGGCGTCCTTGCCTGAGTTTTCACTGACTGCTTTTAAATTCGCAGATAGTCAGTATGCGTTTCCAAGGTGTTGGACTATGCCTGGGTCTTCTGTTCATCACGGTCAGTGCAGACTTAATGGATGATGGTGTTGAGGTGGAAGACTTTAGTGAAAATTCGGAAGAGAGTACTGTTAAAGAAGATGAACCTTCCTCAGGGGTAAGACAGTTGAGAAGTGAGTTAAAAGCAATTCTTCCATGGCCATCGGAGTGACCCAGCCCTCAAGATGTATTTCCTTCCCTTCTCTGGCTTTACAATTACAAAATGTCCAATTTTGTATGTACTTAAGATACCTTACATGAAATAATGGATTCTCAGTGGAGAGGGAAATGTGGCCTTTTCCAACTGTGTTCCTTAGAGTGCCTATATACAGCAAAAATTTGTGTTTGACACCCAATCCTCAACAAGGACCTGGGAAGTTTTTGCTACCAAAACAGGAGTTCACTGGTTAAAGAGGACCAAGTTCTGTAGAAAAGACAAAAGCCTTTTGTGATAGCTCTGATAATACCAGACTTTTCCAGACAAAATGGAAGGTAGCATAATTTGTGGTTCTTCAAGAAGCAAAGGAAGTGGCTTTTGTTTATTTCTCTGTTGGTAGAAAATGTGCACAGGGAGGATGGATTTGGAAGGAAAAGGTGACAAAGCGGGCTTTAGTTGGGCTGAGCCAGGACTCTGCGGTCTATGCTGTCGGGGTGGATGTTCTGAGGAGGTGGCTGATGGGAAACTGCGGAACTTTACAGAAATTTTGGTACATCTATTTTGACCATCCCCTAGAGCAGTTTGTACCCTTCCTAATGCTGCAGCCATTTAATGCAGTTCCTCATGCTGTGGTAACCCCCACCCTAAAATTATTTTGTTGCTGATTCATAACTGTAATTTTGCTATTGTTATGAGTTATTATGTAGATATCTGTGGTTTCCAATACTCTTAGGTGACCCCTGTACAAGGGTTATCTGACCCCTCTCACTCCTGCAAAGGGGTCATGACCCACAGGTTGAGAACCAGTGCTCTAGACCCTTTACACTGAGTATATTCACATCTAATACTTTGTTGACTAGAAATCATTCATCCCGTTACGCCAGCCTCTGCTTAAAGGGTCCAGAGAATTAATAGGAAGTTCTCACAGATTCCTTTGCTTCATCTCCTCTTTATTGGGTTTTTAATAAACAAATATAAATGTTATTATCTGTTTGCAATGAATATTGTGCTTCCCCTGTTAAATTTCAGTCTCTGCAAAGGTGTTTCTTTTGAAACTAGTTTTTACAAAGCAATGCTTAAATACCAACAGCCGGAGCAGACACCCTACTACAGGGGTCTTTGGAAGTTCATACTTTAAAAAATCGACAAGACTGCTCACCATGGACATCACTTGAACAAAATAACAGGTTTTGTTATGACATTACTAAGACATGATGAAATCTGCAACCAGGGTCCATGCCTCCCATGGTTCTGTTGCCCACGTGCACTGCATACTAGTTTCTGAGCCAGCAGAATGACTTAGATATTTGCAAAAGTAAACAACTTCAGCTTTAAAAAAAATCTCTTTTCCAGACAATTAAATATAAGACACCTCAACCTATAGGAGAAGTATATTTTACAGAAACATTTGACAGTGGAAATCTGGCCAGGTGAGTATTCCTGCACAGTCTTTGATATGTTAGGTTTTCTGAAGCTATTGGGCTATGAGAATTAGCTGTCCTGTGAGTTTATGGGGTAATTTAAAGCTATGTATTTATACAAAGAGACAAATTCAGGATGCAAAAAAAAAAAAAAAAAAAAAAAAGCACACAGCATTCCCTTGTTCTCTAGGGAATATATTAACAGCGGAAAGTCACAAGACAGTTGTGCGGTTCTGTTGCAGCCATGGTATGCAACATGGTATGCGTATCTGTGATGGTCAGACCCACTGAATACTGTGCTCCAGACCCTCTGCCTAGTAGCTAGAGATGTACTCCATGCCTATTTCCCACTGAGAAACTGAGGTCTGGTGGGTATGTCTGCTCCCCCACAGATGCCAGCAAATCCGAGCTGACTGAACTCCGGCCTCCTGGCATTGCATGAAGGCTAGATGAACTGATTCACTGCTTAGCTCTAATTGATTATGAATGAAAACTGATTGTGTTGGGTTTTACATGCATTTTATCTATAAATTGCAAATCTTACTTTAATGACAAATATCTGTCTTCACCTTTGTTTACAGGTGGGTCTTATCAAAAGCAAAGAAGGATGATATGGATTCAGAAATTTCTATATATGATGGTAAAATACTTATTTAACTCTTGGATAACCACAACCCGTGGTCACTAGCCTTTGAGATTATATTTTTGTTAAATTATGTCAGCCAGAAGTGCCACTCTGCCTCACAGTTCACTTTCCATCCTCTCCCTCTTTGGTGTTTCAGGGATTGCCTGCTTGGGGCGCTTGTCTGACTCTTAGGTCATGGTTGAGCTTAGTGAGCCCACTTGCACTGTATTGTTCTGGACCCTTTACCTCAGAGTCGAGGTGTATTAATGAGCACTGAAGGACTGTGGCCACCACTGCAGCCCACAGCTTCAGGCCCCACCCATTAGCCACACATTCCCTAATGCTTCAGGCTTAGCTGTGGAAGAGTCTTTCAGGGTCAGACTTTCTTCTCTAGAAGGACTGCCTCAGAGAAGGACAGAAGAATGTCTTCCTTCTGGTTTAAATGTGGCCTCCTGAGCCGTCATGTGTCCGAAAGGAAGGTTGCTCTTTGCTACCAGGAAGGGAATTCATTCACTGTCTGGGAGATCCTCACATCCGGAAGCATGTGGCCTAGAACTCAGGCTCTGCAGGAAGTTACATCAGAGCATGTGCTACGATTCAGTTGTCAATTTCCTGCTCATAGTTTCTGTAATCGTATAAGGACCATGCCCACCTGCCTTCTCTGTACAAAATGTTCTCCATCCCAGCAAATCCCTGCTGCCTCCACGTGTGTGTGCACTCCGAAGAGACCCACGCACAGATCAACCTAAAGCCACCTAGAGAATTCTTCCCCTCAAAGAAACAATGAGTCCAAGGAACACGCTGCCTAAAATAATCTAAATAAACACAGCATCACTTACTATGAAGCAGATAGCAGATGCTTTAAGCATCTGTGATTAAGCCCTTCATGCTCTTTAAGAAAAGCCAAGTAAAATGTCCATACTAGAAAAAAAAATATGATACAAGCTGGAGGCATGCTGGAGGGAAGCCAGCAACATTTATTTTATCTTAAGATGGGCCTTGCTATGTAGCCTAGGCTGCCTTCAAACATGCAATCCTCTTGCCTCAGGCATCTGAGAGATGGTATGATTACAGGCATGTGGAAGTACTTTTTAAATCCCAATAATGTGTACAGAACAACAAACTAAAACTCAACCTGCTTTGATCATAAGACTTGTGGTAGGTTCATTGTTTTTTGTTTGTTTGTTTTTTGAGGGGGGAAAAAAGCAGTCTAGAAGCATTAGTGATTTAAATGTGCCCATAAAAGTAATTTCAAGTTGAAACATTACAGCAAAATAACCATCTTTTTGCTGAATTGACTCTGGTTGGAACAGAGAGACATATGATTTTTAAAACTGTAATCTTTTATACAAATTAACATTGTTTTCCATTCTAAGAAGAGTAAAGAAGTATGTCCAACACAAAACTTTGGGGCTACAATCCGTCCACCTGGCTCACAGCTGGTGTAACCCATGGTCTGAACATTCAGATCTGAAAGCTGAAATCCCAGCCCGGATCCCCAGCCGGGCTTTGGGGCTTGCTGCTTAGGGCTTCTCTGGGGCCTTGCTGCTTTTCTGGCCTGGAACCCTCCCAGCTACGTGGCTTAACCAGGAAAGGGTTTGTGTGATGAGAGATTTCTCAAATGCAGCTTAAGTACTTGCAGGAGCTGCTGTATGAACATGTGAAGAGCGCTGTCCATTTCCTAGAGCATTAAGTCAGCCCTGGGGCAGACTGCCCACTCGGTGTTAAGGATGCGCTTTGTCCCATCTGCACTTTTAAATATCTCACTTGATTTTCATCTTATTCATTTTTATTCAGTATTTGAACAAGGCAAGCTTTGCTCTTAATCAACAGGGTCCTCAGAGGAGTGAACACACAGAAGTGCAGAAGTCAGTATTCACAGGCCTTACCAGGCAAACCATATTTTATTATTTGTTTATTGAAAGTAGGTCAAGAAAACCTGATTGCATCCAATTAAGAAGTATACCTGACTGTTATTTATTAGCCTTCTGAGTTTTAGCTAAGGAAATGAAACCGGTTTCTGACAATAAGAAAAAGAAAAAAGGGGTGGGGGAAGGAGAAGAGAGGAAGAGAAAGAAAGAGAGAGAAAGGATGGAGGGAAGGAGAAGGGAAAGATGGGGTGGGGAGGAAGGAGAGGGTGGGAAAATCCAAACTCCAGCTATTCTTTTCTGATGTGTGATATGGTTTTATTTTTGTCCATCATCAGTTTTCATGGGAAAAACTCACTGCTGACAACTGCTGAGGTGAACTTTTGTGTCTTCTATTGTCGCTCATTTCCTTTTCTTTCTCTTTTAGGAAGATGGGAAATAGAAGAGCTGAAGGAAAACCAGGTACCTGGTGACAGAGGACTGGTTCTGAAGTCTAAAGCCAAGCACCACGCAATAGCTGCTGTCCTCGCAAAGCCCTTTATTTTTGCCGATAAATCTTTGATAGTTCAGTAAGTTTCCAGATTTTTTCATTTGTGTTAGTCTAGTACATATTGGCATCTGCATGTTAGGTTTTGGTCTGTGCACACAAAAAAGTTCCCACATTATAACATTCCCAGGTTATTATACAAATGTATGTTTACATAACCACACCCTAGGCTGTGGGAGCAAACAGATTAGTGATAAACTCACACATGGCATATCCTGTATGCACAATTCTAACTCACCACTTTTATCTTAGTTTTTCTAGTTCCATGCTGTTAGGATAGTAACCTCAGGATATTCAATAAAGAGTCATAAACATGACCAGTGACTCCACTCAGAGGCAGCAGATTGGTTTCACCAGGAAATTGTGTGTGCAGGTTGCTCTTTTTAAAGCCCCATGCTGTCTGAGAGCTCTGTCCCCTGCACTGACATCAACCACATGGTCTGCTTGTGGACTGCCCCAAGGTGAGGTAGAAACTCCTAACCTTCTCTCACCTGTAGGGCTGTGAAGCCAAAATAAAGCTCTGACACCCCCTCCCTACTCAGATCACAGCAGAAGTGAGTCACTGTCGCAGGTGATGCTCTGTCTGAAACTGTCCCAGGCTGCTGTGTCCTACAGAAGACGCAGTGGTACCCGGCAGGCCTCCAGACTCTCCAGTTCTCTTTCCTGGGGTTAGAGGTCCTATTTCTGCTTAGCCCGTATTCCAGTGGCTATTCAATACCAAGTAAAGACAAGGAAGGTTTGCCCATTATCTGAACAAATTAAAATAGCATTGGCTACACTGGTATTATTTTTTATTAATGAAGATTTTTCTGATTTTTATTTTCCTTGATAATTTTTTCTTTTTCTTTTTCCCCCTCTCTGTGGTGTGTGTGTAATTGTGTGTGTGGATGTGGAGGCCTGAGGTTGATGCTGGGAATCATCCTCGATGCTCTCCCACCTTACTCACAGACGGTGTCTCTACATCCACAGCACGGCTGGTCTGCAGCCAGCTCTCTCTGCGACTCCCCTGCCTTCTGAGGCTGGAGTTTCAGGCTGGCCACCATGTTCACCCAGCATTTCACATGGGTTCTGGGGACCTGAACTCTGGTCCTAGTGGTTGGATGCCAAGCACTTTCACTACTGAGCTGTCTCCCCAGCCCTTCCTTGAGAACTGTGAAGTAGTCTTCCTGTTTCCTAAAAGTTAGATGCATGTAACATCACTTTCTGAACGCACCAGTCATTTGAAAGGGGCTGTAAAGGAAACCAATACAAACTTCAAGTTGTCAGGGAGAAGATAAGTTCAGTGTCTTCAGTGTGAGTCACTAAGAAAATGATGTCTTGCCAGATAAGAAGCAAATGGGAAAATATATCTAAAAATTTCTCAAACAACTGTGGAGTGGTTATTTTGAAAAAAATAAATGAGGACTAATAACTAAACGCATCAATGGGCTGAACTGAAAATACTTTATGTTAAATGCTGCTAAAGGCACATGGTTGTCGCTGAGATTTATGGTGCCTTCTCCAGCGTGTGCGCATGTCAGCGCATTGAGCACAGCTGATCTGAAATCTGAAATGCTTTCTAACAACCATGATCGCTTCTTTATAGAACAACGATTTTGCACTACATTTTTTGTTCAATATCTGTTTCAAATCTTAACTTCACGCATGCATTGCCCGTGTGATGTTTGATCATTTAATGTGTGTCACAGTCGGTGTTTGATGGAAATGGACATTTCTGTCTCTTTAAGCATTATCACACTGTTGATATGAGACCCTGTCTTCTGGTTCCTTCTAGGACATAAGTCACTGTCATCACCTACTGTTGCAGGGAACTTCTTCCTCCTTCTGAATGGGTTGCGTTCCCTGGCCTTTGTTCCCTCTTTTCTTCCTTTCCCTTTCAATTCCAAGCCCCCAGCGACTCCTTTTCACTTCTATTAAGTCAATATTTTACCTTCCCAAAAGGGGTAAGAGTGTGTGGTATATGTCTTGGGTTTTTTTGTTTTTTGTTTTTTGGCTGGAATTATTTTACTTAGCATAATACTCCATGGTTCCAGCCGTGTTGTTGTGAATAAAAGTTTGTTTAATCCTTTTACATGTCGGAACAGTATCCCACTGGGCATATGGACCACCTCTTCCTTAGCCACATGTCAGTGGTCACCTCAGTTAATTACACATCATGGCAGTTGAGAATGCGCTGTGTAATGTTGGAAGGGCAGGAATCTCATGGGCTGGTTACACTTCCTGTGACTATGTTCTCAGTTCTGGGAGAGCTGATAAATGGCTCATGGTGCAGTTCTGGTTTTCATTTGGAATCTGGTGCCATTTCTCATAGTGGCTGTATTAATTTATAATCCCACCATCAATATATAAGAATTACCCTTTTTGACATCATAAGCAGTTGTTGTTGTTGTTGTTGGTTTGTTTTGGGGTTTTATTTTCATTAAAGCCATTCCACCTGAGATGGGGTTTTGGTTTACATTTTCCTGATTTCATGCTTGTACATATTTTTAATTATATTTCTTGCTCATGTATGTATCTTCTCTTGAGAAATGTCTGTGTGGGTCTATTGCATTCTTTTTCCTGAGAAAAGGTATGCAGGATATCTGATACACAACCCCTGTGAAAGGGTTGCTCAACCCTAAAAGAAGCCGCAACCCACAAGTTGAAAACCACTGCTTTCGAGGGTCTGGGAGAATGTAGTAGGGGATTCTTTGCTGGTCCCATTGCCTTTGAAGGACCTTGGTAGACTGAGGTGAGTGCTCAAGGCAGATGCCAGATGCTGCCAGGAATTGGGAAGTGAGTTGTCTCGGCTCCTTGTTTGGAGCGTTGGTGGGCCAGCCACTCTGTGCAGGGCAGGCTTCCTGGTGTTTCCAGGATGAAGGTAAACGGGTAGGATTGCTCACCTGCTTTGTGGGACCACAGGTAGGCAAGTCCTTAGATGGAGCTGTTCCTCAGGAGTCTGAATAGAGTCTGGCCCTATATGAACTGCACAGTTTTTAGGGTAATTGAGTGGTGTGGGTTTCCTAGGTTGATCTGGGTTTGTGAAGGTTGTTTGTCGGCTTCTTTTGTAGCAAATAGATCAGTGCCACGGCATTAGTTGGCATTGCCAGAAGTCTCCCACTGGCCTATTCTCCACCTTGTTAAGGCCTTTTGGATTTAAAGTTGGTCTTGGCTTGAGAGATGGTGTGCTATGTGCATTAACCCTTCTCTATGGGTCTGTCCCAGATCTTCAGTCTGCAGCGCTATTGTATCCCTAGTATGTTTCACACTCTCCCTCAAAATTCCAATAAATCAGCAATTGTGGTGTTTTGGTTTGGTTTTGGTTTTTTGTTGGGTTTTTTTGGAGGGGGGGGCTTGATATTGCTGTTGTTCAATTTCTTTCAGTTTTTCAAAACACCAAATCTGATCTGAAATTTGAAATAGTTTGGTTGACCACATAGTTCTCAAAGTGTTTTGAATTTTGGAGCATTTCTGATTTCAGATTAGGCCAGTGCATGGATTCCAGAGAAACACCCAGCCTGTCCATGCTGTGTACAGATCATACAGATTTTGAAAATTAACGATGATCTGGCCTAAGAAGAAAGCACATTAGCCCAGGCTAGATTTTAAGAAGTTCTACATATAAAAACATTTGTACCTTTTCTATTGTTTTCCTTGAGCATGCTTGACCACGTAAGTTGGTTTTCTCCTGTTAACTATTTCATAGAATGTTTTAGTGAACAATGCCCCTGAGAGATCAGGGTTAATACAGATGCTGTGTGCACCTCAGTTTCCTGATGTTTAGCAGCAGTCTGCTTACTGATGAGAGACATTTGGCTAACCCTCCAGTCCACTGCGTATGAATTATACAAGCAAGTTAATGTTTGTTAAGTTTGTGGGTTTGTTTCTCATGGTCCTGTGTGTTGAAACCAGAGCTTGCTGTGTGCTGGGCACATGCTCTGCCTCTGATCGCAACTGTTTGTGTTCTTTATTTTGAGACAAGGTCTCACCAAGTTGTCCAGGCTGGACTTAACTTCAGGAGCCGCCTATCTCCATCTCTGAATTATCTGGATTACAGTGTTTGCAGGCAGGCCCTGCAGAGTTGATGTTCAGAAACAGAAAGTTTTCAGGATAAGAAAGGAACAATGTGGCTGAGCTGAGCATGGCCGGACAGCAAAGCCTCTAGCACTTACACTTCCTGGAGGACCCTTGGTTCTGAAGTCACCTGGAATATAGTGATATCTTTTTTATTTAGTTTTCCTGAAAATGACAACCTGTAAGCCACAGCAGGTGTATTTCTTCAAAGAAACTGTCAAGTTGTGTTTTAAGTAAAACTTATGGTTTAGGGGAAATAAATTTTATTTTTAAATTGTTTTTGCTAAAGTTCCATAACAGAAAGAGACCATTTTGAGCTTTTATTTCTGTATCATCACAGTCACCTTAAGTTCTTGAAGTGGGGGTCAAGCCCCACATCATGAGTGAGCAAGCAGAATTCAAAGCTTGTTAAATGACTTTGCTCACACAGGATGTTAGTGGAGTTGGTGGGAGAAACAAGAAGCAGTTTCTGTCTTTTCGCACTTGGGAGTCTGTGCTTAGAGCCCCTCCTATGGGTAGCTTGGGAAAGATAACACAACACAGGCATCATCTCCCCTATGCTTGCAAGTTATATATTCACAATCCCTCGTAGTTCTCTCTCTCTCTCTCTCTCTCTCTCTCTCTCTCTCACTGTCTCTGTCTCTCGCTTTCCTTTCTAATCCAAGTGTATATATCAATTGGGTTCAAGCTGGCATATTGTATATTCATTAAACTATCACTATTGCACGTGGTTTCTAAAGTTTTTATCTTTTTGTTTCACTTCACTTAACAAAACCATTTCCTTTTCAGTTTTTTACTATTTTTCACTTTAGCAGCTACTTTAGGGATGTTTTCACGTGGGATTCATTAAGTCATCAGATGCCTAACCCCTTGCTTTATTGCCTTAGTAACACAATCTAAAAGACACACACACAAACCTAAAACAGAAAAAGAAAAAAATGCCTGAGACTTCTAGTATGTTGTAAATCTATGAGAGACTTGAATTTTTAGCCATCACACTAGACAGTGGAGTTTTCCTTTTCTCATGGCTATTTTGAGGTGAACTCCAAGTAACTGAATGAAACTCTGAGACCTCTTTCTAGAGAAATTCAATAAATTAAAACTATTGTACATGGTTTAGGTGTAGCCGAATTAAAATAAAAATCAGTGCTGGATTCTGACTCTCCAAAGTCATCATCAGTTTCTGGGAACTGTGATGTAGCTAGGCTAACACAGGTGTGGAGGCCGGCACTGGCTCAGTAGGAGAGTATTTGCCTAGCTTGTAGCTGGGTTCAATATCCAGCTCCCTCAAGAAGGAGAATGTAAGAGGAACTTACACATCAGAATTTGAGGTTTCCTGATGCAGTTTGGATTAAAATCTCATTACCTTTACTTTAATACTTTTGCTGGGAAAATTATATAAATAATAAGGTCGGTTTATCTCCAGTTGTAATTATTTTTAAATATTTTAACATCATGACTTCACTTAAAGCATTAGAGGAACATTTCTGCTCACTTTCTGTAAGTTGTGGCTATTCTTTATATGAATGAACTTGATAGTAATGACAAATAATTATGCTTAAGGGAACTGAGAGTAATTCGTTATACTTCAACAAGCAACGAGTAACGTTACTTACCAGCAGTGTGGTTCTTTTTCCCTCCATTTAGATATGAAGTAAATTTTCAAGATGGTATTGATTGTGGAGGTGCATACATTAAACTGCTAGCAGACACTGATGATTTGATTCTGGTATGACATTTTAATATCTAAGAACACCTATTAAAGTCAGTAAGTATTTTAAGAAGTGGTTGACAACAACTAAATATTTCACTTTCAATTGAAAAAAGTAAAACTATGTCTTTTCCCAACGTAAGTTTACATGGCCTTTACAGTTCGCCGTCAAGATTCATACACGGCTGCACTGTATGATGAAGACATCAGTTCTGTACTCTTTAGTAACATAAATAAGTGTCCTCTGCCTGTGGGTAGAAGTGACAGGTACATAGAGATGCTCATGAGATATAAAGTTGGAGTTCCTCACAAGTTTGTTCAGAGAAGTCAAATGGCGGCACAAAGCCCACATTAAAAGCTGAGCTGTTTTGTGTTGCCAATGCACAGAAAAGGCTAAAGTAGCTTTGTCGTTCTAACAGGTTGGGGACATTTCCTACAGCATTCTGCAAAAGAAAAGGTCACAGTCAGCTCTGTCAGGGGTCTGTCTATGACAGAAGTAAGGAGACATGGTTTGTTGAGAGGACTTTGCTGATGTGCACGTCAGAAACTGCTTTGTGCACTGCTGGCTTCAGATTAGGTAAACGAGGCCATTTGTAGGGTGCAGTGAGGTTCTTGTGTTAGGTCTTGTAGGTCTCAGACACAGGGTGGCAAAGACATAATTGGCTTGAATTCCTTTAAGTACCAGTGAATCCTCAGAGCCCTTTTAAGGTAGGAACGGTCATCTCCACACTCGAGATGTGACCTCATGGGCATTCAGAGGGCTAGGAAGCTCACTCAACCACAGGAGCTTGGTCACGTGGCCAGGGCAGTACTGGAGCTGCAGGAGGCACGGACCCCACAAGGAAAGAAATCTGAAGTACCTCTCTGTGTCTGAGCACTTATTTATCTAGCAGGGTCATTTCTGATATCTTCCTGAATAATAGTAATGAATAATCATTTTAGCCTAAGGTCATAAATATGTCTAGTTTCCCAGGAACTGCTAATACCTGTTGGCATAAAGCATTTGAAGTTTTTGTCTGAGCTCTTCCCTGTACCCTCAAGAAGTAGCCTGTGCCTTTCTAAAGTAACACATCACTTTGAAGCAAAAGTTTTCACTCTGCTGTCTCCTTTATTTGTATTTTTGATAAGTTGGCATTTAATAGAGTCTGTAAACTCCACGCAGTGGACAGAAGAGAGAAAGTCAGACACTGCACTATTACTCTGGATTAATTGGGGCCATCATCTCTCTTTGAAGGAAAACTTTTATGATAAAACATCCTATACCATCATGTTTGGACCAGATAAATGTGGAGAAGATTATAAACTTCATTTTATCTTCAGACACAAACATCCCAAAACTGGAGTCTTTGAAGAAAAGCATGCCAAACCTCCAGATGTGGATCTGAAAGAGTTCTTTACAGACAGAAAGACGCACCTCTATACCCTGGGTACACCCTTAGTTGATTCATTCAAAAGTACTCCCATTCCCGTGGGGATGCTGCCTTTGTGCTTTCAGGAGAAAATAAATGTATCCACCTTTAAGAAGTTTGTCTTTGGGGGGAGATAAGTTGTGTCCAGTGGGGCGGGGGAGGAGGGATCAGAAGAGAAGATTACTGAATGGAAGTCACTTAGTGATGCAGCTTTCCTGATATTGAGCCCTAGGTGGGGTTGATGTAGGAAAGTGTACATTTGTAGGAAAGTTTCTAAGGTCGATGTACACCAGTCAGGAGCTCTCCACTGGTTCCGAAACAGTTACACTTCTTTGCAACACACTTGCAACCTCTTAAGTCTAACAGGTTTGTTTACTATGAGGAAGACTGGGCTGTATTCTGTAACTAAATAAGAGACACTTTTAGACCATGAGTCCCCAGGGTTAGCTAGTTGTTGGATAATTTTACCTGTGGACTTTTTTAATGTTGAAAAAAATTATTAACCTCACTTTAAACAGATCTTGTCTTTAATTTAGAAAATATTGTAGCTAGTGGTTTCAGCATGTTTTGATTCAGTACATTGGTTTTTCCTAGTTAGGAGAAAATTGTATCCATAAACTTTAGGTCACTTTGTTATTTAGAAGGTTGCCTTTACAATGTCTGTCTGGGTATTAACTATAAAGTGTTGGAATTTTTCTCTAGTAATGAATCCAGATGATACGTTCGAAATATTAATTGATCAGAAAGTTGTGAACCAAGGAAGCTTGCTAGAGGATGTGGTCCCGCCTATCAACCCACCCAAAGAAATTGATGACCCCAATGATAAAAAGCCAGATGAGTGGGATGACAGAGCCAAAATCCCGGATCCCACCGCAGTCAAGCCGGAGGACTGGTAAGCAAAGAACTCAGGTGAAAAGCCTTGTCTAACCTGAACCGGCCCGGCAAGGGTCAGAGGCATTTACAGCCAGGGAAACTTAAAACAGCACAAAGCTCCTAAAACGGTTTGCTTTAGGGAGTTTGTATGAAATAATTTTCAGAAACTGATGTTGCATTTTCCTATCTTTTTAGTTTTAAATTTCTTTATTTTTACTTTGTTTCCTTTTTTCATCATGTGCTTTTTTTTTTTATGATATCAGTTCAGTGGAAAGATCCATGAGTTAGAAACACCAAGCCTTTCATTTTAATTTCCTGGCTTGTTATTCTTCATATGTGTGTGGTATTCTCTAGAGGTGTAGATTGTTTTTTGTTTGTTGGTTGGTTGGTTGGTTGGTTGGTTTGGATGGCTGATTGGTTTTGTTTTATTGTGTGGTTTTTGTTGTTTCAGTTTGTTTTGTGGTTTGGTTGGTTGTTTCGTTTTTGTTGTTTAAATAAAGGGGAATCTCAAACCTGCTAGCTCAGAGAGTCAGACCTGAGCTCAGGTCTGGATAGGAAAGCTAACCTTCCTTCTCAGCTCAGGTCTGGATGGAAAAAAATCCCAAAAGGCTCACTAGCTCAGTGGTCAGCCCAGGAGCAAAAGGAAAACAAACAAACAAAGGCTTGCTAGCTCAAAGCCCCAAAAGCCAAGTTGCTGAGGAGCAGAAGCCTAAGCTAAGGCCAGAGCTTTAGCTAATTGTCCTTTCTTCTTCTCCATACTGACTTAAATACCCCTCTATGTCCCTTCTACTCTTTAATCCCTGTCAGCTGGTTTCTTGCTCCACCTCCTGACCCAGGGTTCACTTTATCAAATCCAGTGTACCAAAAGCTCTTGGATTAAAGGTGTGTGCTAGGGCTGGGTGAAACACACCATAATCACCAGTTTATAATAAATGGAAAGTTCTTGAATTAAAGGTGTGTGCTATGGATCAGCCACACTAAGAAGCAGAGTTTTACAGTTCACAATTGTGGGGATCACAATGGGATCAAATATATCCTGCAACATTGTTTTTTATATTGTTTTGTTTTCTGTTTAATAATGACTTGGCTTTAGGTTGCTGCATTATCAACATCTTGTAAAATCTACATGGGACTCACTCACGCCCGCATGTTGAAGCACTGGTTATCTTTACTCACTGTTTGTGTAGTTTGCATTCTAGGTAAAGGTTTCCCTTAAAAATTGTATTCAGTTGATGAGAGCCCTATCACTCTCTCCTGAGCTAGTCTTTGTCCTTCAGATATGTTTTGTGATATAAAGACCATGTACTTTTATTCTTAAGAATCATATTTTTTCCTGTTGGTTGCATAACCCTTATTTAAAGTTTGCTTAAATCGATTATATTTCTTTTTATATTGAACCACCATGTTAGGGTGTGCTGTATAACAACTATCCCCAAACTGACCAGGCAAAGTCAACAACACATGTTCACTCTTATGTCAGTGGGCTGGGGCAGGGTGTTGGGGTGGCCTAGCTGCGGGGCTCTGACTCTGGTTTGCTGAGATGCTGCCTAAGCACCTCAAATGGCTGATCCCACTCCTCCCCCACCTGCCCCCCCTCCACATGTTCTTGGCATCTCCGATCACACAACAAAAGGATTGATCTAAGAAAGAGACAGTGCCCCTGAAATGGCTGCCATGTCTATGCTGTCACCCATTTGTCTCCCAGCTGGAAGGACACTTCACAAAGGTGTGACTACAAATCCTAAGAGTTAAAAAAAAAAGTTTTTTTTTCACTTCCTGTGAGACTATAATTTTTTCATGCTTCTTGAAGTGATTGTCTGTCCAATGCTGACTAACAACTATTTGTTCAGCATTTTTTTGTTGTTTTTGTTTTGTTTTGTTTTCAACACAAGGTTTCTCTGTGTAGCCCTGGCTGTCCTGGACTCACTCTGCAGACCACACTGGCCTCCAACTCAAACAAATCTGCCTACCTCTGCCTCCCTGAGTGCTAGAATTAAAGGCCACACCTGGCTTGTTCAGCACTATGACTGTCTTTATTTTATATCATTTGTTGGATTCTACTTTTTTTCAGACTTGTTTAAATATAAATTTTGTGCTGCTAATTGCATTTGCAGTGTGCAGCTCCGTGGTTTCCAGTGGACACCCTGGACACAACTGTACCATTTTCACCTTCTCAGGAGGACACTCACCTTCTGCACTCCTGAGGAGGTTTCTGTCCCTGAAGCTTTGCAAAAATGAACTCTTATAGAGTCTGGCTTCTGCATCTGGCTCCTGAGCCTGCCCTCTGTTGGTGCTTCTGTCTGTAGCAATTGCGCCATAACAGGAATGTAGCATCATTGGTTCATGTATTCACAGGTTGACAGAAATCTTCATGATTATCCAGTTTTGTGTAATTACAAGTAAACTTGTAATAAACATTTACAGACAGAACTTTGGAGGGACATAAATTTCCCCTATTGAGGTAAATGCCTAAGAATGAAATTGATGGACTGTTGAGGAAATATGTGTGTGTGTGTGTGTGTGTGTGTGTGTGTGTAAAATGATGAAAAATTGCCAGCATGGGGCCCATGCTATTTTATTTTGCATTCCCACCAGCCTCATACAAGGGTTTCTGCTGCTTTACATTTGCAGCATTTTGCTTATGTTTTTGTTTTGTTTTCTTTTTGGCCATTCTAAAAGGTTTGCAGTAGAATCCTACTGTTTTACCTCACATTTCCCTGATCTCACTTGGCATCTGGCCCTTAATACCACTTGTAGTACTTCTTTGCTGATGTAGCATTTTAAGTTTGTCAACTAATTTTAGAAAATTTTTATTACTGTGTTTGTGTGTGTGTGTGTGTTAGGAGGTGCTAAAAGGAAAGCTGTGTCAAATGCTGATGTCTGCTTGCAGTACATACTCTGGGGTCAGGTCAGCTGAGCTATGCATTTAGCAGAATCCAGTTTAGTCTGTTCTGCAGTTTAAGGTCTGCGTGGGAAGCCATGATTGAGGTGATGCCGTGAAGTCCATTTTTCACAGCGGTAACATCGCAGTCATTCTCCTGCTGCTCATCATGCTCATGCTCCCCAGAGTGTTCTTCCTAAGTATGTGTTACTTTAGCCACATAACATAGGATAAACATACTAAAATCTGTACACCTAAAGAAGCCAAGCAAGGAGGAGGACCCTGGGGAGGATGCTCAATCCTCATTCAGAAAGCAAACGGGATAGGCATCAAAAGAGGAACAGGAAAGAGACCTACCACAGAGGGACTCTAAAAGACTCTACCCAGCAGTGTATCAAAGCAGATGCTGAGACTCACAGCCAAACTTTGGACAGAGTGCAGGGAATCTTATGAAAGAAAGGGGAGATAGAAAGACCTGGAGGGGACAGGATCTCCACAAGTTGAGCAACAGAACCAAAAAAAAAAAAAACTGGGCCCAGGGGTCTTTTCTGAGACTGATACTCCAACCCAGGACCATGCATGAAGATAACCTAGAACCCCCCTACACAGATGTAGCCCAAGGCAGCTCAGTATCCATGTGGGTTCCTTAGTAAGGGTAACAGGAGCTGTCTCTGTCATGAACTCAGTGGCTGGCTCTTTGATCACCTCCCCCTGAGGGGGGAACAGCCTTACCAGGCTACAGAGGAAGACAATGCAGCCAGTTATGATGAGATATTGTAGGCTAGGATCAGAGGGAAGGGATAATTTCTTAATGGAAAAGAAATAAGCTACCTAAAGAGATACGAATGGCTTGGATGCGGCTTGGCTAGGCACGTGCACTGCTGCATGTTGGAGTATAAGGTGCCTTAGTAGACACACAAACAGACCAAATGATATTCTGGACATTTTGACATGTGTATTTAAGAACTTCTTAAAATAGGTAAATACATTATTATAATAATGTATTTACAGGGATGAAAATGAACCTGCCCAAATAGAAGACTCAAGTGCTGTTAAACCTGATGGCTGGCTTGATGATGAACCAAAATTTATCCCCAACCCTAATGCTCAGAAACCTGATGACTGGTAAGCATTCTTCAATTCCATAAAAGGTACCCAATGTATCTTGTTTGCTAACGTTGATTGCTTACTGAAAAGCCTGGGAGTTACCATATCGCCTCTGCTCTAATAACTTCAGGAATGATGACATGGATGGAGAATGGGAAGCACCACTTATGCCTAATCCAGCCTGTCAAGTTGGGTGTGGCGAGTGGAAAGCTCCCATGATAGATAATCCAAAATACAAAGGCATCTGGAGACCACCAATGATCAATAATCCTAACTACCAGGTAACAATCACTGTCCCAGTTCCATAGTAACGTTGAATTTTCTCCTACCTAAACCTTACCGATGTTCTGTAACTTTTAGACGTTTGATATGTAATTTTTTGAAGTTAAAGAAAGTCAACTAATTTAGGTTAGGAAAGAGGAAGGGTCTACGGAGTATGCGTGGATCCCCCTGGGAAAGGAACATAGGTTTTTACGGGTGGGCTGGGATCGGGTGGGGACGAGATGGGGCAGAGGAAAAGAGAAAGGGGAGAGAAGGCTGCACTTGGGAGAGAGAGTCATCTCCCCATTCCTTACAAAAGTTTTTTTGTTCCTTTTTATTTATCTAATGACATCACTTTAGTTTGTAATGTCTTCATTTGTTGTTTCTCCAAGGGAATCTGGAGTCCTCAGAAGATTCCTAACCCAGATTACTTTGAAGATGACCACCCATTCCTTCTGACCTCTTTCAAAGCTCTGGGCTTAGAGCTTTGGTCTATGACTCCCAACATCTACTTTGATAATTTTATCATCTGTACAGAAAGGAAGGTGGCAGATCACTGGGCTGCAGAAGGCTGGGAACTGAAGATAATGGTGGCAAATGCTAATGAGGTATGATGGTGGCCACAGGCAAGTAATGTAAGTGTGGGAATCAAGGGACTCGCTCCCACCTGCGGGTTATACACAGACGCAGCAATCACTCACTGCCAAGGATATGGACTTGAATACATTTTGTGGACAGAATATTTAGCTTTTCTGCAAAGACTATATGGTGACCTCTGTATGCAGATGTCTATGTCCTCATTTCATCCGTTAAATTATGATAGCCAAATTAGCAAAGCCTAATTGCGGTTCTTACATTAAAAAATATTTCCTTGTGTTTTCCTTTTGGCAATGCAAGGCTAAATTGCAACTAATCTATATGCATTTCAGCTATTTTCACTTAGAGAAATACCACTAAACTCCACATCATTGTGTTTGTTTCCAAGGCTATACTGTGTGCTCTGTGCTAGCTGACCATTGAGCCTTGTGTCTCCACTTTCCATCTCACCCAGGGGCTCTGGGATTATAGATGCAGGCCACTGCACCCAGGAACCAAACTCAGATTATTGGACCTGCACATCAGGCACTCTAATCTGCTGAACCATTCACTCACCCCTTTTGGTTTCTTTCCCTTTTTTTCTTTCTTCTTCCTTCCTTCCTTTCTTGCTTTCCTTCCTTCCTTCCTTCTTTCTTTCTTTCCTTCTTTCTTTCTTTGTGGCTTTTGAGACAGAGTTTCTCTATGTAACCCCAGCTGTCCTGGAACTCACTCTGTAGGCCAGGCTGGCCTCGAACTCACAGAGATCCACCTGCCTTTACCTCCCAAAAGCTGGGATTAAAGGGATGTGCCACCATGCCTAACCCCATTTGGTTTCTTTAGACACTTGATTGCTATAAGTGAAATACGTTGTGGCCTTAGATTTTACTTTAAAAAATAAAACTCATATACAAGGGCCACTTATGAAATTGCTTATATAAAAGGAAAAAGAGAACTCAATAATCCCTGAGAGATTTTCTCAGGAAGTTCTTTAAATAACAGAACACATTATTAAAGGTGTTTTTCAGTGTGTGTGTGTGTGTGTTTAATGGGTGGTGTAAAGTGTACAGAGTCCGTATTACCCAGTGAAGGTTTGTAAACTCTGCGCTGCTCTCTCCTGCAGCCTGGTGTACTCAGACAGCTCACGATAGCAGCGGAGGAACGCCCGTGGCTCTGGCTCATGTACCTTGTGATGGCCGGGCTGCCCATAGCATTAGTTACCTCATTTTGTTGGCCAAGAAAAGTAAAGGTAAAAAAAAAAACAAAAAACCACACTTTTCTCAACTTTGTTTTTCAGCTTTGCTTGTGTTCCAGAGCTGTAGGCATCAAGCTGTGTAGTTAACTCAGTGTCAATGTAATGACTTCAGTTTCCTGTAAGACTGAGTTCCTTATATACCTTATCAGTTAGTGCAAAAAAAAAAAAGTAGATAAATGTTATGATGCAGAGGACACATGTTGTCCTTGTCGATAATTAGTATCTGTGCACTAAATTAAAAAATAGTGCTTTGTTTTCAGTATAAACAGCTTTTGTTAATCTACCACAGAAAAAATATGAAGACATGGAGCCTAAGAAACCTGACATCTGTAAACCACAAACTAAGGCAGCTCTGGAACAAGGAGTGGAGGAGGAGAAGGCCCCCGAGAAGCTGGATTTGGAGGAGGAAAAGAAGCCAAGTGTTGGTGACGTTGGTGATGTGGGTGACGTCATCGTCCTGGAAAAGGGTGAGACTGTGTTGGGGACCTGTGACAGCTGCCTCCTCCCCCCTCCCCGCTTAGTGTCTGATGCACATGGGAACTGCCAAGCTCACCTGACTTGGCAATAAGGATTAGCATCCTTCGAGGACAGCCCTTTGAGCAGCCACACTGTCTACACTACTTGTCCTTATAGCATAATCGTCTTCTGCTTCAGAGACCACTTGACTCTGAGAGGACAGATGTGTGTGCACACTTGTGTGACCAGACATTCCTCACCTCTAGGCCCCCATGGGGCACCCACAGCAGACTGAAAGGTTCCATCCAAGTCTAGCTCTGTGAACCACTGGGTTCCTCACAGATGCCTGGGTAACTCAAAGGCAGCATGCCTGTGTGTGTGTGTGCCTGTGTGTGTATGTATGTGTGTGTGTGCATGGGCCACGCATGGAAGTCAGAGGACAGCTTGCTAGACTAAGTTCTTTGAAAAGATCGTGTGTGTGTGTGTGTGTGTGTGTGAAAATTCTTTAGGTCATAAGTTCTCGGAGTCTTTGTAACTTATTGTGCTTTATATTGCTGTTTCTTTAGCGAGCATTCACAAATAACTAAACATCAAAAGGACCTTATTTTAGAAGGCAGTTTTGCACTTCCAAACTGTGCCTCACTGCACATGTGGAAATATGTAAGGAAGGCAGAAACAACATGTGTTGGCTTCTATTTCCTCAAACTTAACTTTTTTGTAAACTGAGTTTTTAATTTCTACAGCTCTCAAGACATGTTGTCTTTTTTTTTAATTTTTCTTTATTTTATGTGTATCAGTGTGAAGGTGTCAAATCTTTTGGAACTGGAGTTACAGACAGTTGTGAGCGGCCATGTGGGTGCCGGGAGTTGAACCTGGGTCGTTTGGAAGAGCAGACAGCGCTCTTAACCGCTGAGCCGTCTCTCCAGCCCATGTTGTCTTTTTTGTATGTGGTGTTATCTCCTCCTCCTGTGCGTCCTCTTCATCTTTGTCTCCCTCTCTCTCCTCCCCCTCCCTCCCTCTCTCCTGTCTTTTCATAATGACAGTGACAAAGTTGGAGATTTGGCTAAACAGAATCCATAGGAGAATCAGTAACTGAAAAAGGTGAATGGCAGCACCTACTGACTCCAAGATAACTAGACAGCAATCTGAAGAATACAAAGGTCGCCCTAAGTGAGGGCGCCGATAGGACATGACAACCACACAGCTGAGGATTATTTGGGTTTTGTGTGTTACGTAGTCATAACTTAGGAATGTACCCTTTGCTTCAAAAAGAGGGTTTATTTATAAATGTAAAGTAGTGAGTATTTATAATCAGCTGGCTTCTTTTCAGTTTTGAAGGGTAGAAATTTTTTTAATTTTTTAATAAAATAAATTCCCCTTATTTGTTCTTAATACTTTTCAGTAGCAAAAACCTAACTCATGGAGTCTCTGCCTTTGATAAAATCTGTATTCCAGAGGAGGAAGTTGGTGAACCGGAAGAGAAGAGTGAAGAAGAAGCTGAAACCATGGAAGGGCAAGAGGAGATGAACAAGTTGAATAAATCTGGATCAGAGGATGAGGTAAGGCCTCCTCACAGGGACAAGGTTTCACCATGACACATACACACCCCGGACCCTGGATCCTTGAGTACGCGCCTCTAAGTTATTTTTAAACAAATTGTTAGAGAAGGCAGAAAACCACTGTGCTATATTATTACCTTGACACCTGATGAAGGAGCACTTCACCTGGGCCATACATAACGTATAGCCTGCACTGGTAAAAATAATAAGTCTATTGGTCGAGATGTACAAAGCTCGTGAGTACTTAAAATGCAATCCTCCTGCAGAAAACAGAGCTTCGAAAAGACTGTTGCCTCAATCCATCCCTGTGTATATCTGTCAGGACACTGTTCTCGAAAACCATAATTTTGTGAAATTACTTGGTGTGCTGCATTAGCGTTGTGAATGACTTCGGTACATAATGTCTTCATGCATGGGTTTTGTTCTTAGTTTGCTTTTAGGTATAAATGCATTCCGAAAGGTAAAGAAAGGAGGGAAAACTGTCAAGACGTTGTGTTTCCCCTCTCTTCTAATTTTCCTGGAAGCCCTCATGGCAGAGGTTCTGAAACAGTGAGTCTCGGTGTCAGCAGCTCGGGTCCCCGCTCACAGGAGCGGTGTGTCTCCTGTGCAAATCGTACAGCTGCTCCCTCTGAGGGTGAGACCATGCTCTAAGTCATAAACGAAATTCCGCAGGGGCAGGCAGAGCATTCTTTGTCACATGCTTATTCAATAAGCAGGGTTACTTTGAAAATGGCATGAGGCCAGCAGAAACAAATAAAACCTCAGGACAGGTTAGTGAGGTGCAGGAGGCTGGCAGAGCACGTACATATATTACAGAGTGGGAAATAAGCGTGTGGCTGCCGACTAGCTACAGGCTATGTGAGGAGACACTGCTGTCGGGCCTTGTTTTCCAGATGAAAGAAGCTGACGAGAGCACAGGGTCTGGAGACGCACCGGTGAAGTCATTGCGAAAGCGGAGGGTACGGAAGGACTGAAGTGAATCAAGGATGGCAAGTCCCTGGGAGAGAGAGATCTGGCACCCTACAATTAGCACGCCCAAAGGGACAGTGAATCCAGCTGTACCAACTCTTCCTAAATATCTAGCAATGTTACTCTTTCAGATACTTCTTTCTTTCTTTCTTTTGGGGGGGAAAAGGAACTTTGAAATTAACTGGTCTTTGATTTTAGAATAAAAGAAAAGTGGCACATTACATGAGATCCAAGAGATTAATGTCCTTACAAGTTACAATTTTAATAGTTGGAAGGGAGTTTTGTTTTTATAGAGCAAAAATGATACGGGGTGGGGGTTTTTTGTTCACCTGCTATTGGAAAAAATCAGCTACTGGACTTGTCTCTTAAATGGCTATACAAGAAGATACAGGTTAGTTTTATAATAAAATGTGAGTATGTTCTGTTGTACAGATAGAAGGTGACAGGGTTCATGTATTGGTGGTGTCTGTGAGCCACACCTACATTGCTTGTGTTACACTGTTGTCAGGGTCAGCTAACTTAGGGATTCCTTGAAGAGGTGCTGTGTTGACAGGTGTGTCAACCAAACAAATGTTTAAGTGTCACTCATCTGATCACTGGGTAATATGCATAGTTTACATGTGAACACAAGAAAATAGGTTTAACAAAACCAAATAATGTACAGATTATTTTTTCAAGCTCTTGTAGCCACTTCGTGCCCAAATGGCTTACCTCATCCACAAAACTGTGTGCACACACTGCTCTTGAAAATAAAATTTAAATATTTTTCTCATTCACATTACACCCTCCATATGGATCATTACTGGGGGGTCTTTGTTTATTATTGTGGGATTCTAATAGCTCAATCCAATTCTGCAGCTCTGTCTTTTTACCGTGCTTTCCTGCTGACGAGGTCCCTGAGTACCCTGAGTCTGCTGTCACCACTGCTACTGAGGTGGGAGTCCAGACAAGCTACCTTACCAGCAGGGATGTTCCATTTAAAACATTTTCTTGAAGAGCTTTCTACTCCTCCGTAGCAGGTGCCCACCCTTGAAAGCCACTCAGGCCCACGTGAGGACCACAGGAGGACTTTAAGACTGAGTCCTCGAGAGTTGGCATCTGTTTTGTAGACATGCACACCTCAACTCCCTCCCACATGTTCAGAACTCACACACTGAAAATGAACCCTAGCTTTGTCTCCCTGAAGGAGGCCGAGTGGAACCAATGACATTGTTTGCATCTTCCAGGGCAACGTGAGTGCTTTCCCTATGGCCATGCTACAATGCTCAGAAACTCCTGGCAGATTTTTGACACACAGCTAACCATAAATAGAATTTACTTAGCAATAACAGAGCTTAACATAGCTTTCTAAGGCTTGAACTAAACATTTGAAATAATTCTAAATGAAACTATGTCAAAATAAACTGTTTCAAAGAGGTAAATCCTCTTGATGTAAATCGGGCTTGACGTGTGATGTGTGTGTGAACACACTTTCTGAAGGTTGGGTAAAACTGTTTTAACTCTCTTCGTTGCAGATTCATTCAGCATGGACTTTTGATTAAACTTCAGGAGCTTGCAGTGGTAATATTTAAGCAACCAAATTTATTTTTATAGTTAGTTTTATTGATACAGGGTTTTGCTGTGTCGCACAAGCTGACCTGGACCTCCTGTGTAGCTGAGGCCACACTCACACTTGAAGCGCTCCTCCTAACCCAGCCTCTGAGTGTTGGGATTGCAAGCAAGAGAAACCACGCCAACATCACGGCAAATTCCTGCTATGTTTCCCTTTGTGGATGTGCAGGCTGACAGTCCAACCCAAACCAAAGCCCTTGCTAATAATGCATGAGAGCTATGCACCTGGCAAGAGTTTTAGTAGCCAACTGGCCTTTCCTTTCTTTATCCTAATCTGACTTTATTTTTTTAAATTACTTGAATTTATCATTTTCTTTAATAAAAGATAAATAAATGTATACATATGTTTTGCTTTCTTAGTCGTTCTTTTCAGCTTTTTACTAAAGTAATTTTCTAAAGATTTTATTTTACTTGTATGTTCATGTGCCTGAATTTGCATGTGTACACGTGTGTGCTGGTACCCATGGAGACCCAAAGAGGGCACTGGCCCTGGAAGTGCAGTTACAGATGGTTGTGAGTTCCTATGTTGGTGCTGGGAACCAAACTTAGCTCCTGTGCAAGTGCAGCCCATGCTCCTAACGGCTGAGCCATCTCCTCAACCACTGCTGCTTTTCCTTGGAAATACTCTTCAGCTAGGCTCACTTCCACTGACCATTCTCGAGGATGACATCAATGTAAGTTAGGTCTAGTGTAAGTCTCCATTTGAAGGAACACAGGGGAAGTAGTGGAAGTACTCATAAGATGAACCACTGCGATGTACCGTAAAATCTAGAATTCTCAAAATGGTTTCATCAGGCTAGGGAGATGGCTTAGGGGGTAAGTGTGTTTGCCACATGGCAGTGTGAGTCTAATCCAGGGATCTAAGTGTGGAAGGAAGAGATGTCTGAGTTCCAAAGTTGTCCTCTGAAAAGATGTGTGTGTGTGTGTGCACGCATTCGTGTGTATGTTTACACTGATTTTGTATGCCATAGAAACTGTTCAGAACAGTCAACCCTTAACTTACTCTCTGTACACCTACCTTTGAGGGTCTCTTTTAGATTTTGGCTGTGTGTTTTACTTTTAACAAGATGTAAAGATGAAATATTAGGCAACTTAAAGAATTGCTTAATTTTTTGTATTTCTTTTGTTTTGTTTTTCAAGACACAGTTTCTCTGTCACCTTGGCTGACTTAAATCTTTTATATAAATAATGTATATGAAACATTTTCAGTAATCTTCAGTCATTTATTCACAAAGCATATAGGTCCCATACTTTGCTATATAGTATGAGGCATTTAGGAAACGAAGCTGTCTTAGTCTTTTTCTTTTCTATTGCTGTGCTAAGCCACCATGACCAAGACACTTACCAAAAGAAAAGTGTTTACTATGGGCTTATGACTTCAGAGGAGTACAGTCCACAATGGCAGAGCAGGGGCATGGCCGCAGGACAGCTGATCTGAAAGTAGTCCAAGAAGTCACTGGGAATGGCACAAATCTTTTGAAACCTCAAATCCTACCCCAGTGACATAAATTCCTCCAACAAGGTCACATCTCCTAATCCTTCCAAGCAGTTCCACCACTGGGGATCAAGGATTCAAATATATGTGCATATGGGGGCCACTCTTATTCAAATCACCGCAGACGCCATCTCCTCTTGACAGGTTAAATAAGGCAAGCTGACAGGAGAGAAATTGAACTTGGAAACATATTTAAAGGTTTATTTTTTAATTATGTGTATGTCTGCATGGGGTAACGTATACCTAGGCACCCCCTGGACCTGTGGTTATGGAAGGTTGTAAGCTGCCCATCCAAGTGCTGGGAACTTTGCAAGAAGGGTATGCTCTTAACCACTGAGCCTTCTCACCATCAGCCTTGGAGACATTTAATATGCCTCTAAGATCCCAGTGCACAGAACAATAAGGACAGTCTTGGAAAGGAGTCTTGGTACTAGAAAACCATCTTTCACACCCACCATGATATCGTACACATTTTGGTGTTTCTTAAATAAATGCAATCTGCATTCTTTGTTTAAAGGGGGGGGTATTTTCAAGTTTTAATAGCAGAAACTTGATAAATCTGTAAACTTTAAAGCAAAATTAATTCACTGTATAAGTGATTAATTACACTGTGTGATTTCAGCTCTATCATCACTCATCAAAACTCTAGGCTGAGCATGGTGGTGCACACCTTTAATCCTTTAACCCTGGCACTTGGCAGCAGCAGGTGGATCTTTGTGTGTCGGAAGCCAACCTGATCCAGTGAAGTCCCCAGGGCTATATAAAAAGACCCTGTGATAGAGTCAACATAAGTTTTTGTTATAGTAAATTTGTCATTTAAATTCCATTAATTTCAGGTTTTAGCGGAGTCGCCTGTAGTGTTCTGGATAAAGTAGTTCAGAAGCAATGGTAGCATTCATTGGTCCATGTCTGTCTGTCTTTGTCTGTCTTCACTTTATAGGATCCCAGCCCCTCCCTCCTCTTCTCCCAGTCCCAACTTCACACCCTCCTTCACCTCCTTCACCTTCCTCACCCTCCTTCTTCTTCTTTTCTTGCCAACCTTAAACAACTGTCCATATTACAGCCTCACTTTACAAGCAATCTTAACAATGAAAAGAAACTCTGATACTTGTTGGTGGTCATCTTGGTTATGATAGCATTCAAGAAGTTCCTATGGATGATGAGTGAGAATTACCTCAAGGGCGAAGAATGCATTATCAAACAAGGTCAAGCTTTACAGGCTTTAAGACCCACTTTTTCTTGGCCTCTGACCATAAAATTAGTCTTAGGGTCTAAATTTCTATGTCACTTTTATCCTATGAAAAGGACCACATATTAAATGGGAAAGGACTGGCTAGGAATAAGGGTGAGGCATTACAACCTGGCTGGAAATAGATGCGCAAGTGGCCCTTAAAATAAGAGTTTATAGCTTTGTATAGTCCAGAAGGAAAAACTGATCTCTCTTTGGGTAACTTCACTACCTTGGCACCAAACTCACTCAGTAGCCCAGCCTGACCTCCCAGGTGGTATTAGCATGCACTGTATCCTCACCCACTATCCCATTTACCTCTCATTTTCATGGATTCTAATGCAGAAACAAATTGCCCATAAATCGTAACATTTTGTAAAATTTGAAAAATGCCAAGTTCTGAAGCATCTGGCCCTGTAAGTTCCAAAGACGAGATTGTAGTGCGCAGTCTCCTGCTGTAAAAGTGGGCAGCAGGAACATAAGACAAACTTGGGGTGAGAAAGTCATGTCAGTACTGAAGGAAGCTCTTCTTTGGGACCCTGGGGGAGGGTGGCTGCCACCATCTGTCCGACTGCTCTAATAAAATGCAACAGTCTAGGTGATTTCTAAATAATTTCTAAAATCTACTTAGCACAGTTTTGGATGCTGAGTAAGACTGTCTTAATTTGGGTTGTATGGCTGTGAAGAGACACCTGACCATGGCAACTCATATAAAGGAGAACATCTCATTGGAGCCCCAATTATAGTACAGAGATTTAGTCCACTATTTGTTGCAGAATATTTGATCCCATTGTGAACCCCAAGATCGTGAGCTGTAAAAATCTGTTTGTTTGGTGTGGCTGAGCCTAATACATCTTTAATCCAAGAGCTTTCTGTACACAGGATTAAATAAAGTTAACCCTAGGGCAAGAGGAAAAGCAAAAAAACAGCTGACATGGAGTAAACAGAAAGGAGGGACACTGAGTTTGAAGGGTATTTAAGACAGTGTGGAGAAGGGGCTTTTGGCTTTTTCCTTCTGAGACCTAAGCTGAGTAGGAAGTTCAGCTGGGTGCTTTCTCTGCCTCTCTGAGCTAGCAAGTTTTCACCTCCTCATCTGGTTCCTGAGGCTTTATTGGTAAAAATCAAACAATTACAGCAACATGCAGGCAAACATCGTGCTTGAGAAGGAGCTGAGAGTTTGGCATCTTTTAATTTTAAAAAACTTTTTATTGATTATTTGTGAATTTCAGGTACCACAATCTCATTCTTCTCCCTGTTCTTTCATACCTATCTCCACCCTTGAAATACCCTTGTGGAAGCTATAGTGTCACAGTGTGCCCCACAGTGCACCCTTTTGTCCATCCAGACTTCTTTGCTTGCAAATGTTCATTACAATGGGTCATTGGTCTGGTTTGAGGCCTCTGCCTCCTGCTACACTACCAGTTCTGGATTTTCAACATGACTCCTCTCAGATGTCCTGTTGTTGTACTGTGCCATGGAGGTCCTGCAGCTTTGGGTCTGTAAGATTGGCCCCTTTATGCAATCCAGCAGTTCATAGATGGGGTAGATGTTGAGGTGGGCCAAAGCAGAGCCCTGGATTTGAGCCCGGGTGCTACCAGAGCTGGTCAGCTCTCCCACACCCTCACTGCCAGGTCCAGCTCTCCAGCATGGCCCTAGTTAGCTCACCCAATGCTGCAGCCAATAAGAGGCAGAGCCAGCTCTCCTGCTTTCCTGCCCTCGGGGGCCAACACACCCTCACCCACTCCCGCAGAGCCAACTCTACTGTACCACCCAGTAAAGGTGCAGGGCCTGCTCTTCTGAGTGCTTGCAGCAAGTGAGGGGCAGGGCCAGCTCTCCAGCCTGCCATAGATGGCAAGGAGTGAGGGGGTTGAGAGGAACTGTGATCAAAATTATACTGCACAAATTTTCAATTTAAAGGATAAAACAAGAAAAGAAGAAAATTTCTCTGGTACTTTTGTGGCTCTGCTCTGGTTATAGCATTCCCAGAGCTGATTTCAGTTGCTCCCAAAGCAAAGTCTCCTCTGTTAAAGAGTCAAAAAGAGAAAAGAGAAAAAAAAAAGAGAGAGAGAGAATCAAGAGATAAAAGGGTGAGAGGAGAGCTTGTGTGGAGGATGTTTTTGTGTACTGTGTATTCAAATGCTGATTTCTGTATCCAGAGATCTGCTTACAGTCCATATGTTGGCACTGTCATTTCCATGAAGCATCACTTGTCTCAATGTTGTGTAAAAACTGTTCTCTGTCACCCTCTGATTAGTTAATAAAGAGATGAACAGCCAGTAACTGAGCAGGAGAGGCTAAAGCGGGACTTCCAATCCCAGTGAGGGAGCTACCAGGAGAGAATCACCATGAGGACTCTGATGAAGCAGGTGCCAGGGTGAGAATAAGATGACAGATGATGGGCCAAAGGGCTTGGAAGTAGTCCAGGGCAGCATAGATGGGTTAGAATAGCTCAACTTCTACCCAGCTATATAGGATCTAAATCTACTATTAATAAATATAAAGGTCTCTGTCATTATTTGGGAACCAGAGCAGGTATGAGAAAAGTCCTTTTTAGACACAAACTAACAGAATGTGTGTGGAAACAGGATCCAACATTCTGCTGCATCCAAGAAACAAACCTATGCAACAAAGATAAACACTACCTCAGAGTAAAGGGCTGGAAAAATGTTTTTCAAGTAAATGGACCCAGAAAACAAGCTGGAGTAGCTATCCTAATATCTGATAAAATAGACCTTCAACCAAAATTATTCAAAAAAGATGAGGGACACTACATTCTCATCAAAGGAAAAATCCACCAAGAGGACATCACAATTCTGAACATCTATGCCCCAAATACAAATGCACCTACATTCATAAATGAAACACTATTAAAACTTAAATCACACATCGATCCCAACACCTT
>CM053744.1:21899193-21921722 GCA_028658305.1 Pachyuromys duprasi
ATATATCCAAAAGTTGCTCAAGTACACAACAAGGACATTTACTCAACCATGTTTGTAGCAGCTTTATTTGTAATAGCCAGAACCTAGAAACAACCCAGATGTCCATCAACGGAGGAATGAATACAGAAATTGTGGTATTCTTACACAATGGAATACTACTCAGCAATTAAAAACGAGGAATCATGAAATTTGCAGGCAAATGGTGGGATCTAGAAAATATCATTCTGAGTGAGGTATCCCAGAAGGAAAAAGACACACATGATATATACTCACTTATTTAGACCTATAAGATATGATAAACATAAATGAAATCTATACACCTAAAGAAGATAAGCAAGAGGACCTGAGTAAGACGATCAATCCTCACTTAGACAAATGGGATGGACATTGGATGTAGGAGGAAACAAATAACAGGACAAAGTCCTACCACAGAGGGCTCTGCCTAGCAGTGAATCAAAGACTCTACTTAGCAATGAATCAAAACAGATACTGAGACTCATAAACAAACCTTCAGTAGCGTGCAGGGAATCATACAAAAGAAGGGGGAGTTAATATGATCTGGAGAGGATAGGAGCTCCACAAGGACCAAATATAGCTGGGCCCAGGGGTTTTGTATGAGACTGTTTCTCCAACCAAGGACCATGTATGGATATAACCTAGAACCTCTGCTCGGATGTAGCCCATGGTAGCTCAGTATCCAAGTGGGTTTCCCTAGTAAGGGGAATAGGGACTATTTCTGACATGAACTCAATGGCTGGCTCTTTGACCTCCCCACCCTGCAAAGGAGCAGCAGCCCTGCTAGGCCACAGAGGAGGACTTTGCAGCCAGTCCTGAAGATAGGTATCTTCAGGTAAACCAAGGTCAGATGAAAGGAGAGGAGGTCCTCTCCCATCAGTGGACTTGGAAAGGGACAGGGAATAGATGAGGAAGGGAGGGTGGGTTTGGGAGGGAATGAGGGGGATACAGAGTTAATAAAATGTAACTAATAATAAAATAAAATTTTAAAAAAGTCCTTTTTTACAAGCTTGACTGTCCCTGACACAGACTAAGAGCAATTAGATAAAGGGCTTCACAGCAAGATGGATCAGGTTAGGGTAAAGACTGAACACCTGAGCTTGGTCCCCAGAATCAACATGGTGGAAGGAGAGGACAGACTCCTTCAGTTGTCCTCTGACCTCCGTGTATACAAACAGATGGAACAGAGTTAGTTAAAGGCTTCAGGGTTTATATTTGTTGAGAAATTATACTAGCAAAAACAAACAAAAATCCTTGAGTATGACTTATAATGGGCACCAAGCTCCTGGAACTGTTTTCAGAACCTGAGGGGTGGAGGTGGAGTGGATATGGAATAACTTCCAAGAGGGGAAGCCACTGGAATTAGTGAAAAAGGAAAACCTTGCTCAGAGTCAGGGTCTACATCAGGTGACTTGTCTCCAGGCAGCATTCCACAATTGTCTCACATCTAAGTATCTCTACCCCACTTTCCATTTCGAGAGCACTAAATAAGAGCTAGCCTGCCCCGTAACACTGTAGACCTGGGAAAGAGTGACAACAGTTAAGCTAAGGGATCTCAAGGGAGATCGAGATTTTGAGCTTAATCCTTTGCTGGATGAGGGGTGCTAGAATGCTCTCTGTGAGGCAAAGTGGGTCTAGATACTTTGTAGGAAGAGATCAAGCTGCCAGCAGGGATAAGTTGTAGCAGCTCCCAGCCAAGAAATCACACTTCTCAGTGTTCCTATACTTTGGATGTAATGAGGCCTGGCCCATTTCAAGGCAGAACCCTTGAAACTTATATTCTGCACAATCCCACGTTCTTTCCTGCAAATGGAATGGTGATGAGAAACCATGGGTGAACATGACAGAACAATCTATGCAGTAGAGCCCACTAGCCTGGGAACAAGAGAGAATAAGGACCCCAACCCCAAACACAGCCCTGCTCCCTTAAACTAGAGAGCTAAGCTCCTCCAACACTGTGTTATTAAAAGGTTACTGCCATAGCAGTCTTGGATACACTACAAACCCTGGATACCCATTGCACATTTACTTAGCAACTTTATCAAAACACACACAACCTCTGAAACAGCTTTTTATTAAACAGCAAAGCAGAACTTGAACACAATTTTAAATATTTGTAACAAGGTCACAAAAGGGTTGCAAAATGTCTGCAATGTGAGGATTACATGTCCATATAGCTAACATCACTCATCAAGGCTTATACTAATACATTAGATGATTCCAGTCAAAGCAGCCCAATCTAAGACGTATCAGGTGCATTAGTGGATCCTTCCTATTATAACAATTTATTATTTTTTTTATATCAACTCCTTTATCAAATGGAAGCTACAAACTAAATTTTTTTAATTTGTTAAAAGAATGACTATAATTCTGCAAACCAAGTAGCTGAGTTTACAGAAATTCTGGGAAAACAACTGAGATAAAACACTAAGGTTAACAATTATCATATATACAAAACTCTCTTTAATTCATGATTCTGATACTAATATACTCTCAATTAATTTTTCAAAAGTTTACCTCCTGGGTATAAACAAACCTTGAGACCAAACTCTTAACTGGTCTCTCTGACATGTGGCTTACTTAATCCACTTACATCAGACTTAGTCTGCTTTCATTTACTGTCTGAAAAGTGCAGCTGTGGGCCAGAGGTAATGCACATCTGGAGGGAAAACATTAGGAGTTGGTTACTTCTGATTATCCAGTTTTCCTCCCGATTTCTATCTTTCCTCAAGATTTATTTCTCACACATATATGACCAGCACTCTTATCTTTTCAACACCAAATGAGCGATTATGTGCAAAAGGAAGTTTTTAGCTTCTCAATGTGACAGTTTATATTTCAAAGAAAACCTTCATTTTTTATAGCTTCAATCTATTTTCAATTGATTAAAAAGAAACCAGCAATCCTATCTTATTACTAAATATCACAAATGGCAAGCCTTAGCTAAGAGAGTACCTTATTTTGGTTAAGTGTCAACAATGACGGTTCAGGTTGCTCTTGTAGGGGGAGAGCTATTGAAGTTACTGTCAGGAAAGGACACGGGAAGGAAGAGGCAGATGGAGGAGAGGCACAAGATGGTGGACAAGGTACAGAAGCTGTGCATTCAGTACATGTTTTGGTCACTTTTTCACAACATGGTTATTTTCTTGTATATTTTACTAGTTAGGCATATGATAAAAGACAGTGCTAAACCTATATATATATATAATATATATAAGCAAGTTGGCAAAACATTCATCTTCAAGTTTCATAAATATCTGTAATTCTAATTATAAAGTCTCTACATGTGCACATTTCCACAGACTAACGTATACATGTAACGTTAACTCAGGGACAGTCCTGTTAAGCAGTTAGTATTACCTAGATCTCACATTCTCTTTATAAATACTCGGAGAAGCAAACAAAGACACTGTAACTTTTGGATCAAATCCAAGCATTAAGGGGGGAAAAAAAAAAAAAAAAAAGAAAGCAGCAACTCCACAGAAGCAAGGGTGGTGAGCCCTTTACTTCCTTTTGCTTTTTGTATCAGTTGTTTGAAAAACACTAGAAGCAGACATGAGGTTTTCTATATACTGTCCAAGAACTTGATTTTCCGATTTTAGCTTCAGATTTTCTTCCTTAACTGCATCTACTCTTGCAGAAAGATCTACATAAAAATACATAAAAATACAATTATTAATACAATCATGGCAATGACTCCATGTTATGAAATGCAAGATTTATCCTTAAAAGATGAAAGCAGGTTCAGGATGTGGCTCAGTGATACAGCCCTTACCTAGCATGTGAGAGACCTGGATTTGATCTCTGGCACTAACAATGAATGAATGTCACAATTCATAAATGTTCTGTTTTCCAGTTAGGTTACTGGGAGAAAGGCTTAAGTAAAAAGAAGTTTACTAAATACAAATCAGAAGATGGTGGTTCTTAACAGCATTTCCCACGGAACTCTGGTTAGCCTGTTTTTATGCTAACTCTTGCGATTGTTAAGAGAATGTTGTGTCTATACAGTGTCCTCCTACATGAAACTAAGACGTCTTTATGGGAGTGTTTTAAGATGCACAGCTTAACACAACTGGTTTCTTAAGCTGGACAGGAGATCCTAGCAGCAGGCTCTTTTATATTTTTACATTAGTTGAAAAAATCAAAAGATACAGATCTTAATGACCAAATAAAAAAGTTAAGCACATTCACACCTTTAACAGACGTATAGTGACCATTCTAGAAGCAACAGAGAAAAGCACCTGTGCATTCACCAACACAGGGCTCAGGATCACAGAGTAACCATTAAACATGTTAATGCATAGTATGTCAGGATTATTCTGGAGAAAAGACAAAGTGGCTAAGTGTCATAAAAGCAGATGGGAAGTGCTTTTTTAGAGTTACCTCTTTTGCTAAGGTAATTTGACCAGAGGCTTGAAGGAACCAAGGAACTGAGCCATACAGATAAGTAGCTAAAGGAAGAGACTTAAAGCAGAGGAGAACAGCAACAGCCCATACTGCCAGATGAGCTGAGGTAGAATGTATGACTCAGAGCTGACTGTTACTGTCAAATGAGAAGCTTCTGCTCACTTTGTGCCCCAAACAAGAAAACAATACTTTCTTAACCATCAAAAGACATGTAGATAGTGCTAATTTTGTGGAAGGAAGTTAGAAAATGAAAACAATCTAAGATCAATTTTAATTTCGAGAGGCAATGTTTCTTTTTGTTTTAGTAGAGCTTTTTTGAGGCAGGCTTGGTAAAACATTGCCAGAATTTAAAAAGAGCTCTCACACTAAGTCAACATCATTCAAATCCCTTAAAGAGGACATATGAGAGCAGCGACCCATCTTACTGAGGCATTTTGACTTTTAAACCACCAGCCACAGCTGCAGACAACAGGAAGAAAGAGAAAACATTGGTGCCAGCAGCATGCCCTACTGGATAAAGACACCCACCACCTACACCTGATGACCTGAGCTCAATTCCAAGATCCACATGAAGGAGAAACCAATTCCTACAAGTTATCCTGTTACTTCCACAAGAGTACTCTGGCCTGCACACCCACCATGCATACAAGTATTACAAAATAACAACAACAAGCCTATTAACATGGACTTTGAAGTTAACAAGTTAGACTTCATTCCTGAAAACTACAAAATGCAATCTAACCTTCAAGTGTGTGTTGAAGTTCCAACACCTGATTAATAAGTCGAGTCTTTTCTTCCAGTTCCACCTGATTTTCAGCATCAACTGCTGTAATAAAAAAGTGTTAAATTTACTATTAATAAATTAATAGAACACTATGCCAGTTGTGGCATGTAGCACTTAAAATTCTGCAGAATATTTTATACCCATTATGTTAATTGACTTATAACTGATGTATACAGTGCCTCTCCTTCATGACAGGTAAGGGCATTGAGCAGAAAATAAGAAATGAACTTGCCACACAGTTACAGAATGGAAGCCACCTTGGATGCTTTCTAAAGTAAATGAGAAAAGAAGTCAGTCAAGACTTAAACCTCCTAGATTGCTTCTCTGCTCTTCCCAGTACGTAATAAAGCAAATGCACCCAGAAAGCCACAGCTTGCGCAAAAAGGAATGAAGACCTTACCATCCATGTCAGCATTCATCATCTTGGGTAACAGATTTTCAGCTCTTGGATGCAAACTCTTTGATGAATGGTCTGAAGCAAGAAAAAGAAATGGATATAACAATAAAATATAAGCTTGTTTTTCAAAAGACACAGAGTTAATCTGACTCAGTGGAACTCTCTCCATGCTTTATTGCTCTGAAGCATTAGTGTGCATTCGTATATAAGCAAAGGACACAACAGTACAGTTTAAAAGAAAAGCATGAGGAAAGACAATGTTAAGCCAGTCAGTAATCACATGAAATCAAATGTTGTACATTTATTATGTGACCAGAGATTGGAAATTAAATACTCAAATACTGGAAACATCTTAACTGAAATCTTTGGAAATCAGGACGATACTTTTTAAAAAGACTCAGAAACAGTGTAACTCTTTTTCCTAAGTACAATTACAAAAAGGAGGAGAAGTATGCAAATAAAAACCTGTCAGAGTCAGAATGCCCAGTGCACAAATGTAAAAGTGCACTCTTGGGCAGCTCTATGTCTAAGAAACCTAAGGAACATCCATACCTACCACTACTGAAGAACTATAAACTAAGCCTGCACCCACACAGCACAGGGGCCTCTTTCTCATGGCCCACCTCAGTTTACAGAGATTCTCTGCACTTCAGAGAAAGTGAATTACTAGATTTTTTCAAAATTCCATTTTTAAAGTTATTTAACCTATTACAGTATTTGAAGATAACACTTTAAGACTTCTCATCAAACAAATAAAGGCATGTAAGGAAACTAATTACGTTGTATGGTGACTTTTTAAAAGCATTCCTCTCCTTCTAAACAACGTGCAGTTTTTAAACTGACATGAAGTTGATTTGTGTGTATTTCTGCCTGTGTGCATGGTTCTGTGTATGTGCATGTCTTTGTGCACATCTGAGTGTCTTCCTCAATCCCTCTCCACCTTATGATTTTTAAGACAGCACATCTCTTGAACCTGGAACTCATGGATTCAATTAGTGTTTATGAGCAAACTCCAGAGGCCCTACCTCCATCTGCCAAGCCTGTAATTTGTGGGTTCACGGAACACAGACACACATGTACACATATTCACACATTGCCTTACAGTCACTTTGTGACTTTAACTGCTGCCCTGGCTCTGAGATTCTTTATGTTAAGAGTTTTTAAAAACTTTTCTTTGAAAAATCACAGGAAATCTCAGTGCCTGTGTGTATCTATCTTGTCAGTGGATGAGAATCTGTAACTGTTTATCATTTAAATCCAGGAAGCAGAAAGGGTAGAGAGATTAAGACTTCAGGGATATGGCAAGTGCTACACCAGGATTAATTTAAATTACTGTTGCATGCTCACACTGTACCTTCTAAGACCTCCTCTCAAGATGTTTTAGCACAGTGATTAAAAACCTTCACCCTGCTTTTATAGGCTCTGAAATCCTGTCAAGTTTCAAAAGTTCATCCTCAGTAAAATGGAGCTAGGAACTATGCATCTCATGGGTTTGCTCTGAGAATTTCATGAATTCAAGCATGTTTGTGTACTCAGCAGGCAACCAACAGATGTTAACATCTCATCTCAATTCTTCTATTTGGACCACAAAAGAAATTTTAGAAAAATCATGTGGCCAAATGCCTCATATAGAACTCAAGGCCAAGGCTGAAAGTGTCTCAGTCCACATCTCAGTAGTTACCTTGAGTCAAACATCCAATCTGGTTTTCCCACCATTCCACCTCAGCTTAATTTAACATCTCAGATGTGAGAGTTTGGCATCTCCCTAAGATCCATCCAAACTCAGCCACCAGACTTCTCTGCACCTGGAATTGTTTTCCATCTGTCATCCACTTGAGATAGTGTTTCTAAAATTAAAAGCCCAATGCACGAAATTAATGCACTGAACACTTTCATATATAGTTCCAGCAAAACAGAAGGAAAGACTGCAATTCACAGATGTGGATACTAAGCCTTATAAAGGCCAGCGGCCTTGGCTTCCGTTTCACAGCTAAGAATTAAGGTCCTAAACCTGAGTTTCTCAAACGCTTTGAAAACCTCGACTCCTCTGGCGTTTCCACAAACTAAACAACTAAAGACAAATTTCATTTGCTTCAAGATGCATCCATACTCCAGTGTGACATATTGGGGGTTTCAAATTCGATGGAAATCGAGGAACTACGTGGTCAATAAGGATTTCAAACTTGTTAGATTCCCCAGAGAGCTGGAACATACAGGCACCAGAATGCCGACGCACAGCACGGAGTCTCAAACACAGAGAGCGGTTAGGGGACCTCTGTCCTTATGGCTATTACACCGTCAGAGACTGACAGCATTAACAGCAATCTTAGCTTTTCGGGAACCAGTATTCGTTCCACAGGACGCTTGAGAAAAGCTGACAAAGGAACAAACCCAGGTTCGGCTCAAAGCAAAGATGTCCCGCCCCAGACAGGCAGGAGCCACCACGCCTGTAATCCAATCCGAGCACTCGGGAGGCTGAGGCAGGGGGACAGCCGGAGCTGGAAGGCAGCTCGGGCTGCGTCCCATCACACCCCCAAAGGGTCCCGCACCTCCAGGCTCTTCCCACCGAGCCGCAGGCTGCCGGGAAGGAGGCTGCGCAGCGCTCAGCGGGGCGTCGGGCCTCGCGGCCGCGCGATCCACCGCCCAGGCCGCCGCCCCGGCCCCCGTCCCGCCCCGCCCGCAGACCCTCGGCGGGACCGAGGCCGCCAGGGCGGGGCCCAGGCCCCGGCCCCTGCCACCCCGGGCCACCTCACCTTGCGTCTGAGGCGCCGGGAGGGGGCGGGATGGGCAGGACGCCTAAGGCCGCGGCTCTCGGTCCAACTGACAGGGGCAGCTCCGCCCTTTCCGCCCACGGAGCGTGCGCCGAGCGAGGAGGCGGCCTCCGACCAGTCCTAACGCGAGATTGCGCGCCTGCGCATTGGCTGCCGGCCGCCGCACCAGGCCCGAGGCAGAGCACCCGGGTCCACCTTTGCCCTAACAAAAGGGCATTGACGCCCAATCAGGATTGTTGGGCGTGTCCTGGAAAAGCGGCGACCAATCACAGCGGAGAAGAGAAGATGCGCCAAAGACAGCGGTCCTCACCGAGCAGCTTTTGTCTGCCTGGAGCCTGGAAAGTGAGGTTGGAAGTCATTCTAGGTAAAAATAAGTAAATAAATAAATAAAACCTTCTGGAAATTGATGTAACCGGACTCTGGGCGAGAGATATTTATTCAAGAGCAGAGTGCAGACTGCTGCCCCTCAATTCTAAAAGCACATTTTCCTTATTTTTTTTTTCATTGCTAAAATCAGAAAACGCATAAAGCGTATACCATTAATGGATGTTTCTCTTCGTACCCCCGTACGCTGGACAATATTTAGGATTACAGTTTGCCCGACCACTTCATGATGCCTTTAGATCAGCAGTCGCCTGATCTCGTTCGAGCTCACAGAAAACCTGAAGCTTAAAGTTGTTTCTTATTCATGGGTAAATGCACAACGTGCCCGACTGGAGCGCCCTGTGGTCTCCGAGTAGAACCTAACCTTTGAAACGAAGTATGTTGCTCTGAACTGTCGCTGATCACAGGGTACATCCCCCACCTCAAAGCATTCTTGCTTTGACTTTAACAAAACCTTCTGAGCTATAGAGGCTTTAGATAGATAGATAGATGGATAGATAGATAGATAGATAGATAGATAGATAGATAGATAGATAGATAGATAGATAGATAGATAGATTGATTGATTGATTGATAGATATAAGTCATATATATAAGATTTAATTTTTTAGAGTTTTTTGTTTGTTTGGCTGTCCTGGACTCTTTTTGCAAACCACGCTGACCTCGAACAGGGGTGTGCCACCGTGCCCAGCTACAGATTTTATTTTTAATTGCATAAATATGTGGCGAGGTGTGTGTGTGTGCGCGCGCGCGCGCACTCAAGCGTTCAATTGCCAGAGCAAATGTAGAGGTTACCACTGCATTTTTTTAAAGAGAGCTTTTCAAAGAATTAAGTATTTCAAGATCTACCTGGCATTAAACATTGAACCTTATTGGGGAAAAATAAAACAAAAGAATATGTAGTTGTGTTGATTTTTTTTCTCACAAGTATTTTCTAATCATATTTTCTTCCAAATCAGTTTATATCTTTAGCTGTGTAAGAAACACAATGTGTTTCTTTATAATAGAAAATATAAGAATAACATGATTAGCCCTAGATCTGCAGATTTGGGTGCTTAGTACAGAGCCAAATTCATAAATTATTTCAATGGCAGGTTTATTGTTACAAAAATGTCGATGCTGGTACACAAATAGCTGATTTGGAAAACCTTGATAAACAGTGCAACAAAGCTGCTGTGGTGTTCTGGGCCTGTGATCCCAAGAAAGGGGGACAGGCAAGAAGTGGGCTGAAAATCCCAGGCCAGTCTGGGCTACACAATGAGCTCTAGGCCAGTCTGGAAGCCTAAGAATATTTCCTCAGCAGATTGTCTTCCACCATTCACAGTGTCGTGGTGCTGTAGTTCTCTGCACAAAAACATCATGAATAATTTCAGCAGGGAAACGGGTTCCACTGAGTTTTATAGAAGCAATGTGGCTTTAAAGTCAAGATTAATATAGGATATATATATAGGATATTAATATAGGATATATATATTAGCATTAAGAAAATTCTGGGTGTTTTGTTTTGCTGGTGGTGTACACCTTTAATCCCAGCACTTAGGAGGCAGACACAGGCAGTTCTCTGTGAGTTTGAAGCCAGCCTGGTCTACATTCTGACCGTTAGCACAGCCAGAGCTATGCAGAGAGACCCTGTCTCTGAAAAAAGGAAAATTTTGCTTATAATAAATATGGCCAGGCATGGTGGCACACACCTTTAATTCCAGCATGTGGGAGGCAGAGGGAGATGGAGCTCTGTGAGTTCAAGTCCAGCATGGTCAACAAAGTGAGTCAGGACAGCCAGGGTCCTGTTACACAGAGAAATCCTGTCTCAAAAAAAAAAAAAAAAAAACAGTAATAAATGAAGCAATGCTTTGAAGAGCATGGGGCAGCCAGAATTACAATTTTATAACAGAATGGTCCCCACTGGGTAGCAAAGCTCTACAATGCAATTCTCAGAGTTTTCTGTTCTCTCAGAAACCCTTTTGGATAAAAAGGGACAGTGTTTTAAGCTCCATGGCTTCTGTCAGGATCTGGGATCTTAAAATGCCTGTAAGCTGATGCATATCTTGTTTTATAGCTGCTGAGATGCCTGGCTCAGAGTCTCCAGCCTCTAGCACTCACACCCACCCCCGCATGAACTTCACTTTGGTTGCTTCCCCTGGGCTCTCAGGGTGTGGGAGGCTGCAGTAGGCCTGCATATACAGCGTGTTCTGGTGCGGGGGCAGAACGTTGATCTTGGAAACCTATTGCTTGTACAAAAAGCAAAGCAAGCTTTTTTTGGAGCAGGGCCAGTGATACCCAGGCACAGAACAGTGCTCTGAAAACACTGTCTATCATGGTCTGGGAAAGGGGTTCATACTCTTGGCCTGCCCACAAAAAAAAAAAAAAAAAACAGACCCCAGAGTCCATAGCAGCACCTCTCTCAGGAGTTTCCTGCCCGAGTCGTCTTCAGTTCTGTGGCAAATTCATATTCCCACCCCACCTCATTATATAATATGCCTAGGAAAGTATCTCCAAATGTCTCAGCCTGGGTGGGTTCCTTCAAGTTCAAAAAAGAGGAAAAGTCCACTAGCTAGAGGCTGGAAATCATGGCACTTTGGGAATGCCTGTGGCATGAATCAGGTGGCATTTTCTGTCTTACTCCTGACCTTTCTTTTTCACTATTTAACCTAACACAGTTCCAAGTAAAGACCGGTGCTGGGGAGAGAGCTCAGTTGATTGTCCACCGTGCTGGTATGAGGGCCTGAGTCCTATGACCCATGTGAAAAAAAGCCAAGTGTGGTGGTAAGCTCTTTTCATTCCTCTGTTGGGAGGTGAAGATGAACAAACATCCAGGGTTTGCTGGTCAGTCTAATGGAACTGGTGAGTGCCAGGCCAGGGAGAGACCCTTTCTCAAAAACACGAGGGATGACTCCCTAGGAATGACTCCCAAGGTTAGTCTGTGGCCTCTACAAGCACTTACATATGAGCATGTGTACCAGCATGATGTATGTACACACAGAGGGGTGAGGGAAGTAAAGAAAAACCTACATGTGACATTCAATTGTCTAAATCGGTCATTTCTAATCACAGGGAGCATCTTTGGGGCATATGCCTAGGAGTGGTATAGCTGGATCTTCATTCCTAATTGTCTGAGAAAGTGCCAGATAGATTTCCAAAGTGGTTGTACAAGTTTACATTCCCACCAGCAATGGAGGAGGGTTCCCCTTTCTCTACAACCCCTCCAGCATGTGTTGTCACTTGAGTTTTTGATCTTGGCCATTCTGATGAGTGTAAGGTGAAATCTCAGGGTCGTTTTGATTCATATCTCTCTGATAGCTAAGGATGTTGAGCATTTCTTTTAAGTGTTTTTCTGCCATTCTACAGTCCTCTACAGAGAGTTCTCTTTTTAGCTCCATAGCCCATTTTTTAATTGGATTACTTGATTTGTTGCTTTTTAACTTCTTGAGTTTGTTATATATTCTGGATATTATCCCTCTGTCAGATATAGGGTTGGTGAAGATCCTTTCCCAGTCTATAGGCTGTCATTTTGTTTTGATGACAGTGTCTTTTGCTTTACAGAAGCTTTTCAGTTTCATGAGGTCCCATTTATTGATTGTTATGCTTAGAGCCTGTGCTGTTGGTGTTCTGTTCAGGAAGTTGTCTCCTGTGCCAATGAGTTCTAGGCTCTTCCCCACTTTTTCTTCTAACCGATGTAGTGTATCTGGTTTTATGTTGAGGTCTTTGATCCACTTGGACTTTAGTTTTGTGAGGGTGATAAATATGAATCTATTTTCATTTTTCTGCATGTAGACCTCCAGTTAGACCAGCACCATTTGTTGAAGATGCTGTCTTTTTTCCATTGAATGGTTTTGGCTTCTTTGTCAAAAATCAAGTTTCCATAGGTGTGTAGGTTTATATCTGGGTCTTCTATTCAGTTCCATTGATCCTCCTTTCTGTTTCTATGCCAATATCATGAAGTTTTTATTACTATTGCTCTGTGGTACAGCTTGAGATCAGGGATGGAGATACCTCCAGATGATCTGTTGTTGTACAGGATCATTTTGGAGATTCTCAGTTTTTTGTTTCTCCATATGAGGTTGATAATTTTTCTCTCAAGGTCTATAAAGAATTGTGTTGGTATTTTGATGGGAATTGTGTTGAATCTGTAGATTGCTTTTGGCAGGATGGCCATTTTCACTATGTTAATCCTACCAATCCATGAGCATGGGAGATCTTTCCATCTTCTGATATCGCCTTTAATTTCTTTCTTCAGAGATTTGAAGGTTTTTTTTTAAACAGGTCTTTCACTTGCTTGGTTAGAGTCATCCCAAGGTACTTTATGTTATTAGTGGCTATTGTGAAGGGTGTTGTTTCCCTGATTTCTTTCTCGGCCCTTTTGTCCTTGGTATACAGGGAAGCAGGGCCAGACTGTGCTGTTTGTCCTGACAAAGGCAGGAAGTTCTAAAAAGCCTTGCTACTAGGGGCTGAAGCTGGTCTCAAAGCCAGTGGCAACTTAAGAGACCTTAAGCAATGGAAAACAATAATTTCTGATGTTACACCTAGAAGTCTCTGATTCATTCCCGACAACAGAGTCATGGACTCTGGGTTTTCCTTGTGATGGCATGAAGTAGATTACAAACAGGCTGCTCTCATTGGGAAGAAAAATTACCACCCTTGGAAGGCATGCTGAACACTCCCTCCCTTTCTTTCACAGATGTGGGACATCTGTGTAGATCTTTACACTCCTGGTGCTCATTTCATTGGTACACTGGCTTTCCCATCGAAAGAATTTTGTGCCAAAATAAATGTTAATAGGTAATTACAGACAGACCTCATAGACCACAGTCCAATCAGCATTTTAACATTTCATGCAAATATCTTTGTGGTTCTCTTTTAGATTTGCTGTAAAAAGCCTGCAATGTCCCCGTAGAGCATAAGAGAGAAATGACATGCCCAGTCCCATGCAGTCACATGCTGTGATCCCAGTACTTGGGAGACAGAGGCAGGAGCGCTGTAGATTCAAGACCAGCCAGGACTGCATTGCCCAGTCTGCATCGCAAGACCCTGTCTTAAAGAACCAGGTTGACCTTTGCTGTGGCACTTCAGACAACAGAAACTGAATTGCAGTTTTGCCCTGCATGTCTGAGGGAAGGGGAGATAAACAAAGGAAAAGCGTTCTAACTTGCACGAGTACCAACTGGAGCTAAGTAGAAATCCCTGCATTTGACTTTGTGTATTCCTTGAGGACAGCAACTGTGTCCTGCCCATAAATGGAGCTCCGCTGTGCAGCACCTACATGCAGGTCCATAAACTCTGTCTGGATGTTCGCCATGGGGTCTCCACTGTTCGGGGTTGAGCACATGTGTTTGGCATGAAAGGACAGTGCTGGGTTGCCAGAGTGTTTTTTCGGACTTTTCAGACTTTAAACTGCTTTCCACCAAATAATCTCACAGCCTCTCCTTACATCTGGCAGAATCAGAGAGCTCCAGGGCTGACGGCTCTTTGTGGAACATCACCTAGTTTGGTCAACACTTCCTCATAATATATGTCTCTCACGACTGTCAGGAGATAATCTCAATAAATGAAAACTCTCTGTAATTTCCATGTAGGGGCCCCAGTGAGGACATTTAGAGACAGCAGCGCCTTTGTCTTTTGGGGGACAGTGCACTACTGACCTCTAGTGGTGAAATTAATTCAAAATAAGTTTCTCCTTCACAGAGAAAATTTACTTACTGCTTCAAAATTTATTATACCCTTAGTGACATTTTCTGCTTGTTAACTGATCTTACTGATACATGGTAACTTGGGTCTGTTTGAACTCAAAAGGCATGATTATGACAATACTCAGAACATTTTAGATGAAGAGTTGTCAAAAATATTTGGGAGGGAGGGGTTGTTTCAGTTTTCTGTCCTGTGTAGAAAATGAGGTCAGAGGAAGAAAGTCTATCCCTGCTCTCTATAGGATTGAGAAACTCTTCAGGGAACTAATCATTCTTCCGCTGTGACTCCCACTTACTTCAAGCCCCTTTTACACATGAGTGGAGAACAAATCTGTTTTTCTAACTCACATATCCTCTGGTAGACAGACCAGTGTCCTTCAGGGATAAACCTAAGGGGCCGTTATATGCCTGTGGGTTTCACCAAGACCTCACATCCTCAGCCTGCACATGACATCACACTAGCTGGGCCTTCAAAGGAAGGGTGTTTGAAGAAGCTGAGTGTGTTCTTAATTTGAAAGAATTGAAACCACCTTTTCGTCGTGTCCAGAGAACCAACTTATTAAGTCAATGGACAGTGAGTTCTTTGGCATCTTCTCAAGCCTTGTTGCCTAGATTCCTTCCCCCTTTGAATCTGAACAAGTTTGGATTGCTTCCTCCCATGGAATGTGACTGGCTCCAGGGAAAACTCATCCCCAAGAAGAAATAGGACTTCCCAGGGACCGTTGTCCTGAAAGGGCTGTTTGGGAGCTCTGAATGACAGCCCCAGCTCAACAATCAGGCAACATAAGCATCCAAGGCTGCCTGTGTGGGGACATCATCATGGATGAAGCCATTCAGCTTCAAATGTCGCTGAGTAAGGTAGGGCTGCAGCCATGCAAGAGACTCCTCAGAGGAGCTACCCAGCTAAACAGCTCCCGCCTCTCTGAACACCACCGGCAGTGGTGCTGTTTTATATAATACTATGGGAATTCATTGCCACACAGGAGTTGTAATCGGTACAAAAAAAAAAAAAAGTTTAGGAAAGAAATTTCCGTAAGCATACCAAATGAAAAATGCAAAATAATGTATGCCTCTCAAAAATTGGCTGAATCTGTTGATCTAGTCATAGGCAACATTGGCTATTGATATAAGAAATCAGAGTGATCTGGTCTGAATGAGCAGATTCTCATCATGCTAGGAAGGCTGGGTGGATCTCGTGCCCTTTCTAATGGGTTTTGTCGTAGCAATCACATCCCTTTTCAATCAGCTGTCACCAAACAAATGCCAAAGCAGAAAAAGATTTGGGTGACTTCACTGTCTCCAGAATGTACTGTATAACCAGGACCCTTCATGGCTCAAGAAGAGGATTGAAATCATTCCGTACAGCTGATGCCACCGAAGGGTAGAGAAGAACCAGAAGATGGTGTGGCAAGCCACACCATGCAGTGTTGTTGTCAGCTGGACAAGGGAGCCACATATGGAGGGACCGAGCAACTTCCCAGTGTTAGCTGCCACAGCTAGCTGAACCCAGATTTGATCCCAAGGACCTCAGCGTCAGCACTTGCAAGCATCATCACCCTCAGGTGTTCCTAAGGGAAAGGCACTTCCCATAACCAATGACAGGCAACGGAGACATTTGCCTTGGATCGATGTAACTAGCCAGCAGACTTAGTTGCCATGGTTTAAATCAGCACTTTAAAAAAATAAAGTTAAACTCTTCCGCAAAACTGTTGTGCTCTGATCAGTCAAGGATTTCTTTATCCCTAAGTTTACCTTAGGGCAGCAGTTCTCAACCCGTGGGTCAGATATCCTGCATATCAGATATTTATACTACAATTCCTAAAAGTAGCAAAAATTATAGTCAGGAAGTAGCAATGGAAGAACTTTATGTTTGGGGAGTCGCCACAACATGAGAAACTGTACATGAGAAAAGGTCTCAGCATTAGGAAGGTTGAGAACTACTGTCATAAAGAGAGTGGCCTGAGGTCAGAAGATGTTAGGGCCAGGAATTACACTCATCATATGTCTCCTTCTGCTGACCACACACCCGATAAAAAACAAATTATGGGAATAAGGGTTTGGGTTGGTTTTTTTTTGTTTTTTGGTTTTTTTTCTTTTTCAGCTTACTGCTAAGTCCATCATTGGGAGGAAGGTGAGGCAACTGATCCCATTATAACCTCAGTCAGGAAGTAGGGAGTGAACAGGAAGTGAGGCTAGACAATGAAACCGCCAAGTTTAGCCCTAATGATCCCGGCCCACCCCTCCCAGCTGGAACCCACCTCTTAATGAGCACACAGACTTCCAAAACAGCGCCACCAAGTGGAGACCAAGGGTTCTGACATGGGACACTGTGGGAGCAATTTCACATTCAACCCACAGCAGGCATGAGATACAGTGGCCAGAGCCCGTGGGAGAGTGAGGACATGAGAAGAAGGCGAGGGAAAGCAGTGAGAGAACCTAAAAGGCAGAGTAAGGGTAGACAGCCCTCTCTGGAGCCATTTTTCACAGTTATGCTTTACTCCTCAACCTCTATTAGAAGGGTGCAAGTGAGACCGAATGGGGTGAATACAGTTAAACAAGGTGTAGGGCAGGCCTGAGACACAGCTCAGTCTGCAATCAAGCCTGAGTTCAATTTTGGGACACCCACATGGTGAGAGAACTGATTTCCAAAAGTCTTACTCTGTCCTCCATACACGTGCCCACATGCATGTACACACAGGCGTGCATACGCACGTAAAAATAAATAAGTAAATGTTAGAATGTTAAAACGTGTGGAAGGTGGTTTAGGAGAGCAAGAAAAAAGACAACTGACTTCTACACCACTACTTTCTCATAGTACTAGTACCTCACATGAAGAAGTTATAGTCATGATCTTAACATGGGTTCTGGTTTGGGGATCACGTTATAATGGTTTGTATAAAGTGCTCTCCTCAAAGGCTCATGGGTTGAAGGCTTAGTCCAGCTAATAGATCTATTCAATAAAAAGTGATCGAATCATGAGGGAGTCAGCCTGAAGTTCAGACCAGACACTCCAAATCTGACTTCATCACTGAGTAGGCCATTGATTGATTCTTAATTTGAAAGCAGTATTACATGGCACCTGGCCGAAGCAGTTGTGTTGCTGGGTTTGAGGCTCCAAAGGATGTCTTAGCTGCAGCCTCCTTCTTGATTTGCTATCTGTTTCTCAACAGTGTGGTGAGCAGCTCAGGTCTCCTCGGTGGTTCTGCTTTGTCATGGACCCAAAAACAATGGTAGCAGCTGATGGTAGACTAAAACCTCTGAAACTGTGAATCAGATTCAACCTTTCCTCTTCAGACTTCATCTCCATATTGTAGCAGGAGCGAAAACATATGACTGACTCCTGACTGAGAATGCCAGTGTTGGGTTGTAAACACCTAACTCCTCAGAGGAATTAAGGTAATACGGTAGTGGTCCAGACACCCAGCTTTCTTCTCCCACTCTCACTGCTGGGAAAGTTGGCCTGAATCTCAAATCAGGCTAAGTTTCCCAGCTGTTCTTAAGTGTCTGGTAGAAAGAGAGGCCATTAAGCATCTGTTAAAGTGATGCATGATGCCTTGTTGGTCACCCCTGCCTTATTCCTACTGGAAAGCAACTTACAGAAATGAAGTGAATGCAAATGAAAGATTTGAGCAATTCAAGGCAGTAGAATTAGACTCTCTGCACACTTCTTCAAAATGTTGTCTTAAAATTATAAAACACTATTTTATACATTAAAACCACATATAAAATTTTAATAAGAAAAATATACATGAAATAAATATTTTTTTAAAGAGAGAGTATTTTTTAAAGAGAGAATTCCTTTTAGACTACTTTTAAATTTTCCATAAATTGATCTTTATGGTATAATAGGGGGAAAAGGGTGGCAAGACCTGATTGCTCTGAGGGCAGCTGTGTCGCCTGCTTTCTCCTCATTCCTCATGCTCCAATGGCTGGATTCCCCACTTCCTAGGATTCATTTTTCTAAGACAACTTTTTACATGCATCACTAAAGTGCCAGCTGAGCATGACATAAGCACCTGTGCTTCAAGAGCTTCTCAAAATCCACTCACGTTGGGATCGATTCCTTGCTCCCATTAAGCAGTTTTTATCTTTTATGAATATGTTTTGTATAACGTGCACTAAGAACAAGAACCAACAAATGGGATCTCATGAAATTGGAATGCTTCTGTACAGCAAAAGACACCTTCACTCAGACAACATGGCAGGCTACAGAATGGGAAAAGATAGTTAAGTTACACATCCAATAAACGGCTAATATCTAAGGGATATAAAGAAGTCAAAAAAATGGATGTTAAAAAAAATAACCCAATTAAAAAGGGGATGCAGAACTAAGCACAGATTTCTCAATAGAGGAAACTCAAATGGCTGAGAAACATTTAAAGAAATGCTCAGTATTCTTAGGCATCAGGTAAGTGCAAACCAAAAATACTTGGAAGATTTTATCTCACACCAGTCAGAACAGACAAAATCGATAAAACAAATGGTTCATACTGGTGAGGATATGGAGTAGGAGGAACACTCATCCATTGTTGATGGGAATGCAAATGTGTACAGGCACTATAGATATCTGTGCGGCAGTTCTTCAGGAACCAGGGAATAGACCTACCTCACGATCCAATTATATGCAAAGGACTGTACTACAGAGACACATGCACAACCATGTTCATTGCTGCTCTAGTCATAAGACCCAGAAATTGTACACAACCTAGATGTCCGTCAACAGATGAGTGAATAAAGAATATGTGATACATTTATACAATGGAACATTACTTGGCTGTTAAAAGATGAAAGCATGAAATTCACAGGTAAATGGATAGACCTAGAAAAGACAACCACCCTGAGTGAGATAACCTAGACCCAGAGAGACATAAGTAGTATGTATTCACTTAGACCTGCGTGCTAGCCGTTAAGTCATTGATAAATAAGCAACAATTCGTACAACCGCAGAGGTTAGGTAGAGAGTGGGGGATGGATGAATCTCCCTAGGAAGGGGAAATAAAATAGACAATCAAAGAAAGACAAGGCTGGGGGAATGGTTGGAACTGAAAAATCAAACAGGGAGAGAAAGGGAAGCCAGGCTGAGGGAGGGAATATGGGAAGACACAGCTAAAACCAAAGGCCATTTGAAGGGTCATAAGAAAACCTAATACAGTAGAAGCTTCCTAAAATATATACATATATGAAGGTGATCTAAATGAAATCACCAAATAACGGGAGGAACAGAGCCCCATTTGGACTTCTCTTGTCACCAAAGGAAGCTTCCAGTACCAGCACCAGGTCACACCTGATTGAGTTGTTGGTCAAAGGGGTCCTGTGAGAACCCCCAAATAGCCCAGGCTAAGGCTATCAGTCGGTGTTCTTCACAAACTGACAGTGAGGTCCTGTTGCTGAAAACAACATCTACACAACTCACTGCACACAGAGAAGTTACAAGATAAGCTGGTGAGGTAGTAACACAAAGCTTCTGGAATAACCGATAAATGATAGCCAATAAGTGATCCATCCTGAGGCCCACTCCATGACAGGGAGGTTATACTCAACGACGCCTGGGTGGCCAAGGACCTGAGGCTAGATAGGCCAGGGACCTAGGGCAAAACCAAATTCGACTGTCCTGCTTTAGGGAACACAGCAATAAAATGACCCCTAATAATATTCTGTTACACTCATTAGTGCCTTGCTCAGCCACCATCAGAGACGCGGTAGATGGGAGCAAATACAGAGACCCAGAGCCAGAAAATATGCCGAGGGTGAGAGACCTCAGGACACTCATCCCTAAAACTTTTAGGGCATTTAGGCTAAAAAAAAGATGTCTCCATCAAATAGCTCTCCTCAGGGCTCAGGGAACTCTGTGGAAGAGGTCAGAAGAGTGAAAGCCAGCACCCAACCTCAGGCTCTCACGTCTTAGTAAGAGACGTATGACTAGCTTAGAAGACATGGGCTTACTTCACTTATTTACTTTTGAGACTTTCTTTGTTTTGTAATGAATTTTGGTTTGGTTTTACTTTTTTCAGTAATAGTTAACTGTTGGGAGAATGTCTTGTGCACTGTGTATTGAGATGCTAATTTCTGCGCCCCAAGATTTGGTTGCAGTCCAGACATTTGCATTGTCATTTCTATGAAGAATCTCCTGTGTCAGTGTTGGGTAAACAATGCTCCCTAATTATCTCTGATTGGTTAATAAAAACTCAATGACTGGGCAGAGAGGACAGGGAGGTTGGACTTCCATTCCCAGTTTGGGGGTCTCGGGTAGGAACCACAAGGTACGGAGAAGTAGGAAGAAGAGGGAGAGAAAGGATGTGCTTTGTGTCTTCTAGATGCTCACAGTCCATTGAGTGGGATATACATGTACATCGTATGTATATACAATGGGCTTGTGTCGCTTACATCACATGTATGTACAATATCTGGGTGTCGCTTACTTTCCTTGTTATGAGCAAATACCTGACTGGAAGCAGCTTAAGGGAGGAAGTGTCTGGGTTCACAGTTTAAGGGCACAGTCCATCTTGGTACAGAGGGTGTGGCAGCAGGATTAGGAGGCAGCTGATCTCGCTGCATCTGAAGCCAGGAAGCAGAAAGACTGCTCAGTCATTTTCTCCTGTTTATTCAGCCTTGCACTCCAGACTGTGGAATGGTGCCCACCACACTTCAGGTGGGTCTCTTGCCTCAGTTAACCCAATCTAGAAACTCCCTCACAGGCTTCCCTCACATGGGGGTCTAGATCCTGCATGGCTGACAGAGCTACCACAGTGCTACTCAGCAATACTGATACGGCTCATTCAAGGTCCTTAAGGAGGAAAGAGGAAAAGATGGTCTGAGTCCAGCAGGAAGGCTTTCTGGAGGAGAGGCTGCTTGAATGTGCTCCTAAGGGAAAGGAGGAGTTAGCCAGGTAAAGACAGAGGTAGGTGACTTTATTACGGGCAATGAGAAGAGCCACTCAAAGTCCAGAGACATGAAATGATCATCCTGTAGAAGGAATATTAAGTGTCTCCCAGTGAGCCCATATGATGTGTCAGGAAATGACACTGAAGAGACAGGTGGATCAAGGAAGTAGAAACTCTGAATAACAACTAAATGTCTTGGCCTTTAGTCAACAGGGATGGAGAGGCAGACACTGTGAGTGAAGAGATAAGAGGCGGACTAGAGAGGACAGCTGTCGTGGCTGCCCAGAAGGGGTGACAGATGAAACGGGGCAGGGCTGGAGAAGGTCATATTTAGTTAGGCAACATTTTGAGGGCAGGGTCAACAAAAACCCAATCTGCCAGATTGCGAGGGGGGTATTGTCTAGATTAGGTAAGAGAATAGGTGGTATAGGTAACAAGAGGGAGGGGCGGCAGAGACCTTTGCTAGGATTGATATACAGAAATGGGAACAGATTTGAGAAATGGAGGCTACGTTAACCTCTGGTCTACTGTTAAGGTGGCACACATTAACAGTTAAATAGCCTTAAAAAAGAAAATCCCGCCAGCTGTGGATAAGCTTGGGGTCATTTTGTGGTGTGAAAAGAGCCAGACACAGAAAGGCAAATGCTATCTTCTCTTACTTACAGAAGGAATCTAAGAATGTCGAGTTTACAGGAACAGAGGACGGAAATGGGGGTAAACTGGGATTGGAAACCAGGAAGGTCAGGGGAGATGCCGGTTAAAAGATGAAAAATAATATAGAAGTAATCAATAAATTCAAGAAATCTAATGTAGATCATGCTGATTGTAGTTAATAACAGCATGTTATATACTCCAAATTACCAAGGGGGTGGGTTTTAAGTGTTCTCATAAGAACATGCTAAGTAGCTGAAGTTTTTAACATTTACATAATATTTTATTTGTAAATAATAATTAGGGTGTGGATGAGTGGGGTGAATAAGGGTCGGGGTTCAGAAAGTCTCCCCTCTCTCAGGCTCAGCCCACTTCACAGTGCACAGAGAGTATGGCCTGGCTCCACATAGGAGCCGCCCAGGCCAGAGTACAGGACTCAGCATGCCCATCACTGTTCATCCAGCCTTCCGGAAGCCAAGAACCCGGCTTCCTGTCTATCTTTATTTCATTCGCTGCTTTGCTCGGTGCTGTGAAAGGCAGCAAATGGTACAACGTTCC
>CM053744.1:21927925-21947703 GCA_028658305.1 Pachyuromys duprasi
AACCCCAACTTATCATGTCTCCTCAGGGCTGGCTGCAAAGTCCTCCCCTGGGATCTAGCCAGTCTGTCACTCCCCGGCTTATATGGGGGAGGGTCAAAGAGTCAGCCATCAAGATCATGACTGAAACAGTCCCTGTTTCCCTGAATAGGGTCTTCAGCCCTACACCAAGTTATCATGGGCCCCATCCGTGCGGGGGTTCTGGTCCACATCCACACATGGTCCTTATCCACACATGGTCCTTGATTGTAGAAACCGTCTCTTACAAGACCCCTGTGCCCGGCTCAGTTTGGTCTTTGTGGAGCTCTTGTTCTCCCCATTATGAAGACATTTTTAACCTGAAGTTATCTCCTCTCAGATGACTTTAGCTTGTGTTGAGTTGACATAAAACTATCCAACACACCACCTAGAAAAATAAAAAATAAAAACAATACCAGACAAAGGAGCCCTCTTCTGACTTGTTGGCCAGGACTGTTCAAGAGACTCCCAAAACATATAGCCAAAGTTGTTGCCCTTTGTTGCCTCCCAGAGGTGGAAGGTAAGTCCCTATTGCTAAAGACACCATGCACTTCATAAACAATCCCAAGAGACCCTTGAGCTGGAAATGACCTCCCTGGAGACTCGCATTCATGGTACAAAAAAAAAAAAAAAAAAAAAGGCACCATGCAACTTTCAAAGGAGGGAAGCAACCAATAATATCCTCCAGTTCTGATGACTATGAACCACATCAATGACCAACAGGGCATGATCACCCTAAGAGTGTAGTACTGGTGCACATACCTTGGTAGTAACTAACAGCTCTCTAGTTGTACATAAGGCCTACTTAACAAGACAGAAACTGAGCCTAGTACTTTGATCCAGCTAACCTCTCAGTGTTAGTGAAGTCACTGTTCTTGGAAAAGAATTTCCAACCACTATTTTTCTAAACCAGCATCCTTCCTTAACAACAATATATAAGCAATACATCCACAGATAAGTGTAGTCTTCACCCCTCATTATGGAAACTTCTCTGTGTGATTGACACAGACCATTACAGAAAGTCACAACCAGTCAAAATACAGAGTTGTGGAGCCCAGTCTTAGTCAATACATCTACAAAACACCCCTATGCTTAAGGCTCAGGAAACATTGCCAATGGTAGGCACATGGAGGGGGAGACAGAAACATTGTAAGAGCCAGAGAATTGGGAAATTTGCTATGAGATTGCATCTCCTGTAATGTCAGAAGTTACACACATGAAGTCTCACCGGTAAGACTGCCCAAACACGAGCTAAACAATTGCACCACTAGACACACCCTAGCGGGGGGAAAAAGCCTACTAGGCCCCAATTCTTCACAAAGAACTATAGGCCACTGAAGAAATCTGGGCTTGGGAGAGATGATCTTCCCTAGGGAAGAGCATACAACTTGGTTGTCCAGTGCCAAACAGTCAGCCCTGAAAACACACGCACAAGTGACAGTGGGTTATACTTATGAATACATACATAAAAATGTAGATATACATGCATGCCTACAATAATGGTTAATAAAGAGACCCTTTGTGTCAGCCTTCAATACCTAGAAACACCTCTACCTGGAGACCCAGGGACCACAGCAGGTCAGAGCTCAGGTAGGCAACTTCCACTCTCCTTCCTGTCCCTCAGTATAGTCTCTCCTGTCGCATCCCCCACCCTGTAACTGGCCACTCACAGGGGCCATCCTCCCACTCTCCATCCATTCTCATTCTCTCTGCCACATCTTGATGTGGATCCATATTTCCTCCTTCCTGTGGACCCTCTCATCCCACCATTCTAGGTCATCCCCATTCTTTGTGCCAGCCCCCCCCCCATGTCTAAAAACACTTTCTACCCAGACCCCCAGTGGCAACACCTGGCAAGGGCTCAGGGAAGTGAATCACACTGCCTTTTCTACCGCCCGCTCTCCCCTTCAGCCCGATAACAACGAGTTTACAGATGCACAACTCCCACCTCAACTCTGCTCACTGGAGACTCCAACTCTCGGTTCAGACACAGACTCCCCTAGTCCTTCCATCCTTGGATCCTCTCCTCCCACGATATCACCCAATCCCAGGGCACCCCACCTGCAGGTGTTAACGGGGTCCTCTGAACTCTTTCCTAAAACTGCTCTCGGCCTTTCTCCTATTCCACCTTTATTCCTCTCTATCACCAACTGATCTGCAGAAACACCCAAATAGTAACCAACAGATTTCTAAGACCCAGAGAGGGCAATAAAAACAGAGAAAAGAAACATCCACCCAACAAAGACAATCCAGATATTAACACCTACAACCACCTCAGTCATCCAAACTCCAGATGCCTAGACACCAGTAATATATATATATATATATATATATATATATATATATATATATATATTCATTAACATCTGAAACGACATGCCTGCATCAGAACCCTGTAAACCTACTACAGCAGAAATCCAGTAGAAACACAAAGCAAGACTTTAAAAATGCTATAATGAATATGTTCAAGAATATTAGAGAAGGCATGAACAAATTCATTAATGAAGTCTGTGAAAATAAATATGTGGAATGAAATACAAAAAGTGGAATGAAAAATTAAAAACAGTTCAAGACATGAAAGTAGAAATTGAATCACTAAAGAAAATCCAAACTGAAATAAAAACATAAATAAAAATTTAGAGAGCCAAATTAAAAAAAGAAAAACTCAGAGGTAAGAATCACCAACAGAGTATAAGATATAGAAGAAAGAATCTCAGGTATTAAAGATGAATGAAATGGATATCACAGTCAAAGAAAATATTAAGGCTAAAAAATTAAAAAAATCTGAGACAGTATGGAAATCTTAAATCTATAAAGTATAGGGATAGAGGAAAGAAGCCCACACAAAACAAAGGCACAGAAAATATTTTAACACACTTATAGAAGAAAATTTTCCTAATCTGCAGATGGAGGTCACAATCAAGAAACAAAAAGCTTACAGAACACCAAACAGACTGAACCAGGAAAGACATTCTCCATAACACATAATAATCAAAACACTAAACATACAGAGCAACAACACCAAAAAAGAAAAAAAAAAGATACAAAAAGATGTAAGGAAAAATGAGCAAGTAGCATATAAACGCATATCCACTAGAACAACATTTGATTTCTCAATGAAAACTCTAAAAGCCATAAATCCATAAGTCTAAATGCCACAAAAGATGTTCTACAAGTTCTAAAAGACCACAGTTGCCAGCCCAGGCTACCATACCCAGGAAAATTATCAGTCACAAAAGATGGAGAAGTAAAAACATTCCATTATAAAAACCAGATTCGAGCAGTATCTATCTACCAGTTCAGCTCTCCTAAAGACACTAGAAGCAAAACTTCAATTTGAAGATCTTAACTACACCCAAGAAAAATACAAGGAGTAAATAATTCCAGACCACCAAATCAAAAGAGGGGACCTTATACCATAACAATAAACTAACAAGAATCAATAAACAGCATGCATTGATTACTCTCAATATTAACTACCTCATTCCCTAATGAAAGGATGCAGATTAACTGACTGGATCAGAAAACAGAAACGGGATCAGTATTTCTGCTGTATCCAAGAAGTATGCCTTACTATCACTTGACACACTCACAGTAAAAGGATTTTAAAAGGTATTCCAAGTAAATAGAACCATAAAGCAAGCAGATGTAGCTATTTTAATATCTAGCAAAATAGATTTTATGCTAAGCTAACCAGAAGAGATGTGAAAGGACACTCCATACTCATCAAAGGAGAAATCCACCAAAAGGACATTCTAATTATGAACATTTTTGCACCAACACCAGGTCACTCAAGTTCATTTAAAAATACTGTTACGGATAAAATCACATATTGACCCTCACACACTAATAGTAGGAGACTTCAATATCCCACTCTCACCGAAAGACAAGTCGTGCAAACAGAAACTAAACAGAGAAATGCTAGAGTTGAATGAGGTAGCACTATTCCTAATATTCTGAGAAAATGCCAGATTGATTTCCAAAGTGGTTGTACAAGTTTACAATCCCACCAGAAACGGAGGAGGGTTCCCCTCTCTCCACAACCTCTACAACATGTGTTTTCACTTGAGTTTTTTATCTTAGCCATTCTGATGGGTGTAAGGTGAAATCCCAGGGTCATTTTGATTTGCATTTCCCTGAATACTAAGGATGTTGAGCATTTCTTTAAGTGTTTCTCTGCCATTCGTTATTCCTCTACTGAGAATTCTCTGTTTAGCTCTGTACTCCATTTTTTTTATTGGATTACTTGATTTGTTGCTGTTTAATTTCTTGAGTTCATTATATATTCTGGATATTAGTCCTCTGTCAGATATAGGGTTAGTAAAGATCCTTTCCCAATCTGCAGGCTGTCATTTTGTTCTGATGACAGTGTCCTTTGCTTTTTAGAAGCTTTTCAGTTTCATGATGTCCCATTTATTGATTGTTGATCTTAGAGCCTGTGCTGTTGGTGTTCTGTTCAGGAAGCTGTCTCCTGTGTCAATGAGTTCAAGGCTTTCCCCCCACCTTTTCTTCTAACAGATTTACTGCGTATGTTTTTATGTTGAGGTCTTTAATGATCAATCTTCATTCAGAAAGGCAAATGGGATAGACATCGGAAGAGGGAGAAAACAGGGAACAGGCCAGGAGCCACCACAGAGAGCCTCTGAAAAACTCTACCCAGCAGGGTATCAAAGCAAATGCTGAGGCTCATAGCCAACCTTTGGGCAGAGTTCAGGGAATCTTATGAAAGAAGGGGGAGATACAAAGCCCTGGAGAGGACAGGAGCTCCACAAGAAGAGCAACAGAACCACAAGAACTGGGCCCACTGGTCTTTTCTGAGACTGCTACTCCCACCAAGGACCATGCGTGGAGAGAACCTAGAACCCCTGCACAGATGTAGCCCATGGCAGCTCAATCTCCAAGTGGGTTCCCTAGTAAGGGGAACAGGAGCTGTCTCTGTCATGAACTCAGTGGCTGGCTCTTTGATCACCTCCATCTGAGGAAGCAGCAGCTTTAGCAGGCCACAGAGGAAGACAGTCAGTCCTGATGAGAGCTGATAGACTAAGGTCAGGTGGAAGGAGGAGGACCTCCCCTATCAGTGGACTGGGCATGGGAAGAGAAGAGGAAGGGAGGGCAGGATTTGGAGGGGATGAGGGAGGCTACAGCTGGGATACAAAGTGAATAAACTGGAAGGAAGGAAGGAAGGAAGGAAGGAAGGAAGGAAGGAAGGAAGGAAGGAAGGAAGGAAGGAAGGAAGGAAGGAAGGAAGGAAAGAAAGAAGGAAGGAAGGAAGGAAGGAAAGAAGGGAAAGAAAGAAAGGAAGGAAGGAAAGAAAAGGAAAAAGAAAAAGTTATTACCTAAAAAGAGTAAATTCAAGAAATAATAAAACTCAGGGATGAAATCAATGAAACAGAAACAAAAAATACAAAGAGTCAATGAAAGAATTTTTATTTGAGAAAATCAGTAAGGTTGACAAACCCTTAGTCAAATTAATTAAAAGACAGGGTGAAATGATTCAAATTAATAAAATTAGAGGCAAGAAGAGGAACATCACAATAGTCATTGAGGAAATTCAGAGAATCATAAGGACATATGAAAATGAGTACTCCACTAAGCTAGAAAACTTAAAACCTAAATACATTTCTTCATGTATGTGACCTACATAAGTTAAGTCAAAATCAGGTAAGCAAAGCTGGGCATGTTGGCACACAGCGAACCTCTGAGTTCAAGGCTACCCTCGTCTTCAGAACAAGTTTCAGGACAGCCAGGGCTAAATAGAGAAACTTTGTCTCAAAAAACAAACAAGAAGCGAAAAAGATAAGCAATTTAAAAAGTCCCATAACACTAGTGAAATTAAAAAAAAAACAGTAATTAAAAGTCTCCCACTCAAAAAAAAAAAAAGTCCAGGGCAAAATGAATTCAGTAAAAATTCTACCCGACCTTTAAAGAAGAATTAATGCACAAATTATTCCACAAAATAGAATCTAAAGGAATATGGCTCAATTTTTTTTACAGCTCTATAACTACCCTAATACCTAAGCCACACAAAGATCCAACAATGAAAGAAAATTACAGACCACTTTTCCTTATGAACATAGATGGAAAAATCTTCAATAAAATACTTGCAATCCAAATCCAAGAACACACCAAAAAGATTATCCACCATGATCAAGTAGGCTTAGATGGTTCAACATACAGAAATTGATAAATGTAATCCACCACATAAAGAAGCTGAAAAACCAAAACCACAGATCTAATTAGATTCAGAAAAGGCTCTAAATAAATCCAGCATCCCTTATGGTAAATGCCCTAGAGAAGGGGGCAATACAGAGACAGACCTCAACATAATTAGATAATTTACAGCAAGCCCACAGGTAACCTCAACCTAATCAGAGAGAAACTCAAGCATTTCCACTAAAATCAGGAACAAGGGGATGCCCCACTTTCTCCATACTTATTCAACAACTAGATACAACAGAAAAATGAACCTAGATACGATAGACAAATGAAAACTTAAAGTATCTTTATTTGCAGATGATGTGATTGTATGCATAAATTTCCCCAGGAAACTCCTACAGCTGATAAACATTTTCAGTAAAGTATCAGAATACAAAATTAATACTTCTTTACCAGTAGTCTTCCTAAATACCGATGGCAAATAGACTGAGAAATAAATCAAGGAAACAATACCTTTCACAAGAAAGAGAGAGAGAGAGAGAGAGAGAGAGAGAGAGAGAGAGAGAGAGAGAGAGAGAAATGCCTTAGGGACAATTCTACCAGAGCAAGTGAAAGATTTCTGTAATAAAAACTTTAAGCAAGCTGGAGAGATGGCTCAGAGGTTAAGGGTACTAGCTGTTCTTCCAAAGGTACTGAGTTCAATTCCCAGCAACCATACCATAGCTCATAACCATCTATAGTGAGATCTGGGGCCCTCTTCTGGTGTGTAGGCATACATGCAGGCAGAATACTGTGTGAATAATAAATAAATAAATCTCTTTAAAAAAAAAAACTTTAAGACAGTGAAAGAGTTGTCAGAGGATGGCAAGATCTCCCATGCTTATGGGACAGTAGGATAATATAGTAAAGATAGCCAGCCTGCCAAAGAAATATACAGATTCACTGTAATCCCTTCCAAAATTCCAACATAATTCAGAAAATAGGGGAACAATTTTCAACTTCATAAAGAAACACACACACAATAGCCAAAGCAATCCTGAATAATAAAAGAACCGTTGGATATATTGTCATCCCAGGCTTCAAGTTGCACTTCAGAGCTATGGTAATAAAACCAGCATAGATAGTATTGGCACAAAAACAGACACATTGATCAACTGAATCAAACTGAAGACCCAGGCATATGACCACACACCTGTGGATACTTGAATTTTGATGTAAAAAAAAAACAAAACAGAAATGCACACTAGAAAAAGACAGCATCTTCAACAAATGGTGCTGGCAAACTGGTTGACAGCAAGAAGGACACAAATAGATCCATATTTATCACCCTGACAAAATTCAGCTTGAAATGAACCAAGAGCCTCAACATAAAGCCAAATACACTGAATCTGATTTTTTAAAGAAATAAAATGGTAAATAGCCTTGAACTCACTGGCACAAAAAAAAATTTTTTTTAATCAGAACTCAATAACACAGGTACTAACTAATGGCACCTTGTGAAACTGGAAAGCATTTGTATGGCTAAAGACACTATTATTCAGATGAAGTTGTAAGCTACAGACTGGGAAAATATCTTTACCAATTTTACATATGATAGAGGACTAATACCTAAAATATATAGAGAACTAAAAAACTGGATAGAAAGAAAACAACCCAATTTTAAAATGATGATTATGTATAAGCAGAAAATTCTTAAAAGAATTTGGCTGAGAAATACTTAAAGAAATGTTCAACATCCTTAGTCATCAGGGAAACCAAAATCTACTTTGATCTTATATCTATCAGAATGGCGAAGATCAATAAAACAAGTCACAGCCCATGCTGGCAAGAACTGAGGTGTAGGGGGACCACTCCTCCATGCTGGCAAGAGTACAAATGTCTACAACTACTATAGAAATCATGTGCTGGTTCCTCAGAAAACTGGGAATCAATCTACATCAAGATCCTGCTACACCACTCTTGAATATAAACCCAAAGGACCCTGTGTTGTAATACAGAAACACTTGCTTTTCCATGTTCAGTATTGCTCTGTGTAGAGCCAGAACATGGAAACAGCCTAGATGCCTATCAATAGATGAATGGATAATGAAAATGGGGGGTTGCACAATAGAATATTACTCAGATGTTAAAAAATAATAATAATAATAAAATGGATGGATGGGGGAAGATAGAGAGGGTAATGGAGGAAATATGAGGAGGGGTAACTAACTCTAAGGGTCCTTTGAGGAGTCATCTGAAAACCTACTATAGTAGAAGCGTCTTAAACTACATACATATATGAATGGAATCTAAATGGAGTCACCAGATAATGGAGGAGACAAAGTCCCAATTAGACATCTTTCACCACCTACTGAAATCTCCAGTTTTAGGAATGAGTTACATCCACTTGGGTTGTTGGCTAAAGGAGCCCCATGATAAGCCCCAAACTTTCTGACTGTTTCCAAGGCTATTGCTTGCTCTCTAGAAGCTGATGATAAGGCCCTGTTGCTGAAGACAACACCTACATAACTCATTGAATATAGAGAAGTTGAGTTGGTGCCTAACTAGACACGTTACCCTTACTGACTAGTGTCTGTGATACTGGAAGATACTCTGTACCATATGGGAAGATAAAGATAAACACCAACCCAGCTACAAACCCTGTGATCTACAACAGTATCCCACCTGCGTGAGACACTGGTACAATAGTAGCGCAAAAGTTATGAGAGTAACCAACCACTATCCAATCAGATTTAAGGACCACTACATGAGATAAAACCCATGCCTGACACTGCCTGGGTAGCCAAGAACCTGAGACAAGATAGGCCATGGAACTAGGGGAAAATCAAATACTTTTGTTCTGCTAAACGAACATAGTAATAGTGTGACTCCTGTGATAACTATTCTTTTTGTCAACTTGACTACATCTGGAATTAACTAAAAATCCTAAAATGGAGGGCACACCTGTGAAGGATTTTTTTTTTTTCTTAATTTGAAGTAAGAAGATCCACTTCTAATTAGAAATTCCTTTAATCCAGACCTTTAGAGCTAGAAAAGTCCACCTCTAATCTGAGCCACACCTGCTGGAAGCCTATATAAGGACATAGAAGAAAGACATGGAAGAGAAGAGTTTTGCTCTTTGCCTGCTTGCCCTCACCTTGACATCAAGTCCATTTCTGATTTTTGTTCATTTGGATATTCTCTCTCCATCTTTTTTTCAGTCTTATTGTCTCAAAGATCCAACTCTTTGTTTCGTTGACTCTTAATATTGTTTACTTTGTTTCTATTTTATTGATTTCAGCCCTGAGTTTGATTATTTCTTGTCATCTACTCCTTTGGTGTGATTTCTTCTTTTTGTTCTAGAGAGTTTGGGTGTGCTGTTCAGTTGCTAGTATGAGGTCTTTCTGGGTGTTTGTTTGTTTGTTTACATAGGCACTTATTTCTATAAACTTGCCTCTTGGAAGCACTTTCATTGTGCCCCATAAGTTTGAGTATGATGTGTATTCATTTTCATTCAGTTCTAGAAAGTCTTTAATTTCTTTCTTAATTTTTGCCTTGACCCAGTTTTCATTCAATAGAGAGATGTTCAGTTCCCATGAGTTTGTGGGCTCTCTGTTGTTTCTGCTGTTGTTGATAACCAGCTTTAATCCATGGTGGTCTGATAGGATGCAGGGAGTTATTTCAATTTTCTTTCATCAGTTGAAACCTGCTTTGTGTTTGAGTATGTGTTCAATTTTGGAGAAAGCTCCACTGGGTGCAGAGAATGTATATTCTTTTGTGTCTGGATAAAATGTTCTGTAAATATCTGTTAGTTACATTTATATAACGTCTAGTTATAGCTCTAGTATTTTTCTGTTTAGTTTTTGTCTGGATGAACCAGTCTATAGGTGAGACTGTGGTGTGGAAGTCTTATGGGTCAGTGTGTGATTTAAGCTGTAATAATGTTTCATTCACAAACATTGGTGCCCTTATATTTGGAGCATAATGTTAAGAACTGAAATCTCCTCTTGGTGGATTTTTCCTTTTATGAGTATGTAGTATCCTTCCCTCTCTCTTCTGATTATTTTTGGTTTGAAGTCTATTTTGTTAGATACTAAAATGATGACAACAGCTTGTTTCTTTGTTCTATTTGCTTGGAATATCTTTTTCCAACCCTTGGCCCTGAGGTAATGTCTATCTTTGGTGGTGAAGTGTGTTTCTTGAATGCAGCAAAAAGGATGGCTCCTGTTTTTGCATCTGTTCTGTTAGTCTGTGTCTTTTTATTGAAGAATTAATACCATTGATATTGAGATATATCAATGACCAATGACTATTTATTACTGTTATTTTAGTGATGGTGATGGTAGTAATAGTAATGAGGTGTGCATGTTTCTTTGATTTTGTTGGTCTGGGATTATTTATCCCCTGTGTTTTCATTGTTGTAGTTAACCTCTTTAGGTTGGACTTTTTCCTTCTAAAATCCTCTTTAAGACTGGACTTATTTAAATTGGTTTATCATGAAATATCTTATTTTCTCCGACTATGATTGAAAGTTTTCTGGGAATAGCAGTCTGAGCTGGTATCTGTGGTCTCTTACAATCTGCAGGATATTTTCATACAGGCTGTTTCAATGTCTTTTTCTTGAGCTTCAGCTATGTTGGAACATTCAATGCCTGATAAGGTAGGGTTGCTGGACTCTGATGGAGACATATTGTCCTGGCTATTATTGTGTTTTGATGCTGATTTCTAAGCATTCAGGATTGGGATGATTATGGATATATATGATGATATCTGGATTTGACTCTGTTGGGTGAGTGTCTTATTCCTTGGTTTCTACTTCCTTCCTGGACTTTAGAACAGTGTGCTGGCTATGTGCTGCCTGATAGAAATTTTCTGTGGACCTATTTACCTGGCCTGATCACCTGGTATGTTCCCAGTGTGTGCTTGCAGTGTTGAAGACTGGGATAATAGGAATTGGAAAAAGGAAGTTTGGGCAAGAAGATCATTGTGATCCATGGGAGATAGGGTCAAAAAAGAAAGGAAGACCACAGCAAATTTTCTGCTATAGATCTGGGGATGAGAGTTGAAGGATTGGATCTGGAGAACAGAGGGAGAAATGAAGATCTGCTGTTAGCATATCTGGTTTTTAAAAAAACATTTTATGGTCATTCCTGCTTCATTAATTACCTTGACACATCATCTAGGAGATATCTGGATTGTCATCACCATATCTGTCAAGCTTAAGTTTTGGATTGCTGCCAAAACCAAGACCACTTGTTTTAAAACATGAATTATGTTAGTGCATTATAAACTACAAAGAATTTGGGCTAGCCTACCACTTTTAATTTAAGTAAGTACCCATTCATCTTATAAGGCAATTTGGTATTCTGTAAATGCTGTATCAAACACTGTACAATGAAAACTTTAAGCCACTGAAAAAAGAAGTTGGAGAAAGACAGAAAGACCTCCCACATTCATTGGTTGGTAAGATTAATATTGTGAAAATGTTCATCCTACCAAAATCAATCTGCAATTTCAATATAATTTTTAAAATTCCAATATGAATCTTCAGGGGAAAAAATTTAAAACAACCTTTTTTACTTTCATAATTACCTCTTCATTAGTACATGTTTAGTTTTTTCTTTACATGCATAAAGTTTAAAGAAAAAAACTACAAAAGTTGTTGACATTAAAAAAGTTACAGCAAAAGATAACTTCCATCATTTTGTCTTGTACAGGTTAAACAGGACAATCCATAGAAACCAATCACTATTTTCTTATCAGGGAAAACAATAAAACCTTTAACATATTAATAAATGCAAGCAAACATATAGTGCATGCCTTTTAATTTTATTTTGTCTGAAAGTTGCAAATTATTTTAATATCAATATTTACATCTCAAAAATTTATTCAAGTAGTTTAAGTAAATCTGCTCTAAGTTTATCCTGACATCCACATAAGGAATCTATTACCTCTATCTTCTGCCTTTCCCTTTTTCATTTTATTTATTTACTTTATCTACCCCAATTATGTTCTGTTTGTTTAAAACTAGTCTGTTTGTGTAGCTCCAACGAGGTTTATGTGCATGCATTCTAATTGTGCACACGTGTGTATTTTTATACTGGAAACTTAATTACCTTTATCATGTTTGTTTGAAGTGTTTTTTACTCAAATTCAAAAACTACACCGTGTTTTTAACACTTAAATAACATCACTTTTATGTCACCTACTCCTAAACAAAATTCAATATGTCAAATCTATTGTATTTTTCATGGGTTTGACAAAAATTTCAAGCTCTATTTTGATAATCAATTTTAATAGAAAAACAATCTTAAGTTCATATGAAAACACAAAAGACAAAACAATTCCAAATAACAATAGTTCTGATTGAGGTATCAATATCCATGATTTCAAGCTATATTACAGAACTATATAAATGAAAACACCATGGTACCGACATAAAAACACACTCATTGACCAATAGAATGCAACTGAAGGACCACATACAGACCCCAACTCATACACACACCTGATTTTTAGAAGGAAAAAACCTAACAATCCACACTGGAGAAAAGACAGCCTCTTCAAAAGAAATGGTGTTGGTCAAACTGGATAGCTAAACAAGGAAGACTTGAACCCAATCCTTATCTCTCACCCAGCACCATAAAAGTCAACTCCAAACAAATAAAGGACCACAACACAAGACCTGATACCCTAAATGTGACAATGTTATATGCTTGAACACACTGGCAGAAGAAAAGATCTTCTATTCAGATGCTGATAATGCAGACGTTAAGACCAGCAATTGATAAATGAGACCTCATGAAATTACAAAGTCCCCATACAGCAAATAACAACTGCAATCTAGTAAGAGGAAACCTACAAAAGTGGGGGGGGGGGAATCTTTATCAGCTACACATCAGACAGAGGGTTAATATTCAGAATATATAAAGATATTTAAAAATGAAGTACCAAGAACACAAACAGCATCAATCATCCCTAAAGACACCATTCTTGCAGTAGATGGGACTAACACAGAGACCCACACTGGACAATGTAAAGAGAGTGAGACTTTGGAGCATGGGCTTGAACATGATGTCTACATCAAAGCTCTTCTCTCAAGGCTCGGGGATCCATGGAGAAGAGGGGGTAGAAAGAGGGTAAGAACCAGAGTGATGGATGATTCCAAAGAAACAGCATCTTTCAGACACAGCAGGACAGGTGCACATTTGAACTCACAGACACTGCGGCAGCATGCCCAAGACCTGAACAGACTCAGCCAGACAACACCTCAGCATTGAAAAGGGGAAGTAGATGCAAAGTCCCATCCCAACCAAGAAACTATGTACAACTGATATTTGCTGGGAAAGCAAAAACCAGTTTTCTCTAAATCACTGGGTTTGTCAACCATACTCCAAGGCTGGCCCAACACAAAACTGATGCCATGGGGCTTTTTTGTAGGCTTTTTTGTTTCATTTTGTTTTGCTTTGGCATTTTTGTCTTATTGGTTTCTTGATAGTGTTGATGTTTGTTTGTTTGAGTTGGTTTTTGGAGATGACAGTAAGAGAAAAAGAACATGAAGTTGGGTAGGTAGGATCTGGAAGGAGTTAGGGAAGAAGAAAACATGATCAAAATATATTGTATGAAAAAATGATTTGTTTTCATATTTATGTGTATGGGTGTTTTGCCTGAATATTCATATGTGCATCATATGTAGAGGTCAGAAGAGGGCATCAGATCCCCTGGGACAGCAGTCAGATGCTTCTGCGCCACCATAACAGTGTTGGGAATTGAACTCCAGTCCTCTGCAAGAGCAACAAGTGCTCTTAACCACTGCAAACTTTTTAGCCCTAAAAAAAATTAATTAAAAAATAACCTACAAAAAAAGAAAAGAAATAACCCACCTAAAAATAGGACATGAGACTAAACAATGAATTCTTAAAAGATGAAACACACTTGACTGAGAAACTTTAAAAATAGTGTTCAATATCCTCAGTCATCAGGCAAATGCAAATTAAAAGTACTTTGATGTTTTATCTTGCCCTAGCCAAAATGACTAAGATTTAAAAAAAAAAATGATGACAATTCTAGAGTGTGTGTGGGAAAAGAGGAACACTTAATCATTGTTGCTGGGAGTGCAGACTGGAGTGACCACACTTGAAACCATTATGGAAGTTCTTCAAAAAGCTGAAAACGGACCTACCAATGACCCAGCTATTCAACTCAGGCATATAGTCAAGGGATTCTGGTCCTACGATAAAAATATTTGCCCATCCATATTCACTGCTGCTCTGTTCCCAATACTCAGGAACTGAACTAGGCCAGGTGTCCATTCCAGATGTCCATTAACTGGTGAATGGATGATGAAATGTCATTTACACAGTAGAATATCACTCATCTGTTAAGAAAAATGAGAGTGTGAGTTTCAGAGGTAAATGGATGGAGCTAAAAACATTCATTCTGAGGGAGGTAGCCAAGACCCAAAAAGACAGACATTTCATGCTTCCTCCCATTTGTGGGTGTTGGCTTTGACTCTTTAGATATGTTATTTCATCTGAAATATCCATAGATGTTAAGGAATTCACTAAAGGGCCACAAAGAGGAGAGAGAGAATGCGCTGGTACAAAGGGCTAACAAGAAACTGTGAAACAGGAAGGGATAAACCGCTGTGTGAGAGGACAGTTCAGGGTAGAAGATGGAAACAGAAAGGGATGGAACACTAAAAACTTTTCCAAAAAAGTCATGGGAACTACCGTACGGCACCTTAAGATGGCCCTGTCCGTGTACATAAAGAGATAAAATGCAGTTGTCCTATAATGTAACAACAATGTCTGTACTAGACAACACAGGCTAACAGGCAAATAGCCCAGTCCTGAGAATGAGACACTTCTTTTGCAGTTATTGTCCAGTAAATTCTCAGAATCCCCAAATATTACATATTATTTTCAATGTTCTTGACTATTGTCCAGAACTTACTGGCTAAGACTATCGCTGAAGGTGCCACATACTTGAGTCATAGAATCTGGAATCAAATCAGTACTACAGTGCAAGCATCATCCTACTGGCTAGCTTCCATTGTGCTGGAAGGTGCTATGCATGCTACCAGAGGGAAAAAAGTAATCACCAATCATACCAGATGATTGGTGTGTGAACCTTGTGAGCTACAGTAATGACTGGCTTGGCAAGACTTGCTCATTGGCACCATAGTGACACAGATCTTGTGGAGGTAACTAACCCCATTTTGATCAGATTTAAGGTCTGCTATGCAAGATGAAACCCATACCTGACACGATTATTGGGCCAAGAACCTATGGCTAAACCAATCATAGACTTTAGGTGAGAATATGCTACTATTATCCTACTAAATGGACTTATGTATTAAATCAATTCCTCATGGTTCATCGTTTCATCCATAGGTTAAAGCACATCTTTATGCTCATCACAAAACTTTGGTTTGTAGTAGGTGATGATTAACACAGAGACTCATATCTGGACAAGTGCAGAGAATAGAAGACTTTAGAATGTTCAGCCTCAAATGGAACATATATACTCTATTCCTACTCCAAATTGTAGAAGAGGAGACAGAAAGAGTATAGGAGCCAAAGATGGTAAACAATCATAAGGAAAAATTGGAGGGTCGCACAAGCCCAAGGACCTTGATCAGACTCTGCAAAAAGAGCAGAGAGATCTGGATACAGGCTGGACCTGGGAGATCACAGACGAGACTCCTACCAGAGCCTGGAGAGGAGTCACAGATGGACGACACAAGATGAAGATCCTGGGCTAGAACCCTAACTGAGATGAGACATGTAACTGGGCTGTGTGGAAAGACAGAACTGAGTCACACTCGTGGAGAGAGTTTGCAACTGTGGCTCCAAGCAGAGCCTGGAGGGCTGGAGTGGACAAGCAGCTGTGGCGGGAATTAGAGTCCTGGATCAGACTCAGCAAGAAGGTATGTGGATGCTTAAACTGGGGTGTTTATGTCCTTAAGATTATTATATCACTTATTTTTTAAGCACTCAGCAAATATTTAGTTTTCCTATATATGTGGACACATTATTAGATTTTGTCCGATGGATCAGAGTAACAAAATTAACTGAGAGGTTAGAATGGTGAATTATGTACAAAAATATTCTCTTCTGTAGTTTTACAAACACAGCAAATTAAAACTGATCAAATCTTCTAAAATTGTTGCATCTTAGAGTGGCTCAGAGGATTCTCTACCCTGAGCCCTAATGCCTGGGCCCAATTTTGAGCAACTTAGTGTTTGGTGACTTGTGTCTATTTTCCACAATGAGCCAAGCTGTTAATTAAACCCAGCGCAGCGTCTCCATGGCAATGACTTTGGCATCAGGAGACCCACTGAAGACCTTGTACTACCAAAAATGAAACAACTGCTATGGTCACTAGCTGGGACTGGGATATTCGGTTAATTAATATAAAAGGACGTGAGAAGGTTGATTACATTTGATTTTGGTCTGGGTCTCAGACTCTGGACCACAATTACATATCTCCCTCTGAGTAGCCAGCAGCCGACTTCACCTCACTTCAGTACATCCTTTCTTCTTCTAGAAGTTTATGTGCCTTCTGTCCTGTGGCCTCTGTGTCTCTCACCTTTCTCAGGAATAGAAAAAGGAAAAGGAAAGCTCATCCACGTGTAGCAGACACCTACCTTCGACCAGCACTATTAACACCGGGAAACAAGAATAAACATCTATTGCAAACAGCACATAGGTTTTCGTATCTCAGGTAAGAAACAGAGCAGGCTGATGAGGCCAACACAGAGCAGCACCAACAAGAAAAAAGCAAAACCACAGTTTCCAAACATTAGCCAGGAAATAGTTAACCTTAAAGTATAAATTTCAGACTGTTCTAAATTAACTTAATTGCTGCTCTGCCTAAGATTTCTTCATTCAATTCTTGTTTAAGCCGGCAAGTCACTTAGTAGCATTTTAACTGTAAGAAGTTAAGTAATAAACTTCCTGCAAAACTGAGAGGTGCTAGGTAAGATTTAAAAAAAAAAATTACACTACTTAACAAAGAGTTGATAATTCAGTAAAGGTACAAATAATTGTAGCTGAAGAGTGTAAGGAAACCCTGCTTTCTAGAAACACAAAACTACAGACAGGCAAAAACGCTGACTAACGCGTAGAGAACAGGTAGATGAATTATAAAGCACAAGAGAAACTGCTGTGTAAGAAGAGCCGTCTCCAACAGTCAGCACATACTGAGGAGCCACGTTCTCCCAAACACAGAGCAATCCGCACTGTTGCTGATGCGTTCCCTCCTGCTTCCTGGCCTTGCTATCATCCACTTCCCTGTCTGTCAGCAGCATCTGCTAGGCTAGATCCCTAATCACCCATTTAACGGCACTCATGTAACATTTACAGCTCTGGTTTCCTAAAGAGCCTTTTGAGTAAGTCGTGGGGATCAGCCAGTACTGTGAAGAACAATCTAAGCTTGTCCTACTGCTGCTGTTCTTAAACCGTGAGGAGTGCGAAAAGCACATCACTCTCAAATCTGCCAGCTATCACGCCACTGCCCCTTCTTGGTTATCAGTTCTTTGAGAGTTTCGTGCAATGCATATTGATTGTATTCAATCACTTCACCCCATTCATCCCCAAATCTATCTTCTCTTCTCAACTCATTCAACTCTGTCTTTTTTTTTTTTAACCTGTCAAATCCAGCTTCTGCTTCCCAAATACTCTTGGATGTGTGATCCACACTGGAAGGTGGGCAACCCACCAAGGGCCACACTCTTAAAGAAAACCAACTCTCCCTCTCCTAGCAGCTATTAATTGCCAATTCCTCCTTATCTAGGGGTGGGACTTCATGCTCGCCTCCCCTGTCTGTGCTGGAATTTTGTCTAGACAACAAGACAGCATCCTTTCCCTGTTCATGATGAAGCTATTCATAGAAAAGGACATCTGCTAAAATTTATCTGGACCCTGGCCGCAATGCATTAACTTTCAAAGTAGAATGGATGAGACAGTGTCTCAAAGCAAGTTTCTCAGATGCTCTTTTCTTTAATCAAGGAAGAGAGTGAGATGCTGGAAAAATGGTTCAGTGGTTAAGAGCACTGGTTGTTCTTCCGGAGGACCCAGGCACTCACATGGCAGCTCACAACTGTCTACACCTCCAGTTCCAGGGATCTGACACCTTTACACAGACTTACATGCAGGCCAAACATATAAATGCATATAAAATAAAAGTAAATAAATCTTTTTTTAAAGGGAGAATGAAAGAATATACTGTCCTCTTTGCTTTCTTCTCCCACAAAAGAGCCTCTTACACAAAATATAGCATAGTCTAACCCTAGTTCCATTAGCTTTGTGAGTAAACCTAAGTGGAGTCCTCAGCACCTATGATGTTCAAATTTCTCAAGTGAGATTACATAATAAACACTAACCCTGTTACATTGCTACAAGACAGATTCAAATATTAGTTAAGAAGATGATAACAGGGGGATAGGGAGGGAATGCGGGAGGGGGCTATGGCTGGGATACAAAGTACATAACCTGTGATTAATATAAAATAAAATAAAAATGTTATAATTAAAAAAGATGATAATAAAATTGAGTTTTATATTTTCTTTTCTGGAAACATCCCAAACAACATCGATTGGCTGATAGCCTTGGGGCAATATCTGCCGGATACTTGACTGAACTCATATTTGGGGGTTTTGATGTTGTTTACTTGTCCGTCTGACATTTTTCTTTCTTTCTTTGTTGAGACACAGTCTCACCACATAGCTCTGCATGGCTTTGAGCTGAAAGCTATCATTCTGCCTCTGCATCCCTAGTGTTGTGATCAAAGGTTGCCATGTCACCTACCTTTATTTGGGTGTTTTGTGAGCAGAAAGCTAAAATTGTATTTTTCATGTACAAAAATTATAGCTTAAAGTATGCACATATTATGAGGTCATTAATACAGATAACTAACATGCACCACTTCGTGAAGCTTCATTTTTATGATGAAAATAATAGTGTCAGCATTTCCCAAACTATAGTATGTTGACCCTTGCTGTGAGTTTATGGCCTCAACATGAAGCTTCTTGTAAGGAAATAGAAAAAAAATTGGAGAGAATATAATTTGTTGTCTCTCAGGCCTATCTACTTCTCTTTAGTAAGTGGTCTGCCTCCGTGTGTGTACACAGAGACACATTAAAGCACTTTATAATTCCAAATGGCCATTTAACATTAAGAAAATAGCTACATAGCTCAATCAAAATGTCTACAAGCTTAGTGCCCTTTATGAAGCTACTTGTTGTATTCTCAAGATATTTCAGGGAATTTTGTCTTGAAATATCTCTTAAAATGTCTATGATACTTATCTTACAATATTTACAGTTGTGTTCACTCTTATCTGAGAAAGGAATGTCAATTTACTTAATATTTATATTATAATATAACATATCATGTGATAAGCTATTACAGTTATTAGACAAATTGCTCCAGTCTTCAGAATACTATAATAATTTTATAATAATCTTATTATAACATAATCTTATAATAATTATAATACTATAATAGTCTTCCTTTACTATTGAAGTAAATACATAAAATGAAGACACACAATTCACAAAATACATGCTTAATAATTATAAACCATTCTGAAATGAGAAACCTCTAACTTGATATGCACATATG
>CM053744.1:21948203-21988251 GCA_028658305.1 Pachyuromys duprasi
TCCAACCAAGGACCATGTATGGATATAACCTAGAACCCCTGCTTGAATGTAGCAAATGGTAGCTCAATATCCAAGTGGGTACCCTAGTAAGGGGAACAGAGACTATTTTGGACATGAGCTCAATGGCTGGCTCTTCGACCTCCCCTCCCCCTGAGGGAGGAGCAGCCTTGCTAGGCCACAGAAGAGGACATTGCAGCCATTCCTGAAGAGACCTGATAAGCTAGAGTTAGATGGAAGGGGAGGAGGTCCTTCCTTATCAGTGGACTTGGAAAGGGGCAGGGAGAAGAGGGAGGAATGGGGAGATAGGAAGGGAATGCGGGAGGGGTCTATGGCTGGGATACAAAGTACATAACCTGTGATTAATATAAAATAAAAATGTCAATAAAATAAATAAAATGTCAATAGAAAAAAAAAGAACTGGAAAGAGGGCCCAGTCATTATCGCGACTGCTCTACAAGCACAGAGACCTAAATTCAGTCCCCAAACCCCACATGCTTGTAATTCCAGAGCGACAAAGACAGTTAAATCTCCTCCTAGGCCTCCTGGATAGCCAGCCTAGCCTACTTGGAGAGTTCAAAGCCAGTGGGAGACAGTGTCTCAAACAAGGTGGACAGTGCCAGAGTAATGACACCCAAAGTTGACCTCTGACCACCAAATGCGCTCGTATACACACCGACATATGTGCGTGCGCACCAACAAACCGGCTAAAAGTGTTTGGAGGTTGGGGAGCTGGAAGTGGTGGTGCACCTCAGTGGTAGAGCACTTATCTACCATGTGCTAAACCTTCGGGTCTACCCCAACATCAAATATATATAATTTTTTTTTTTTTGATGGTTCGGTCTGGAAAATGCCCGCCAAGAGAGCATGAGGGCCAGAGTGTCCACAGTACCCATGGAAACGAAAGGCTTGGCGGCACACATTTGTAATCCTAGCACTGAGCAGAGCATAGACAGACTACAGACGCAGCTCCCTGCCTGGCTAGTCTGGCCTTCTAGCAAACTGGCGTCCGACGCACCAGTCCTTTCTCCTCCTGACCGCCAGGGGATGCCAGCAGGCCATGACGCCTTCCACCCATCTTCTCTATGACCCCCGCTGCGGGCTAGATGACCCGGAAGCCGTGGTGTTGTAAGGGGTAGTGCTTCCAGGTGGGAGCGAGGTGACCCCGGCTGCAAAAGAGGGAAGGCAGAGTAGCCATGGGGGCGCACCTGGCCCGGCGCTATGTGGGGGACGCCTCGGTGGAGCCTGACCCCCTGAAGATGCCCACCTTCCCCCCGGAGTACGGCTTCCCGGGGCGCAAAGAGCGCGGTGAGCTCAGTGCGCAGGCGCGACCGCAGACCCAGCGGAACTTAGTGCTGTCTGTCTGCGGAGGGTCGGGTTGGGAGGGCACTGACCCACTTGAATCTGGAGGCTGTGTGGGCGTGGGTGGAGCAATGGGCAGAGGACAAGACAGCGGGAAAACGAGGCTGGGTCATGTTCTTTGCATCTCCATACAGTGTCACTCATATTTAGCTGCGTACAATAAATAAAACAAGTTCGGGGGGTGGGGCGGTCTTGCTGTGCGCTTGCCCTGTCCCGTGTGATGGTGCTGGGGATGGAACCCAAGGCCTTGTGTGTACTCGCACGGTTCTCGTTCTTCCTATGTGGGAAAACCACAGGCTTACAGAGTGATAGCTCTGGACAGGCCTAGTTTGGCACTTGGGATGCCCCAGGGAAGCAAATAGACGCTGACACTGACTTCAGGGAGTCCATTGGGCAAAGCCGCGTTTCCAGGCAGATCTGGGAAGAAAAACTTGAATGTGGAAACAGAGGCTAGAAAAGGCATGTGTGATGGGACCGATGAAGCTGGTTCCAAGGAGAGACAGGACCCTCACTTGTAAGCAAAGGAAAGACGTAAATTTGCTTTGCAAAAAGGTTGTGGTATAGGCTAGAAGATGGCTAGGTCAGTTTTCAGCCTACAGTCCCTTCATCACCTGACTGTAATCTGCTTTGCCCGTAATCATAATGTAGCAGCACTTCCTGCTTGGCTAAACCAAACCCCTGGCCAAACTCAGCTAGCTGTGCTGACCTAGCACAGGCCCATCTGCTCGGGGAGGCTAGCCTTCATGCTGCTGCAGCTCTTTACTGCCTCTCCTTCCATTAGCGTGCGCCTGTGAGGGAGCAGGAGCAGCGTCCCCTTCCGTATCCATGCATCCTCAGACTCCTCATTTCAAGTGACTTGCCCCTGGCCTGGCAGAGCCCCCATTCCAGGTGAACACCTGCTATATCCTTCACCCACCCTCTGCAGTGCAAGGACTCTGCTGCAGAGTCTCTCTTCAGTCTGCTGTCCGCACGCTGATACGATGCCTGCCGTGGTTATGACACATCCTCCTGGACCCAGGCACGGTGGTGGGTGACAGCAGCAATCCCCACAGGGACATCATGAGTTCCTTGGGTCCCTAGCAGTCTGTCTCACAAACAAGTGTAAAATCCCATTCTGGCCCCACCTTCTCAAGCTTCCCCCCTTAACTGAAGGGCTTCTCTCAAGGCTGCCCAGACCAGCCCCATCTGTATCACCAAGCTCTTACTGTCTTTCCTTAGTTCTACCTTAGTCACCTCCACCTCTGACTGATTTCTTTCTCAGCTCCCTGTTGGGAGACCTGGAAACTTAGGCCTCCTCTGTTCTGTCCTGGAGGCAGCTCCCAACCGCCCAGTTTATCTCCAAGGGAAGCCTTAACCCTGAACTTATGAATGGCATTGCTGACTTTTGTTTTCTTTTACTGCTGTTGGTTTTAGGGCTTTGTTGGTGTGTGTGTGTTGGCCAGAAGTCAGCATTCAGAGTGTCTTCCTCAATTCACTGTCCACCTTTTTTCCCCAGAACCCCACTCCACCCGCTGCCACCTTAATTTTTGAGAAAACATTTCACTATGTAGCACAGGCTGGCTTCAAACTCCAGGTCCCCTCTCTCAGCCTCTTGAGTACTGAGATTACAGGAGTAAGCCGACAGGTCCAGCCTGAATTTGCTTTTGAGACAGGATCTTGTTACATAGCACAGGCTAGCCTCAAACTTAAAGTCCTCGTACCTCAGGCTCCAGAGTGCTGAGATTACTGGTATGCACTCCTCTGCCTCAATAGCTGTCACGTACTCTGTAGTCTCAGAGCTCTGTCCTCCCCGTAGGCCTTCCCATCCTAACCTTACCAAGTTAGGGGACAGTTCTACTTTCCTTGTGCTTAGGTCAAAACCCAGGAGGTGGGAAAGGTCCTGACACTAGTCCTGTTGCCTCAAGGCCTCAGCACCCACCCAAGCTGGAATGCCCTTGCCACAGGCATCTGCCTAGCTCATCCCCTGCCTTCTCTTGGCCCCCTTTCCAGCACAGCGTATCCCTAGGTTGTTTTGCTTTTTCCTCCATAGTCAGGCTGCCAGCCATTCAATGACTGTTCTGCCTGCTTTGTCTCCCTCTGAAGATGGGTACCATCTATCTGCCTGGCTCCTGCTATATTGCTCCAGCTTAGGAGGCAGCAGTATGCTTCAGAAGGCTTGCTGCTGGCCTCTCTGGTGAACCAGAAATGAAAGGCAGAGCTCCAGGTTGAGCGGCTCCAGCAAGAGCCTGCCTCCTTGGGCCTGGAGTACAGGGGTGTAGAGGGACTGAGTTGGCCTCATCAGCCAACTGAGGCAGCAGCTGTCGGAGGTGTGAGTTAGGCCCTACACGACTGTAGAGAAACAGGTGGCTACTGTTGGGACTTGAGATCCAGGGAGAGGGCAACAAGGAAGGCAGAGAAAACCTATCCTGGTGACAGGTAGCCCTGTTGAGTCACATCTGGGCACCAGGTTAGAAGCCCATAAGGGGTATAAGGACGTGAGCCTACATGAAAAAGAGGGTGGTAGCTGGAGGCAGAGTGGGAGACAGCAGCTGAGGAAGGACAGCAGCTGACTGGAATGTGATGTGGTCACACAGTGCTGAGGATTTCCCAAGGCTTCACACGTGCTAGGCAAGTACCCTACCACTGACTTACACGCCAACTGTTTTCTCTATTTTTCTTTTAAGATTCATTTTATTTTCTTGATTATGTGTCTGTATAGATATTTGGCCATAAGAGTTCAAGTGCCAGATGAGGCCAGAGAAGGCACTGGATCCCCTGGAGCTGGAGTTAGAGACAGTAGTTGTGAGCTGCCCAACATGGTTTTGAAAATAAAACCCCAGTTCTCTGCAAGTGCGGTATATGCGTCTAACTGCTGAGCCATCTCAGCCAATTTGTTTGGTTTGGTTTAAGACAGGGTGTTCTGCGTAGTCCTGGCTGTCCTAGAACTCACCCTGTAGACCGGACCGGCCTCAAACTCAAATCTACCTGCCTCTACTTCCCAAGTGCTGAGATTGAAGGCATGCTGCAGCATCACCGCCTCTAATGGAACATGTTTTAATGCAATGAAGTGGGGCTAGGACCAAGGCACGGGTGGAGAGGAGGTAGGCCAGCAGACCAACAAGATCAGGTCCTGTTAGCAAACCAAGTATGTCAGTGTGGGACAAGTGGGTACAGGCTGGGGTGTTCCTATTCCTAACCACCTCCTGAAGGGTCTGGTTTTGCCAATGGTAGGACATCCCAGCCCAGAGCTAGGTCATCTACCTGAGGCTCACACTTCAGTAAACACACATTTATGTTGACATCAGACCTCACACAATGACAGTTCCACAGTCCTATAAGCTAGTGAAGGGCCATCTTAGTTTGTGTAAGCACGTTATGCTGGTCACACTGGCACCATCTCGTGATGCATTGCTGAGATGCTACCACAGCTCTGTTGGCTTAATTGACGGCCAGGCTGCTTCCATGCTGGGCCTGGCATCTTTCTGTACTGAGGAAGCAGGGGCTGAGAGGCCCCATGTGGCTGAGGGGCTGAGGTTCTGAGCCTCAGCTCTATTGGGGCTTTTTGGAAGGCAGAATCTCTAGAGGAAGAGACACAAGAGCCCTCTTTCTGCTTAGGACAAAGGGTACAAGGAGCCACCCTTCTGTCAGGGTGTGGCCATAATCCAACTGGGTTCTGCTGAACCAATGAGGGGCACCCTGGTGTGTGGCTTCCAATTGTGCCAGGTGCACACCGGGGTCCGGTGGAGTTGGGGACTGGCTGCAGTGCTGAGCCTCACCACTCCCCACAGTGATGGTGGCCACGCAGCAGGAGATGAGCGATGCCCGGCTGACACTGGAGCAGCGTGACTACTGTGCCCACTACCTCATCCGGCTGCTGAAGTGCAAGCGGGACAGCTTCCCCAACTTCCTGGCCTGCAAGCATGAGCAGCATGACTGGGACTACTGCGAGCACCTAGAGTGAGCCTGCCCTACACCCGCCCACACCACAGCCGCCTGGGAGAGGGGCAGATTTAGAACCCCACCGGGAGGCCTCACCCCTCGCTAGGGCTTCCTGGTGGCTGGGAATGGTATTGGGGCCAGGGCCTGTGGCACTGAGACCCTGTCTGTTCTGCCCACAGCTATGTGAAGCGCATGAAGGAGTTTGAACGCGAGCGGCGACTGCTCCAGCGGAAGAAGCGGAGGGACGAGAAGGCGGCACGGATAGCCCGAGGCCATGGAGATGGAGAGGTGGGCCCTGAGGTGGCCCTGTAGGGGTTAACCACCAGCCTGTGGACCTACCAGTGAAATAAAAGCCTTGGATCACCTGCCTAACTGTATCTGTACTGCCTCAAGGGTGGGAAGGAATGGTGTGGTCCCTGTACCCCTAAAGAACACAACGCCAGTGGGTAAGCCAGTTTTATTGTTACCGCTGGAGAGCCATGGCCACAGCAGGACAGTGGGGCAGTGGATGGAGAGCGTTACTTGGCTGAGCCCATGAGGAGCTGCTCAGAGCAGGAAGGGGATAATGGGCATGCGCAGGGGCGGGTAGTCACGGAACTCCTTCAGGTAGCTGCGATGCTTGCCCTTGGCCCAGATAGTCATCTGGGTGAAGCCCACCAGGGAGAAGAGGGCCACTGTGGATAGAAAGGGTTATCAGAATGAGGGTGTCTAGCTGGAAGAGCAGGGCACTGCACAGGAACAGGGACTCACCTGGGACACACTGCGTCATGATGGCAAAGCCAATCCAGGACCCTACCTGTGGACAGCACAAGCAGGGTGAGGACACGGAAAAGACCCAGCATCACATATGTTCCCAGAAAAGGAAGGCTGCAGCCTCACCAAAGTCAAGCTTTATTCCTCCCCACAACCCATTGCTACACTTTACCTCATGAAGGACCTTAAACTCGGGAAGAAAAAGGCAGTTTCTCACCTCGTAAGTATAGTTGGGACAGGACACCAACAGAAACAGCCAGGTGAAAGGGTTCTTGGTGGGATATGGAATCTTCCTGGTTTTGGACCCTGGCATGCAAGACAAGGGTAAGTCACCATCACCCAGCTCATCCAGTCCAAGCCTCAGCCCCAGCAGGCCACTCACCAGCCGGCCGAAGGTCCCGAAGAGCCATGTGAATGGAGAAGTTGCCAAGCTGACAGATCTGTCCAGGAGAGACACTGTCAGTCCAGAACTCCTAGCCTCACCCACCCCAGCCGCCACACCTCACCACCCTTGGTCGCTGCCCCAGCCTCTTTACCACAAAAACGACCAGCGCCAGCTTCACCTGCTGAACTCCATAGGCTGCAGAAAAAGCAGGAGGAGCCATAAGAGGGAGGCTCGTGCTGGGGGTCATCTGGGGTAAGGGCGCTGCCTGGGCCCACTTACTAGGGGGTGTGTAGAGAGGGTGGTTGATGTAATAGGCCATCCACGCAGCAAAGCCCCAATAGTAGGTGCAGTTCTGAAAGAGAGCAGAGCGGTCGACGTAGGGCAGGAGGGTGCTGCTGGTGGGCAGAGCAGGAAGGGTAGGAAGCTCACCTTGAAGATGTTCCGCAGGGGCATGGTTCCGTGAGAGAAGCGGTGCACGAAGAGGGTCTCCAGCAGGCGCTTGATGTAGTGGAATGAGTGGCACATGCAGGCGAGGCTAGGGGGGTAGTCAGCTCAGCTGGGGCTAGTCCAGCCCTCCACCCCACCCACCCACCTTTGCCCAGGCCCCACTCACTGCACGACTGTGTGCCGACTGGAGGTGAAGTCGTATTTGTGGCCATAAATGAAGGGTACCCGGAAGTAGAAGAGCAGGTAGATGAAAAGGGGCCCAGCATACTCAGTCAGGAAGACCTGGGAAGACCCAAAGACATGGTGAGTAGCCCCAGGATGGCTGAAGGCTAGAAGCAGGGAAGGAGGCAGCGCTCACCGTCACCCAGCTGATCTGGGCCCCCAGGTCCCGGAAGTAGAGTGTGGCTGTGGTGCCCACAGGCAGCTTCTGTAAGACATCTTCATCCTTCAAGGACTTTCCCTCTAGGAGATCAGTCAGTATTTGGTTACTGCCCTGGTTTCCTGACCTCAAGAGCCCAAGGGAAAGCCTACTGGACAGCTGTACTCACTGGGGTCCAGGCGGAGGGACTGGCGGGCAGGATACCACTGCGGGTCTGCCAGGAAAAGGTGACGGGTTGCAGCACCTGGTCTGACAAGGTCCAGCCTGCCCACCCTCCTAACTTGGAATGCTTCTCAAGGCTCCCAAAATCTGGGACTCCCATCTCCTCCCACCCTGCGCAAGGACAGGCAGCAAGACGGGATTTTTATCCTTTGATAGCCCAAGAGCATTCCTGTCAGTGGCCACACAGGGGCAGCCTGCCCAGTCAGCTGGGCCCCACAGGGTGTTTCACAGGGTGCTGACAGGCTAGCTCTACAAACCCCTGAGAAAGAGGCATATGGACCCATGCCCCAACCAGAGGGGTGGCAAGATTGGGGATAGGTGTGTCAGGGGCTCGGACTCACGAGTCTTGGTGAAAAGGTTCTTGATTTCAGCAACAGTGGCCTGAGGCTCCACCTGAGAGAACAAAGTATCAGCCCTGAGGGAACCAGACCCAGGATGGGGGAGGGCAGCCAGGCACGGGCAGGTCAGAACCAAGCTGGCTGACTTCAGTGGGGTACATATCTGTCCTCCTTTCCAGACACAGGGCCCTTCCAGGCTGCCTTGTCCTTCCGCTACCAGCAGCCAGTTTCCAGACCCATGCAGTGGTTCTCAACTTCCCTAATGCTGCGACCCTTTAATACAGTTCCTCTGGTTCGGTGACCACCCCCCCAGCCATAAAATTATTTCACTGCTACTTCATAACTGCAAGTTTGCTACTGTTATGGATCATAATGTAAATATCTGAAATATAGGATATCTGATATGCAACAACCCCCAATTGGGTCGCAACCCACAGGTTGAGAACTGCTGTTCTAGATGACGGTAATAACCCTTGCGTACCCTCTGAAGGACAGGAGTGGAGCACCAACCCAAGGGGGCTACGAGGAAGAGGGGGCCCTGGCACTTCACCCCCAGGGTCGCAGTCCTACCTTGTCCAGGAAACACAGCTTCTCCCTCGTCTTTGCATCCCGAATCTCCACCTCAAAGAAGAGAACCGCCTTTTTATGTTTCTTGGCCGCCGTGTGGGGCATGGGCATGGGCAGGCCATCGAGGCCTTGGTGGGCCTCTTTGGCCGCCACGCTCAAGCTGATATCCATGCCGCCGCCAGCCCCACTGCTCTGTCTACCAGGCTGTGGTGCCCACTGCCAGCCACCAGCCCCCACCTCCGACCTCCCCTCACAAAGCTGCTCTGAGCTGGGCTGGGCAGCATGATCAAATTCTGCCGCGGTGCTGGAAGGGAGCCTGTGTCTGACCAGGCCCAGCCAGCTTCAGTGCCAGGTGTAACCTGAGTGGCACCAGGGCCTGGCCCAGCTAAATATAAAACCATCCCAGCCAGAGTCCCCCACAAGAGCCACACCACACCACAGTCCTCCCCTGGGGGCTATCCTCAAAAGAGCAGTTGAGTGACACAGGCCCTCAAAAGTGCCAGGGGCAAGAAAATCCCCCAGAGAAGGGGAAAAGCCCACAGCCAGTGGCAAGTGTGGTGAGTACAGCCCCAGAGCCCAGCTCTGGCTGGCAGGTTCCTAAGCCTGGAGAAATGCCAGCTATTTAGAGAATCCGTGAGACAGATCATCCATTTCCACTTCTAAGCTGTAAGGGACATTGGATTATTTCCCTTGTGCATTTATGTTCCCAGGGAGGTGACAAATTCCAGAGTTATTGGTGCAGAGTACCTATCCCTAAGTGTGGAGAGGAAGCAGTCAGCAAGGCCCTCCACCTCTTTCTTTACCTACCTCATTTTTCACCAGGTTCAAAACCCCTGCATGGTAGTCTACCACATCAGGCCAACCTCAATGTGTTCACTCATGGATAAGCCCTCCAAAACCCTCAACACAAAACCCAGGCCAGCCTGGACCACTGGGCTCCACAGCCCCCAAAGGACAAATCCCCAGGCTGGGGTGGAAAGCGGTGCACAGGGGCAGAACAAGGAGGCAGGAGCCCCAGGGGAGCTGAGCCATCTGCCCCAGAAGGTCAGAGAAGACTACTGGCATGTTCAGCTCAGCCCATGCTGGCTGAGAGAGGCCTAAGGGCTGTGGGGATCTGTCAGTTCTCATCCTGAAGGAGGGGGCATCACAGGCCAGAGAAGCTGCCCACTGCCACCCACATGGTCCTAACAGCAGAGGCCAAGGCAAAATCCCAGGGCCCATCCTCAGCCCTGGCCTGCAGTCCCAGGGCTGCTAGGGGTCCCTGAGAGGGCGTGCAGGGAGCAATATGATACTGGCATAGGGAAAGTATGTGCAAGTGTGGATGTGTGCACGTACAGGTAGGGAGGCCCCAAGGAGGTGACCCTACACAGTGAGTCAGCTCCGCAGGGCCTAGACCTGAGTTCAGAGCACGGCTCCTCTGCCAGAGAGTGACACCCAGGCCTGCTTGCCCACCGACGCCAGAGCCTACATTATGGACACAGCACAAGAGAAAGCAGAAATCACCTACTGTCATCAGGACGCCCTGCCTTACCCTGAGGCCTGAGGGGCAAACGACAGAATCCACACAAGGATAATCAATACCACGCTAAGCGGTCATACACTGGAACCCCACTTAAGAGAAATGAGAGGGGATGAGTTCATGAAGAATGTACTAGAAGGGGCTAGGTGGCAGCGATCTAGGCTGCAGATATATTAATAGTTGCTGGGCCCCATGAGCACTGTCCACATGCTCAGAGTCCATGTGAATCACGGGAGGGCGGCACAATGTCCACTGAGAGAGAAGGCCATGGAGTTCCTGCTGAACCACTCAATAGCTTAAAATACAACCAGCCCCTCTCCCTACTGGGCCAGCTGCCGGGGAGGGCTGAAACCCTACCCTCTCCCCCAGCCAGGGCTCAGCAACAAGGCCAGATGCCCTGGGGCACCAACTGGCTACAAGTGGACAGCAGAAAAGCAGCATGGAGAGGGGCCACGCTGGAGAGAAGCTGCCTGAGCCAGAGGTGAGTCAGGGGCCTCCCACATCCTGCCCAAGCCCCAGACCTCCACAGCCATCTTCTCCCAGGCAGAGGTCGAAAAGGCCCACTGGGCCAAAGGCCATTCTTGCTGCAATTTTTACAACTATGTAAGCTTCTGGAAGTATTTCAAAATCAATTAAAAGCTATGTTAGATGTAGCAAGGAGGTTGGCTGGGTGAAAGAAACCTGACTTTCAGGCTCAGAGTGCTCAGGACCGGACCAGGACAGACAGAAAAGTAGCCTGCTGGTAGGCTGAGGTTGGGGGCAGAGGAATTGCCAAAGGATACCCACTCTTTTTGGGAGGTGCAAAGGTATCAATCACAGAGGTGGGGCTGCACAATGACATGGGATGAAATCCACTAGATTGTGTACTTTTTTGGGGGGGAGGGCAGATGACGGGTATCACTCAGGGTCAGGGTCTGATTCCGTTAGACCAGGATGGCCTGAAGCTCTAAAACGCTCCTGTCTGTTTCCCAAGTGCTGGGAAATCAGTTGTCTACTGCACCCAGCACAGTTGTGTACTTTTAGTTAGTTAAGAGAACTGCACTACAAAAGCTGTAGCATTGAGGGATTGTGTGGACTCCCACATTACAAGGCAGATCTAGTGGCTCTGGATTACACCCCAGCCCTAACAGGTAACAGACAGGCAAAGCGTCCACCAAAAAAGGAAAAAACAAAACAGCTCTAGGGAACAGGTGGGGTCTCCCCTCTCTTAGAGACCGAGGGGAGACCAATGTGCACCTCTTAGACCTTGGTTCCCACTGCCCTCCTCCTCAACCGCTGCCACCTCCATCCTTGCCCTGTACTTTTTCCACACAGTGAGGCTAGCCTAGAGCAAAGGCCGGTAGGGCACGTAGGGCTAGAGTCAGAGGGCACAGATGGCTACTAAAAGATGCCACAGCCAGGGGGCTCCTGAACCCTGAGGGTGGGAAGCCAGCAAGCTCTGCCCCTCCTGGGGAGAAAGCAGCACAGCTGAGCTAAGGAAGGGAACCCTACAATAAGACAGATCCGTATCTACAGAAGGATGGCCCATGATGGGGAACCCAAGTCCACAGGCTTGGGGGATATGGGGACTCTGTTGATGAAAGCACAATGGACAGGGTCAAAGACAAGTACAAGGGCAGGAGCCCTGGCACAGAGCACACGTGCTGGTTCTGCGATGACAGTTCCTCTAGTCTGTGAAGAATTCTCACCCACAGGCTGAGATAACAAGGCTCAGCCCAGCCAACAGCAACTCCTACTAGCCCAAGGTCAAGGACATCAAAACACAGAGGCAGAAGAAGCCCACCCTAGAAATGGGAGGGTAGGGGCTGGCCTTGGCAAAATCAAGGTTGCTGCAATAGAGAGGCTCCTGTTCCTTGTTCTAAGGCTCAAAAGCAGCACTCTTGTGGTTGTTCCAGCCTGGCAGGACAGCAAAAAAAGAAACTATCACTGTTACAGGGCTCCTACCTCCCTCCTCAGACTACTGGGCACAGCTCATCACCAGTTTTAAAACAGCAACCCCACAAGGCATGATGGCAAATGCTTGGGATCCCAGTATCAGCAGATTGACTCAGGATCAGTTCACAGACAACCCTAGCAACATACCAAGTTTGAGACCAACCTGAGCTATGCAAGACCCTATCTCAAAAAAGACTACAATAGTACTCTAGCTACTGACTGATACACTGTCCCTCTGCCTTTGCAGCATGCTCAATAAACTGTTGTTTTAGATACAGAGAGAGAGAGAGAAGTAAGAGAGACCCAGGAATCCTTCCACCTGTCCTAGGCCTGGCTGTTTTGTAGCACCACAGTGGTCCCAGGTAGATCCCAGCTCAGTACTAACCCTAGGGAAAAGGTTACCAGGATCTAGCCAAGGTCCCCTCCTAGTCCCCCCTGGCCGCTCCTTCACCTCCCCAGGGTCTTGCTCTGCTGCCAAACCACACCATATATCAGCCATCTGATGTAAGAGCCGCCTGCTCCCCGGGAGCTTCTGAGCCTACACAGCACTCTAGGCTGCCAGGCTTCACAATCCTGGTTCTGAGGCACCCACAACTGAGAAAATGGATCAGCTCACCAGGCTCTAGCCCCCACAGAAATTGGGGTGTCCACCAATGGTGACCCAGAGCTGATTGAGGTGGCAACACATATTCTCTGAACACTAAGCTTTAAAAAAGACCACTTCCTCTCTGTGTAGCCCCTGATGGGCAAGCCACTTCCTCAGCTGTGTGGGGGTGGAAAGGGGGGGGCTCTTTCCAACTGCCAATTAGAGATAACAATTAGAATTAGAGACAACAAAAAAAGAAAGGGAGGGTGAGAGGGAAAGAGGAAAGGAGGGAAGGAAGGAAGGAGCACATGAACATTTAAACATCTCCCATCTAGATTAAATGCTACCAAAAGTAAACCCTGGGCCAGGCATGGTGGCACGTGCCTATAATCCCAGCACTGGGAGGTGAAGGCAGGAGGATCAGAACATGGGAGGCCAGCCTTGACTTGGCCTTTGTTACAAACCAAGATTTTGTCTCAGAAAAAAGAAAAGAGAAAAAGCACAAGAATATCATACAAATGGACTGACTGTGGCAGATGTGCAAGAGAACCAGCCAGGCGCTGGCTGGGCACCCAGGCCCCTTGACTGCAACCTTGACTGCATCCATTAAGGGACCCAAGGTCAGAGGGCTGACAGGATTATACCCCACCCAGCTGGTGGCAGTGAGCCTGAACACAAACAAGAGGCCATGTGGGAGGAGAAGGAAAGGGGGCCATGAAAGCCAGCGGAGGCGACAATACTTTCCATTGTCCCCTTGTGCCAACAGGTGGAAGGATAGCCAGCAAAGACAGTCCCAGCCATTATGGTCAAGCAGACAGCTGGGGTGCAGGACCAAAAGACAGCCACTAACCTCACTCTCCCACGCACCAGCAGAGACCTTAGGGAGCCACCGTCTACCTGGCTGCCTCCCTACACTACCCTCTCCAGGCCTGGGTACTGCTCTAAGTACCCAGCACTACCAAGCCTTTCTCCCAATTCCAGCCTCTGCCGAGGGGGCAGGGGCAAAGGGAAGTACAAACAGCGTGTTTTGACACCAAGAGCTGAGGGAAACCAGGATGGGGAAGTAGAGAACAAGGACAGAGGGGCAGCTGGGCAGGGTGGCACACGCTAGTAGTCCTAGCCCTCAGGAAGTGACGGCAGGAGAAGCACCATCAGGCCTACATAGTTCCAGGGTGGTCACAGAGAACCTAGCTCAAAAATAAGGACAAATAAAGTAAAAAATAAGGTAAAGGAGCCAGGAGCTGTGGCGCACGCCTGTAATCCCAGCACTCTGTGAGTTCACACCAGCCTGATCTACAAAATGAGTCCAAGACAGACAAAGCTACCCAGAGAAACCCTGTCTCAAAAAAAAAAAAGAAAAAAAAAAAAAAAAACGAAGTAAAGGAATGAAAAGGCTAAGACAGACCCTCCCTGAGGAAAAACTGAGCAAAAGGCCCTAGGTGAGGGACACAGCCATTCACAGCCATTCACTCATCTCGGGGAAAGAATTTCTGACAGAGGCAACAGCAAATACAAAGGCCCTAAGGCTTCAGGGTACCCAGCATGCCTGAGGCCAGCATGAGAAAGAATGGGAGGCCAGAGCAGGGGACCTGTGCCTCCAAGGGGAGGATATTGGCTTTTGCCTGGGCTCAGGCGGGAGTCACAGAGGGCTCCTGAGCAGAGAAGGGACACAGGCTCATTCAAATGCTCGCAGGCACCAGTGCTAATGGTACAGTCTGAGGGACAAGGCTGAGGCTCCTGACCAAGATAGTGAGAGACTAGAGAGAATAAGCAATGGTTGAATTTTGGACAATAAGTGGAAGCAACAGACCCCAAGATGGTCTGAAAGTGGGAATGAAGGAGCAAGACTCTCTGATCTGCTGAGCCCACTAGGAAGCAGCAGCCCCATCAAGGCCAGGCTGGAAGGGTGGGATTCGCAAAGTCTGTATGAACACATCACAAATGTGGGTGCCTGCCCTGCTGCTCCAACGCCCTCTGCCTATAAGCAAGACCATAGCTGTAGAGTTCATGTAACAGGCCAGCTTGGTGCCTCCCACCAACCTACTAGTCAGCCACCAAGACATCTAGAACTCTGGGTATTCCACTATGAGACCTGCCCAATGACTCTAGGTGTAGACACTGGCAAACAGTTAGAACCCTGCCCAGACAACTGCTTCACAAATGCCTCTCCTTTCATGCCCCCAGTAGCCTGAGGAAGCAGGAACTGTTTAAGTGTCTTAGTTACTTCTCTACTGCTGCAATAAGACATCATGACCAAGACTTTCTTACAAAACAAGGCACTTAATTTGGGGGTCATGGTTCGAGAGGGTTAGAATCCATGACCATCACGGCATGGAACATGGCAACAGGCAAGCAGGCATGGTGCTGGAGTAGTGGCTGACAGTTCACATCTTGAGACTACAACCACAAGGCAGAGACAGCACCTGTGAATGATGTGGACTTCTGAATGCCCAAAGCCCACCCCAACAAGGCCACACCTCCTGATCCTTCCCAAACAGTTCTACCAAATGGGGACCACATATTAAAATATGTAAGTCAATGGGGGCCACTGTTATTCAAACCACCACAAGAGACACCATGTTCATGTCCCAGATGAGGAAGCAAGGAGTACAAACTGAGCAGTGCACCTAAGAGTGAATGCCTGAGCCAGGATGTCAGCCTTATACAAGTTCAGCGCCAACCATGAGTTCACATGATGTAGACAGCAAGACACCACTCCCACAGGCTCTCAGCCCTGGCACAGCTCTGGACAGCCCAGCACAGGCACAAAGTGAGCATCTCCATGCGGCAGAGCAGCATGCTTCCTCCACTCACTGCTACCAGAAGCCCAGGTAAAGGTTCAGAGCCCCTCTGCTCCTGCAGGCAGCTACTGCAAGCACTCACAAGGCCTAAGGGCATATGTGTTCTTCTTAGGGACACTGCAGAGCCCAGATCTAAGCACAGTACAGGCAGCTTACCAGTTACAGACACACAGCTTCCCCATGTCCACCTGAGACGCCAGCTCAATGTCTTTGGCTACCATTCCCTTTTACTTTCCAGAAATACCCAGTAACCCTAACAGTGTTATGATAGCTGGTGACTTGGTCCCAGCTGCCAGAACCCCAGCACAGACTGCACCTGCTCCAGCCCAAATCTGTCCTTCCCCATTGGCCTTGGCATCTGACTTCATTCTCCATGGAGCACCAGGGGCAAGGGAACAGGGCTTTCACAAGCCAGTGTCTATAGGGGAAGCAATGGGAACAGGCTATTCAGGGTAGGAACAGCAAATACTGGCCACCTACACTTGGCCTGTGACCAGGTTACTTGGTCTCCAGTCCCTGTTGTAACATGACAGAAGTCAAAGTTCTGAACTCATTTTGTAGACCAGGTTGGCCTCGAACTTGCAGAGATATGCCTGCCTCTACCTCTGCCTCTCATGTCCTGGGATTACAGGTGTGCACCATCACCAAGTGGCTCCAGTCTCCATTTTCAAATACACGCAGAACGTATCACGTACACAGAGCATGTGGGTGCTACAGAGGAACCAAAGGCGGAACCACATTTCTGACCCCAAGACCCCACGCACCTACCCAGTACAGTAAGGATTCCTCCTAAAACCAGAGACGCAAAGGCAGGATGGACCAACAATTCCATGTTTCCCTTTGGCAGGTGAAGGCCATGCCACCATCTAGCCTGGGGAACAAGGAGTGTCTCCAAGACTAGTAAGGTCAGAGAGGCGAATGGAGATGTTCATGGGAGAACCTCATCCTCATGCTGCATGGGAATTCACAATGATGGCTGTGGGCTAAGCGTGATGGTGCAGGCCTAGAATCCCGTCAATGGGGCAGGAGATGCTGCCTTCAAAGCTAACCTAGGCTACATAGCAAAATACTGTCTCAAATAAAAACAAAAAATAAAAAGATTGCTATAGCACCACCCAGTGGACTGGCAGGAAAAGCCCTGTCCTGGCGGCCAACAGTAGAAATTCTAACAGGTGTCCAGCATCTACAGCTTCAAAACTCCTGTGGAAAGGCCTGAGACCTACGATTAGCATGCATAACACCTGGACTCAATTCCTAGCAAGTGCTTAGTATGTACAGGGCCAAGGATTTCATCCTCAGAAAAAAAAAACAAAACCCTTCCCAGAGCCAGAGGGGACAGCCATCTCATGGCCTACCCAGAGATCCTCAACCTAGCTACTTCCCGTTCCCAACGGTAAGAGAAAGCAAATGCACACCTGCCTAGCCACTCTCACAAAGCTGCTAGAGCGATGCTGACACCCCACGTCCTGACAAGAAACTGCAGGGGGGAGCACAGGTCTCCAGCCCTGGGACAAGGCTAAGAGTTCAGACCGCTGCACCTTGCCGGCTTCTGTTCCTCGGGATGGGTGGGCCCTCATTCTGGGGGCTGCCCTCCTCCAGGCTTGCACCTGTCTCTTTCACAGGTCTTCACCCCTGTTGCCCTCTTGATATTGGTGATCTAATAGAAGCCTCTCTCTGTTTCTGGGCAGGAAGACTCTGACAAGCCAAGAAGCTCAAGGAAGCCAGAGACCCTGAACTGTGAAGGTGGACTGACCAGAGGAATTCATCAGCCACTGTCCACTGTGCCCACCCTTGACTCCACTCAAGCCAACAGGCAGGTGGGTCTATTCATGAGCTTGCCAGCACCCTCTACCATCCTCATTCTCAAAGACCACTCCTTTAGCAGCAGTCCCCTTTTGCATGTTAAACAAAAAACAAAAACAAAGCAACAACAACAAAAACAACCAAGGTACATTCAGACTGTGGAAGTCTCTGCAGATTCAGACATGGAAGGAAAGAAAAAGATATTTGCCAGGAGCCTGCTGAGCATATATAAGGTCTAGTTTCACCCCACCCCACCCCCAAGAATAAAGAAAGGTCAGTAAGACAATGAATATAGAAGGCAAACAGTTCTACATAATGAGAAAATAACAGGACATCAAAAACAAAGCATGAAAAGGAGAAAGGCATGTGCGGCTTTCAAGGCCTCCCTCACCGTAACGCAAAAGGCAAAGGCAGATGGATCCGAGTTTGAGGCTGGCGTGCCCTACATATGAGTACAGAGTGCACACTGAAATTCTGTCGGGGGTGGGAGAGTGAGGATAGGGTTCCCTGAAGGGACCTGCAACCAAGTCCTGAAGGGCTGAAGAGACTAAAGGCGGCCATCAAGGGAAGAATAGCTGTGCAGAGGCCTGAGGTGAAGTGTAACAGGTGCTCAGATGTGGGGCCTACAGTCATATGCATGAGAGAAAGGAGTGGTGACGGGGCAGGTGATCCCAATGGTTGGGTGACGACTCGGTCTTCGGCTGTGAGTGGGAGCCATGGAGAGCTCTGGGCAGAACTTTAAGGCCTGACTTGAGTTTCATTTTGCTTGCTTTGTTTTGATTCTTGACACAGGGTGTCAGTGTGTAGCCCTGTCTGACCTGGAACATCGTCCTTGTAGTGACCACTGCCTCCTGAGTGCTGGGATTAAAGGCATGTGCCAGTACCCGGCCCCCCCTGGCTTCGGCTTAAGTTCTTAAGGGATCCTTTTGAGAGAATTAGTAGTTTGAGAGCACAGTCCAGCTGAAGGCTATGGAAGTAATTTCCTCCCAAATAAATGGTGCTAGGCATGGTAGTCCACAGAAGTCCCAGCATGGGAGGCTCAGATGAGAGACCAAATCTCAAGGACTCTTTCTGTATCTCCACTTAAGAATCCTATGAATGCGTGTTGTTAGCTGCTTTGGAGCTTGAGGGTGTAGCTCGAGAGTAAAGCACGTGCTTAACATGCACAAGGCCCTGGGACCATCCTCAGCAACAAGAAAAAAAAAAAAAATACAAACCAGTGGCTGAGGAGAGGGGGGATGGGACAGTGAGGCCAGAGTGGGCTGGAAGCTGACGCAGGGGCTCAAGTTTGGATTTTGTTTTGTTAGTTTGGGGGCTTTTGCCATTTTCAGTTGCTTAGTTTTGTTGTTGTTGTTGCCTGATTTGGGGGTGTTTGTTTGGTGTGCGTGCGTGTGTGTATGCATGCCACTATACACCCACCTGGAAGGTAGACAGCCCAGCACTGAGAGGCTGAAGTAAGGATCTCTGGCTCAGGACTGCCTGTGGGACGTGGCAAAACTTCATCTCAAAAATAAAAAGAATGCACCTGGATCTGGCTGGGGCTCGAGGCGTGGCTCTTGGTGCTTCGGTTCTTGCCTAGAAGATGCTAGGTCCCAGATTCCATGCCCAGCACCAAAATAAACAAACAAACAAACATTGCTTTATACTATTTATTATCGCTATCTCCTGCTCAAGGAATGATAGTGATTTCCACCTTACAGTGGGAGGCTCCACGACGGGTGTTTAAGTTGGTTGCAGATCTCTATAGAGACCAGAAGACAACCTCATCCATCAGTCCTCCTTGTTCTGAGACAGGCTTTCACAGGCCCTCGCCTGGCTGATCCCAAGAGTCTGGCTGGCCACTGAGTCCCATCTACCTGTCTCTACAACCCCAGTACAGGATTACACACATGCACCTGGATTTTTCACATGGTGTTGAGGATAAAACTGTTTGTATGGCAAACACTTACCAACTGCGCCATATCGCTAACCGCCAATTATTTTGTTTGTTTGTTTATTTCCTGAGGAACATGCATGTGGAGGTCTGAAGACAGCTCTGTGGAGCTGGCTCCTCCTTCCATCCTTCCTCAGCTCTGGGAGCTCACACTCAGGGGCTCAGGCTTGCATGACCAGCACCTTGACCGGCTAAGCCATCTCAGCAGCCCATCCACCTTTTTAAAAAGTTATTTATGTGTGTGAGTGTTTCCCCTGCATGTATATATGTGCACCATGTGTCCCTGGTGCCCGTGAGGTCAGAAGAGGGTGTCATAACCATGGAACTAGAATTATGGACGGTTGTGAAAACACCAAAACCAGGTCCTCTGTGAGAACAAGAAGTGCTCTTACATGCTCAGCCATCTCTCCAGCCCCTACCACCACCATCATTTTATGTTGACATGTAAATTTATTTTTACCTCAGAATGAAGTCACTTGTAAGTGACATCACTCTACCGAAATTTTTGTGTAAACACTGATGGGATTCCATTAGTCTATAACATCTAAACAGTAAGTTAATACCAAAATATAATTTCTTTTAAAATAAATAAATTAAAAAAAAAAAAGTCCAGGCAGGAATGGCTGCGGTGTGGAGACGTGAGGAGGCTGCGGCGGCAGCAGCACTGGCTTCTGAAAAAGCTGCTACCGCAGGGTGCTGCAGGCACCACGCCACCACTGAAGGCCAGCCTACCGAGCTGTTCAAATGCAGACTGCCTGTGAGCGTGTGAGGCCAGGTTCGCCTCGAGCACATGATCCCCCTGCCTCTGCTGTGCGGTGATGATGAGATGTTACCTCTGGGCCAGGCTCTTCTCTTCAATGTAAACACTAGCTGTGTTCACATACATATTGGGGAAGGAGGGGGAAAAGTAGAGTTGAAGTATACTTTATCCCAGTTCCTCAGACCAGACTCCTGAGTTATCTGCAGAACGCCTGGCTTCATTGCTTATAGGAAATGTTCACAGCCAGGTGTACTGCTGTATACCTGCTACCCCAGCATTTGGCTCACTGAGACAGGAGGATTACCAGATCAGCCTAGGCTACACAGTGATATCCTATCTAAAAATTAAAAAAAAAAAAAATAAGTTAAGAGGCTGGCAGATACAAGGACCTGAGTTTGAGCCCAGAACCTACAGGGGGAAGACCAAGAGTTTAATCCCACACCGGGAAGGTATAGAAAGGATTGCCATGATTATGAGGCCAGCATGGCTACACTGTGAGACTCTTTTAAAAAATTAAAAATAAAAAAAAAAAACTAGAAAGAATGATTGATGGATGACATCACTCAGCCATGGTGGGCAGTCTGGGTTCAAGCCCCATGCAGCCCCAATCCCAGCCCCATGGGCAGCCTGCAGCGCCCGGCCAAACCACCAAGCCAGTGTTCAGTACTGCAGTGCTCAGTTCTGTCTGAGGCTGACTGCAGTGGCCTCCTGAACAGTGACCTAATTTCCAGTGCTCCTCAGGACAAGTCTGGGAGAGAAAACCCGACAGCCCCAGAAACTTAGATTCCTTCCTTCCTCAGGGAAAAGAGAGAGGAGAGAAAGACTGGAGAGGGTGAAGAAACAGAAGGCCACAGGGTGTTAGGGAAATCCAGTCTGTAAGCCTGAGCTGGGCCATGATGGCTGCCCAAAGAAGGCTCTCTGGGGGCAGCAATGGGGCCCTAAGGCAGCTCAGAGCTTGGCAGAGCCTGGGACTATGTGCAGTTTTGGCTTTCGCCCTAACATTGGAGTGCCTCAAGCTGCTTTGGTTCTTAGGAGGAGCCTTTCGGGTGCGGACAGCAGAAGTACAACAGCGGGGCTGAAGTGGCTGCAAAGACCGTGTGACAGAGTCAGGGGTCTTAGGGAAGATGTGGAGGTGGGAGGGTGGGAAGGGTACCTCCCGCCTGGGGCGTGGGACACCACTAACTAGTACTGCCACAGTTTTCATTAAAAAAAAGTATGTATGTCAGACCTAGGCAACCTGAAACATGTCTGTCATCTTAACACTTAGGAAGCTAGACAACAGATCACGAGTTCGAGGCTATATTGGACTACATAAATTCCAGGAAGTCTAGAATATGGTGTAATACCTTGGGGTGGGGGGCGGTTAAGTAGACTATCAGATGCTTCCTAATTTAACACTAAAACCTGAGGGGATAGGAGACGGCTCAGCAGTTAAGACTGGCTTGCTTTCTGAGCAAGGCATGGTGGCATATACCTTTGATTCCAACATGAAGGAGGCAGGCGAGGGCAGATCTCTGTGAGGTCAGGGTCAGCCTAGTCTATAGAGTGAATTCCAGGCCAGAACAGCCATGGGCTACATGGAGAAACCCTGTCTCAAAACAGACAAAAAAACAGAGAGAGACTGTTGCTCTTGCAGAGTTCCATTCCCAGTGCCCATGCCAGGCAGCTCACAATATCCTGTAACTCCAACTTCTGGGGAACCAATGCCTTCTTCTGGCCTTGACCTCTAGCACTAGAAAAGAGAAAAAAAAGAAAAGGGGGGAGGGAGGGAAGGAGAGAGGAAGAGAGGAGAGGGAAGAAATGGCAAACTCCAGAGTACTAAATCAAGGCTGACTGTCTTCACAAGGAATAGGAGCCCAGGGAGATTATGCTGTGCGTGCAAGCCCCATACTCAACGCCAGATCTGCCAGCCACCCTGAGCCACACTCTCTGAGGCCAAAAGATGTTGTGTTCTCTCTGGTGGGCTTCTAGGAAATAGGTCATGTGGCTGCCAACAGAGCTTGCCCTGGTTCTGATCTGTGGGTCAATGGCTAGAAACAGACTCTCACGCTGTCAACAGATCTGCAAGCTCTGAAATCCGCTAATAAGTAGGAGGGAGCCAGAGCACACAAGCATACTCATTCATTCTCCACCCCTCCCCCTTCCAGGGAGAGAGAAAGAGAAAACAAAGGGGTAAAGCTCTAAAACATGACATCATTTGGACTAGTAATATGACTCAGGAGTGCTTACCTAGCCCAAAGCCCAGAGTTCCATCTTCAGCATCAAATGAACTCTGCATGGTAGCACCTAATGTACTGGCAGGAGAATCAGAAAGAAGTTCAAGGTCATCCAAGGCGACAAAATGGATTCAAAGCTAGCCTGGGCTACATCAAAGTCTGTGTCAAAAGGTGTGTGTGTAGCAGACATAATCTCAGCACTCAGGAGCCTAAAAGGGATCACAAGCTCAAGGGTATGAACCAGCATGATCCTAATTTAAAAAAAAAAAAACCTCACCAGCTTTAGCAGGGACTTGAAAATGCTAGTTTTTCTTCATCCTCAGGGTGCGGGGTCCAAACCCCCAGGACACTCCTAAGGATTCTGAGAGCGTGCCCTTACACAGAGCTCCACCCTCCCTCCACCTAGACACACACATGCACACATGGGCCATGCACACAGGCTGAGACTCTGCCAGGCTCCTCCGGCTCCAGAGGCTCCCAGATGCCATGAGTACTTCCTTCCCTACCTGACTTGACAGACCAAGACTCTCACACCCCAGCCTGAGCTGCTCGTCCCTTCCCCTGCCCCTTCTCCTTCGGGGGTAAGAGGATTCAGAAGGTACCAGGAGGAATACAGGCCCTTGCACTTCTCAGGGCTGCCTGCAAAAGGCCGTAAGCTCCAACTGCAGCAAACACTACACACAGCTTCTGAGCTAGTTACAATACCTTTCTCTCTTGCAAACAAGGCTGAGAGAGGACGAAAAGGGGCCATAGCCCTGTGCCTTTCCAATGCAATGGTTATGTGAGGGGCCCCAAGGACTTCAAAATAAGCTGCCCTCTGATGGTTACACATTAAGCAAGAACAACAGGTAAGAGAATTTCATCATCCCTGGCATAAAGTCCACAGGTCCCTAGGGAAGCTACAAAAGCATGCCCGGCCTAGCCAGTCTGTCCACATGAGACTCCCACAAGGAAGGCTGGGCCCAGGTGTGTCTGCTCTCTCAGCAGCACTCAGAGTAAGGACTGGGACTGTGGGACAGGCCAGGGATGAGGATAATCCCAAACCTGTGGCCAAGCTAATAAAGGAAATTGGCCAGCAGCCATCAATCTGGCAAAGCATTAACACTCAAAAGTATAGGGGGCTCAGCAGTTAAGAGCACTGTCTGCTCTTCCAGAGGTCCTGAGTCCAATTTCCGCAACCACATGGCAGGTCACAACTATCTGTAACTCCAGTTGCAGAGCATCTGACACCCTCTGCAGACAAAATACCAGTGCACATAAATAAATAAAGGGTAATAATAATAATAGTAATAATAATTATAAATCTAAAAAATGAGGAAGCAGCTGAAGATGACTCAGCAGTTAGGAACACTTGCTGCTCTTGCACAGGACCCAGGTTCAATTCCCAGTACCCACATTACAGCTTACAATCACCTGTAACTCCAGTTCTAGATAATGCAACCCTCTTCTTCTGGCCTCCACAGATACCAGGAGCATACATGGTGTACATACAGACAGGCACATAAAACTCGCACATATAAAATAAACAATTAACCAAGTTTTGGGTTTTTTTGTTTTTTGGGGGTTTTGTTTGTTGTTTTTTTATAAGGACAGGGTACAGCTGGATGATGGTAGAACCTTCACGGCTGTTCCAGGCACTGAGTTTGCTCCCCAACATCACAAAGAGGTGGGAGGCACAGGTAGGTGGCATTTCAGGCAGCATATGGGGATGGAGATTTGCCTTTGCCTTATGATTTATAACTGGGAACGTGGAAGCGGCCAGGGAGAGTGCCCAGTGCCTCAGCCTCCCCAGTGGCCCCAGGGACTGATTCCTTATCTTGGCCTCCTCCTACCTGAGGAAAGTCAAAGAGGTAAAGTAACTGTCCTGAGGATAGGCCAGGTGGCCCCAAAGGCCACGCCCTTTACAGTCACATACCTGCTCCTTCCTCAGTGCAGAATCACCAAAGCTTACCTGAATTCTGCTATTTGACAGCGAGCATGAAGTCTCGCTGTTCTGTGCCTCAGTTTCCTCATGTCAAGTAAGGATAAGAACCATATATTTTAAGGCTTAACTGCAAGCATGTGTAAGCAGAACGACTAAAGGTGGAACACAGCGTGAGTGTGGGCTTAGCATGCTCCAGCCCCTGGGCTCATCCCCAGTACCAAAGAAGAAAAGAAGGAAGGCAGATGTAGTGGTACAAGCCTTTAATTCCAGCATTCTGGAGGCACTCAGAGCTCTGTGAGTTCCAGGCCAGCCTAGCCTATATAATGAGTTCCAGCTAGCCAGGGCTGCACAGCAAAATCTTGTCCACAGAGAAACTAAAGGCACTGAGCACATGCACCATGTCAGCACATGATGGCTAGCTACACTCTCGTCGCTGGGTAATCATCTCCAGCTGTTAAAACATTCTCATCTGTCACTATCAATAGCACCAAGAAGGTGTTAAGACCTGAACTTGACCAAACAGCTTTTCCACCCAGCCAGACCTGCCTGTCAAAGAGCAGGACTCCCAACCAAAGCCAACAACGTTATCAGAACTAGGAGTCTCTTCTGGGCCAGCTCTGTGCAGTGGCCAGTGTGTCCAGGCCTCTCGCTCCTCTCTCCCTAGTCGGGAGTCAGTGAAGCAGGATCTGCAGTGTTCTGGGGGCCTCTAAGTCACCCCTAGCATGACTTAGCCATGCACATCAAAACCATCAGCTCAGTTCCTCCTAGGGTCCTTCAGTCTCAGCACTGCCTCCTCGCCAAGGTCCCCCCTCCTCCACGGTGACTCTGCCTCCTCCTCCGCACAGACGCACCTTCTCTTCAGGTCTTTCCTGCTCTGCCTAACTCCAAAGCCCTGAGCTGCTGCATGTATCACTGTTCTCATGCCAGCTGCTGGCACTGAGCACCTAATACTCACCGGAGCACCAACACTTGGAAGGGACAACTCTATGCGACAGACATGGTTATCCCTGGCATTCATTTCATGCAATAAGGAGGGGGCAATCTGATGATGTCTTCTGGCCTCCAAGGCCACGGACACACAGGTGGTGCAGGTATATACATACAGGCAAAACACCCATACATACACACATACATACAACATACATACATACAAACATTTTTATTATATATACATATATATATACATATATATATGAATGTGCCCATGGGCTCCACCCTACCAGTGGAGAAGGATCTCATTTCAGCTCTGCTGCAAAGCCTGGGAGCCTTGCTGTCTTCCTAGAACAGAGAATCAATACAATACAGCTAACACAAGTCAGAGAGTGGCCTAAGGAAAGCCCTGGCCAGGGTCAATGCAGGTGCTGAGGCTGAATCACCTGCCCGATACCATGCGCAATGTAAGGATGCTGCAGGGAGATGCGCAGGCTGAGCTGCCCAGGGCATGAGCCATATCTGTGATCATGCCTCACATCATGATGAATCAGGGAAGTGCTCACAGCAGCCAGACCCAGTGGCACACGTCTGCACCAGCACATCAAAGAAATCTAAAAAGAAGGCTGCCAGCCATGAAGGTTCATGACTTTAACCCCAGCACTTGAAAGGCAGAGGCAGGCAGATCTCTTTTGAGTTCCAGGACAAGGCTACCTAAAGAGACTGTGTTACATTAGGAAAAAAAAAAAAGAAAATACGGAAAGTAGCACTTACAATCCTCTCCTGCACACACAGCCTTGCCAGTAATATCTCACCTCATCATGATGTTCCCTAACCCTCAAGGTCCTTTCACAACCAGGCAGGTTTCGTTCCAAGGAGCGAGAACAGACAAGCTGCAAGGTTGGCCAATCCACGGAGTGAAGGAACCATTTCATCATGTGACCATGGCAGAACTCGGCCTCGGGCCTGCCTGAGTGCTTGCTCACAGGTCTACTTTCTCCTCACCTCTCACCTACCGGTGTTCTGCCGCTAAGCAACTGCCACAGAGCACCAAGCTTGATGACACATGCCTGTGATGCCAATACTCAAGGCTGAAGCAGGAAAAACAGAAATTCAAGTGAGACCCTGCCTAAAAACCCAAGGGGGAACTGAGCCTGGAGTCCAGGCCTTTAATCCCAGCACTCCAGAGGCGGAGCCAAGCACATGAGGGTGAAGCTAGCCTAGTCTAGGCAGCCAAGTTCCAGGTCAGCCAGGACTACAGTGAAACCCTGCATAAGAGGGATACCAGTGGTTTATAAGGTACTTAGTGAGTTCAGATCCCAGAATCCACGTAACACCTCAGACACTAGCCCTGGGTTACAATGGGGAGAGGAATGGTGCTGGGTATTGCTGGCCTCCAACTTAGCTCCAGGTTCAGGTTCTTGCCTCAAAATTTAGGCCTAGAATGAAAAGTGCACCCAACATCCTCCTCTGGCCTATGCACAAGTCCACACATTCACAAGTAGTACATACACCAAACACACACATAATAATGATGATGATGATAGTTTTTTTAATCAAGGCCTATGGATGCAGCTCAATGGTACAGCACTTTTTTAGCACATGTAAGAGAGACCCTTGGTTCCAATGTTGAACATTAAAAAAAAAAACTAATTTTTTTAAATGCCTCTTGACAAAAACTCTTTCAGAATTTTCATACTGAATCCTTGGAGAGCTGGCCAAGGAGGAATTTGCCTGAGGCGTGGTACTAAGCTGGTCTAGAATGATCTGCAAGGTGGATACCAAGCTACCTTTATAGCCTGTATGGTGACTCTCACCATTCCATGAGTTTAAGGTCAGCCTGGCTACAGAAGATCTCTCCAAACAGACTGACTCTCGTGAGATTTATAGGCAGATTTACAAGGCACAGTAGCTGGCACCATCCCCAATATCTCCAGTGGCAAGACACTAATAAAATTAGATAACATAAAACCAGCCTAGGATAAGCAGTTCTCATACCAAGCCTGTGCATTTACACCAATCCCAAGGACAACCTGTTCTAGAAGGTTCCCCTCAACTAGGCCTAGGCCTTGGAAAAAAGGATTCTTTCCTGCTAGATAAGCAGTGAGCTGTGCTTGGTAAGATATGAATCTTATCAAAAAGCCATTGTCTCTACTCTAGGTGGGACCCCCGTGCCTTGGGTCTTCCCTGTGACACTAACAGAGCATATGATCATGAGGATAGCCTAAACTTGTCTGAGCATGACATTTTGGTGCCTGCATTATGTGCACCTAACTTATGCAATGCCCCCGGGACAGAAGGGTGATGGGGCCCTGAAACTGCTGTTACAGGTGGGTCAGAAACAATGTGGAGTTGGGGATTGAACCTGGGTCTTCCAGACCCATCTCTCCAGCTCCTGAGCACCAAGTCTGTCCATCACATTAACTCACCTTCAGGCTCGAGGTGCAGCCTGGAGTCCAAAAACCTTAGCTGTAGTCAGTCTCTGAGGTGGCTGCCTATGGGCAGGAAGTCCTTTAACTTCTTAAGATACAGTATATTCTGGAAATTGGTTCTTTCCTGCCAGCTTGGGGGGTCTAGTAATCAAACTCAGATAGGCCTTCAGAAAAGCACCTTTACCTGATGAGCTGTCTCACTGACTCTAAGTCTTTTGAGAAAGGGAGGCCTCCCACTGGACTGGAGGCTGCCCGAGGACAAAGAATGCACTCAGCCCTTCAACAATATTTATTAATTTTGTTTTTTAAATTACATTTTTAGTCAGCACTTTGGAAGACAGAGGGCAATCTCTGAGTTCAAAGTCAGACTGGTCTACAAGGCAAGTCCCAGGCCAGTCAGAGCTAGTCAGAGCTACACATCGACATTCTGTGCATGTGTGTGAAAGTCAGGGTTGCCCCTCTTTTTTCAAGATGTTGAGTTCCAGGGATTAAACTCAAGACTTCAGGCTCTGCAGCAGACTCCTTTACCCACTGAGCTATCTCACCAGGGTGGCTTAGAACTCACAAGTAGCCAAGAATAACGCTGAACTTTGAACTTTTTTTAAAGATGTATTCATTTATTATTTATACAGTATTTTGTCTGCATGTGTGCCTGCGCACCAGAAGAGAGCAGCAGATCACAATATAGACAGTTATGAGCTACCATGTGGTTGCTGGAATTGAACTTGGGACCTTTGGAAGAACAGTCAGTCCTCCTAACTTCTGAGCCATCTGTCCAGGCCGACTCTGAACTTCTAATGGTACCACAAGCATTGAACTTCTAATGGTACTGGGATCACAAGCATGAAGCACTGCACCTGGCTTTATGCAGTGCTGGGGATGGAACCTGGGGTCTCCTGCACATTGAGTCAAACACTCCAGAAATCTACGTTTTCATGTGCAGAACTGACACTTTTCCCAAGATCTTAGCTGTGAAAGCATCTCTTCATTTTCAGTGGTCTGTACCAACAGTTCTGCAAACTGGGCTAGAAGACAGTAGATGTTCCTATCCCAAAACTATTGGGTACTTCAGTGGACAAATGTGAAGAGAGAATAAGAAAAAACACTGGAATATTTTTCTCTTCCTCCAAGGTCATGTTGGCTTGGTCTTGTTGTTGTTTGTTTGGTCTATGTCATTTGATTTGGATTTTTGAGACAGGATCTCTAGGCCAGGATGGCATCAAAGTCACTCTGTAGTTAAAGATAACCTTGAACTCCTTGCCTGGTTTTATTCAGTGCCAAGGATCCAACCCAGGGCTTCAAGCACATTAGGAAAGTTCCCTATGAAATGAGCTACATCCCTATTCCCCAGTTTGGCTCTTGTCCGCTTTTGTTGTGCAAGGCTGAGATGGAGCCCAGAGCCTCATGTCTGCATGCTAAGCAGGTGCCCTGGTGCTGGGACCGCCACAGTCCATCAGGGACACCCTGACAAGTGAGGCAAAGAAAAGACTGAAGTACATGAGATCATGTTTCCCAGGCCAAACCATGAGCCTTGAGGCTGTGCTCAGGTTCCTAGAACCAAAACACCCACCCCCTTATTCCACAGAAGCCTACCGGGCCTGATTTTCAACTAGAAAATTAAAATGACTGACTGAAAATTCCATCTTTCACTTGTACTTTTCAAACTGAACGTGGCTTTTCCCCCAGAACAAGAGGAGGTGTGAAAGGGGAAAGGACAGCAGGAAAAAAAACTTCCTATTGAAGCACAGGTTGAACAGGGCATAAGGATGACAGACTCCTAACTCCTGGTTCTCGGCACCATGTTAAAAGACAGAGGATTTCTAGATTAAAGATTTCAAGGGACCTGGGGAATATTACCAAAAATAACTACAATACAGAAGAGGAAGAGAAGTAGTAGTAACCAATTTGCTATACAAATAAAATTATCTCTTATGTATTGGAGATTCCTAAAGAATTCCAATTCCATAGTCAAGTGGTGGTTGCCATGGGCTAGGAGAATAGGAAATAGGGAGATACTGTATAATGCTGTAGTATTTCAGTTTTACAAGATCAGAGTTTGAGGGTGTTTTCCTAGCAGGAGCAAGACCAGACCTCCACCCTTAGCACTGCAAATTAAGGGGAGCAGTAGAGATGGAGAAAAGAAAGTGGGGGGGGGGGACTAACCTCACTCTAATCTTTAAAAAAATAGTTATGCAGATGGAGAACAGTGAAATTTGCACACTCTGAATAGACTGTACACTGAAAATGGCTAGCATGGAAAATTTGACATGTCTAGTGGTTAGAAACTATGCCTTTGAAATCTGCACTGCTCTGTTCTGCATTTACTGGCTGGGACCTTCGGACAACTCACCTGACATCTCCGACTTTAACCTACATAATCAGTTCGTGATTAATTATCCCACCTTAGCAGGGATATGTGTTTGAGGACAAGATAACAAAATCTCAGTAATACGGTAGTAAGCCCTTACTAACATATTCTTACTATGAATGTTAGCAATTGGCTACTGTTTTGTTACTTAAAAGTCGACAATAATGAAATTAATGTCATCAGTTAGCCGGAGAAAAGCATTAGAAGACTTTACGAGGAAAAGTGAACCAAGGCACAGTCAGAAGACTTGAGCTTCCAGAATGATCTTGCGCGTTCTGATTTTCTTCCCTCGAGGTCACCGTGGGCTGGCGTGACCGTGGAACCAAAACCCTCGCCGCCTAACATCTAGAGCCTTCTCAGTGGATGAGAAGGTCGGAAGAGGCAGGCCAGATGCAGGGCCCCTTCCTTAGCCCAAGGCGCTGACACCGTGCAAGGTTCGTGCAAGAAACGCTCACACCAACAACAAGTGCTGCCCACTCTTTCTGAACACCTGCCACTCAGGCCATCAAGGATGCTGCAAGGAAGCTGCAAGCTTCTCCTAGGCCCTGCAACACCCCAAGAAAAGGTAACCCATAAGGCCTGGACAGCAGACTTATAAATACCACCTGCACATGCGCATTGGGATTACACTGCGCCTGCGCTGTCGGAGAGGACCTGGACCTTGAGAGGGGGTCCAGAGGCCCTGCAGGGGAGTGCGGTCTGCGGCGGCCATGGCCCAGAGTCCTACGCTGCTTACCTCGTAGTGCTTCATGGTTCCTCCGCAGGATGTCACCCGCTCCGCTGCAGCTCAGTGGCCGCCCTGACGCACGAAACACAGCCCAAGCCCACACGCAGGGAGCCAGGCTCCACTGGCTCTAGCTCCGCCCCTCTCTACGCGTGCGCCCCTCTGGCCAATCCGCGCGGGGTGCACCGACCCCTCGCGCCACACAACTGACCAATCAGCTCTCGAGAGCCTACGAGGAGCGGGGGCCCCCCCCTCCGGACCTAGGCAGTCAAGATTAAAACAGGGCCACCTCCCCAATCAAAAGGGAGCCTCGCGCTGCGCGCCCTCTGGCCCCGCCCCTTGCAGTGTCGCGGTTGAAATCCAGCAAAACCAGGCTGAGGTCAATGCAGCAGAGCCAGAGCAAAGCCAAGAGTTACCGGGAGGGCCAAGATCACAGGGCCGCCAGCGCTTCGGGGTGAACCCGAAGATGCAGAGAGGCTAAGTCGCCTAAGAGTTGACCCCTCAGATGTCACTACCAGGACCCTTGAAAGGGCTCCATATACCATGAAGAAAGCCTGCGCCTCATTCTGCAGTGTCTTCAACTGCCCCTTCCCAAGACAGCTCCTGTCGGTCCAGCTGGCCCTAGAAGCAAAACCACGTTCGTCTCTGCCTGTGAGATCGCTTACTGCATGGTTACTACTAGCCACATGTAGCTACTGAGCTCTTGAAATATACTGGGGAAAAAATGGCAAGTGCTGCCAATCTAAAAATACGTGCCATCAAAGAATAGTGCAGAGAGTCCGGCTTACTGGAGAGACACTTGCTGCCAAGACCAGTGAGCCCAGGGACCCACATAATTAAGGCCGGAACAGATTCTAGCAAGTTATCTTCTAACTTCCAACAAGCACTATGGCACATGTGTAACCACACACATACATACACACTCATAAATAAATATAAAGTTTTAGAAGTATAGTGCAGCCAGATGTAACGGCATACACCTTCAGTCCCAGTACTCAGCAGTCAGGGACAAGCAAATTTCTGTAAGTTCCAGCCTTCGTGTACATAGCCAGTTCCAGGACAGCCAGGGATACGTAAAGAGACCCTGTCTCAAAAAAAAAAAAAAAATCAATAAATAACTTTAAAAAGAGCATAGAGTTCAGGGCTGAGGATGTGGTCACTTGATGCAGTACCTGTCTAGCTTACAAAAGCCTCTATTCCATCCTCAGGACCATACACACACAGTATATGGTAAGAAGAAGAAAAAACGGTAACCTTTCTTGCTGGTAAAACACTACAATGACAGTGTGTTAAAATGTATTATTAAGCTCTTCTGGGATCTTTGGCCTCTTTGGCAGCAGAAGCAAGATGACGAAGGGAACGTCATCCTTTGGAAAGCGTCGCAATAAGACGCACATGTTGTGCCGCCGCCGTGGCTCTCAGGCCTACCACCTTCAGAAGTCGACCTGTGGCAAATGTGGCTGCCCTGCCAAGGGCAAGAGGAAGTATAGCTGGAGTGCCAAGGCTAAGAGGCGAAACACTACCGGGACTGGTCGGATGAGGCACCTGAAACTTGTCTATCGCAGATTCAGGCATGGATTCCGTGAAGGAACGACACCTAAACCCAAGAGGGCAGCTGTTGCAGCATCCAGTTCATCTTGAGGATTTCAATCAGTCATAAAAAAAATGCTCTGGTTTCAAAGGCAAAAAAAAAAAAGTGTTATTAAAATTAAATTTCCCTGGTCATTTTTGTTATGGTTCTATATAGAGGGATTCTAAATACAGGATTTCTACATACAGGTACTAAATACAGGGTTTCCGTGTCACATACTCCAGAGTCCTTGGGGCTGAGGGTGGGTTTTTGTTCCTTTGTTTTTGTTTTTCGAGACAGGGTTTCTCTGTGTAGCCCTTGCTGTCCTAGACTAGCTTTGTAGACCAGACTGGCCTCAAACTCAGAGATCCGCCAGCCTCTGCCTCCAGAATGCTGAGATTAAAGGCGTGTGCCACTGCAGCCCAGCAGAGGGGAGGGCGCGTGTTTCTTTGTTTGATAGGTTGATTTTGATTTGGTTTGGGGTTTGTGTTCTGAGTTACCAGAGTTGGTCAAAGAAAGTCACTCAAGGATGAATTAAGGCTCTGCTGGCACAGAGAGATCCAGCCTCTATGGACAGAAATCTCCAACAGCCGTGCAAAAGCATATTTGTTGATTATGCAAAAGTTGTTTGTATTTGGGGGGGGGGGGTAAAACAAGTTCCTCATACCAAAGCCCCTAATCTAATCTATATGCTTACTGAAGGAAAACATCACGCCCCTGCAACTTTAGTTCTTACTGTGCACTATTTGCAATACCCAAAAATGCAAGACATTCCAGGTGTGCCAGGACTGGCTTGTGACCAAAGTCATGCAAAGACTGTAAAGTGCCTTCAGAAAAATAACTCTATAGATAATAGAAAGCAATCACTGTTTTCTACAATGATTTTTTTTAAGATTTATTTATTTATTCTGTACACAGTGTTCTGTCTTCATGTCCACCAGAAGAGGGCACCAGATCTCATTATAGATGGTCATAAGCCACCATGTAGTTACTGGGAATTGAACTCAGGACCTTTGGAAGAGCAGCCACTACTCTTAACCTCTGAGCCATCTCTCTAGCCCCTATAATTTCTTCAAGGTCAAAGTACTTATAAAAAAACAACTATTTATTGTAATGTCTACTCCAGATACAGTGAAAAACAACTATTTCATTCTAATACTATCCTAATATAATAATTCTACTAGAATCCCTACCACAGTTTGGGGTTTTTTATATATTTTTTGTTATCATGTTTTAATGTGTGTCTGTGCACTTATACAAATGTATGTGCACTTGTGTAGGAAGAGAACCTACAGAAGTTGTTCTGTTCTTCCTTCTTGAAGACTTGGGGGATTGTTGTGCAGCCATTTCTCTAAGATATAACATATTCCATCTTTTAGGAAACCTCATTAAGACACAAGCATGGTGGCACACATATTTATTTCAGCATTTGGGAGGAAAGAGCAGGTAGGTAGGTTCAACAACAGCCTGATCTACATAGTGAGTTCCAGTACAGTCAGGGATATGTAGAGAGACGTTTTCTCAAAAAAATTTTAAAAAGACACCAGATGTTTAAAAAATGTAAATTTTTGTTGTTTTGCTTTTGAGACAAGTTTTCTCTATATAACAGCCTTGGCTGTCCTGGAATTTGCTCTGTAGACCAGGCTGGCCTCAAACTCACAGGGATCAGCCTGCATCTCCCTCTCTCGTGCTGGGACTAAGGGCCTATGCCAAAACTTTATATATTTAATTTTTTATATATGAGTGTTTTGCCTGCATGTATGTATGTCTATATGTGCCTGGTGCCGGAGATGCCTGAAGCTGAGGGTGAAAGCCAGAGTGGTGTCAAATCCATCCCTCCAACCCCAAAGACACAGGATGCTAAAATGGGAGGTAAAGTCCTCCCCCTTCAAAGGAGTTCCTTAAGCTCAGGAATACACAGTATTCCTGATACACAGTAGCTTCAGAAAGTTCCTAAAACTGACCGGATTCACTAGACCACTCCCCCCACCCCCCACCCCCCACCCCCAAGCATACATAATCGCCACACTGCTGAGAAGTATCCTCCTTCGGGGGCTGCTTGAGAAAGGCCGGTCAGCTGAGCCACGGGAGGGAGCGGAGACCAATCCAGCCACGCCTTCGCCCCTCCACAGCTTTTGCGTCAGTCCTGCTTTGAGTTCCTGCCCTGATTTCCCACAGTGATAAAGTCTGGCCAAAGAGCTGCAAGATACAAAATTAACCCTTTCCTCCCCAAGTCGCTCTCAGTCGTGTCGGTTTGTCGCAGCAATAGAAACCCCTGAGGTGGAAATTAAAGACAGAACCATATGACCATGCAGAAAAAAAAAAAAAAATTCAACAAAAATTCAACAAATGCCTTCATGGCAAAGTCCTTAGAAAGAGTAGGTCTGAAGGGATTGTGCTATCTGTGACAAACCCCATGCCAACATCACCATACATGGAGAAAAGCTTGAAGCAGTCTTACTGAAATCAGGAATCACGCAGGACTGCCCACCAGCATCCATTCCTTTCAGTGTGCTCAAAGCACTAGCTGGAGCAATAAGGCAAAGAAAGAAATCAAAGGAATACAAACGGAAAGAAGTCCAATTCTCCCTATTTGCAAGTGATATACTATACATTAGAGATCCCAAATATTCTACCAGAAACAACCAACAATTTCAGAAAGATGTACCCTGGCTAGTTTTATGTCAACTTGATCCACACTAGAGTCATCTGAGAGGAAGGAGTCTCAACTGAGAAAATGCCTCCATAAAACTGGGCTGTAGGTTAGCCTGTGGGACATTTTCTTAGTGTCTGACACAGGGGCACCAGCTCATTGTGGGTGGTGCCACCCTGGGCTGGTGGCCCTGGTTCCATAAGAAGGCAGACTGAGCAAGTCATGGGGAGCAAGTCAGTCAACAGCACCCCTTCATGGCCTCTGCATCAGCTCGTCTCCAGGTTCCAGCCCTGCTTGAGTTCCTGTCCTGACTTTCTCAGTAACAGACTATGTTGTGCTGGTGTGAGTCAAATGAACCCTTTCCTCCTGTGGTGGTTTGAAATGGCCCCAATAGGGTCAGAGCTTTGAATGCTTGCTCAGCAGGGAGCAGTACTGTTTGAAAGGATTAGGAGGTGTGCCTTTTTGGGGTAGGTGTGTCACTGTGGGTTCTGAGGGTTCAAGAGCCCAAGCCAAGCCCTGCAGCTCTCTTCCTGCTGCCAGTGGACCCAGATGGAGAACTCTTAGCTTCCATGTCTGCTTGCGCACTAATATGCTCCTCACCATGCAGATAATGGACTAAACCTCTGAAACCATAAATGAACCCCAATTAAATACTTTCTTTTAAACGAGTTGCCATGGTCACACTGTCTATTCACAGCAATAGAACACTGACTAAGACAACTTCCCAACATGCTTTTGGTCATGGTGTTCCATTATAGCAACAGTAACCCTAACTAGATAAGGCACAATGCACAAAATCAGTAGTCTTCCTATACACCAACAATAAACACACTGAAAAAGAGATCATGAACATACTCCCATTCTCAATAGCCTCAAAGAAAATAAAATAACTAGGAATAAACTTAACCAAGGAAGTGAAAGACCTCTACAGCAAAAACTTTAAAATCACTGAAGCAGATTCGGGAAGACCATCCCAGATTTCATGATATACTGTAGAGTTATAATACTATGACACTGGTATAAAAGACAATGGTGGGGAAGCTGGAGAGATGCCTCAGCAGTTAAGGGCCCTGGCTGCTCCTCCAGAAAACCCGGGTTCAATTCCCGGCACCCACATGGCAGCTCACAACTGTCTGTAACTCCAGTTCCAGGAGACCTGACACTCTCACACAGACATACATCCACACAGAACACCAATGTACATAAAATAAAAATAAATAATTTTTTAACAAATCATGAAGACTGGTGGAACAAAATAGAAGACCCAAACATAAGTGCACAGCCATCTAATATTTGAAAAGGATGCAAAAAATATATACTGGAAAAAAAGTAGCATTTTCTTTTGTTGTTGTTTGTTTTGTCTTGTTTTGTTTTGTTTTTGAGGCAGAGCTTCTCTGTGTTGTCTTGGCTGTCCTGTACACCAGGCTGGCCTCGAACTCATAGACATCCTCCCGAGTGCTGGAATTATAGGCAAGGTCTACTACGCCAGGCTGAAAAGGTAACATTTTCAACAAATGATACTGGGAAAACTGGATGTCCACATGCAAGAGAATGAAATTAGACCTGGATCTATCACCTGGCTTAAAAATTAACTCCAATTTAACCAAAGACCTAAATGTGAATGAAACCTGAAGCACTGAAAGTGCTAGAAGATAGCATAGGCAGACCTTACATGATGTAGGCAAAGGAAAGGATTTCCTGCACATGACACCAATTGCCCAGAAATTACAGCCTCAGGGAGAACTCCCCCATCCCACCCCAGAAGCAGGACCATAAAACAGCCCCAAGGTTTCAAGAAACATCCACCTATGGAGTTCGATATAAGTAGCTGCCCCCTGGAGCTCTGAGGTAGCAAAAACAAGCGACTGACTTATCCCCACCCTGCAGTTTCAAAACAGTTCATCCAGTTTCTGGGCCTGAAATACATACTACACAAACTGTTCTGGGCCCCTGAACAGCCTGTTCTCCCATATCCTTGGAAGCGAAACTACAGAGTTTGGGGGCTCCAACCACTCAAACCAACTAAAGTCCCCGTCACTGTTTTGAGTCCCGGCTACTCTCCTGTGCTAACTTATTTTCTATAAGGCCATCAGTTGACAAGTGGGACCTCATAAAATTAAAAGCCATACAGCGCAGGAAACAAGAGGAGCCCCAGAGTGAGGGACAATCTTTGCCAGCTATAGATCTAATGGGGGATTAATATCCAGAAAATATGAAGAACTCAGAAAAGAAAGAGTCAAGAAAACAAATGACCCGATTTTTAAAAAAAAAAAAAAAAAAAAAGGCTGTGGATCTGAACAGACAAGTTTTCAGTAAAGGAAACAAAAATGGCAAAGGTATATCTCAAAGTATTCATCATCCTATAGCGTTAAAGAAATTAAGGCAATATAAAGGTTACAGTCAGAATGGATAAAAGCAATAAAGCAACTGGTAACAAATCCTAGAGGGGTGTGGGGAAAGGTGAGTCCTCGTTCACTGTTGGTGAGACTGCAAACTGGTGAGAATTCTCAAAAAGCCAATAATAAAATAATAATAAATCTACCATATGATCCAGCTATACTGCTCCTTGGTGTATGACCTTACAATGTTACTCTACAGATACTTGCTCAGTCATGTTTGTTGCTACTCTAGTCACAATAAACTAGGAAATAGAAACAATCTAAATGTTCTTCAGCCGATTTGGCTAATGAAATGTGGTACATATATGCTAATGAGAGGTTCAAAAACTTGGAGTTAATTCTTGGGACTGGGGCAAAGTCACCAGAGCACAGTTCTTTCAGAGCAAGGGTCCAACAGTCCCCCACCCAGATTAACCTCGGGATGTGACTAGCCGCTAAGGAAGCCTACGGAATGCCTTAACTCCCTCCCCCTTGCTACAACCTAACCTGCACGTAACAGGGCAGGTGTCCCCAGGTAGCCAGATCTGATCATTTGCAGTTTTGGCAACTGAAAACAAACCAATCATTTTAAGGTCAACTCCCCTAGAGACCCTTTCACCCAATCCTATAGTGCCAAGACTTGCACTTCCCTACTTTCGTTTTTGCCCCCTTAAAAACCCTGTTCCCCAGGGTTAGGGGTCACTTGCCTCTTCTTGCGAAGGGCAGCCACCCAGCCCTCGTGTGTTTTGCATCAGATTCAAAGCCTGTTGGTCACTTGGGGACTCACGATCTGGGTATTTCACTATGCAATACTATTCTGTGGTAAAGAAAAATGAAATTATGAACTTTGCAAGTAAATGGATGGAACTCAAATAGATCCTATTGAATGAAATAACCCAGATCCAGAAGGAGAAATGCCACATGTTCTCACAAATCTGAGGTTCCTAGCTCCAAATCTTTAGATTTGAGTCCATAAACTGAACTGCAGAAACTGGGAATGTTAAAAAGAATAATGGCAAAGGGAATGGTGGAGAGGAGAGTAACAGGGTACAAGTCATATGAAGGGAGAAATGAGGGAAATGGAGAGGGCTTCAATTCCAGAATGGAAGGGATGGTGATACAGAATGAGAGCGAGGGAAGTGAGATGACTAACACTAAGGATGTTTGAAAAGCCATAGTGAACCATTACTTTATGTTTACTTTAAATATGGTATGCCAGTTGGGGAACCAATGCACCCTCCAAGACCCCAACGGCTACACTATCTGGCAGAAACCTCAGCGCCAGGCATGAGACACCTTTTTTCAAGGCTCCCAAAACAATACAGACTATTGCTGGGTTACTTCCCAGAGGCTAAAGATGCTGAAGACACCATGCAGTTCAGACACAGGACTCAGAGGAGTTTAGCTGGATCTGGCCTGAAAGCCTCCTTCTTGAGGACTGACTTCCATCTCTGCAAGCTGAAATGGAGGGAAGAAACCAATAATCCTACCCAGCTGTGATGCTGATGAAGCACAATAATGACCAGCATAACCCTAAAGGTGCAAAGTGCTTTTATTTTAGCAGTGACAAACAGCTGTCTAATTGGATTATAGGCCTGCTTAGCAAGAGGGAAATCATGTCTGGTACTATAAACCTAGCCAACTACAGGTGGCGAGTGCGTTCATGGAGCTAAACCTGCACGATTCCTAAGTGCATTCTAGATACTTACCTTTATACCCACTGACACATGTAGCTCCAGTTCCTCACCAAAGAAGCAGATTTTCTTTGTGTGGGAGACAGAGGTAATTCTAGAAAGCCACAACTAGTCAAAATGAAGAGAAACTGATTCTGGGGTGCCAAGACCCATTGGATATACCTATAACACAACCCCCACGTCTATGGTTTCTATGGCTGTGAAAAGGACACCATGATCATGAAAACTCTTAGAGGACAGCATTCAGCTACAGCGTTCCACTGGGGCTTGAAGCAGAAGGCCACCTGTAGCGCTCTTTCTAAAAACTCTACTCTATTTGGGGTGTTTAGGCCTCTACCTCCCTTCCACCAACCCCCCAACCTTAAGTAGGAGAGAGAAAAGATTAGTGTGGAGAGGGGGCCCAGACCCCTTTACTTCTCCCGGCTATTTAGGGTCATGGGGTTCTTTTAGGGCTCTAGACCAATCTCCATCAACTCAGACGCAGCTGGCAGGCTCCTCCACGCCGCTGTGCCTGGAACTGTTTCCACCTGTCTGCTCCAAACTGCCATGCTGTCTCTGGTCTGTGTCTGGTCTCTCCAACTGCTCCATGCCACACACTAACACCAAACTCCACACAAAATACCCCCTTCTCTTTCTCGCCCATATTTATATTCTCAGAGTCCTAGACTACACCCTTATCCTTGAGGCACATGGAAGGTTGTTACCAGCTGGCAAAGATTATGCCCTGCCTGTGATAATTAACAGGAGTGGACAAAATATAGCCCAACTAAATTCCCACACTTGGGATTAAAACAAAAGCATATTTACATAACATCCAAAGAAAACAAAACTGCCATGACAGGGCTCCTTATAGTTTCAGAGGTTTAGTCCATTGTCATCATGGTGAGAAGCATGGCAGCACCCAGGCAGACATGGTGCTGGAGGAGCCGAGAGTTCTGTATCTTTTAATAATTTAGTTTTAATTTTTATTTTATGTGCGTTAGAGTGAAGGTGTCAAATCCCTTGGAACTGGCGTTACAGACAGTTATAGACTGCCATGTGGGTGCTAGGAATTAATCCCCGGTCCTTTGGAAGAGCAGCCAGTGCTCTTAACCACTGAGGCATCTCTCCAGCTCCAAGAGTTCTATATCTTGACCCGAAGGCATCAGCACGAAACTGTGAACCACACTGGGCATAGTTTGAGCATATGAGACCTCAAAGCCCGCCCCCACAGTGACACACTTCCTTCAACAAGGCCACGCCTCCTACTGGTGTCACTCCCTATGGCCAAGCATTCACACACATGAGTCTATGGGAGACATTCCTACTGAAACCACCACACCCCACATCGAAAAAGAGGATGAAAAGATTGTTAAGAGTCAGAGAAACAGGAAGTCTGCTGTGTGGGTACTTGTCCTGGGACGTGACAGGGAAGGTGCACCAATAATATGGCTGCCTAAATAAGACCTGAATAA
>CM053744.1:21988751-22010155 GCA_028658305.1 Pachyuromys duprasi
TTGTTTTCCCAACAATCTTGGAAAAAATATTCTGCTCTCTATCTTATCCTGTGAGTTATAAGTTCTGTACCTAAATCATTTTCTTTTATCTTGTATCTATCAACCTAAAAATATCTAGACCTTAAAACATCTTTTTAGACATAAACCATTGTCTTAGTTCCTGAACAACTAAACTTAATTGTAGTAGGACTATATGACTAACTAGTCTTCAACCCCATCAGATACCTTAGAAGGAAATATTACCTAATTATATAGGAAGCATAGAGCAAACAGCTTGATTGTTTGATTCCAAGCAGCTGAGTTTTGGGAGAATTCCCTGCTATATGAATGGCAAGGATCTGACTTCAATAGGACATATCTCTCAGTGCTGTGGATATTTCCCACACTGTGTAAAGTAGGAGGTGATCTTCCTGGGATCTTGCATTGTTTCAGACTGTGAAACAATCCTGGCTCAGAGCTGTCCAAGGACAGTTGTGAAGCCAGGCTTAGACATGCTAGAGTTGGTTAGCCCCTTTCTGTTATGCCAAGAGCTCTGATTAATTCGATTGACCCACACATCCCACCCACCTGTAATTCCATGTAGTCATGAAGCTGAAACTGAAAGATCATAAGTTCAAGGCCAGTCTGAGCTTTGTAACCATACCTTAGTTTAAAACAAACAAAACCACATGTGGTGACAGCACACATCTTTAACCCCAGCTACCAGCTCTCAGGAGTTAGAGGCAGGTGGATCTGAATTTGAAGCCATCCTGGTCTACAGACTGAGTTCCAGGACTCCTAGGGCTACACAGAAAAATCCTGTCTAGAAAAACCAAACAAGAAATTAAAAATAAAAATTGTTCAAAATGAGAAAATTTCTTTCATCCTCAAAGAATTCTCCTATAGCCCATTTGTGGCAGTTTCACAGGCCATAGCAACTGCTGATCTACTCACATCCTTTTGTGTTTTCTAGAAGGTCATAGAAAATAGAGTCACACAGCCTTTTGAGCCCAGCTTCTTTCACTGACATAATACATGTGAAGTGCACTGGCATTCTTTCCTGTATTCATGGCTCTTTCCTTTCTATGGCTTAAAAGTATTCCATTGTGTAGATGAACCACAACTTGTACATCTACTCAACCACTGAAGGACATTCAAGTTTCAGGAGCTGTTGGTAATTATTTTCAAAGCCTCAGTAAAAATAAATTCCATTTGTTATATAACCATAGGTTTATTTAACTTTTTTTTTAGTGTGCGTGTGGGAGAGGTGCTCATGTCAGTTTGCTTTGCAAGTGGTTAAGAGGACAGCTTCAGGAAGTTAGTTCCCACCGCCAGCTGTGTGGGTTCCAAGATTCGAACTCAGGTCCACAGGCTTGGTAGCAAGAGGCCTTACATGCTGAGCTTTCTTGGCAGCCCTTGAACATAGGGTATCTGATTTGGTTTTTGTTTTCCTTTTGGCTTTCTTTCTTTCTTTTTTACACAAGTCTTGTTATGAATTTCAGCCTACCCTGGAATTAGAGATCCTCCTGCCTCAGCCTCTGTAGCATTGAAATCAAAATCATGTGCCACCTTGCCCAATCAAGGTTTTATTGCACATAGAATTCCCCTAGGAATGGCAGTGGTGGCCAATGGAGCTGCCATGTTTTTAAAGGTCTTTGGTGGACAGATAGGAGTTGAAGAGAACAACAGCAAAATTCTTTAAGGCTTCACATCACACATCAGCTAAGAGCTTCCAGTGAGAAGGTAGTATAGCAGGCTCTTCAGTGCTTTACTCTGTGTGGGCTGGGTCAAGTCACATGACTTCCCAGAGCCTTAGCTGTAAGATTGGAATGATAATCCAACAGCAATTGTATTGTGAATTAGGTAAATTAATAGAAGCTTGGGGGTGTGGCTCAGCAGTAAAGGTAGCCCAACATGTGCCAGGACACACATGGGTGCTAATCCAGGAATAGGATAATGAATATGCATGGCGCATTTGCCTCTGCCTTACCTAAGGCAGCTGTGCTGTAGACCAGGCTGGCCATGACCTTAGAAATCCACCTGCCTCTGCCTCCCTGAGTGCTGGGATTAAAGGTGTGCACCACTATGCCCCGCTAATTTTGCTTTATAGACTCCCAAGTGCTGGGATTTTCGGTGTGATCTGTAAACCTGGCTAATATTTGCTTTCATGGTCCTTAGCATTTGCTGTGGGCATTTCTGATTGAACTAGGCCCTCTCGAGTTTTTGAGGACACCTCCCATACTTAAAGCCTACCAATAGAAGATGTTAACCTAGCCTCATCTACAAATAACTTCCTGTGTAATGGGGTCTAACCAAGTCCATGCATAAAGCTAAGCATTAAAGCCTCTCCAGGCTGAGCCCAGCATGCAGTGAAGCTCTCCATAGGTTAGTCTGCCCAGCAATATTCTAAAGTACCCAGGGAGAGACATCATAAAGAGAGCTTTGCACTTTACTTGATGTTTGGGGTTTTGTGTTTGTTGGTGTCAGGAATGAAACCCAGGATCCTTGCCCATGTAGCACACACTCTGCACCACTAGCACTTGCTTGGGTTTGATTTTTGAAACAGGGTTTTTCTGTGGAGCCCTGGACATCCAGGGACTCTGTAGATTAGGCTGGCCTTAAACTGAGAGAACCTGTCTCTGCCTCCAGAGTGCTGGAATTAGTCATCATGAAGAGCAATTGCTTGGAACTTAGGCTGAAGAGATTATTCAGCACTTAAGAGCACCAGCTGCTCTTCCAGATTGGACCCAGGTTCAAATCCCAGCAACCACATGGCAGCTCACAACTGTCTGTGATTTCAGTTCCAGGGGATCTGCAAGGCTGATGCAGACATACATGGAGGCAGAACACCAATTTAAAACAAACAAACAAACAAAAAATCAAAACAAAAATTGAAACTTCCTGATAAGCATGGTGGCAGGTGCTTGTCACCCCACCCCAATACTAAGGAGATTGTCCCCAAACAAAAATATTTCCTTTGTAGAATGTGGTGGACAAAATAGTACCCTCCCAGATGGCAAGAAACCTTAGTAAAACCCATCCAGGCAGGCCCATCCAGAGGCACACCTGCAGCTGCACTTCTCCATTAAAGCCACACTGTAAATGTGGGAGCTCCCATGCTCTCCGCTTTCCCTTTGTGACAGTTTGTTTTGTTTTTGAGACAGGGTTTCTCTGTGTAGCCCTGTCTGTCCTGGATTCACTTTTAGACCAGGCTGGCCTCGAACTCAGAGATCCACCTGCCTCTGCCTCCCGAGTGCTATTCGTCATCATGCCCTGCTGTTCTTCTGTTCGTTGTGTACTTTTTATTTGTGTTCACCTATTTTGAGGCAAAGTCTCACTCTGTAGCCCTGGCTGGCCTCACATGGGATGTCCTCCGTCACAGCTTCCTGGTGCTGGGATTAAGGACTGTGCCAGGCTCTCTTGTTACCTCTGTATGTAATACTAAATACACTGTCTCTCCAAGCGACTGGTTTTGGGCACCCTCTCTGATGAGCTAATGAATTCCCCTGTCCTACGTCCATATGTGTGCATGGGGGTGGGGGAACTCAACTATGTTCAGATTAAGAGTCCTTACTGGTTGTCTTCATGGGGTCAGGAAAACCAGAAACACACACACAGCTTGACCATCAAGGGAAAGCTAAATCTCAGGGATGCTCAAGGCAAGAGTCATCAGAGACCGCTGTAGGGCTGTCAGAAAGGGGTGTCAGCAGTCGCCCACTAAACAAGATGATTAGTCAGTCATCTCTTTCAAGAACGCCTCTTTTGTCCCTGGTCTGTCTTGAGCACTTTCACAAATGCCAAATAATGTCAACTTTGCCATAGACAGCTACCACTCCCAAATGAACAGATGAGCACACTGAGACCAGAATGGCTGCTTTACCAGCCAAGGTCACACAGCCCAAAAGTGCTGTCTTCCGGGAAGTTCCTCTCCCTGCAGGAGCCACCACTGAGTATCCCAGATTCTCTAAGCCTTCCAATTTCAGAAGGTCTTTCGTCTTCCTCACTCAGCTGCGACCTTGACCTACACTTTGCTGCGTTCCCCTACGTCAAAGTATCTGTATTTACAAAGCACCTAGTGGGTCTTAAAGGCGATGCAAACCCACGGAGCAGAATCCAATCTCTTCCCTGGTGGTAAACTCAGCCAGCAAAGGAAGCGACATTTACCACGAACTCCAAGAAGAAACCAGCTAATTCCAGTAGGAGTTTGTAGGAAGAAAAGCCTGAGTAACCGGACTGGGGCAATCCCTCGCCATACCAGCCTCACCTCGCTTTACAGTAACGGCTTGTTCGGGGAAGACAAAGGGCTACCGGCAGAGGAGGGCGGGGTGCGTACTTTTATCCCTGGGTTACAGCAGGGGACTTGGAGGTACAGGTCGGGCAGCTACCAGAAGTTACGGGGCTGGACCGCCCAGGCGGTCATCACCTAGGGAACGGGTGCGGCCATCAGGAAAGGCCGGGCTCTGTAGCCCCGCCCCTTCGTACCTGTCGGCAGCGAGAGCGAGCCGCGATTGGCTGGACCCGCCCCGTAGGCGGGACCTTAGCAGCCGGCGCGCGCGCCCGAGGGAGGCGTTGAGCAGGCTAGAAAGGGAAGGGGCGTGGCCCCGCGCGGAAGGCCGTTGGCAGCCGGGTCCCACCCCGGATGTGCTGCATCACGCAGCGGGCCGCAGCGATTGGCCGATGTGGCGCGGCGCGGCGGGAGGGGCGGAAGGTTCTGGAGGGCTGGCGGGATCTGGAAGCTTCCGCCGGACGGGTATATAGAGTCCGGGACAGGGCAGCTGCGGAGCCGAAGGCGGCGACAGCTGGGCGGCGGTGGCCATGGGCAAGGACTACTACCAGACTCTGGGCCTAGCCCGCGGCGCGTCCGACGACGAGATCAAACGGGCCTACCGCCGCCAGGCGCTGCGCTACCACCCAGACAAGAACAAGGAGCCCGGCGCCGAGGAGAAGTTCAAGGAGATCGCCGAGGCCTACGACGTGCTCAGCGACCCGCGCAAGCGCGAGATTTTCGACCGCTACGGAGAGGAAGGTACGCGTGCGCGCGGCCGGGGGTGACCCGCCGTTTGACAGGCGGGGAAACCGAGGCACTCGGGGACAGGCCGGGGACAGGCGGCCTGGGGATCCGGCGGCCGCGCCGCCTCCGCCCTGTGATCGGCGGCCGCAGACGGGAGGAGGAGCTCCGAGCGCGCCACGCTCGTAGAAGCTTCTAGCACGTCTGCCGCAGCCCCTCCCGGCCGGCCGCCCGCACAGCGCCGGAATGCTGCAGACGGAGGGCGGCGGTCACGATCGCCAGGGTTTGAGAATGAAAACTGCCCTAGTGTTGTCTCGCTTGCCCATCTGAGCCCGCCAAGCTCAGTGCTTAGCCGGAGTTGAGCCTTTCTGGTTGCAGTGCGTAGGAACTTCTTTGTAAGGTGTTACAGCACGGCTGGGAGGATGGGGCAGTCAGGAAGACCTGGTGGCACCGACACCTAGAGGCCTTACTACCGAATTGTCACGAAGTCAGTATGTATGTGTATGTATAAATTGATTCGCTCCCACTATGGTTCTGGGGGTTTTTAACTAAGAGCAAAACTTGTTGAGCCGAGTGCGGGAGGGAGTGAACACCCCCACTTGGGAGGCTGATGTAGGAACATTGTTGTGAATACGCCGCAGATCTAAGCTACAGAGTGAGTTCGTGTTTCTAAAAGAACTCAGTGTTGTGACAATCCCACCTCAGAGGTGTCAGAGTGAAGAGAATTTCTTGGAGGGTAACCTGGGCTAAAAGTTCATGGACAGTAACACAAGCAGAAGTAATAAGACCTTTTTTTTTTTTTTTTTTTTTGAGACAAGGACCTCACTGTGTTGCTCAAGCTTTTATTTATTAATTTATTTGTATTTCTTTGTATATGAGTGTTTGCCTGTGTGTACATGTGCACCATTCACATGCTTCTAGAAAAGAGGGTGTGGAATCTTCTACAGTTAGAGTTAAACCATGGTCTGCTGCTTTGTGGGTGTTGGGAGTTGCACATGGCTCCTGAGCCAGGCCAGCAAGTGCTCTTCTGAACCTCTGAGCCATCGCTTCAGTACCTTATGTTGGAACCTTGGCTGGTTTGGAAGTTGTCATGATCAGTTTGCTTCTGTCTTCAGAGTGCTGGAGTTGGAAGGGTTTTCTGCTTTACAAGTGTGCTGATTTACTGCAGTGTTGGAAATGGAAACCGAGGGCTTTGCCTTTGCCACAGTAACCCTGACTTGTGGTTTTGTGTTCCAGGCCTGAAGGGTGGTGGCCCCAGTGGTGGTAGCAGCGGCGGTGCTAACGGTACCTCTTTTAGCTACACGTTCCACGGAGACCCTCATGCTATGTTTGCTGAGTTCTTCGGTGGCAGAAACCCCTTTGATACCTTTTTTGGGCAGCGCAATGGGGAGGAAGGCATGGACATCGATGACCCCTTCTCTGGCTTTCCAATGGGTATGGGTGGATTCACCAATGTGAACTTTGGACGCACCCGCCCTGCTCAAGAGCCCACCCGGAAGAAGCAAGATCCCCCAGTCACCCACGACCTTCGGGTCTCCCTTGAAGAGATCTACAGCGGCTGTACCAAGAAAATGAAAATCTCCCACAAGCGACTGAACCCTGATGGAAAGAGCATTCGAAATGAAGATAAGATCCTGACCATCGAAGTGAAGAGGGGCTGGAAAGAAGGGACCAAAATCACCTTTCCCAAGGAAGGGGACCAGACCTCTAACAACATTCCAGCTGACATCGTCTTTGTTTTAAAGGACAAGCCACACAATATCTTCAAGAGAGATGGTTCTGATGTCATTTATCCAGCCAGGATTAGCCTTCGGGAGGTAAGGCACTCAGTAGGAGGAACCATGAAAGGAGGTGGCTGCTGTGAAGAGCAGGGGGGGGAGATGGGCTGAGGCTATGCTGTGCTAGCAGCAAGGGTGGATTTGGAATGGGGTCTCAGCTGGCCAGTTCTGGTGGACCTGAGCCTCCTCTGGATGACCTGGAGGAGTCAAGCTTCCTAAGCCAGCTTTCACCTGACAGTCTTTTGCTTCCCTAGGCTCTCTGTGGTTGCACTGTGAATGTCCCCACTCTGGACGGCAGGACCATCCCTGTTGTATTCAAAGATGTCATCAGGCCTGGCATGCGTCGGAAAGTTCCTGGAGAAGGCCTCCCTCTCCCCAAAACACCTGAGAAACGTGGGGACCTTATTATCGAATTTGAAGTGATCTTCCCGGAAAGAATTCCCGTGACATCCAGAACCGTCCTAGAGCAGGTTCTTCCCATATAGCCACCTGCATTCCCCAAGGACTGAGCCAGGGACCTTTCCAGAGCTGCAGGTTTCCGGACCGTTCCACTGGTTGCATACTGCGGGAGGGCCCAGGGAGGGCTTTTGCTCTGCCGAATGTTTTCCACAGAATATATTACAATCTTTCAAAGTCTCGCACTAGACTACAGTGGTTTTTCGAGCGATAGGCAGGCGGTGGGAACAGCAGCCCTCCAGAAATGGACCCACCCTCTGCACCCCAGCTCCTGCCCAAGAGTGTAAGGCAGGCCTGCAACTGGACTCACCCCCTTTACTGTCCCTTAGTTTCTGGCTGTCATGTGGCAGTGGGCCACCATTTCGGTTGCCAGACCCTGTGCACTAGTCAGTCTCCACTGTGTGAGAGGTTCTTGTTTTATTCTGTATTTGTCCCATGCCTTGTTCCTCCTCCCCAAAGAACCCTGTCTTGTCTTGGCCATCTCAAATTGAGACCAATTCTGTAGGACTGCCAGGCCGCATCACAAGCAATACCTGGTTGCAGGATCACAGGGTCAGCCCCTTCCAGGTTCTGGGGCCTGCATAGCCAGGAGATACCCTGAACCTTTGGCTTTGAAGTCAAATGGCTGGCTTATAGTCAGAATTTGCTGTTCCAAGGGTAGTCCTTGGCTGCACCTGGGACTTCTCAGAGGCACAGGTGATTTTTTTTCTGTGTGTGTGTGTATAATGGACTCTGAACTCTCTCAAAAGGATATAATCCTTTTGAATTTTGCACAGCCCTAGATATAATCCCTTTTGATAAAAGGGTCTTTGCTTCTGATGAAAGGAGCACTGTGGAACGTCTGTAAATATGTTTTTATAATTCCATTCAAAGCTGGTATGCACTCAGATGAAAGCAGGCCCTGCAAACTACTCCTGTCTATCCAGGGCTGCCATGGAATCAGACCTTGGGAGTGAAGGTGTCTGTTCTTTGAAGCTAGCCTGGTGCTCTGACCATTCGACTCATTGTAAGTTGCCACTACCAACACAAGACCAAAGTGTGTGACTTGTCATTATGGAGTGTGACAGCATTAAAGACTGATGCTAAACCTCAGGGGAGCAGTCCTTCGCCTCTGTTTGAGGGCTTTACTGTGGGGGAGGGGTGGCATGGTGAGTGTTGTCATTCTCAAAAGAAAGCTGTTTCCCTTCCTGGGACACACTGGTTTCCCCATTCTGTAGCCTGGCATCACTATGGTGAAGGTTGGGTTAGGAGCCTTTCCTGAGTGCCTTTTCCACCTGCAAGGCTCCTAGCCACATCTGGGGACTGAGTAACCACCAGGGCTGAGGATTAAAATGCCAGCTGCCAAAATTCCCGCTTACTAGGTAGGTTTAGCCAGACCAGAACTAGAACAGCAGCTGCCTAAAGGTGGCCCACAGTCTGTTCTATCCTGGGGGGAGAGAGGAAGCACTTCCTGTCCCAAGTTTATGTGGGTATGTCCTGGGAACTTCTTTGAAGAGGTAAGTTGATTATAAAGCAAATAGGACAGGCTAAAACAATGTGTTGGTTTTGTTTCTGTGTTTTGGTGGTGCTGCTAATGGAGCCCAGGGTGGTGGTCTCTAAGCTGACTGTAGCCACCAGCCATGGTGCAGACTGCTCAAAGTAAAACCTATTAAAAATAAATAACATTGTATAGAATGTTCATTCAAGAGCCCGATACAGTGGCACACATGTATAAACTCAGTGCTGGGAAGGCCAGCTTGAGTTACTGTGAGTTTTGGTCCAGTCTACCTAAGAGCTACTTTCCCTAATCTAAACAGGTTAGCCCCCCACCCCCATCAGTACCACCAAAGAGAACTCTAGAGTGTTTGTTTAATAAAGTTTAAATAGCTCCTCCAGTCTCCAGCATGGACCAGGTGCTCAGCATGGACCACATGTGTGGCTATAGACTATCCACTGAGAATGATAGATGACCTGGTGTGTGATCAGCTTCCACAGCGTGTCCCTGTGAGCTTTGCTAGGGAAGTGTTATGCCCATAATCCACAGATATTTCTAGGAACCCACAAATAGTACAGCCAGCAAGCTGGGGTAGGAGATTCTCTGGGGAGCATAGTGTTCTTAGGGGCCAAAGCACATGGATCAGCAGTGCAGAGCACTGGTCTGGCCTGTGGGCGCACACCCTGTTCTGGCCTCGGGCATCAAACACTGCCGTGATGTGCAGGCAGAACACTCATACATACAAATCTAGCAGTGTGCCCCTGCTCATGTAACTGCAACTCCTAAGTTTTCAGTTTCACTTTTTGGCTGCCATTAGCACAATACAAAACTGGAAAGGGCTCGTAAGAGTGAAACTCACCCCCTACAACAACTGTTCTGTTCCTTCAGAGGGCTTCTGCTGAGCCACGGCCCAGAGCGCTTTTGTCTCTCTAAGTGTTGCTCTTCCTGTGGCACAGCAGGGCGGTAGAGCTCTGCTTCTCATACTGGGTATCTAGCTCTAAGTGGGAGAGTGGGGTCATTTCTGTCCCCAGCTTGAATTTTTGCTTCCAGGTTTGAATCCCAACTTGACCTATTTCAAACTATATGATCTCGGACAAGGAAACTAACCTCATGCTAATTTTTCAACTGTGAAATGGGTGTGATAAATAGGACCTTATTCTGGACATTTTGTCTTATATTTAACCAGTAAACTACCTGCAAAGTCAAAACCAGCCTAGGAAGCTTAGACCTTGTCTCAAAAGGTTAAAAAGAATCAGGTGTGATACATGTCCTTAATCCTAGTACTCCTGAAGCAGAGGCAGGCAGATCTCTATGAGTTCAAGGCCAACCTGGTCTGCAAAGTCCAGGATAGCCAGGACTACAAATCAAGACCCTTCTCCAAAAAAAGCCAGACTGGAAAGGTGTCTCAGTAGTCAAGAGCTATACATTTCTTGTAGAAAACCCAAGTTTGGTACTCAGCACTTATGTCAGTTTACTTGCAGGGGATCCAAGGCCCTTTGCTGGAGCCTCTAAGGACACCTGTACTCACGTGCACATAGACACAAGCACACCACACTCCTAATTTAAAATCTTTGAAAAGGGGCCAGGCATAGTAGCGCACACCTTTAATCTCAGTGCTCAGCCTAGCCAAACATCTGAGTGAGGCCAGCAGCCTACATAGTAAGTTCCAGGACAGTCCAAGCTACATAGTGAGACACCCCCACAAAGGGGGCAGGAATGAGGGTGTAGCCCAGCAATGCACAAGGACCTGATTTCCATTCCCTATACTGCAAAAATTAACTATCTCTCCTAGGTTTGTAAGGGTTTCCAGATATGTAAATGGCATATCGACCTTCCCAAAGACAGGCAAGTCTCTGCTGGGTCAGTGCTGTTACCCAATCCCAGGTGTATTGCTGACCTCAGTAGATGTCTGCTGAAACAAGCTAAAGTAGGATTACTCCTTGCCACCTCTGGCACCATTAGACAAGCACCAGAAAATAGGTACCAAAGCTGGACAGTCGCAGTTTGAATCCTGGCTCCAGCTTCCGGTTTCTGTGTATTGTTGGATATGTGATTTCACCTCTCTGATCCTCTCGGTACTCTGAAAGATGGAAGAAATGCCTGGATATGCTGACAAATTCCAGAAATCCAGCCCTCTGGAGGCAGAGGAGAGCCTGGCCTGTATACCCAGTTCCAGGACAGCCAGCACTACATAATGAAACCCTCTTTCAAAACAGCAGGGAAACACTGGAGAGATGGCTCAGTGGTTAAGAGCACTGGCTGCTCTTCTGGAGAACTCGGGTTTGCTTGTCAGCACCCACAGGGCAGCTCACAACTGTGTAACTCCAGTTACAGATCTAATGATATGATGACCTCTTCAGGCCTTAGTGGGCACCAGGCCTGCACATAGTGCACAGACATACAGGTAAGCAGAATGCCCAGTGTTAGAAATAAATAATAAGGTCCCAAATAAAGAGACCACCACTCCAGCTGAACTGGACAAGACAAACTGAATTCTTGACCAAGAAGGGCAGCTCAGAAGAGAGAGGATATGCTCTTGGTTTTCCCCATTTGCTGGAGTTCAACCTCACAGTCTTAACCTATTGGCTGGTCTGAAAAGAACTGGCACACCAGAAATAAAAAAGGAGGGGGAAAGAGATCACTGCTCCAGTATCAAATTCCTGCAATGTAGCAGGTTTCACCAGGTGAGGGGGATTAAAACATTTGCATAAAAGGTTTACAAGGTTGGAGAGAGAAAAAGATTTAAATTTCTAGGACTTTGTTAGAGAAGACCATCTATATTTCTATGGCACAAAGGACATAAGTTCAAGGACATCCTAAGCTACGTACTAAGGCCATCTTGTGATGTATTCGCTAGAGGAGATCACTCAGACACAGGTTCAAGCCGATAGGAGGTCTGCTGGTGACTACACTGAGTGTTTGGGACCCTGAAGCAGTCTTTCTCAAAGTGATCTTTTAAACACAAAAAACCACATCCTCGGTGGACACAGCTCAGTTAACAAGAGCAGTTACCCAGAAGTGGAACTACAGACGCAAAACAGCAAGGTTAGTACACTTAGGGACTTTCCAGAAGTGTGGGCTTTGATGGACTAGGTCTTTGTTCTCATTTTGGCAGGTGTTACCTGCTTACATGCTGGATTCTGTGGCCTGAATGGTACTCCCAAACTGGCATCAGTTGTACTAAGGTCTGGGGGCCTGTTACAATGTCAAACAAAACACAACCCAACTTCTAGCTCAAGCTGAAGGTCAACGAGAGCTGTGTCCTTAGCACACAACATGCCACGGCTATGCCTCCCAGCATTGCAGCAAAAGAAAAAAGATATTCCTAAGGCTAAACACAAGACTTTTCTATTCTGACTATTGCTAACCACTGTCACTATGTGAAAGTCATTTAGTGAACGTTCATCCACCTACTGAGTATTTATCCAGTACCCACCATGTTCCCACCCTGAGCTCAGTGTTGGAAACAGGAATGAATAAAACTGTCAAGAATTCTTCTCTTTGGGCTGATGAGATGGTTATACCCTGTGAGCGTGCTTGTGATCACCCCTGCCAACTTGAGTTTGACACCCAGAACCCACATGGTAGAAGGGAACCAGTTTCTTCAAGTTGTTCACTGACCTTCACTAGAATGCCATGACATCACACACACAAAATAAATACAAATATAAGTGTTTAAAGAGAAAACTTGGTTACGTTTGGGCTGGTTACGTTTGGGTTCTGCCCAGTAGCAATGTCTGCTTAGCACATAGGATCCATACCTATCAAAGAAAAAAAGCAAGGGAAGGGAGAGAAGGCATGCATGAGACCCCAGGCTCCACTCCCAGGGCCAGCACTACAATAAATAAGTGAATAATCCCTGTCCTTGTGGAGCTGATGGTCAAGTGGGAGTAGATGAGAGCAGGAACATGCAAATAAAGCATCCAATATGCCAGATGCCAGCTCGAGCCACGGTGTTCGAGGAGCAGTGGGCGGAGGATGTTGGGTACATTTTTAAATAACAGCAAGTGCCTTGCCAAGAAAGTGGCATTTAAGCAAAGACCAGAGAAGTACAGAGGAGCTGTGTGGACACGAGAACACCCAGGTAGGAGGACCAGCTGTTGCAAAGGACCTGAGGCAGGAGGATGGGATGTGGAGCAGAGAGAGAGGGGGCGCTTGCAGGGTGCAGGCAAATGACACAGGCCTGGTGGGCTGCAGGATAAATCTCAGCTTTTCCTGTAAGGAGATAGCTTGCTGGGGTTCAGGGGTTAGGAATTGTTTCAGGTTTCCTTTGCTTGTGGCAGAGGCTACAGGGGCACATGACACATGTGAAGGTCAGATGACAACTTCCGGGAACCAGTACTCTCCTTCCCACCATGCAGGTCTCAGGAATTGAACTCAGTTCTTCAGGCTTAGCCAAAAGTACTCTATCCATTGGGCCATTGTCCCTGTCTGAATTAGTGTCATTAGAACCTTGAAATCTCAATCCAGAGAACTACCATCTCACAATAGCAGGGTACAGAATAGCAAGTAACACAAGTTTTCTTAATATGCAGGCTTCTAGCCATGGCAAGCTGGCCTGAGGCCCCACACCCGAGGCAGGAACATTGGCAGTGCCTGACCAACCTGGGCTCGATAGCAATACCACACTTCATGGTGAGACAGCTGAGCATTTGTTAAGAGCATTTGTTGCTGGAGGACCCGAGTTTGATTCTCAACACCTATATGGTGGCTCAGAACTATCTATAACTCCAGTTTCACGGAACCCAATGCCCTCTCCTGACATCTGCAGATACCACTTATACACACAGTACATAGACATACATGCAAGCAAGACATTCTTACACATAAAGTAAATAAGTCTAATGACACAACAAGAACAAGGGCTGCTGAGTCTTCTCTGTGACTGTGACAAGGCACCTGGACCCAAGGCAACTTACAGAAGAGTTTCTTTGGAGCTTATGGCTCCAAAGGGTTAGAGCCTGTGACTGACCAACACGGCAGGGGATATGGCAGCAGGAACGTAGGCATGGAGCTGGAGCCGTAGCAGAGAGTTCATATCTTGAAACCAAAACAGGAGGGAGGGAAAGATAGACAGAGCAAAAGAAACTGGGCCTGGTATGAGATTTTGAAACTTCAAATCCTGCTAATGACACATCTCCTACAAGGCCACACCTCCTAATGCTTCCCAAACAGTTCCACCAATTAGAGACTAAATATTCAAATATATGAGCCCATAGGGAGGGCATTCTGTTTAATTGTTTTTTAGAGAGGGTCTTTCTACAAAGCTCCACCTGCCCTGGAATGTACTATGGGATTAAAGGCCTGCCTCACCATGCCCAGCCATTAACGACCATTCTTTTCTTTCTCCTCCCCCCCCTCCGCCCAAGACAGGGTTTCTCTGTATAGCCCTGGCTGTCCTGGACTCACTTTGTAGACCAGGCTGGCCTCAAACTCACAGAGATCCACCTGCCTCTGCCTCCCGAGTGCTGGGATTATAGGTATGTGCCACCAAGCTCAGCCCAACCATGCTTATTCAAACCATCACAATATCCCAGTTTGTAAAAGTGCTTGCTTCCACACCTGACAACCTGAATTCAATCACCAGAACCCATACAGTGGAAGAAAAAACATGAGCTCTCAGAGGCCACAGTGCTGGGGCACACCTGCCCCCACTCCCCCGCCAATATAAATTTTAACATTTATTACAAAGCTAGGCATGGTGTTGAACACTTTAATGTCATATTTTTAAGGTAGAAACACACAGATCTCTGAGTTCAAGGCCAACCTGGTCTACCAAGAGAGTTCCAGGCCAACCAACCAGTACTGCACAGTGAGACCCTGTGTCAAAAATAAAACAAATCACTGGATGGGGGTAGGGCGGCACACGCCTTTAATCCAGCACTCAGGAGGCAGAGACAGACAGATCTCTGAGTTCAAGGCCAGCCCGATCTACAGAGTTCGTTCCATGGCAACCAAGGCTACACTGTGGGGATCAGGAACTGAAGGGAAGGAGGGTTAAGTGGCAGAATCCCAGGAACCAGACTCCAGAGACCAGACTCAAAGGTGCAGGTCTAACTTTATCGTCCAGTGTAGCAGCCTTTAAATGTGAGAGGCCGATCAGACCATCCCATGCCTGCCTCAAGCACCAGTAACAATCAGTCAGGTTGGTGCAGCTCTAGGGAAATGTGGGAGATGGGGGCAGGGTAGCGTTAGGAGACGTCCATAAAGAAGGGGGAGCAGTCACCCCTCACCTCAGATCCATTTTGAGACTTCACTAGTGTGCTAGGAGTCCCTAGTGGACCAACACTGTGTGCAGTGGATCAGCACCTTTCACAGAGTCATAGGAGTCACTGACGCTTCACTAGCCGTTCCCTGGGGGCCTCCAAAAGGCTTACCTTGACATTCTCCACACTACACAGAGAAACCTGGTCGTGAAAAACCAATCAATCAGTATATATACATACATACATACATAACTAAATAAAAAACAATAAATGTTAGATTTTATTTTTAGTATGTAAATTATAAGTAATAAATGTTTAATGAAGGCTTTTGTGCTTTGTGGCACACACTTAGAGTCTCAGCACCAGGAAAAGATAAGAGGGTCCCTGAGGATCACTGGCCAGCCAGGTTAGCCAAATTGGCAAGTCCCTGGTCCCAATGAAAGACTTTGACTCAGAAACTAAGGTGAAGAGTTACTGAGGAAGGACACCCGAGGCTGAGCTGTGGCCTTCACATACACCCACTTACATGAACCCCCCCCCCAACACACACACCCAGTGAAAAAATGTAGGCTTTCAAGGTCATGTACTCATGTCAAACAGGCCTGTACCTGTGTTCACAGCCTGCCAAGCCCACACCTGCCCCAGGGCGCTGGAGTCCTTTCTCAGAGTTCTCACACTCTGTAGTCGCTCAGCTAAGCACCCGCCGGCTTTGACACGAGAGAGGGAAGCTCAGGAGAGAAATCCAGAAAGCTCTCTTCTGGAGCAAACTGGGTTTCCGATGATGTCACCAACCATGCTTTTTTAATAGACCACCCATGCACAGGCTCAGGGTGGTGCTTGGCCTAGAACCGCCTCCTGAGTATTTGTGGAGTGACCAATTAACCTAATGATTCAGACCACAGCAAACACAACCTTTGTCCCACCCCCACCCAAGTCATGAAGGATGCAGAGCAGGGACGCGGCCAAGGGTCTGCCGGAGGTCGCCCCTGGGAGGAGTCTCCCCTGGGAGGAGTCTCCCCTGGGAGGAGTCTCCCTGTCACCAGGTAGACAATTGCTCTGGCTCCTGGTAGAGCCCCTCACCCTAGGGACTTCGTGAGTCACAGTTTGGTCAGGGAAAAGCTATGAAGGACAGCTCAGTGCCAGGTCCGGGAAGGCACAGTCAGTGGCGTGGTAGTTGTGAGGGCCTTGTGAAAACAGACTTTCAGGATTCAGTTTTCCTCTTTTTAAAAAAATTTTTTCTTTCTTTCTTTCTTTCTTTCTTTCTTTCTTTCTTTCTTTCTTTCTTTCTTTCTTTCTTTCTTTCTTTCTTTCTTTCTTTTTTTAGTAGCACTGTGATTTGTGTGCAGGAGTACATGCCACGGTGTGGAGTCAGAGGACAACTTTATGGACTGGGGTCTTCCCTTCTACTTCTATGTCAGTTCCGGGGATCAAACTCAACTCCTTAGTTTTACGATCTGCCCGATGAACCATCCCACCAGCCCCAAGGCTTAGGTTTTGTGAAGTCATAGAAACTTCTCACAAAACAGATGGCTTAAAAGCAGAAAACTGAAGCCATGTGGAAGCCTGTGATCCCAGCACTCCGGAGACGGAGGCAGGCAGATCTCTGTGAATTCGAGGCCAGCCTGGTCTACAAAGTGAGTTCCAGGAGAGCCAAGACTACACAGAGAAACCCTTTCTGGAAAAACAAAATGACAACAAAAACAAAACAAAGAAAAGGAGGGAAAAAGGCAAAATTTGGGGCTGGAGATGCGGAGACTTGGTTAAGAGCACACGCTGCTCCCACAGAGGACCTGACTTCTCGCCAGTCTGCTCAGGATGACACCTCGGAATTGCACTCCTCTGGCCTATACTCACTCACATGCACACACAAACACATACATGCACTTAAAACAAACAAACGAACAAAAAAACAGAAGCAAACAAAGCCACGCAGCTGAATTTCCTGCCCTGTGGTTCTGGAGTCAAGAAGTACTAAATCACAGTGGCTCCTCCAATCTCCCCCACCTCACCCCTTTCCTGGACGCTGGCGACTTCCATCAATCCTTGAAGTTCTGCTGTTTCTAGAAGCATCCCTTTTCTGCGCCACCACCGTCAAACAGCCCTCCCTAGTGTATGTCTGTCTTGTCTTTCACGTCAGTCAGCAAAGTGCTTGCCCTGGCAAATTCCAGCGCATGAAAGACCCTGTCTCAAAACGGTATGAATGGTGCTGGCAGACGGACCTGGAGGCTGTCCTCTGCCCTGCACACACGTGCACATACATGTGCACGCACACCCAACTCGCAACACGAGTGGGATAGACGATGAACTTCATCCGACAAAACCCTTATCCTTTAGCAAGGAGCGGGTACCTTCTAGAGCCTGGCCCCCGAAGCCCTTCCAAGGAAAGGATATCTTAAAGAAAAGGCCTAGACATTCAGGCAGAGACAGAGTCCTCAGGCGGCAGGAATGGCCCCAGTCGTTTAAGCCTTGGGCTTTTGGACATAAGGGGCACAGACAGAAGCAGTAAGGTCCACCACGCTGCCCGGCATCGCCGACTGGTGGGTGGACAGGCCTGGTCACGGGTCACAGGACGGCTACCGGCCCGGCTGGCGGCTGCCGCAGGGCAGCGGTAGTCCTGGGTGCACTGACGTCAGGAAGATCGCGACCACATCGGGGGCACGCGGGCGGGCGCGGGGCGGGGGTGGGGGTGGGCGCGAGTTCCGGAGGACCTGGGTGGAGCACCGGAGAGGTGCAGGTGTTCTGCTGCGCCCTCTCGTGGCCACAGGGGAAACACTGGGGATGTGACTGAGATGGTCCCGCTGGGAAGAGACGGAGGGGGCACCAGGTGGTATGCGAGGATTGGTAAGAAAGGATAATAATTGGGAAGGAATAGAGGAGGGGCTGTCGAGGATGCACATAGCGAAAGCACTGATTGTACTCAGTGGGTTGAGGAGAAGCAGCAGCAGGAGGAAAAGAAGCAGGAGGAGGTGGAAGGGACATGAAGTTGAGAAGGGGTGTGTAGGGGAGCCCTGAGAGGAATTAAAGAGGGGGTGATGAGGAATGGAAATATATTATATATATATTTGGTTGTGAGCCCAGTCTTTAACGGATGAGCCATATCTTCAGCCGGTTTGTTGGGGTTTTTGTTTTGTTTTGTTTTTGTTTTTTCAAGATAAGGGTTTCTCTGTGTAACCCTGGCTGTCCTGAAACTCACAGAGATCTGCCTGTCTCAGCCTCCTGAGAGCTGGGATTAAAGGCATGCGTCACCACCACCTGGCTAGATGTAATAAATTACCAAAGAATAAATTTAAAAATCATAAAAAAAAAATCCTAAAGCAACCACAGGTCTGTAGTTGTAGTTCAGTGTTCACTGGCAGAGTGTTTGCTTAGCACAGTGAAGCCCTGGGCTCTGTCCCTGGCGCTGCAAAGCTTGACAGAATGTGCTGATGGCGTCAGATTTCGGGTGAGAGGAAGGCAGGTGTGGAGGCTCAAGCTGGGGGCCTGAGGACCGAAGGACAGCACTGCTGAGTTGGGGAAGGGATGGCCGATAGAGCTGGGGAAGGGATGGCCGATAGAGCTGGCGGACCTTCAGAACCGGAAGTGCAGCTGGCTCCGCTTGAGAGACCCTAGGACAGCATCATAGCCAGGGCACATCACAGACCAACCTCAGGAGTGGAGGACAAGACTGAGCCATGCTGAAGCAGAGGCTTTTCTGAATGCTGCTGTTGCAGTTCTGAGCTGGAGCCCAGGACTTCCTGCACGCCACGCGTGCCCTCTGTGTTTCAGACAGGATCCCCTGTAGTCCAGGCCTTCCTTGAACTGACTGTGTAGCCAACGATGACTTTGCACTTCTGATCCTACTGCCTGCACCTCCCGAGAGCTGGATTTATAGGCAGGCACCATTGTTATATCTGGTTTACACAATGCTGAGTGTGCCATTCAGGACTGCACGCATGCCAAGCAAACACTCTACCAACTGAGCCATGACCTGCTCTCCCAGAACACTTTTTGTTTGGTTGGTTGGTTTTGTTTTTTTGGAGACAGTATCTCTGTGTGTAGCCCTGGCTGCAGGGCAGCCTGTAGACCAGGTTGGCCTCGAACTCTTAAGAAATCCACTTGCCTCTGGCTCTGGAGTGCTTAGGTGAAAGGCTTGTGCCACCACACCTATTGGCATTTTTTAAAATAAAGATTTATTTATTCTGGCACACACCTTTAATCCAGGCACTCAGAAGGCAAAGGCAGGCAGATCTCTGTGAGTTTGAGGCCAGCCTGGTCTACAAATCGAGTCCAGGACATCCAAGCACAGAGAAACCCTGCCTCAGGGGGAAAAAAAAAGATTTTTGTTTTCCCTGTATGAGTGTTTTACCTGTATGTACATCTGTGCACCACTTGCACCTGATACCTGATGAGACCAGAAAAGGAAATTCTTTTGCTGTTGTTGCATGTTGTTTGTTTGCTTTTTTGAGACAGGGTCTCATTATGTAGCTCGGGCTGGCTGCAACTCTGTAACCAGGCTGGTCTTGAACTCCCAGAGAGCCACCTACCTCTGCATCTGAGTGCCGGGATTAAAGGCTTGTGCTGCCAACACCCATACCCACACACCCACACAGTGAAACCCTCTCTCAAAATAAAACAAAAGAAGCCAAGCAGGTGGATCTCTGTGAGTTCGAGGGCAAATTGGTCTTGTTAGGATTTTGGAACAAAACCTGCTTCTGGGTTACCTAGCAATTTATGATGTCATCATCTGTCAGCCAGGTGGCCACACCTGGAAGGCGTGGTTACCTTGCCCCTTAAAGGGGCAATCCGACTCGTGGTCTCTCTCTTGGCTCTTGCTCTCTTGGTCCTTTCTCTATTGGGGCGCCCCCCCCTCTTTCCCCTCTTCTCTCTCTCCTCATCATGTCCTGTTCTCCCTTCTCTCCCTCTCTTCATATCCACCTAATAAACCTCTTTCATATAAGATCTGCTGTGAGCCTCATCATTCATTAATTGGTCCCAAAAGGTCTAAAGTGAGTTCCAGGACAGCCAAGGCTATTACTACACAGAGAATAATAGAATAATAATTGATCTATCTGTCTCAAGTAGATAGACAGACAGACAGACAGATAGATAGGCAGACAGAGAGACAGATAGATTAGATAAAACATAGAAGGAGAAAATGTGGGGGAATGTTTGGGTTGTGGGAGTGAGAAGTTTTCTGTTTGTTTCTGAGACAGGGTCTAATGTAGTCCAGGCTAGTCTCAAACCCACCACATACCGGAAGGTGACATTGAGCTGCTGTTTACCACCAGAGGGCTGGGATCCAGGTGTGCATAGTGGTAGGCCTTTACTCTCAGCACTAGGAGCAGGGGCCGGAGGTTGGGCGGGTGACAGAGTTGGAGCTCTGTGAATTCAAGGCTAGCTTGCTCTATGTAGTGATCTCTAAGACACCCAAAGCTACATAGTGAGACCCTATCTCAAAACAATTTTGTTGTTGGGACTGGGGACGTGGCTCAGCTGTTAACAACACCGACTGCTCTTGCAGAAGACCCAGACCCAGTTCTCAGAACCCGCAGAGATGCTCACAACCATCTGCACCTCCAGTTCCAGGGATTCGGAAGCCCTGTTCTGACCGACTCAGGTAACAGGCATGCACTTGGTGCATAAGCACACATGCAGGCAAATAGTCACACACATCAAATAATTTCTAAAACATGTTCTTTAAAATTATCAGAAAATGTTTTTCAGTTATGTTTGTGTGCTTGCTGGTGCTCCTGGTGGCCGGAGGTATTGGATGCCCTGGGGCTGGGGTTAGAGGCAGTTGTGAGCTTCTAGGCATGGGTCCAGCCTCATTTTTTTAGTCCAGGATGATAGCCTTTGAGAAGTAATGGTTTTGTTCATATTTAGGCTAACTCTTCTACTCAAGTTAAACCTTCCTGAAAATGCCCTCACTCACAGATCCAGAGGTGGTGCTCCTAGATTTATCTATCTATTTATTTATTTTTAGTTTTTGGTTTTTATACAGATCCCTAGTGTAGGCCATCCTTGAACTCACAACACAACTGAGGATGCACTTCTGATTCCCCTGCTTCTACCTTCCAGAATCTGGAATTACAGGTATGCAACACCTCACCTGTTTTATTTAGTGCTGGGGATGAAACCCAGTGCTTTATGCAGGCTGGGCAAAGCCTCTACTAACTAGGGTATTGCCACTCTCTGTTTCTACATGGTCCTAAGTGCAGTTAAGGCGACAGTAAAGCTCACAGACAATGGAGTTGATGCAGTCAGGGGAGACAGTACAGTGTGGTGTAGAGACAACAGCCGTGCAGCTAGCCGGGCACCAAAGGTGATGTTGGTACCGTGATGATTAGACTTGTTTGCCAACGTGACGGGATCTAGAATTGCCTAGGAGACAAGTCCCTAGGCAGGCCTCTGAGGAAATGTCTCGATTAGGTTAACTGAAGTGGAAAGACCTGTTCCCTGTGAGCAGCTCCATTCTATTGGCTGTGGTCAGAGACTGAATAAAGAGGAAGAAGTGAGCTGTGCGC
>CM053744.1:22020480-22031029 GCA_028658305.1 Pachyuromys duprasi
GAGAGTGCACCCCTGGGCAGAGGGCTTCTGGGTCAATGTGCCTTTTGCAGTGTGGAGATCACACACACACACCAGCTAGAGCAAAGTGTAGAGTAGCTGACACAGGGAATGAAGCTAAAGATGTGATTCTATAGGAGTTTGAGGTGCCTGATACACAGGACACTTATTTTTAATTTTTAAGGGTTCTCCCTATACGGTGGGATCCCACTGTCAGATCAGACATAGGTGAGGGATGCCATCTGGTTCACGTTTTAAAATAGAGACACGGGCTGCAGAGATGGCTCAGAGAGCTGGGAGTTTGCTACCCAACACCCACCGGGTGGTTCACTACCATCTCTTAACTCTTATCCCCTCTTCTAACCTCTGCAGGTACCAGGCACACAAGTGGTACACAGACAGACATGCAGCAAAGCCCTCAGAGACATTCAAAAAAACAGAGACACAAAGATAAACAACAGCTGGTAGCTTAGAAGATGAGATCTGCCAGTCAGGGCTGCAGATAACCAGTTCCTAGGCCTGAGTCCTGTGAACCATGGGAGCTGCTGCACTGGGCTAGGGTAAGCCAGCTCCCTGGAGAAGTCTGGAATAGGCATTGCCAGGCATAGGAACTGGGGTGCTCCTGGGCCAGGGAAGGGATGATGTAATGATAATAGAAGCTGGAACAGTCTTTAGGCATGGGTCAGCAGTGCAGCCCCTGCCTAGAATCCATCAGTGAGGGGTGGCACAGGGTTGTGTGGCTCAGAAGTAGAGTGCCTTCCCAGCAGATAAAAGTACTAGTGTCTGTTTCCATCACTTGCAAATAATAACTCTTCCTGAAGTGGTGAGCTAAAGTACTGAACAGGTCGCATGCAGCACAGTTTTTGGAGTCCCTCCTGGAAGGGCCAGAATTCTGCCAAATTTTCAGATGGAAAACTGGGGCTTCATGAAGTTAAGCCACTTGGCTTTGTCTGTGCTACTGTAAGTGGCAAGGGTAGGACTTGCAGCCAGGCCACCATGCCGTGTCTCAGGGTCTGTAGTACTAATGTCTTAGTCACTCATTTTCCTCAAGACAAAACTGTGGGGGCCATGTAGACCGTGGAGGTGGCTCACGGTCACCTGGTAAATGGCTTGCTGTGCCAGCCGATTTTGACAGTCAGAACCCACATGAAAATGCCAGGCACAGTGGTTTGCACTTGTTACTCCAGCTCTGAGGACATAAACGGGCTCATTGGACAACCAGCCTAATTGGAAAGCGACACAGTGGGCCTGGGGATGTGGGCTATAACGTAGTGGGAGAACCCTTGCCTGTCATATGCAAGGCCCTGAGTTCAGTTCCCAGTACAGAGGGGTGGGCACACTGGAGAGATGGCTTAGCAACGTAATGGCTGCAGAGCCTGTGACATGAGTTTGGTCCTTGAGACCCACATGGTAGAAGGAGAGAACTGACTCCTACAACCTCCATGGGTACACTGTGGCAACACACATGTACACAAATAAGAGATTTTGCGTATGAATGTGTCACCTGCGTGCGTGGCTACACAGAAGAGGGCGTCATGCCCTCCCTGCAACTAGACTTAGAGGCCGTCGTGAGCTGTCCTGCACCCTGCAACTAGAGTTAGAGGCCGTCGTGAGCTGCCCTGCAGATGCTGGGAAGAGTAGGCAGTGCTCTTAACCATTGAGCCGTCTCCAGCCTCCTTTGGTGACGCCTGAGGACTAATTCCCAAAGCTGACCTCTAAACTGCACGCACACCCCACATCTTCGGCATGAGTGAGCACAGTATGGCTGGAGACATGGCTCGGCACTTCAGAATGCTCGCTGCTCCTCTGGGGACCTGAGTTTGGTTCCAGCACTCCATATCTAGGGGGGCTGGATGCGGAGTTCTGGCTTTGCAGGCACCTGCACTCAGACGCACGCACCCGCACAGAGACTCATAGCTGTACCCATAAAACAAAGTGCCGTCTTTTAGGACGTGAGATGGCTCCATGGGTAAAGGCAGTTGCCACCAAACTTGATGACCTGAGTGTGACCTCTTGGACCCACTCAGGAAAGTTGTTCTTGGACTGACAAATATGTTGAGGCATGCACACCTACACATATACACACAGAATAAGTAAATGTAAATAAAATATGTAAGTTAAAAAAATAAAAAAGACCGGGTGGAAGTGGAGCACTCCTTCAATCCCAGCACTCAGGAGGCAGACGTGGGCAGACCTCTGTGAGTTCATTGCCAGCCTGGTCTACAGAGCACGTCCCCAGGACAGCCAGGGCTACACAGACAAAAACTATGGGGAAGAGGGATTCATTAAATTTAGGTAATTTGCTAAAAAGTGAATCGAGATCATTAAATATATATGAAAAGGTGTTTGGCACTATTGATGAGTCAGAGTGCAAAGGCAAGCCTACAGCTAAAAGTAAGGCTGTACCTCCCTGCCTAGGCACTGTGCTGGGAACAGAATGAGGCTCATGAAGTGTCCTGGAGAAGTCCTGCCTTTCTTCCCTCAGCCATACAGGGCACTCACTCATCCAACAGTGACTTGTAACAGCCGCTGTTACACAAGCATGTTCGTGATACGCAGATCTTTCCTTGCAGCAGACAGTGGGCAGAGGCATACAATACCCATCCTAGCTGGAGGGGCGAGGGGGCTCCTGGATGGCAGAGGGGCAGCCAGTATAAAGACTCCGAGGCAGCTCTGGCCTACCTATTTGAGCAGCATGGAGGAAGAGTGACAGACGGGTGTGTAGGCCATTGGGGCACAGAGGAGAGTGGGGTTCCTGGAGGAGGTCAGGGCAGAGAACGAGGTGACATAATTGTGTTCATAAGGTCGCCCTGCCTGCCTTGACAAGAAACTGGAGGGAAAAAGGAAGCCTAAAGACCCAGAGGGAACTTAGAGGGGAGTGGAGTGGAGATGTGGGTCAGGACAGGAATGCATGGCAGTTTGAGCACGGAAGATGTGATCCGTCCAGCTGGATTCCCTTGTACCTGGGATGGCCCATCAGGGGCGAGAATCTGCAGAGCATGGAAGTTCCTAGCACATAGGATGTAGTTTGGTATGGAAGCTGAGGAAGAGGATCAGGAGTTCAAGGCAAGCCTGTGCTACTTAGTGTGACCCTGCCTGAAAATAATAAAGAGATGAATTTAGCCGGGTGTGCCGATGAGCACCTGGTATGCTAGTGTGCACCTGTGTTCCCAGCACTCGGGATGAGGCAGGCAGGTCACAAGTTCAAGGTCAACTTTGGCTATGTACCAAGTTTGAAGCCACCCTTAGCTACATGAGCCCTGGTGAGGTAGGTGAAATGTGACTGAGGGTAGATGTCAAGGCCAGGGAGCTTCCTTGGGGGGTGGTAGATCAGGCACCCTTGAGGGAGCTGTGGCTTCTTTTGCTTTGGACAGGTGACTTGAATATGAAATCAAGGTTTGGGTGTGTGTGACCTAGTGTGCAGGGGGCCTGGTCTCATCCCACACTAGGAAAAGAAAGGCTCTGCCTTCTCTCGCCTCCCTCCCTCCCTCCTTCCCTTTACTTCAGCCATACTATTCAAGTGATGTGAGTGTGAGTATGGTGGTCACGCCTGTAATCTCAGCACTCAGGAGGCAGAGGCAGGTGGATCTCTGTGAGTTCGAGGCCAGCCTGGTCTACAGAGTGAGTCCAGGACAGCCAAGGCTACACAGAGAAACTCTGTCTTAAAAAAACAAAACAATATAACCCCATAACTGAATAAAATAAGAGCATGATTATAGTAAGTACCCTCCCTAAAAAAGTTTGTTTGCAAGATGAAGGGAGAGAGAACAAAGAAAAAAAGAAAAGGGAGAAGAGCTGGAGAGCTGCTCTTAACTACTACTGTGACCGCCAGAGTTCTGATCCTGGCAGCAGAATGACTGGGTTGCTGGCTGCTAGCCACAGAGAGAAACAAACAGCCCTGGAGCCCCAGGATCAGTGAGAGGCTCTGCCTCGAAGGATTGAGGAGAGGAGAGGACACCATGCGGCTTCCTTTGGCCTAGAGAGCATATACTGCACACACATACTAAAAATATAGACATGAGAGCCCATACTTTATTGGCAGGGGTTGCGGGCGCCGTGACAGGATTTTTCTGTGTAGCTCTATCCAGCTTGAAATTCTGAAAAGGCGAGGGTGGCCTTGAAGTCACACATCCACCTGCCCATCTTACAAGTTCTGAGGCTTGCCTTCACAAAAGTGTGCACACATGTACATATGTACAGTTTGATGGCTCAGCATGAAGACACTGGCCAGCAAACCTGACCTGAGTTCTAATCCATAGTTCACATGGCAGAAGGAAAGTGACTCTTGTAAATTGTCCTTTGAGCGCCACTCGTACACAGTGGCCTGCCTGGAAGGAAGGAAGGAAGGAAGGAAGGAAGAAAACAAGTACGGTCACATGCCACTTAATGGTAGATTATTATTACGGGATGTGGCCTCAAGGCAATTATTGCTAGGAGCCCTCACGGTGATGGAAACTTCTTGCTTCGTCTGTGTATTAGGAATAGTTTTCTGAGTGCAATGAAAGGGAGCAGCCACCATCACCGCCTGCAGCCCGTTTTTATTTTTATCCATACTTTTTGAGACAGGTGGGTCTCACTCTGGAACCCAGGATGGCCTGGAACTGTGTGCGTAGTCCAGGCTGTACTTGAGCTGCTCTCCTGCTTCGTGTCATGGTGCTGGGATTGTACGTGTAAAACCACCGTGCCTGTTAGATTTTAAGATTGTCAGGGAGGTTCATTGAATATGTGGGTTCCACTGCTGTGTAGACCATTCGTGTGACACATGAGACCCCATCAGGACAGCTTTCACTGCAGTGACAAACATTGCCCAAGTGTCTGGCCGAACTCAACCACAGCTTCCATTTTGAAAAAGTTGTTTTTCTTTCTTTCTTTCTTTCTTTCTCTCTCTCTCTCTCTCTCTCTCTCTCTCTCTCTCTCTCTCTCTCTCTCTCTCTCTCTCTCTCTCTCTCTCTCTGTGTGTGTGTGTGTGTGTGTGCGCGCGCCTGTGCGCATGCATGTGTTCAGATGCATGCATGCTCCAGAGCCTATGTGAAGGGCTATGAGAACAGCCTCAGCATCAGCCCTCACTTTTCACGTTGAGACATTTTCCTTGTCACTTCCATATACCAGACTACACCTTTCTCTGTAAACACGGGACCACCACATCTAGTGCTATGTGGGTTCTGGGGGTTTGAACTTAGGTCCTCCTGCATACACTGAGCTTTCCCTGCTAAGCCATTTCCCCAGCCCTTGTTTATTTTGTTTTTGAGACAATAGTTACCTTGTAGTCCTGGCCTCAAGCTTATGATAGTCCTACCTCAGTCTGAGTCCATACTGCACCCCTATGCCTGCCTGGTGCTTCTGCTCTTCCTACACATCCATTGCACCTTGTCAGAGAACCCGTCACTCTCTGTCTTAGTAACTGTCCTGCTGCTGTGAAGACCCAGCATGACCAAGGCAACTTCCAAGAGCAAGCATTAATTACTTGCTTTAATTAAGGGCCAGGACTACAAGGTGAGAGTCTGTCTCAGAGGAATAAAAACGAAGTCAGGTGCCAGTGCTTGACTTTCCCTTCGGTTACCCCTGTAGGTGGCAGTGGTTCGAGCAGGCTGCATTGTGGACTGCAGAGTGAGGATTGGGTGAGCTCACAGCCGTGTGCGGTCATAATGGGCGTCCGCTCATGATTATTACTGTGCAGCATGAGGCTTCACTCAGGCGCGGGGTGAGACCCGGGCTTTATTAGCATGTAACTCACCACTGAACTGCTCCGAGTTAGTTCTGGGGCCCAGATTGAATCCATTCTACTTGGAAAACACCCACCCAAGGCAGGTGTGCTGGTAATCCCAGCCACTCTGGAGGCTGAGGCAGGAGGATTACAAGTTCAAGGACAGCCTGCATAACTAACAGATAACTGTCAATATAAAAAGTAAGAAGCAGTGTAGGCATGTAGTTTGGGAACACGTGTGCAAGGCCAAAATCAAACCCCGGGAGGGAGGCTGGTTCTGGGAGAGCCTTACACCTATGCTGAACAGAGACAGAATTTTTTGTTATTGCTCCTTAAATAAGGCAACAGAACAAGAGTGTTCATAGATTTCAGTGGGCGGAGCTGACTCCAGCATATGGGAGGGGCTGTAGCTCTGGCTGAGCACTAGCCCAAGCATGGGAAAAGAGTAGGGCCCTCAGCAGAGCTTGCACACAACACATTATGTGGTGGAGATGGCCTGGCACACCGTGCTCAGGAGCCTGAATCACATCCTCAGGCTCCGATGCTCAGTGGTGAAGCGCTTGCCCAGCCTGTATCATAAGGCTCTTTGGTTAAGGACCCCGGCTTTGCAAAACATAACCATATTGGTACCATGTAGTGGTGACGGGTGACACCCAAGGCTGTTGTCACTCAGAGCATGAAGCCCGATTCCCTTTCTACAGGTCTCCTGGCCAAGTCCCCATTTCTGGCTGCTCATGCCACTGGGACTGGGGCGGCGGAAGAAAGCGCCACCTCTGGTGGAAAATGAGGAAGCGGAGCCGAGCCGGAGCGGGCTGGGAGTGGGGGAGCCTGGGCCCCTGGGTGGAAGCGGAGCAGGGGAATCCCAGATGGGCTTGCCCCCACCTCCTGCTGCCCTCCGGCCTCGCCTGGTGTTCCACACCCAGCTGGCACACGGCAGCCCCACAGGCCGCATCGAAGGCTTCACCAATGTCAAGGAGCTATATGGCAAGATCGCGGAGGCTTTCAGACTGCCGGCTGCAGAGGTACCCGTGGGACCAGGGTCCCCTAAGAGCAAGCCACAGGCCTGGGCATGTGTTCTTGTGAGCTGGGGCTCATACTCCTGGTTGGCCAGCAGCCCTTGAATCTAAAAGGTGTGTCTGCAGCACCATACTGGGTCCCTTCAGGTCTGAAGTAGCCTGCCTGCAGCCTGGTAGGTGGAGAATATACAGCCACAGGCGGTAGCTGGGTTTCTGTGAGGCATTGGGAGGCCTGTGCCCTGAAACACAATGGGGGCTGGAGTCAGGGGCAGCTTATATTCCTTCATGGTGCACTGGAAGCATGACTCCGAGATAGCAGCAGAGAAGCCGCAGGTAGGGCGGCCCTGGAGCTGAGCAGGTGGAGGCAGGTAGCGAGGCTAGCTGGAAATCGAGACTCTTTCATTCCTCAGCATTTCTTGAGTGTTCACCGGATATCAGACTAGCTCTACGTTCTGACCAGGACAGAAATACCACTTGTAGCATTTGATGTAGTGTTGGACCTTGCCTTGGCTCTGGTTTCACCAATCCGTGGGATATAGGTGTTTTGTGAACTCCCAAGTGTTAGGAAAGGGGCCCCAGGGAGGAGGGAGCGAACATCGTGCCCAACCTCTGCAGGTGATGTTCTGCACCCTCAACACCCATAAAGTGGATATGGACAAGCTCCTGGGGGGCCAGATCGGGCTGGAGGACTTCATCTTTGCCCACGTCAAGGGGCAGCGCAAAGAGGTGGAAGTATTCAAGTCTGAAGACGCTCTGGGGCTCACCATCACCGACAACGGGGCCGGCTATGCCTTCATTAAGGTGCCAGGGTGGGTGGCACACCCTTAGTCAGTGGCCAGGGTCTATAATGGGACCTAGAGTGCAGCTTCCAGGGCTGATGCCTGCCCCTCCACAGCGCATCAAGGAAGGCAGTGTGATTGACCACATCCAGCTCATCAGCGTGGGTGACATGATTGAAGCCATCAATGGGCAGAGCCTGCTGGGCTGTCGACATTACGAGGTTGCCAGGCTCCTCAAAGAGCTACCCCGAGGCCGCACCTTCACCCTCAAACTCACAGAGCCTCGAAAGGCCTTTGGTAAGCAGTTCTTGGAGTCTGGGCCACCCACTGGGATGACCTTGAGTGCTTGAGAAATACAGATTGCAGTACTGGGAACCACCAGCAGGTGGCACCCAAGCCTGCTAAGCAAAGTGAGGACAGCCCCACCCTACCCTTGAACAGAGGGCTGGCTCACAGCCCAGCCTGAAGGAAGTTGCCCCCCCCCCAACTTCCAGGAGCCATTAGCCTAGCCAAGTGCCCCCAACCCTGGCCAGCCCCTCAGCCTGGAGAAGTGAGGCTTGGCTGCCCTGTACAACACCCATGCCCTACCCCCATCTCTACCTGGCTTCACTAACTCTCAGGAATGGGCCTGAGGCATCCCTGGTTGAGTAGAAAGGGCTGCTCTGGGACCCAGCAGTTACAGTCACCCCTTCAAGTAGAAGCTACCCTCATTCTCTTCCCTAGCTGCTTTTATGCCTGACCGCCAGCTGTCCCTCCATCTATGCAAAATGCCCTCCTGGAACCCAGCCTCTATCCCAGGCACCTGCAGAACTTGGAGGCGGTGAGATGGCTGTCTGGCTAGGTGCCTGGGTACTGTATTTACTGTGTGCTAAAATGTGCCTTTACCTTCCACAGATATGATCAGCCAGCGCTCAGCAGGTGGTCACCCTGGCTCAGGCCCACAACTGGGCACTGGCCGAGGGACCCTCCGGCTCCGATCCCGAGGCCCTGCCACGGTGGAGGATCTGGTGAGTGAGCCACTTTGGGCCAGTGTCAGCCTTCTGATTACTTGAGGGACTCTGGATACTCCTGCTTAAGTCTACCTCCTCCCAGCTCTGGGACCTTCCTTGGGTAACTGAGCCTTGGTTTTTGTACCTGCAAAATAGGAGTCATAGTACCTTCTAGTCAGAGTAGACTACAGTGGGACAGATGAAAACACAGCCAGGCATGTAATTTCAGCAGGAGGATTTCATATTCAAGCAGCTCAAGCCAAAAGAAAACCTGTGAACGGCAGCCCAGCATGAGCGCCTGTAGTCCTGGCTACTGGGAGCTGATGTAGGATACAGTGTTAAAGCCAGTTTGGGCAACCTAGAATGAGTCTCAAAAGAAGAAGAACTTGTGGTGTTGGGGCTGGAGACGTGGCTCTGCAGTTTAGAGCAGTGTGGCCCTTGCAGAGAGAGGACCAGATTCAGTTCCAAGTATCCATAATAGGTGGCTCAAAGCCATCTGTTAACTCCAGTTTGAGGGATGCAGTGTCCTCTTCTGACCTCCACAGGTACCAGGCACACACATAATCCACATACATATGTGCAGGCAAAACACCCCTACATGTACAATAAAGAAATGTTCAAAACAAAAAGCAGTACTCCGGGTATTGGTAGAGCTGCTGCCCAGCACAAGCCCCTGGGTGCTGTCCCCAGCACTGCAGGCATTCAGTGTGCACAGCGGCAGTTCTCTTGACTTTATCATGCTGTCTTGTCCCCATCCTCCAGCCATCGGCCTTTGAGGAGAAGGCCATTGAGAAGGTAGATGACCTGCTGGAGAGCTACATGGGGATCAGAGACACAGAACTGGGTGAGTGCGCACTGTGCTTGGACGGTGGGAGCTATCTTGAGCCTGTACCTCTGTGTCCCTCATGTCATCGGTGCCTCCATCTTTCTCCTCTCTGACAGCTGCCACCATGGTGGAGCTGGGAAAAGACAAACGGAACCCAGACGAACTGGCAGAGGCCCTGGATGAACGGCTTGGTGACTTTGCATTCCCGGATGAATTCGTCTTTGATGTCTGGGGAGCCATCGGGGACGCCAAGGTCGGCCGCTACTGAGACTGGAACTGAACCTGGGCCTTGAGATGACCTGGGCTCGGCCTGGCTGGGGCTTCTGGAAGGGGTGCCGCAGCCGAGGCCTGAGTACCCAGCTTAGGCACTAACTCACAGCCTGGGGACGGCAGGGGGTGGACGTGGCCTGTGGGCCTGGCCCCATTCCAATCAGTGCCACCACGGTGCCCAGCCTGGTTGGGGTCCCCGGCAAACCCCTGCCAGCTTCCCCACCTACCTCAGTAGAGTAAGTGCATGGGAGGGACCAACACTCTGGGCAGCCGCCTCTGTCCCCAGCACTTTCCACCATCAGCTGGCAAGACTGCCCTTCTGTCTCCCTGGCCTCAGTTTTCTTCGGGATTGTATCCTCCCTGCTTTCCTTTTTTTTTTTTTTTTTTGCTTTGTTTTTTTCAAGACAGAGTCATTCTGTAGCCCTGGCTGTCCTGGACTCGCTCTGTAGCCCGGGCTGGCCTTGAGCTCACAGAGACCCGCCGGCCTCTGCTCCCCGTGCTGGGGTCACAGGCGTGCGCCACCGCTCCTGGCTCTCCTACTTCCTTGGCACCAGAAGTGCAGAACTTCACAACGTCCCTTAGTAAAGGCAGTAATACCTTCCCCTGGCATACCCCACCTGAGAGGAGCCCCTCAGTTGAATTTGTTAGCTCCCATTGGAGTGGACACTGGCTGTGAACCCGGTTTCCTCATCATCTCCCTTAGACAAGCAAGAGGGAGGGTGAGCCAAGGCAGTGGGCTTTCGTATCCACACACACTCTTGGATATAGACATTCTACTCCGGGAGCTGTTTGGCCTTGGGGCTGGAGGGGTGGCCAGGGAAAGAATGCAGCAGCTGAAATCTATCTCCTGGATTCCAAATTGAATTAGGAGCTGGCCGACTCGCTGCCCCCCACCCCCACCCCCACCCCTGGCTGACTTGCTCCCCCTCCAACCCTCCCCCCCCCCAGCTGCCGGCCGCCAAGCTTCC
>CM053744.1:22031129-22138937 GCA_028658305.1 Pachyuromys duprasi
CACAGGGACATAAACCTGCCAAGCTTGTTTTGACAGTCCATTTCATCCCAGGATTTAGGGAGATCAAGGAAAGGGTGGGGTGGGACCCTGGCCAGACCTGGGGAGAAGGGAGGCCAATGGAACAAGGGGGGCCAGGCCAGAGGTCCTCCAGCGCCCAGAAGGAATGTTTGGGGGTGAGCCCTGCGGAGATGATGCAGGAAGGCTGAGCCGGGCTGGCTCCCTGGTTCCAGCCAGGAGATAAGAATCCTGGATACCGGATATTTGCATGCACAAGCCCTACAGACATCCACTGTTAGGGTGACTTGCCATCCCTGATCTCTGAGGCCTTTTTTAGTGCTGATAGTGGAACCCATGGCATCACACATGCTAGGAATGCACTTTGTCACTGAGCTCCACCCCAAATCCTACATTGAGGTCTTGCACATCTAATGGAAGCATCTGGGAACGTGTGGCTATGTAAAAGTGGATGGTTGGTAACTAAGTTGAGTCAGGGCTGTGACTATTGTAAGCCTGGGGTCCCTGTGTTTCAGGGAGCTGTGTCCAATGTGTGCATGGCTCTCAGCTGTCATCTTGTTTGGGGATCAGGATAAACAGCCAGGCCTTAGAGTATCTGAGATGTGACTGTGTGGCTCAGATGGGACATGGTCTGGGTGTCCATGGGCATTGGTTTGGAGAATTATCATCAGGAGGTGTGCCCCGGGACTGGGAACTGACTTGACAGTGCCAGAGAGATTTATGCTTGGTGCTAAGGTGTGGGTGAGCATTAATATCAAGGGGTCTGGATTTGGGGGGAGTGGATGGTACAGTCAGCATTGATGGGTGGTATCCAGTGTTTACTTGGCATCATGATTTCTCTGACAGTGTCTGCATGTGCCCCTTTTCAACACAGGGTGAGGGTGTAGCTGTGGGTGCAGCATTAGACTAAGATGCCCTACAAATTGCTTACCCCACCTGAAGACAGGATGCAGATGCTAGCCTGGCTCCCCTGAGCCATTCAGCCACCTCCCTTTCTCCTAGGATGACTCCTTGATGCCCTAGTCTAGGCTTCCCACCTCCACCCCAATGTGACAGTCACAAAGGCTTGAGGGTAGGAAGCATTGCTGGCTCCCATCACACCCAGGCAGCTCCCAAACCCTTAAGCACCCCGCCACCCCCCCCACAGGAGTGGGTAGCCCTCCCAGCCTGCCCCAGCCCATGCTCACATTTTCCAGTGTTTAGATTTTATCCACTTTATTAATGAGGCAGGCAAGAGGCCCGGGCGAGGGTGTGTGTCGGGGGGAGTTGCTCTTGCCCCACTGAGAAGAGGGGGTCACAAGAGACCAGACCAATTCAGAGAACCTCAGTCCTTGGTGGGAAGGAGCTGGGCGTAGTTGCCCTGACCGTTGCCGGCAGCAGAGGTTTTGCCCACTCCAGGCTTCCATCCCCAGAAGGCAGGCATGTGTGGGGTGGAGCAGCCCCTGGAGGCCAGCGGGGTGCGGGTGGAGGCGGCACAGAACCGAGGAGCCGCCCCAGGAAGAGGGAGCGGCCTGCCGGGAGCCAGGGAGTAGCTGGAGTGGGCAGCAGGAGTCGAGTTCCGGGCCATGGGGACCCTCATCCTGAGCAGCACTGGGTAAGAAGCTGGGACTCGGTTGACGAGCTAGAAAAGGAGCGCGTGGAAAGATGGGCTACAGCCATCATACTCTCCTTCATGGCTCTCAGCCCTAGGCTTTCTATCCCTTACATCTGCTTTAGCCCTCTCAACTAGAGAATGAACGGCAAGGCTGGTTCAGACGGGCATGGGATGGGCATCTGAATGAGGCAGTGCCAGGCTGGTGAGAGATCGCCTTCGAGACAGAGATAGGACTCCAGGAAAGAAGTGGGCCCATGGGGTCTGAGAGCACCGTAGAGATGAGAGATGGATCTCTTATAGCAGAGGTCTGTGGGGAGTGAGATGCGGCTACAGGGCATGGAGGCTCTGGGGTGCAAGAATGGGTCTGTAGGTATGGAGAAGGGTTGTTGGGGGAAGAGGTGAAACTGCAGATTGAGTGGGTCTCTGGAGACAGGGACATGGCCATTGGAAGAGATGAGCTAATGCAGTGGCGACAGTGGGACTTGGACATCAAGGACAGGATTAAAAGGTGACCAAAGCTGGTCATGGCGGTGTGAACCTTTAATCCCAGGAAACAGGAGGCATAGGCAGGTGGAGCTTAAAGCTGTCCTGGTCTACACAGCCAGTTCTAGGACCAGCCAAGGAGACTTCCAAAAAGAATGATGGCGGGCAAATGTGTTGAAGGTTGGAACTGGGACCAGAAGTGGGTCAGGGTCCGTTCCACGGGGCCACGGACCAGGAATCTGATGTTAGGGGGTGGGGTAGCGATGTAGACAAATACTGGGGACCTGTGTCAGGTCAAATCCCCCCAGCAGACAGATGATGTGAGGGCAGAGTGAAGCCAGGCACAACAGATGGGTGCCAGTGACAGAAGTTGGATTCTTAAAAGAGCAGCCAGGGTCATGTGGAGGTGCCCTGGGCACAGAAGGGTGGGACCCTAGCCTCACTGTGCCCTCCTCTTATTTACGCAGCCCTCTTGGCCACTGATATGAGCCCCTGCGGGCTTAACCTGAGCCTAGTGGATGAGGCAACAACGTGTGCAACACCCAGGGTCCCCAACACATCTGTGGCGCTGCCAGCAGGCGATTCTGGCACATCACCAGCACTGCCTATCTTCTCCATGACACTGGGTGCCGTGTCCAATGTGCTGGCACTGGCGCTGCTGGCCCAGGTTGCAGGCCGTCTGCGGCGCCGCCGCTCAGCTGCCACCTTCCTCTTGTTCGTCGGCAGCCTGCTGGCCATCGACCTGGCAGGCCATGTGATCCCGGGTGCCCTGGTGCTTCGCCTGTATGCTGCAGGACGTGCGCCTGCTGGCGGGGCCTGTCATTTCCTGGGTGGCTGCATGGTCTTCTTTGGCCTGTGCCCACTTTTGCTTGGCTGTGGTATGGCTGTGGAGCGCTGCGTGGGCGTCACGCAGCCGCTACTCCACGCGGCGCGTGTGTCGGTTGCCCGTGCACGCCTGGCGTTAGCCATGCTGGCCGCCATGGCTTTGGCAGTGGCGCTACTGCCGCTAGCACACGTGGGTCGCTACGAGCTACAGTACCCTGGCACCTGGTGTTTCATTAGCCTTGGGCCTCGTGGAGGTTGGCGCCAGGCGCTGCTTGCCGGCCTCTTCGCCGGTCTTGGCCTGGCCGCGCTCCTTGCGGCACTCGTGTGCAATACGCTCAGCGGCCTGGCGCTCCTGCGTGCCCGCTGGAGGCGTAGCCGTTCTCGACGTTTCCGAGAGACCACAGGTCCGGATGATCGCCGGCGCTGGGGCTCACGTGGACCCCGCTTGGCCTCCGCCTCATCTGCCTCATCCATTGCTTCAGCCTCCGCCACCCTCCGCAGCTCTCGGGGCGGTGGCTCGACGAGGAGAGTTCACGCGCACGACGTGGAAATGGTGGGCCAGCTCGTGGGCATCATGGTGGTGTCGTGCATCTGCTGGAGCCCCCTGCTGGTGAGGGGCGCAGTCGCTCCTCAAGCCACCCTCCTTCCTGTCCCCTCCTGGGCTCCGCCCCCTTAAGACCCAGCCGGCAGACAAAGCCAACCCCTCTGCTGGCCCTGGCCCTTACCTCCGCCCTCTTCCAGATCTCTGTAAATTACTCCTACCTAGTCAAGTCTCTCCAGTCCACTTTCCACCCTCCTCTGCTTCATTCATTCATTCACAGCCTTCTTCCCCAGCCTTTTGACCTTTCTTATGTGTTTAGATACTGGGTCCTGTCTAGCCAGACTCCACACTCACTGATGACCTTTGCTTAATCACTCTCCTCCCTGCGCAGACCTGTATTTGTCCTGCTTGGCCCTCCCCCGCATCCTAACCTTCCACCCCACCCTTCCATCCCACCCGCTCCACTGCTCACGCCTGCTTTTCTCGCAGGTGTTGGTGGTGTTGGCCGTCGGGGGCTGGAATTCTAGCTCCCTGCAGCGGCCGCTCTTTCTGGCTGTGCGCCTCGCGTCGTGGAACCAGATCCTGGACCCTTGGGTGTACATCCTGCTGCGCCAGGCCATGCTGCGCCAACTGCTTCGCCTCCTACCCATGAGGGCCGGTGCCAAGGGTGGCCCAACGGAGCTGGGCTTAACCAAGAGTGCTTGGGAGGCCAGTTCACTGCGTAGTTCCCGGCACAGTGCCTTTAGCCATCTCTGAATGTGCCCAGAAGCTAAACCAAACCTCTCTGGGCAGGGCTCAAGGGCATACAGTTTCAAACACAGGGTGCCCAGGGCGATGTGTCCTGTAGGGCAGCAACACTGTGACAGCACAGGGACCAAAGAGGCTCCACCCTGGGACCAGTGCAATTCTAATGTTGGCCACGCGATGGCGCAGACACACGGGAGGCTCCAAAGATCAGAGGTGGGATCCCCAGGCCAACAGCTCGAAGAGCATGCACATAACACTTCAACCTTAGCTTGGGGCTCCCTGAAAGCAGAGTGAGGTTCTGGATTCACTTTCCTTTCTCTGCTGCCACCACAACAGACTCTTGCAACCATTCTGTTCATTTTGTTCCCTAGCTAGCCCAAGAATCTCAATACCCATAACAGCCCTAAAAAACCCCAACGCTCCCCAACACAGCCCTGAGCCCAGCCCTTGCTCCCCACGCTGCAAGTTCCCATGTTAACATTTCAAATAAGCCCCATCACAGTCCTGCCCCAATAAGTCTCCCTGCCTCTGTCACCTGCTCCAAGCACACCCCACCCCAGACTGCACACAGAGGCTGGAAATGCATGTAAGGGGTAAACCCCAAAGGCTTTTTTAAAAACCAAGAATTCTTGGGCAAGGCAGGGGCTTGGGACTAGTAGCCTCCAGCCACGAAATCAAAATCCCGGAAAGCAGCCTGCTCCGCAGCTGTGAGGGGTCGTGCATCCCGGGGTGGGCTCAGTGTGGGGGCCTCCCCAGTGAACTCCTCGTCGAAGTTGCTGACATCTGTGCGTCCCGAAAGCGTAGGCACAAAGGGTGGGGGCAGGCGACGGGCCAACAGGTCATCCCAGCCCAGAGTCTGTGGAGAGGGGGACAGAGAGTCATAGTGGAGGCTGAGGGGTCTAAAGGGAAGTCTGGAGATCAACAAAGTAGACAGAATACAGAGGGACTTGGAGCTCAGATAAGCTAAGGCAGTCTGGGGTGGTCCAGGAAGCCCTGTAGATTGATGTGGGCCTGGAGAAGCAGTTGGAGTAATGAGTAAGGTGGAGGAGAGGGGCAACATAACTCTTGAGATGAAGCAACTAGATTTGGGGTGTGAATGAACTGGGACAAACACTCAGGTCCTTGGGGTGACTGACAGGTTCGGAGGGGGTCTGCTCACCCTGAAGAAAGGTTGTTTCTTCACATCTTCTGCATCCCGCTCAGTGGATCCCAACCTCCGCTCTGGGTTTCTCCGCAGTAGCTGTGAGAGGGCACAGCGTCAAAATGTATCTGGTTCTAGTCCCCAGGCCCCTTCCCAGCCTACCTTGCATGAGGTGGTAAGAGTGGCCGAAGGCGTGCTTACCCTTCTCATGATGCCAATGGCTTCTGCTGACAGGAAGCGGGGATAGCGAACCTCATCGTTGACAATGCTGTCAAATACCTCCTCCTCGTCGTCTCCAGGGAATGGAGACTGGGGACAGAAAGGGCCAGGCTGAGCAAGATTCCACTTTTAGCCAATCCACCCACCCAGCACTACCACAGGCCCCCACCCTCAGGGAGCACCCCTGCAGCAGCCTGGCTTTCAGGGTAAGTGTCCTGCTCACAGTTACAGAAACTGAGGTCAGAGAGGCAACGCTGATGGCTCCAGGTCACACCGCATGTGGTAGGAGCACGTTCCCTTCCCAGCCCGGGGGCTCCTGCATGTCCTCAAACAACAGTAGCCTGCATCTCACCTCTCCAACCAGCATCTCATAGAGCAACACGCCCAGTCCCCACCAGTCCACTGCGCGTGTGTAGGATGTGTCTGTCAGCACTTCCGGCGCCAGGAACTCCGGAGTTCCACAGAATGTGCTGGTCCGGTCCCCATAACCCATCCCTGGGTAGGTGTAGAACAAGCCCACATGAGCCTATTTTGGCTAGGGGAGTAGAGCATGAAATTCTCCGAATAGCCAGCCCTACCCCAAATCAGTATGGGGTGACCCAGGTGGGGCTAAAGCTGATGAATTACCCTGAAGTTGTTAGGGTTGAGTAGGTGGCTGCAAGCAAAGCCCACAGAGAAGAAAATGTCATCTGACCACCTAGGTACAGCTGCACCAGAAGGTAGCCCACCCCCTATTCCTCTCATCCCAGGCAGCCCCTCACCCTCCTTGCAGAGGCCAAAGTCTGCGATCTTGACGTAGCCCTCAGTATCCAGGAGCAAATTGTCCAACTTCAGGTCCCTGGGGAATGGGGGTGTCAGGGGATGTAAAGAGGGATGATTGGGGTGGGGATTGGGGCTTTGCACAGAGCTTGAACTTGTCAGACTATGGGCAGAACCTGGTCTCATGTACACACCTGTAGACAATCTTGTGTTCATGGAGGAACTGCAGGCCCAGCACCACACAGGCTGAATAGAAGCTGCAGAGATGCATAAGATCACACAAGTCTGGCTCCACAGGCACCAAAGTCCCTGACCCCTGGGGTCCCAAAGCTGTGCGGGAGGCAGGCCTTAGGGCGGAGGGGCAGGGCCTCGGGTGGTGGGCCAGAAGAGGCATGGGGTGGGGGAGGACTCACACAGCCCGAGGCTCTGAGAACACATCGCTATGGATGTGCAGCATCAGGTCCCCACCAGCGGAGTACTCCATCACAAAGCACACGTGCTCTGGGGTCTGGAAACAGCCGAAAAGGTTCACCAGGAAGGGATGTCCTGCCCTGGTCACCGCCGCCAAAATCCGCTTCTCACACATCAGGCTGGGCAGGAGGCAGAAGTCAGAGAGCCCAGCTACCCCCTGCCCTACGCCCATGCCCTCTGGGGCTCACTCACAAACATCTGCTGAGACGCACTGCTGTACAACTTTGGGCAAGTGAATTAGTTTCTCTCATTTTGGTCACCTTGGTTGCTAAATACCCAGACTCAGCCCAGTGCCTTTTGGGAAATGGGGAGGAGTGTCCTAGCAGTCCAAGTGTGTGCTGGGGAACATGCAGGCGCATTAAACAGGGCGCGGCAGGACAGGTGCAGGAGGCGAGATGGGACCTGATCTCTGGTGTGGAGAAAGACTGCACACCCCACAAAGCACACAACCAGCAGCCTGAGCACCCGGACACCGCGGCACCCCACGGCAGACACAACTGGGCTTCTCCGGCTCAGATCAATAAATAAACTCTTACTTATTCAAGCTCTTGTTACTTATTAAAGCTTCTGGTTATTAAAATGGTGGCTGGGAAGTCTAGGGACAGCCTGAATCTTCCACAGAGATCAAGAAGGCCTGCGAAAAATACTTTAAATAGACCTTCTTCCTTGGTCTGGCAGACAATCCTAGGAGGATGGCAAATCCATGAGCCCCTGACAGATGAGGCTGCGTTCTAAGGGAGGCCTGCCTTCCCTAGCATCTGGAAGCACAGCTGTCAGAGGCATGATTTTAACCTGGGTCCCCATCCCAAATGTAGGAGAGTCCCACATCCTACATTTGAGTGCTGAACCTCCTGCTTATGACCGTGTGACCTCAAGCAGATTGTTAAAGGATGAGCAGGATGGGGGACAGTGTGAGTATTCACTCTAGAAAGGGACAGGGGGTCACAAATGAATCACAATAACTACCTCTTGCCCTTAGGTAAGAGGGTCGTTAAGTCCTAGTACTTCCGAGTTCCTCTCACTGAAATGCTTGATAGAGAACTATTCTTGGTCTGTTTCCCAAAAATCCCCAAGGATCAGGGCAGGGCCTCACCTCTCCACCTCGTCCCGGGCTACAATGTCACCTTTCTTCAAGGCTTTGATGGCAAAGAGCTCCCCACTGGAGCGAAATTCAGACAGCAGCACCTGGCACACAGTGGGCACAGGGCCTTAGTGGACAGACTAGGCCCTTGGGGGAAAACTCCCAGCCCCTAAGTCCTTCCCCTGCCTCACCTTCCCAAAGTGACCCCGGCCTAGCACTGCCAGGAACTTGAAGTCCTCAAGTGTCAGGGGCGACTTCCTCAGGGGGCTGTGGAGAAAGGGAGCTTGTGGGGACTCAGAGGGTGTGCAGGGGTGCAGGTGGGGGCTAGGGAGGGGCATCACCTGCATATGCCCGGGCCTGGGGTCTCCTGAGTCTCTGAAGGCAGCTCTGGAGAGGCGGTGGATTCGTGGGTAGGAGAACTCTGTGGTGCAGAGGTCACAGGAGCCATACGTCAGAGCTATCTACCCCAAGAGCTGAGAGGGCCCTGAGCCTCACACCCCCTTCCCACCTGGCCCACACCCTCCTCCCCACAACCTTCTTCTTCTTAGATTACTTTGCCCTCACATTTACAAGATTCCTTTTCTTGCTTGCTTTCTTTGTAGGACTAGAGATAGTGCTGGGCCATTACACATGCTACCTCTAACGCTGTTTTACTTTCTTTGAGTACTCTCCCCAAATTGCCCAGACGATCTTGAACCTGTGATCCTTCTGCCTCCACCTGCCAGGTACTTGGAAGCTGGGCTGGCATCGCCAGGCCCAGCTCTCCCTCCTCTGTCACCTTTGCTTAGATGTTGCCTGTGCAGGCATTGCTACACCTGCATTGGAGCACAGAGCCCCTTAGCACACTCTGTCCATCTTCGCTTCATTTTCCTCCCAGTAAACTTCGTATTCAAACATCTCTTGGTTTTCGTCTGGACAGACTGATGGAGTGATTGATTTATAATGCGGGGCATGGAACCCAGTACCTCACATGCTCCATCTACTACAGAGCTTTGTTCCAGCCTGGCCATGTCACATGAGCATATGATTGAAAAGAAGCAGGGACAGGGGTAGCCTTCAGCATGGCTCAGGAAGAGGAAAGATGCTTACTACACTAAGCCTGGTAACCTGAGGTAGATCTCTGGAACACACTAGGCGGAAGGAGAGAATCATCTTCTGCAAGTTGTCCTCTGAGCTCCACACACTTGTGAGGTGTAACACATGTGTACCCGTCCCTCCAAAACGACAACAACATATAAACACAAACACATAAATGAAAAATAGGAGGAGGAAGATTTGAGGGTGCAGCTCAGTGGTACAGCACTGGCTGAGCCATGTGAGACCCTGGGTTCCACCTTTCATCCCCTATTCCAAATGGAAAGAAGGCGACAAGTAGGCACTACAGCCAGGTAGGGTAGTACACAACCTCAGCACTTGGCAGCATGATACAGAAAGAAAACTGAGCCAACAGCATGGCTTGCTGGGGAAAGGCTCTTGCTGCCAAGCCTGACAACTCGAGTTTGAGCTTTGGGAACCACATAGTGGAAGGAGAGAACTGACTCCTGCAAGTTGTTCTCTGACCTCCACATGAGTGCCTATATACTCACAAAAATAAATAGAAAGGCAATAAAAAGAAGCCAGGCATAGCGGCATATGCCTTTAATCCTAGCACTCAGGAGAGAGAAGGCAGTATCTGTGATTTCAAGTTTGGTCTACATAGTGAGTTACAGGATAGCCAGAGCTATGTAGAGAGACCCTGACTCAAATAACAAGTGTGTGTGTGGGGGGGGTATGCATGAATAAATATAAAAGGAAAAGAAAAGGAAAATTGTATTTGATGAAGGTGACAGAGGGTCAGCTCCTTTACACTTACACCTGACCCTATCAGAGGCTATCAGTGGACTGCAGTCAGATACCCATCAGAGCTAGAAATGGTTGGAGGAAAAAGAAAAGGAGTGTCTGGTAATGCACATAAGTTCTACCCATGAAATTCCCACTACGTGACCAACAGTAGTGTCCTCCTTGGCTGCAACTCCTCGCCCATGCGGCACTTCTCAGGCCCACAGACCTGAGTCCACTCCTTGCCTTTTTAAAACCACTTGTGACCACAGAACTGGAGGAAGGTCATGACATTCCCACCCCCACTTCACTTGGTAACCCTTATCAATTGAGAGACACAACTTGTTCTTGAGATAAATTGTTTGGAACAGCTCTCTAACTAAACTTAAGAGAAGTTCAACAAGCGAAAACCATTCCAGGTACTGGAAACCTAGCCAGCTACTTAGGCTAGAGAAGTTGTGGATCATGGAGGAGAGCCAGTACTTTACTATACCAGCATAATCCCTAACATTCTAAATGTTTGTCCTTACAGAAGTGCTTCTCAACCTGTGGGTCACGACTGCTTGGGGGATGGGGTTGGATGACCATTTCACAGGGGCCACCTACGACCATCACAGATATTTATAATTCGTAACAGTAGCAAAATTATAGTCATGAAGTAGCAACAAAAATAATTTTACGGTTGGGGTCACCACAACTTGAGGAGCAGTACTAAAGGAGGAACTGCATTAGGAAGGGTGAGAACCATTGTCTAACACCCACAGAAAAAAAGTGGTCCTCATCCATCATCGAGAAAACTTCTCTAGGGCTGGAGAGATGGCTCAGCAGTTAAGAAAACTTCTCTTTGCGCCAGATGGAGACCATTACAGAAAATCACAATCAATCAAAATGCAGAAGTGTGGAGCCCAGTTCCAATGGATCTATCCACAAAACACCCCACACCTAAGGCTCAGGGAACATTCTGGAAGAGGAAGAGGTGCCAAACAACTACCGGAAGCGGAGGATTCGGGAGTTTGCTGTGAGACTGCGTGTCCTACAGGTGTCGCAAGCTACAGCAGTCTCAACAGCATGACTGCCCAAATGTGAGCTGAACAAGGACAATAACAGTTGACATGTCAGAGTGGATGGGAACACCCATGAGGCCCCAACCCTTCAACAGCGCTACAGCCAACTGAAGTGTGCCTACGGTGAGAGAAATAGTCTTCCCCAAAGAAGAGCACACTAGCTCGTTATCCAACAGTAAATGGCCAGCCTTGAAAACATACTGAAAAGTGGTGTTACACAGACTGAGCAGGATGTATTTAGGAATATATAAATATTTGCACAATCATAGATGTATGCAATAGCAATTAATGAAAAAAAACCAGGCCATTAATTTGGCAGAGAGCAAGAGGGGATCTACTGGGGGGTTTGGAGGGAGAAAACGTACACTATAATCTCAAAATCAAGAGAGAAGCATTCCCCATCCCCACTAAATCTGCTACATAGCCAAGGGTAACCTTCAGTTCCTGACCCTCCTGTCTCAGTCCCAGTGCAGGGGCCACAGCCAGGTACTTTCCTGCCCTCTTTTTACCAGCTTTCTTCTTTCCTTCCTTCCTCCTCTTCTTCAGTCTAGGATGAAACCCAGAGCTACACACACTACTCAAGAGCTCTGCTAGTGAGTAAACCTTTAGTCCCCAAATGTACAGCCCCTCTAGCATTGTTTCTGAGACAGGGTCTGGATGTGAGCACCCTGCCTCAGCCACTCCACCGCTGGGGTAATGTGTTCAATGTCACTTGCCTAGCTTCCAAGCTGACGTTTTTGAGCAGGGACAGAAACCAGCCGAGGTGCTGGGGATGTAGTTCAGTTGGCAGAATACTTGCCTAGCATGCAGAAAGCTCTGGATTTCACTGGTACCCTATAAGCCAATCATAGTAATCCCAACACTCAGGGGGTGAAGGCGGGAGGATCAGGAGTTCAAGAGTTCAAAGCCTGAAACTATGCTGAACAAAAACAAAAGAACAAAAAGCCTGGGTCTGCTGTGTGGTCCTGGGTTAGTTCCTGGAGGTTTCTGAAAAAGAAGCAGGTGACCTAGGCTGCCCTGGCTAGTGGAGGGGGGACACTCACCAGGCTACCTGAGGTGGAAGGCAGCCCCAGTGGGCTCTTCTGGGATGAGCTGTCTGAGTCAGCACCAAGATTCAATTTCTCCATGGATATGTCTCTGCAGGAGAAGGAGGAGGATGGGTTGGAGACCTAGCATCTTGGGAAACAGGAGGGACAGGTGAGACTAGGGCCATGCTACTTCCTTACCCAGTGTGCCGCATCTCAGAGCCTGGAGAAGCGTTGGGGCTGAAGGTGCCCGTGGCTGCGGCGTTAGGGATGAGTCTCCGGAGCAGCCGAACCCACGTTGCCACATCGATGTTCATCTGCCTGGCACGCTGAAATGCTTTCCCTGGGGTTGCAAGGGTAGTCACCACCCGTGACACCCTGGAGTCCTTGGCTGTCCAACCCTGCTCACTCCGGTCACTCCTTACCTTGCTGCTTGGAGAAGATTTTTTTCTGCCTTTGGAGCCTAGGGATCCGCTCAATGATGGGGTTGTGAAAGGTGACCTGTGGGGACACATTCAGCTGCATCGGTCTCAGGAACAGAGGCACACAACCTCAGCATGGGGAACCAGGGCACCAGGCCTCCCTGAGGGCACATGGCTTGGCTCTAGCAGCTTATGTGCAAATCTGAGCCTTTGGCAGTGACTGTGCACAGGTCAGTGATCTCACTCATGTTCACCTACTGATGGGTTCAGAGCCTGGCGGACTGCAGGGAACAGGGCAAGTTCACAAGGAAAGATGTCCTCGCAGGAAGGAGAGTGAGCACCAGCTGCCAGACCTCTTCACTCCCCACCCCATACCCCTGTCAGCATGCAAGCAGCTCTGCTCCATGTAACACTTCATCACAAGCCCAGAAGCAGCTCTGCTCCATGTAACACTTCACAAGCCCAGAAGCAATGGGGTGAAAGGACTGTGATACTGAAACCTGCCCAAGGAAACCTGCTTCCTTTAAGTTTATTTCTCTCAAGTATTTTGTCAAGAAACAGAAAGCTGATGCACATGGAAGAGGTGACCAATACAAGTCACTGAAGTGTGCATTGCTCTGCTCCTCACTGGGACAAAGGACCTGACAGACAGCTGAAGGGGAAGGTCTGCTCTGGTGCAAGGCTTAGGGAACAGTCAGCCATGGGAGAAAGACATGAGTTCGGGCAGCACGCCACAGTGGTGGAACATCAGAGGACCAGGAAGCAGAAAGCCAGCAGGACGTAGGGCCTAAGTATTGTCCTTTCCTGGTCTGTCCCCTATTGACACATTCTTTCAGTGAGGGTCCACCTTCTGAGAGCTCTATACCCTCTCAAAAGAGCTACCAGCTTGGGAGCCCTCATGGGGGACTGTAATAGTTACTGTTGGCTGTCAGCTTGACTAGAATAGGATAGCAGCCTCCAGACACACTTGTGAAGATCACTTAAGGTGGTTATGCTTGATAGGGAAAGACCCACTGCGAGGCATCTCTCCCTAGGTGGAACCCCGAGCAGGATAACAGGAGAAAGCAGGCTGAGCAGCAGGCGGGCACCACTCCGCTTCCTGACTCACTTCCTATGTACTGTGACGCCCCTGCTGCCTTGACCTCCTCACTACGATGGACTGTGAGCCAAAGAAACCCCTTTCTCCTTAAACTGCTTTTGCTAGGGTACTTTACCACATTCATATTTGACATAACAGGCTTCTATCTTGGAAATGGAGGAAGCAGGCAATCAGACCCTCCTCTGGAAGGACGGAAGGAGTCTGGACCAACAAGACTGACATGTAAGTCTAAAGAACAAGTCTCACATCAACCACAGACTTGATTCCCACGTGCAGTTCCAGGCTGGCCACCCTGTCACCATCAGGCACTGCACTTAGGCTCAGCAGTCCCCAAATGGCCCTGTGAACCCAAGATTTCAAGCCTGTGGCTCTGTTTGGGAGGTGGTGTAATGTTTAGAGGTGGGTCCTAGTGGGAGGAAGTGAGATCATTGGGTATCAGGAGCCTAGCCCCTGGCTGTGTCTCTCTTTGCTTCTGCACTCCCCTGGATGTACAGGCCTCCTACATTGTGTTACTGGCATAACAGCAACATACCGAGCTGCAGCCAGGCCCACAGCGTTAAGGGGCCACGGTCAGAGGCCACGGGCCAAAACAAACCTTCCTCTTTCTGATTATTTCAGAGAGATGCCTCACATACTTGGGAACTTGGAGAAATACATTCTCAGGTCCCTATCTTAGACTGAATCAGAAATATTAGGGATGGAGCCTGGCCCTTTGCTTCAGAAGCCCGGAGCCACCATATGGGGAAACCATGATGAATTGGCTTAGTGTTCCCAACTCCAACACCTACAGGTATTGAATTCTAGAACCAGAGTATCCCTGTACAGTTGCCATATGTGGTTATCAAATTTTAAATTATTCAAAACTTCAGTGAGATAAAAACTTTGATTTCCAGGGGGTGGAGAGATGGCTCAGAGTTAACACTGGCTGCTCTTCCAGAGGTCCTGAGTTCAATTCCCAGCAATGACATGGTGGCTCACAACCGTCTATAGTGAGATCTGGTGCCTTTTTCTGGCCTGCAAGCATACATACAGGCAGAACACTGTATACATAATAAATAAATCAATCTTGAAAAAAAAAACTTTGATTTCCACCTACACTAGTCATTCTTCAGACAGATCGTTCTAATCCACAGTGGAACTCAGCGTGGTGGGCTCTGTGCTAACAGAACTCCAGAAAATTCTGCCAGGTGTGGCCTTCATTTGCTCTTAGGTCACCACCGACATCCTACCCCAACCTGAGTGTCCTGTTGCTGCTGTCCTGCAGAGGTTCCACACTAGGCCACCCCAATGCATAGTTTTTTGAGACACACCTCACTCACTATGCAGCCCAGGCAGAAAACGGGGTAGGAGAGATATGTAACTGTTTTTCAGACAGGGTCTTTCTATGTCGACCTGGCTGGCCTAGGACACACTATGTGATCAAGCTGGTCACAGACTCAAAGATCTACCTGCCCCTGCTTCCAGCCTGCTGGGATTAAAGGTGTGCACCACTTCGCAACTGTTTTTGGTTGGTTGGTTATTTTTGTTGTTGTTTTGTTTCATTTCTTTGTAACAGCCCTGACTTCCTGGAACTCATTTTAAAGACCAGGCTGACATCTAACTCACAGAGATTCTCCTCCCTCAGCCTCCCGAGTGCTAGGATTAAATGTGTGCACCACCACATCCAGCTTTTCTTTTTGTTTTTGTTTTATTCAAGACAGGGTTTCTCTGTGTAGCTTTGGTTGTCCTAGAACTCATACTGTAGAACAGGCTAGGCTAGCCTTGACCCAGTGCATCTGCCACCCCAGTGCTGGGATCAAAGGCATGTACTACTACTGCCTGGCTTTGGTTTTGTTTTTTGGTAAGTCTTTATATTCCTGGCCTCTTGCCATGTGGCTTGACGTTATATGACACCTAGTTTTATTGTCTGTTCATTTAATGTGTGTGGGTGTTTTACGTGCATGTCTATGCAACACAGGTATACCTAATGACCAAGGCCAGAAGAGGGTGTTGCATCCCCTGGAACTTAGGTTACAGACGGCTGTGAGTGGCCATGTAGGCTCTCGGAGTCAAACCCAGGTCCCCTAGAAGAGCAGCCAGTGCTCTTACCTGCTGAGCCGTCTCTCCAGTGCCCGTACCTAGCGTTATCTGGAACTAGAAATGGAGCTCAGGGCTTTGTGCATGCCAGACAAGCCTTCTACCCATGGAGCCCTATCGCCAGATCAGTATGTAATCTGATGAGGCACAGCCTGTGGGAACACTGTCACACATGTGGTCCATTACTGCTGAACCTTCCTTATGTGAGATGTGCGGCTCCTGGCACCAATCCTAGCTCTCATGAAGCTGACTTCCCATGAAGGCTCAAAAAGCTCTGAAGTTTATCTCCCCTTGCTGGACAGTCAGGGGCAAGGAGGCAAGAAACATCTTGAGGTCAGAAGTCAGAGACCAGGCTGTACCTCAGCCACCAGGCAGCCCTGGGGTTCCATGTCCAGCTGCACCTCATGCCTCTCGTTGTCCAAGAAGTCCTCCAACTTCAGAAATTTGAGTGCACACAGGCCCCTCTGGTCACGCCAGAACACAGCCAACTCTAGCTCCCGGGCCTCGAGGAAGAAGAATGGGTCATCACTTTGTGTGTCTGAAGGCTAAGCTCCCCTGCCCATATTCCAGATGGTCCCCAGCACAGCTCACCCTCTCCAGCTCCAGGGTAAAGCTCTGGTCCCAGGCATTGGGGCCGCATGGCTTCCAGGCTGTCTGCCCCACCACGGCATTGTCCAGCTTGAGCACCGTGCTGACCTCAGCTGAAATCAAGAGAGGGCGTGGGAAAGGGAAGGGGCATGGGAAAGAGAAGGGGTGTGCTTGCTCCACTTCCTGTTAGCACCTTTCAATTCCCCCACTGTTCTGCTAGCTCTCCTTCCACTGTAAAACCTTGAATTCAGATTGCAGGTTTGAGGAGAAGGGGTTGTTTATTTGTGTGTGTGTGTTTTTCTTTTGGTTTCGAGATAGAATCTTACTCCAAAGACCAGCCTAGAACTTACTAGACTAGAGCCCAGACTGGCCTGGTCGCGGTCTGCCTTAGCCTGCCAGGTATTAGGATTACAGGCATGCACCGCATGTCAGCCCCCAGGGTTTTTTGGGTTTGGTTTGGTTTTCAAGACAGTGTTTCTCTGTGTAGCCTTGGCTGTCCTGGACTTACTTTGTAGACCAGGCTGACCTCGAACTCATAGTGATCTGCCTGCCTCTGCCTCCCTGAGTGCTGGGATTATAGGCATGAGCCACCTTTTTGTTTTATGTTTTTAGAGAGTGTTTCATGTAACCCAGGATGGCCCTGAACTTCTAATCATCCTGCTTCTATCTTCTAATTTCTGGAAGGCTTGTATGACCACACCAGACATGGGTTTGGTTTGTTTCTTTTTGAGACAGAGTCTTATGTAGCTCAGGCTCACCCTGAATACTGTTTTTAGGATGATCATGAATTTATAACTGTTGCCTATACTTCCAAGCCTGCTGGGATTATGTGCTACCATACCTGTCTTATGTGCTGGGCATCAAACTAAAGGGCTCATGGCTGCAAGGCACACACTCTATCCGGCCCGTGCCCCTAGCCCACTGGGCTCACTGCAGATCCATTCAGACTGCTGTGCCCACCACTACCACTCATCTCCTCCATTTCAGATGCTTTCTGAGCTTTAGCTCGAGAAGATGAAAACATCGTTCCCTACTAAACATGTTCCAGCCTCTGGCACCTGCCATTCTATTTCCTGTCTCCGTGGGTCTGATGGCTCCAGGGCATGCTATAAGTAGAAGCAGGCAGTCCTTGTCTTCTTGCAACTGGCTCTCTTCACTTCCCACACTGCCCTCAGTGTTTGTCTGTGCTGCGGCATGGCACATGGCCTCCTCGCTTCTAAAACTGATTCCTAGTCCATGGTTTTCGTTAAACACAATGTGCCCATCCACCCATGGCATGGCTTCCCCTTCTTGCCATTGTGAATAATGCCATAAATTGGGTGTCTACTGACTCAGACCCTAACTCAGTTCTGTGATGGATATGCAGAAGCTGAACTGCTAGGTTGTGTGGTTAGTGCTAATTTCCCCTCTATCTTTGCTAAGCTTAGGATGGAACTGAGGTCTCAAATATACTTGGCAAGTATTCTACCCCTAACCAGGGACTCCATCCCCTCACATTCTAGGCAGATGGCTCTACCACTGAGCCACACTCTAGCCATTCATGGGGGATTCCAAGCGGCTCTTCCACTGATCTGTGTCTCCAGCCCTTGTGCTATCTCTCATTGTGACTATCTCACTTTACATTCCCACACCCCATGTACAAAGATTCCATTTTCTCTACATCCTCTGTTACATTTGTGAGGGTTTTGTTTGTTTGTCTTGTTATTGTTTTGGTAAGTCATCCCAATGGATGTCACATGACTTTGTTTGGTTTTTTTGAGACAGCGTTTCTCTGTGTATCCTTGGCTGTCCTGGACTCACTTTGCAGACCAGGGATCTGCCTGCCTCTGCCTCCCCGAGTGCTGGGATTACAGCTGTGCGCCACTGTGCCCAGCTCATATTTTATTTTATGTATTCATTTCAATTTTCATTTAATTTTATTTTTACATGTATGTATGGTCGGCATGCATGTATGTATATATACTAGGTGTGCGCCTGGGACCTGAAGAGATCAGAAGAGGGTATCAGATTGCCTAGAACTAGAGTTATGGATGGCTGTGAGCAGCTCTGTGAGTTGTGGGAACCAAACCTCACATCTTCAAGAGCAGCAAGTGCTCTTAACTGCTGAGCCATCTCTCTGGCCCCTAATTTTTATTTTTTGATTATGTGTGTGAGAGTAGAAGTTTGTGGACATAGGTGTAGTGACCAGAGAGGTCAGAAGAGGGCCTCAGATTCCCCTGAACCTGCAGTGATAGCAGTTAAGAGACACCTGATGTGGATCCTCAGCCAGCTCAGTACATACTTGTACCTGCTGGGTCCTTGCTCTTGTACAGTGTTTAAATAGTACAAGAGCCAGAGTACCTATGATCCCAGCTTACTCAGTTGGCTGAAGCAGGAGGATCACTTAGGCCCACAGTTTGAGGGTAGCCTGGGCAACATAGTAAAACCTTATTAAATAAATAAGCAAACAGACAAATCAATAAAGAAAATGCTACAAATGTAGCCAACCTACCCACTTACCCACTCCTCCCCATTCTCAGCTTCCCTCCTGACTACCCATCCGCCCACTCACTTGAGTTCTCAGCCTTCCCCGACCACCCACCCATCCACCCACTCAAGTTCTCAGCCTTCCCCGACCACCCACCCATCCACCCACTCAAGTTCTCAGCCTTCCCCGACCACCCACCCATCCGCCCACTCACTTGAGTTCTCAGCCTCTCCCCTGAGGCTGCTCCGTCCACTAAGGCTTCCACTTCGGCTGTAAAGTCCCCGAGCTGGGCGGCTTAGGAAAGGGGTGCGGCTGTCAGGAGTCCCAGATGCCCCCACCGAGGGGGAAGCGTTCCAGGGGATGGTCTCTGGAAGGTTCCTACAGCCCACCACTCGTACTTCCAGGGTCCCTGCAGGAGGGGCAGGCTCATGGAAGGCAAGCTGAAGAGATAGGTCAGCAGGGAGGGGCCTCTCCTCCTGCAAGTGGCAGCCAAAGGGCGGGGGTGGGGGGGCTTTGATACTGTGTCAGAGTACAAGACAGTGGTCTAAGGAGGCTCAGGGTACTGAAGTTTTAAGAGAGCAAGACAGTCAAGGCAACCAAAGGTAAGAACTAAGAAGAGAGTAGGATTGGGAGTGGAGGTTGCTAAGATTTGATGATTTGCCTCTGTGATTGGGTAGAGGCACAAAGCGGGGCCAGGGAGGACAGGTGGGACAACAGTCTAGAATCACAACAGAGCAAGAAGATGGGGGTTGCTTAGCTGGCACTGATGGGAATGGGGACCAGGATAAGACGGGGAAGGAGGCAACAGATAGGCTGGGGAGCCTGGTGACCCAGTTATGTGGTCTCAGAGCTATGTCCCCCGGGGTACGCTCAGGCTGGAGCCTACCTGTGAGTGGTGCAGGCTTGCTCAAGGTGCTGTAGTGCGTGGCCGGGAAGGGCCCAGGCAGTATGGTGCTGAAGGCTGCTGAGGAGGCCATGGTGAGTTCCTCCCGAAGCAGCCGTCCCTTGGGATGATCAGCAGGAAGCTCCCCGAGGCGCCGCTCTAGTGACTCACGCAGCAAGCCCAGCTTCTGGTTGGACTCAGTCAATTTTTCCTGAGCCTGATACAGGAAGGCAGAGAGCTGAGGACAGGCAAATGCCCATCCCCAAGAACGAACTCACCACCAGCAACTTCTTCCTCAGGCTCAAACCTCAAACCTTCTTAGTCCCATCAGGTACAGCCTTGTAAAGTAGGCCCTGCCCCTTGCTGGAGCGAGGGCCCACTGAGGAACCACCCTCATCAAAGCCTTTTCCCTTCTGGAACCCTGCTTCTTCTACTGTCTCACCTTGCAGAGGCCCAGTTTAGGCTGGGCCTCTCCCTGAGACTCCGCCTTGCTCCTGGCTTAGATGCTGCTGTTGGCTCCCCCTCCTTGCCTATCCCATCTCCCATCCTCGCACCTCCCCAGAATGCCCCACCCCCTCGCACCTCCCTAGAATGCCCCACCCCAGCAGAAGCCCTTAGTGTCACCTCACTGACTGCCTTGCGGTCTGGGGCCTTGGCAGCACTGAGCAGGCGCAGGACGTTCTTGGCGCCTTCTGCCACCGCATGCTCCACTCGGAAATGGTGTCGCAGCTCCTCAATGCGCAGCTCTACAGCTCCTAGGTCTGGACCCCCTAGCACATGGGCCACAGGACAGTGAGACAACCTTCGGGCTAGCCTGATCCCAGTCACACCACCCTGTGCAGGCACAGGCACACCACACACTGCCACCAAAGTGCACCATGATTCTTTCACTGGAAGGGACTGTCACACTTCCACCCAAATTCAGTCACTCTTCCTCAACACCACAACCTCTAGGGACATGATTCCTACATCTATAGAAAGGACACACTGTCAACCTAGGCTTAGGGACAGACACATTGTAACAGTCCCTTGTCATTCTCAGGGAAGACCACAGCACAAAGGCAACACTATAATCTACAAGGGCAGATACTGTCTACACTCAGGGACATCACCCAGACATTACATTTCTCATCAAGGAAATGTCATCAAGACGTAACTCAGACTCTCATATGACTCTGGCATCCTTCATGCCCCACTGAACTTCCACCAACAGGCACACAGTAAGAACCTGAGTGTGTGAGCCCTGCACCAGTTTACTTGTGGGGATGGTGTTGGAGATAGGGCTTCTGGGTTAGATGAGGTCATGAGGGATCACCCTTAGAGGAACAGCAGAGCTAGCCATGTGACTCACTCACTGGTAAATCACCTGCCCAGTGCAGGAGGACCGGGTCCATCCCTAGCAACAAACAAACAAAAAGCAGCAACAACAAATAAGAACCTCCCCCAAAACAAACAGAAAGCTGAGTGTGTGGCACACACCTACACTTCTAGCACTTTAGAAGTTGAAATTATGTAGTGAGTCCCAGGCCAGCCTGGAGTACAAGAAACCTTACCCTACCCCCCCCCAAAAAAAAAAGAAAAAAAGAAAAGAAAAAGAAAAAGAAAGCAAAAGGGCAGGAAAGATAAAGGAGGCTGCCACCAAGACTGAATCTGATTCCAGAACCCACATGGTAAAGAGAAATGACTCCTAAAAGTTGTCCTCTGGCCTCACTTACTCATGCCAATACATACACAAAAACAAATAATAGGGAAAAAAATGAAACAGCTTTGGACACCTGAGACCAGCATGACAAGGAAACAACATGATCCAGGCTCCTGTGTCCCATTTCCATAAGGAGTTGGGCAGAAGATATACTCAGCTTTGTGGCCTTTTTGAGACAGGATCATACTATATAATTGAAGCTGACTCATGGCTCAAAATCCTCCTGCCTCAACCTCCAGCATGCTGGGCTGACAGTCTTGTGTCACTATGTCTGGCTCACTAAGGCTCAGTCACCACTGCTCAGCTCTGTGAATGTGGTAAAAAGCAATATGAAAAAACAGTTATACCTGTGTACTAGTACAGTTTTATTTACAAAGATACCTGGCCTGATGTTGCAAGCCAAAAATTCCAAATACTCATAAGGTGAAGACAGGAGGACTGAAAGTTCAAGTCTGGCTTAAGCTACATAGGGAAACCTTTTCTCAAAATAAAAGATAAAAATAAAGAGGTAAAGTGGGGAATGCTGGCACATCCTAGCACTTTGGAGGCAGACGCAGGAGGATCTCTGTGAGTTAGAGGCAACCTGCTCTACACAGAGTTCAAGGCCAGCAAGGGCTAAATAATGAGGCCCTGTCTCAAAATACAAAAACAGGATGGACATAGTAATACACACTTTTAATTCCAGTATTCAGGAGGCAGAGACAGGAGGAGCTCTGTATGAGTTAGAGGTCAGCCTGGTGTACATAGTAAGTTCCTGCACAGCCAGGGCTATTGTAGAAATACCCTGTCTCAAAACTAAAGTAAATGGGCTAGAGAGATAGCTCACTGGTTAAGAACACTGTCTGCTCTTCTGGATTCCCAGCAACCACATGGCAGCTCACAACTATCTGTAACTCCAGTTCCAGGTAGTCTGATACACTCACACCACTGCACATAAAATAAAATTAAATAAATTATATTAAAAAAACTAAAGTAAAAGCAACCAAGGGATGGGGCTAAACAGATTGCTTGATTGTTGGGAAAGCTTGCTGCTCTTCCAGAGGACCCAAATTTGGTTACCCAGACCCACAATGGATGACTCATGACTCACAACCACCTGTAACTTTAGCCCCAGAAATCTGATGCCTTCTTCTGGCCTCTGCAGCACCTACACACATATTCACACATGTACAAACACACACACACAAATAAATCTGTAAAACAACCCTTAAAAACCAGGGCTAGCACATGGCTGAGTGGTACAGTGCCTACACAGAATCTCCAGCAAAGCGTTGTCCTTTCAGTGTACCCAGGACATGACTCAGTAATACAACACAGGCCTAGTATACAGGAGCTCCTGGATTCCATCCTAAGAGCAACAAAAGAGAGGGAGGGAGGGAAGAAGGGGAGGAGAGAGGAGGGAGGAAGGAAAGAAAGAAGAAGAAACAAACAAACCAGCAGGCACAATTGGTCTGAGGGTGGCAATTGGCAACTACTGTCCTAGCCCAATCCTTGAATGGGACAAAAGGAAATCAGCCAGAGATAGGCAGGGCTAGGCTCCACTCACAGTGAGGTTAATTCTGGTCTCCTTGCACTCCACAGCAAAGCTTTATAGGTTGAAGGTTGACTCCCGGAAGGCTGAATGCAGGCAGGCAATGTACAGGTGCAGGCCTTACCTGGGACCTCCTCAGTAGCTGCCTGGCTCTCCAGCTGGCCAGCCTGCAGTGCCTGCAGCGCTCGGCGAAGCTGCATGCGGATGATGTCAATCTTGGTCTTACTATCCTGCAGCATCTGCTGGGCCGTCAACAGCAGCTTCCGGTCCTGCAGAGAGACAAGCAAGGTTACAGGAAGACTGGGGAATTCAAGCTGACCATGCTAACCATGCCATGAAGGCCTTGGGTAATAGAGAGTATTTGTACATGTACACATGCATATAAGGACACATATTCCCACTGTCCTGGGGCCAGTGCAGTAGCATAGAGTCCATGGGCTTCAGTTCTAGCTCTGCTACACAACAGCTGAGCTCTGTGACCTCAATCATGCTCTCCCACTTAGCAGTTACTAACTGGGACACAGCCTCCTGTCCAGTGTTCTTTTTAGAACATTGTCTCACCTTGGTGCTTCCATTGCTGTAGGTCTGGATCATGTTTTCTGCCCCCTGCTTGACCTTCAGCTCAATGGCCAGCTGCTTCTCCAGGCCAGCCACTCTGTTCAGGTTGGTGGATGAGCAGATAGGGCTGCCCTCTGTGAGGGACTGGGGAGCATCTGAGGAAAGAAAATCACACAGCTGTCCTTTCAGTGTACCCAGGAGACTTTGCCCCACCCAGTGGGAAGCCCTCAGCCCACTCTGGTGCTGGGGACCAGTGTACAGGTAGAAGACATCCGGCCCTCAGTGACAGAGTGGGCCTCAGCATGAAGGAAGGTAGGTCAGTGCCAGGTATGTAGGGCTTCAGGGTTAGCTGGAAATGCCCGCTGGTGTGAGTGTGATTGTTATCCGTAAGCCACAAGGGGGGGGGGCAGGAGTGTAGTTCCCTAGATGGAGGTGTAACAGGTGTGTATGTGTGAGCTCACACCACTGCTTCTGTTGGTACAGCTCAGTTCTGATCTCTAGGGGCCTCTAGAGTTCTGCTTTGAGGCTTGGCTGTTGTCATGATCAGAGGTGAGGTCTGTATGTCGAGTCATGGGGTGGGGGGCTCGCTGCAGAAGGGGCTTATGAGATTCATGGCGAACTCCACCCACATGTTGGTGGGATAGGATTGGACCCCGATGGCTGACACAGTCATACGTAGACAGAGGCTCTGGAACTGAGCCCGTTGGCTGTATGTAAAGTCTGCTGTGGCTGGGACAGTGGTGGGACACCTCTGGGGTTGCTGTGACCAGCTGGGCATGCTGTGGTGTCATTGTCGGTTAGTGTGTCTCTCTAGGTATACAGGACAGGACACGAACCTTGGACGCTGTCAGGACTGTGCTGCGGTCTTTGGGGTCATGTCATCATGTCTGCTGCCTTGCCGAGTGGCATAACTGACTGTGTGCTTCTGTGTGTGTGTGACAGTGTGAACTTTCCGGTATCCTCTGCGCTTTCTGTGACCACGAACATCTTACCTGCAAGATGAAGGAGCTGTGGCATTGCTTCATTGCTGCATAAACGCACACAAAACTAATGAACTCAGGCTGCAGAGATGGCTCAGAGGTTAAGAACACTGTCTGCTCTTCCTAGAGGTCCTGAGTTTAATTCCCAGCAACCACATGGTGACCCACAACCATCTATACTGGAATCTGATGCCCTTTATGAGCATCAGGTGTACATGCAAATAGAGCACTCACTCTCATTAACTAAATCTTTTTTAAAAAAGACTAATGAACTCTGCCAATGATAAATTATACTGCGGGTTTTCTTTTCGTGTATGTGTGCACATATGTATAAGTGTGTGTACATATGAGTGCACAGGGGAGCAGGTAAAGTCCTCAATTGCTCTCCACTTTATTTATTTATTTATTTATTTATTTATTTATTTATTTATTTATTCATTCATTCATTCATTCATTCATTTTGAGATAAGGTCTCTCATGGAGCCTGGAGCTCTGATTTGACTAGTGTGACAGAGCAGAGACCCTCACATGTCTACCTCCCAAATGCTAGGATTACCACACATACAGCTTTGCTTGGGTGCCTGCTGTCAATGCCAAACATTCAGAGACCTGATACTGCAAACACTGTCCTGGCTAAGTCAACTCCTCCGCATGTGGGCTTTTCACTTTTACCAAAATAAAAAAGTTTTTTTTTTGGTTTTGTTTTTTGAGACAGGGTCTCTCTCTCTGTAGACCTGGTTGTCCTGGAACTCACTCTGACTGGCCTTGAACTCACAGAGATCCACCTGCCTCTGTCTCCCAAGTGCTGCTGGGATTAAAGACATGCACGACCACCAGCCAGCCCTGAAACTTTTGCTTTAATTGTGTCTTGGGGAAGGAACTTAAGAGCCCTCCACCCATGGAGGGAGCCCTGTACCATTGGGCCTCACCCCAGCGCTCTTCTCGTTTCTGCTTTCTCTTTCTTCCTTCATTTTCTTTTTTTTTGGGGGGGGGAAAGGGGGAATCCAGACAGGGTTTTTCTGTGTAGCCTTGGCTGTCCTAGATCAGGCTGGCCTCGAACTCACAGGGATCCTCCTGCTTCTGTCTCCTGAGTGCTGGCACGCCTGTGAACCACAGTGCCCGGCTTCTCATTTTCCTTACATGTTTTGGAGACAGTATGTCACTAAGTTGCCCGGGCAAGGCTTGGTCTCCCTTTAGTCGCCTAAGTAGATTACAGACCTGTGCCCCCAAATCTGGTAAGGGTCATTTTTATATCTTTAAAAATTTTAAATTTTGGCTGGGCAGTGGTGGCACACACCTTTAATCCCAGCACTTGGGAGGCAGAGGCAGGCGGATCTCAGTTTGAGGCCAGCCTGGGCTACAGAGCAAGCTCTAGCACTACACAGAGGCCCTGTATCAAAATTAAATTAAATTAAATGTGCAAAGTCTCAGGCTGGAGACGTGGCCCTACTGGAAGTGTTGGCCTTGCGTGCACAAAGAACTGGGTTCCATTCTCAGCACCACATAAACTGAATGCAGTTTTAGAGGCCTGTAATTTCAGCCCTTTGGCTCTCAGGAGATAGAGGAAGGAGAATCAGGAGGCTAAGGCCAGCCCAGGTTACAGGAAATTCTGTCTCAAATTGTGTACACCTTTAATCTCCACACCTGGGAGGCAGAGACAGGGGGATCTCTATGAGTTTGAGTCTAGCCTGGTATACACAGTGAATTTGAGAACAGCCAGAGCTACATAGTAAGACTCTGTGTCAAAAACAAAACAAAAAACAAAGACAAGGGCTTGGGAAATGGCTCAGAGGTTAAGAGCGCTGGCTGCTCTTCCAGAGGTCCTGAGTTCAATTCCTAGCAACCACATGGTAGCTCACAACCATCTATAATGAGATTTAGTATGCAAGTGTACATGCAGGAAGAACACTGTACACATAATAAATAAATAAATACATCTTTTTTTAAAAAAGAAAGAAAGAAAAAGGGGAGAAAGAGCTGGACTATGGTTCAGCCCTGAGAGTGCTTGCTGCTCTGTGGAGGACCGGGGTCAGCTACATCAGTGACTCCAATTCCAGGGGCTCCAATGCCGTCTTCTGGTCTTCTCAGGCACCCGACATGTGATGCACATGCAGACATTTAGGCACACACACATACACATATGGGGGCTTTTTCTTTTTCTTTTTTTGGAAGGGGACAGTGTTTAAAACAGGGTTTCTCTATGTAGCTCTAGCTGTAGGGGAACTCTGTAGACCAGACTGTCCTTGAACTCAGACATCCACCTGTCTCTGCCTCCCCAGTTTTTGTTTTTGTTTTTTGAAACAAAGCTTTGCTTTACGACGTAGCCCTGACTGTCCTCCACTCACAGAGATCTACCTATTTGCCTCTTTGTTTATATATATACATAAACAAAGCAAAGAACAACAACAGAAAGATAGCCTCCAAGTGCTGTTGTACTGTTATGATTGTAGAGAGCTAGGAGAGTAATGAGTGTGCAATATTTGGGTGTTAGTGTGACTGTGAGTTTCCGGTTCTCGAGTTACTCAGATGTATGTTGTCTGGGAACAGCTGTGGCTGTGTCCTTAGGCACCTGGTGACAGTGCATGGGTCTCTGGATGCTGGCGTGTGTATCTAGGTACTCCTGGATCTGGACTGTGTGTTTACCCCAGTGATAGCGGCCCTGTGCCTCCCGTCCAGTGTGTGTCAACAGTGTCCTGATGGCATCCAACTCCGGAAGGTCAGTGGACCCCTGCCTGCCCCAAGCTTTCTGCTCACCACTCCCTGCTGTAGAGTCAGGCAGCACCACGTGCGCATGCAGCTCCTGCAGCTGCTGGTGCAGCAGGTCAAGGCGTCGAGCGGAGCCCCGAAGCAGCAGCTCCACGGGGCCCAGGCTGCGGCCCAGGTCGGTGGTGGCTCGTCTCAGGTTCTCAGCGCCCTCCTTCAGCTTCAGCTCCTTTCGGATCTCCCGCTTCAGCCGCTCTCGTTCTAACTCCAGCTGCTGCTGCACCCCGGGGGCTGCCAGGTCTGCTCCAGCCAGACCCAGCTGCTCCAGCAGCGACCAGCTTCGGGGCTCACTCTGCAGGGGGAGGGCCAGACACACAGGGTCAGAGGCTGGAGGGCAGGTGGCCTCGCCAGGGCAGAGCTCACCTGACTCACCACCACCCTGCTCCATCCACCCTAGAATTCCAAGGGCAAGGGCCTGGTCCTCCTCCCTGACCCTCATAAACGGGGCCTCTAGGCCAGACAGGCTCAGCGAATAAAAAGCTCTTGCTTGCCAAGCCTGGTGACCTGAGTTCACCCCCCAGGAATCTACATAGTGGAAGGAGACAATCAACTCATAAAAATTATCCTCTGACCTCCAGCACACCCACATACACACAAATAAACTAGAGCCTTGTATTGCTATTGCAGAGGAACTAAATTCAGTTTCCAGCCTCTAGTTCCAGATCCAGAGGTCCCAATGCCTCTAACCTCTATAGGCCCTGGTGTGCGTATGTACATAACCCCACAGACACATATGTACAATAAGAAAATAATATCAATCAATAAATAGGAGGTCAAAGAATAGGCCCTGTTCCCACGGACCAGGGTCAGCACAGGTGTGCCCCATCTCCCTTAATTTGCTGCCTATGCAATGGGATTTTGGCAGAAGGCTCCAGCAGATCCTTCTCCTCTAGTTTCTTGTTCTCCTAAACAGGAGGTTCCTAGGGCAGACTATGTGTTTCTTTTGCCATCTCCAAAACCAGGAGAGCCTTAGAGACACATCCTCACTTCATCTGCATTCCCAAACTGGAAGGTCCCAAGGGCTGGTCCCGCCTTGCAGAGTTCATCTCTTCCCACATCTCCGGAGCCTGAGAGGGACAGGGCACCCAGGTTTCACCCTCCCCTGGAGCACTCTGTCACTAGTGCCCCACCTCTTCCTATCCTTAGTCTCCAACTGAGAGGCACCTAGGGCAGAGCCTCCAGCTTCTGCCCCGTGGGGTCTCCTCCTGCCCATCCCGTGGACACCCCAGTCCCACCTCCAGCTTCAGACCCAAAGGGGGGTCAGCGGCCATCTGGGTCCCAGGGTTGATCTGAGGGCCACGCCCTCTTCCTGAACCTCAGCTCTGCCAGGGCCTCTAAACTGCCACTTCCTCTTTCCTGCCAGTTCCCAGCATCCTCTTCGTCAGGCCATCTCTAGGGCACATTTTTTTGTTTTGTTTTTTTGTGTAGTATTTTACTTGTAGGGGGAGTGTGTTTTGTTTTTTTCTTTGAGACAGGGTCTCTCTATGTAGCCCTGGCTCTCCTGGAATTCACTATGGAGATCAGGGTAGCTTGGAACTCACAGAGATCTACCTTCTTCTGCCTCCCAGGTGCTAGGTTAAAGGTGTGTGCCATGTAAGGTTCTTCACACATCACCCCCTAAATGACTATGCCCGATTCTCTGGTGGCAAGCCAGGGACAGACAGTCCTCAGTCTCTGAGCCCGCAACCTGGACATATACTCCACAGTATGTATTTGGCAGGCAGGATCTCATGTGGTACACAGTATGTGTGTGGACCATAGGCTCATAGTGTGGTCACATTTCCAGTTTTACAGGGCTGAGATTTGCACACAGGCTCATATATGCACACACAGTACAGGCTCGTATATATGTATATCCTTGCCGTAGCTGGCTTCAGTTGTGAACTTGACAGACCTGTGAAGAAGGAACCTCAACCGAGGAATTGCCTCTGTCAGATAGGCCTGTGGGCATGTCTATGAGGTGTTTTCGTGATTGCTAATGGACGTAGGCAGGCCCAGCCCTCTGTGGGCAGTGCATCCCTGGGCAGGTAGGCCTAGACTGTGTAAGAAAAGGAGCTGAGCAAGCTAGAGGAAGTGAGCAATGCCCCTCTGTGGTTTTGCTTTAAGCGCCTGTTTTGAGCTCCATCTAACTTCACTGCATGAGGGACTATAATTTATAAAGGCAAATAAACCCTTTCTTTCCTAAGTTGCTTTTGGTCAGTCTTTTATCACAGCAAGAGAAAGCAAACTAAAGTAATCCCCAGCCACAGGAGTGTATAGGCAGAACATGGGTTCTCATGTGCATCCAGCTTCTAGTTCTGCAGGTCTGCACCTTGCTCACTGAATGCACAGAACACTGAGTCACACGTATTTGCACTTCTATACCTGCAGGTGTGTGTCTGGAGCTCAGGCTCAGGTATGCACAGAGGAGTCTCACACATACTGCACTCCCTCCCATATCAGTGAGGGGGTGGAACACAGCCTCAAGAGCGTGCGCACTCCGGTGCCTGCCTGCACAGACTCTCATAAACAATCAACGGTGAGTACTAGCTGAGCCCCTCTGGAAGCCACTCAGATGCACTCCACCTTCGAAGTGGCCATAGTCTACAACCTCATGCGTATGCATATACTCATTTCTCGCACTTCTTTTTGGTTTTTACTTTATTTTACTTTTTGAGGTGCAGGGCTTGCACATGTTCACACTTTTTTTTTTTTTTAGGTGCACCACTCATGCTCCAACAGCAGCCCTGAGGTCCCTCAGGCCCTCAGCCTTGCTACTGCCTGTTCATGTCGATTCGGGGAGACCCTCCCACTTGTCCCTTGTTTCCAACTTCCCCTTAAGGATCAGAACAGCCAGTTCTGTAGGGTGTGTATATGTATGTACTTCCTGTAGACAGGCAGCACCAACTTCCTGCTTCCTCCTACCCAGAAGTTCACCATGGCTGATCACAGCTTGAAGGCCTATGGAGCCTAGTAGTAGCTCCCTGAAGCTAACTCCAGGAGGAAACAGCCCCGAGGGGCCCAAACAGCATCCCACAACTGTTTGTCGAATATACACTAAATCTCAACTATCAGTGACAGCAGTTACAAAGCTGTACATAGCAAGGTCAAAGTACATATGAGAACATTCTATTTCCCACTGGATTTCACTGTGAACCTAAAACTGCTCTTAAAAAAACAAACCATATTTTAAAGTAGTAGTAGTAGTGATGTTGCAGAGATAGTTCAGCAATTAAGGGCTCACACTTTCTTCCAGAGGACCGAGGTTCAGGTCCTAGTACCATGACAGATGACTCCCGATGCCTGTGACTTCAGTTCCAGGTGGATCTGATGTCTCTGGCTTCTGTAGGCAGATGTACATACCGCCCAACATACATAATTGAAAACAACAAAACAGAGAAAAGCAGTAGTAATGATAATCGCGGCCACAGGCAGAGGGTGAAGTTTGGTAGCATGTACAAGCTCTGCACCTCACAACTAACAATAACAGCAGCTACGACAGCTGTTACTCATCTAAGTCCATGGTACAGGGACTATTTGTTTTGTTTGGCTTCAGATTGTTTTATGTCTGGGTCTTGTGTAACCCAAGGTGGCTTTGAACTCAATACATAGCTAAGGCTAGCCTGACTCTCCTGCTTCTACCTTACCAGTGCTAGGATTGTGACTCATGCCTTCCAGCACCTAGCATAGCTAGGTGCTATAGATGGAAACATAGACCAATAGATATGAAACCATTTGCAAAATGAAGAAATTGAGGCCCAGCAAGGCCTGTTGCCATGCCTTTAATCAGAGTACTCAGGCCAACCAAAGCTACACAGTGTGACCATGTCTCAAAAAAAAAAAAAAAAACAAACAGAGCCGGGCGGTGGTGGCACACACCTTTAATCCCAGCTCTCAGGAGGCAGAGGCAGGTGGATCTCTGCAAGTTCGAGGCCAGCCTAGTCTACAGGGTGAGTTCCAAAACAACTATACAGAGAAACCCTGTCTCAAAAAACAACAACAAAAAACCCACCAGAAAGGAAAGAAGGAACGAATGAATGAATGAATGAACGAATGGACTTGCCCCTAGGTCCCACAAGCAGCAAGAAACAGGGCCAAGATTCACACTAGCTGGGAGGAGCTCCATGTCCACCAAACCGTGCCACTGTGAGCCACCATCACAATGCGCAATGTTCTAGTCTCTTAAGCCCTCCTACAGGGTGGGTAAGGTTGCAGGCCAAGAGCACAGATCTTGTGACCCTGTCATCTCTTCACTGTGTATCTGAATAGTAGCCACCGAGGGGGAAAACTGAGGCTCAGAGAGGCCATAGCAGCACCTCTCAGTGAAGGCCGGTTGCTTTCTCCTCTAGAAATACATGTCAATGTTTACAGTCATTCTTGGTTGTCATCACAACCAAGGTATATAGGGGACATCTGCCAAGTGTCAATATCCTGACAGCTCACAAACCAAATGATCCAGGCCCAGACCACAGTGCTGGGATCTTGGGAAGGGACATGGGCGCCCAGCTTGGACCAGCAAGCTCCATTAGCACTGGCTGAGGCTCCACCTCCAACCACTGCTCCCAGCTCTCCCACCCCTCACCCCCCAACAGAGTTTCTCTGAGTAGCCCTGGCTGTCCTCAAACTCTGAGACCTGCCTGCCTCTGCCTCCTGAGTGCTGGAATTAAAGGCATGCACCACAACCACCAAGCCCTCATAACCATTCTTACCCCCATACCTTCCTCCAAAACAGAAATAAGACTCAGAAAGGTAAAGGCATTTGGCCCAAGAACTCAGTAGGGTTTAACCCACTGGGATTAAAATCCAGCCTCGCTGAACAACACTGGCAACATCAGGCCCCACCCACTGCCTCCCACAGTGCTCCCAACCCCCAGCAGGCAAAGCAGGTACACAGCCACGAGCAGGGCCAGCTCAAGCACTCAGGCAAAGAGGAAAAGTGAAGGCCCCTGGCCCCACCTCTAGCAGAGAAGGGCTGAGAATATGAAAAGCATGCAGGGAAGGAGGCAGGTACTCCTGAGTCCTCCCACCTCGCCTGGATGATTCACTTTTGCCCAGGGACAGAGAATCACTTAAGGGCAGCCAGGGCAAACGCCTGGCCTGGTCTTGAAGAATTAAAACGTCAGCTTCTCCCCCTGCCATCACAGACCTGGGAGACACCAGACCAAGAGCTCTCACCTTGGGGAAACCCTCTTGGCAGAGTGGCTAGGAACCCAAAACCCCACATCCTGAGATTTCAATGCCTGGGGCGTTTCCAGAATCTAGACAGGACATCCGTTTGCCAGACCCAGAACAGACAGGCATGGAGGGAGTAGGACAGGGCAGAGAGTCCAAGCAGGAATGAACATAGGGGAGAAGATGGGAAGGGGACCGAGATGTGGGTCCAGTTCTGGGAAGCAGCCTCCATAGGCGTCCTGCGTGGGACACACCAAGCACATGCAGGCACTGGGAGAGCCCTACACAGCCCTCTGTGGCTTGAAAGGGAGCCGGCACCGGTGCATCAGCCTGGAGGTCTGACCTTGTGAGATCGGCAGCACCAGATACGCCCAGCTCCTCGGCAAGGCCGGCAGGCCATCAGCAGGACTGGGGAAGAGGGGTCAGGACAGTACAGGGGAGACACGGGGGCAGGTATAGAAGGAGATGAGAACCAGTTACACAGGACAATGGACTGCGAAGTGAAGAACTAGGAGCCACAAAGATACAAAGATGTCGGATTGGGGATCACTGAATTAGAGGGTGGGAAGCCAGTCACCCCAACTCTGCTTCCTCTTGGGAAGGTGAGTTCAGTAATGCCAACAGGTCACACAGGGAAGGCCATGCGGCTGGCAGACGCCAGTCACAGGTGTCTGTTGGGGAGTAGTAACCCATCCCTGTCACCTTCCAAACAAAATCCTTCCGGCCTGTGTGACAGGACACGCCCCACCTGGGCTCCATCTGTCAGCCTGAAGGGTGGCTACTGGGGCGAGGGGGAGGGGGGAAGGCAGGGGGGAAGGCGGGCGCGGAAGGAGGAACCCAGCCTCTGGCCTAATGAAGTGACTTGGACACTTCCTCCAACAGGTGCCCATCTTGGTGGCGTCAAGACCATCGTAAAGACGTCTGCAGGCGGGGGTGGCCCGGGATTTGTTGTGCGGGGGAGGGGCATGGGCTGGGCACTCCTCTGGTCCGCGGCAGGCAGGGTGCCAGGCACCTGCTCCAGGTGAAGCGGCACCTGCCAGAAACCGAACGCCGAGGACCCAGACCAGCAGGCGTGGGGATGAGAGGCACCAGGACTCGACGCTCTCCCCGGACGCTGGCAATGGGGGCCTCCCGCTGCTCCCGCTGACTCTCGGGGAGGCCCGGAGGAGGGGGTGCGGTGATAGAATCCCGAACGGCACCCCTTCCTCCAACCAGGTCGGCGCCTCCACCTGCTACCAGGGCTCGCGCGGGCTCCCGATGGGGACCTCATCCCGGGCTCCACCGGTGCCCCGGGGTCCTCCGCGCCGTCCGGCCACCCCGCGGGTGCGGACAAGTCGCCTACCTGCACGGCGTCGCCGGCCATGTCCTCCGGCCACCCTCCAGGGGTCCCGGCGCCGAGGGAGGGCTTGCGAGCGCGCGGGCGGGCGGGCGCGACGGGAGGCGCAGCGCCCAGACCCTCCCTGGCGCGCGGCGCGCTCCGGCCTTGCTCCCGTTCCGCCCGGCCTGGCCAGGCCTCCGCCGAGCTGCGCCCTCGGGCCCCGGCGGCTGCAGGACGGGTCACGTGAGCGCTGAGGTCCGCGCCTGGGGAGGAGGCGGGGCGGGGGCGGGGTTCCCGGCGGCCCCCGGGGCTTGCATCGGGGAGTGGGGTCTCTGTGCTCCACGTAGCTTGTGCTCCTCGCAGCGTGCGGGAACTCTGAGCAGGCCTAAGCCTCCACGAGCTGCAGGAGGCCTTGTCCCCAATCCCCGCCCTGGACTCCTCTGAAAGCAAAAGTCACTATCAGTCTCCCTACCGCCCAGACTCACAGACCTCCCATTTACCCAAAGGCAAGTGCTGAGAGAACCTGACTTCAAATCCTAGTGCTCCAGGACTTGGGAGACCACCGCACCGCTCAGGGCAAGGATGTCTGTAAAACTTAATGAGGAAGAGCAGGCCAAATGTAGAGAACTCAGTGCACAATAAGCACCAGCAGCTGTCACTTTTATCTCATTTTGAAGACTTTTGATTTATGTGTATTAGAAATAAGTTCAGGGTGGCAGAGAGAGAGCCTACCATTCTAACGGATATGTCTGAATGAGGCAAACTTTACTCTTGACAGTGTGCTGGGGAAAAGCAAACACAAGGAGACAGGAAGTGCATTTGGCTTTTATTCTTAACTCAGGTGACCTCACAATCTTGGCTAGTCTGAAAAAATTTGGTGCAGAGGAAAAGGGGGAGGAAGGGGAAAGGGATCCCTGCTTCAAGCCATCAAATTCCTAGAATGAAGGGGGGGGCTTTATGTAAACAAAGGTTTCACTGGGTGGGGAGGATTTAAACATCTCTATAAGTCTTATAAGGTAGGGGACATAAAGATTTTAATTACTATCCAAACCACAAGTTCTATAGTATTTGCTTGATTTCTTACTTGTGTATACGTGTTCCTGTGTCTGGGTTATGCACATACCTATGTGCAGGTGCTTCTGGGAGTCAGAAGATGACAGGGATCCCCTAGAACAAAGTTATAAATGGTTTGTGAGCTGCCCCACCTGGGTGCTGGGGGGCAGACTTGGGTTTTCTACAAGAGCAGTATTGCTCCTAAACTCTGCCCACCTCTCCAAGCACTATTTTAATTATTATTCCATTTAGTGTGTGTGTGTTTACAGGCACAAAAACGAACAGGCCAAGGCAAATGTGTGGTGGTCAGTGAACAGCTCGCAGGGTCAGTTTTCTTTTTCCAGCTTCTCATTTTTTAGGGGTGAGGGAGCAAACTTAGGACACTGGGCTTTGCCCTAAGTGCCTCTACCTGCAGAGCCATCTCACTGGGCATGCCGTCACTTTTAATATATTTGCTACTATTAAGGAGTTTGAATCCTGAATGGCCTCTGATGCACCGGGCCCTGTGGGTCCCTGCTGGGCTCTGGCTTTTGCCCTCTGTGAAGTTTTGCCAGCTTCTTTTTCCTGGATGCTTCATTCACATGGTGTGCAATCCCTGCACGCTAGTGTCCAAGTGGAATGTAGGGGCTTCCGCAGAATTTCACTTGGGTGCCCAGAGTAATGCGTGGGCAGTTTGTATTGTAGTCACTGCCAGGACTTCTCACAGAAACCCAGTAAGGGATCCAAACTCTGGTCCCCAGGGCCCCAGGCAGGAAGCACTGAAGGCTACAATGGATGCCCTCCAGGAATCAGCGCTGGCACCCGGGGACAAGATTATCTTATGTGTCTGTTTTTCCAGTGACAAAGCTGTGGAGTTTCTCTTTCTCTGTGGCCAACTCCTTGGGGGATTTTAACAGAGAGGAGGAAAAACTACAGCCATAGGGAAGACACTCCCTTCTTACCTTCTCTAACCCCCCAACAGGTCCCACACACCATCCTTGATCTATCTGGACCATAATAGAACCCTTCTTCCTTGCCTCCCAGCCTCCTCTTAACTCCCTACAGTCTGCTTTCCAAACCACAGACCACGAGGGCCTGTCGACAACTGAAGTCAAGACGTTTCTGGGAGGAGCTCACCAGGCTCTGTGTGACCTCCTGCCTTTGCCTTCTCCACATCTGTGTTCGATCACCCCTTCAACAACTTAACATCCTTATCACAGGCCAGATGTTTGTTGAGTGAATTAAATGTCTTGCCAAACTAGTCACGTAACTTCCCTTTTTGCAGACTGATAAAAGAGAGGAGATCCCTGCCTTCCCCATCAAGCCAGGATGTTCGTGGCCCCTTGCATAATGGGCAAGGAACCCACACATTTTACAGAGGGGGAGGGCGTGTAGAGGCTAGGGGAGAACCTTGCCAGGGCCCTGCCTGCCAGGCTCTGAGCGCCTCTGGGGATGGGGCTTGGGACTCCAGCCAGCTTCCCTTCAACCTTCCAGCATTCATTTACTCATTGAGTCTTTACCACCGTCAGCTGGGATTGGAGTGTGTTGGAAACAGCTACACTCTCGGCTTTAAAAGGGACCGGCAAAGACTCTCCACACAGCAGAGAAAAAAGCCCCACCAGATACCTGCAGCCACCCCTGGTCAATCCCCACTCCACTCTGGAGCCCGGGGAACACTAGATCCCAGACATGTTAGGTGTCATCATGGTCTGCCTCTCCGTGCTGGAAAGTCTGATCCTGCCTTTCAGTTTGGCCTCTGTTGTCTCTGTTCAGCCACGGGGGCCTCAGCACAGGCTCTTCTATGGTTTAAAATATTTTCCTGGCGTATTTCCCCAAGGCTAGTCCTCTTTGCTCATTTTTTTAAATTAATTACATTAAAATGTATTCAAATGTATTTTTAAATGTGTATGTACGTATGTATGTATGTAGATCTGTGCCCACGAGTCCAGGTACCCATGGAGGCCAGAAGAGTGTATCAAACCCCCTGGAATTGGAGTTACAGATGGTTGTGAGCCACCAAGTGGGTGCTGGGAACCAAACCTGGGTCCTCCACAGGAGCAAAACAAAAAACCGCTCTTACCTGTGGCATCTCAGTTTTTATTGCATGTTAATATGTATTTAGTATCTGTGGGGGGGGGGTGAGAGGGAACACAGGTGCCATAAATGGCACATATGGAGGGTGGAGGACAATTTTCAGGAGTCATTCTCATCTTTCACCATGTGGGTCCTGGCCTCAAACTCTGGTTGCCAAACATGATGGTGGGTGCCTTCACCTTCCAAAGAAACTCACTGGCCATTTCTAAAATAACTTGTTTTAATCAACTGTCTAAAAGTCACCATTCTGAGAGTCTCTCGGTCCTCTCCTACAGCCTGACTCCATCTCTGGTCCTTGGCATGGTCTGACCTGATTTCAGTTACCCTTCTCTGCCTGTGCTGGTTTAATGAGGACGGCCCCCACAGACCAGTGTTTGGTCCCTAGTGAGCTGTCTGGGAAGGATTAGGAGGTGTGGCCTTGTTGAAGGAGGCCTTGTGTCACTGGGGGCTGGGCTGGGAGGTTTGAAAAGGCCATGCCAGGCCCAGACCAGCTGTCTCTGCACCATACCTGTGTCAGGATGTGCGCTCTGGGCTGCTGCTCCAACAGCATGCCTGATGCCACCACTCACCATCACGGTGATCAGGACCTCAGTTCAACACTTTTTTCTAAAAACAACAACAACAACAACAAAACACTTTCTTCTCTACGTTGCCTTGGTCATGATGTCTCTTCACAGCAATAGAACAATAACTTAGACACAGGTCTTGTTCTCTCCTCTGTCCATCTGTACAACAGGCGAGTGGACACTGAGTAGAACAACTATCCCTATAGAGGCCTGAAGACAACCACACCATGGTGGGAAGTGAGCTAGGATTCTCAGAGGAGCTGGCCCTGTAGGTGAATATTAAAGAATGAGTAGAAACATGCCAAATGTTTGGGAAATTCCAGAATCCAGGGGCTAGAAGCAGATAGATCTCTATGAATTTGAGGCCAGCTGATGCACATACTAAGACCTTGTCTCAAAAGAAGAAAAAGAAAAAAAAAAATAGTAGAGGGAGAGCCCAGAGATTCTTTAAAAAAAAAAAGTAAGTTCTGGGGTGTGTCAGCTTCTTTGGCTCCTCATTGCCTTCTCAAGCCTGTCCTGACCTCAGGACCTTTGAACTGGATGCTGCTAAGTATAATGCTCTTCCTTCTCATCTTGATGTTTTCTCTCTCCCCCTTCATGCTCACCTTTGTTCAAATGTCACCACCTAAGCCAGACCTTTTCTGGCACCTTCACCTAAAAGAAGTGTGGAGATCAGGAACCAAGAGGAAGGGGCTAAGTAGTGGCAGAGGCCTCAGAATCCCGGGAATCAGACTCCGGAGACCAGACTCAAAGGTGCAGGTCTAACTTTATCGTCCAGTGTAGCAGCCTTTAAATGTGAGAGGCCCATCAGACCATCCCATGCCTGCCTCAAGCACCAGTAACAATCAGTCAGGTTGGTGCAGCTCTAGGGAAATGTGGGAGATGGGGGCAGGGTCGCGTTAGGAGACGTCCATAAAGAAGGGGGAGCAGTCACCCCTCGCCTCAGATCCATTTTGAGACTTCACTAGTGTGCTAGGAGTCCCTAGTGGACCAACACTGTGTGCAGTGGATCAGCACCTTTCACAGAGTCATAGGAGTCACTGACGCTTCACCAGCCGTTCCCTGGGGGCCTCCAAAAGGCTTACCTCGACATTCCCCACAAACAAGCCCCATTCATCCCTTCCAACCTCCATCCTGCGCAAGTTTTCTGCTTTCTCTGCAAATCTCTGTGTGTTCACGTGTGTGTGCGCACGCGCGCGTGTGCATGCCTGCGCACTGCATGCATGTCTGGCCCTGCAAAAGGCAGAAGAGGCCATCAGCCCCCTGGAACTGGAGTTACAGATGGTTGTGATCCACCATGTGGGTGCTGAGAACCAAACCTGCGTCCTCTATGAGAGCAAAAAGTGCTCTTAATCACTGAGCCATCTCTCCAGCACCCACACACAACGTTTTCATGTGGTACTTGAGATTGAACCTAGGGTCTCATGGATCTGGACAGGTGTTCTACTGCTCAACTACATCTGTAGCTCCCCTAAAAAAAAGTTTTAATTAGTTTACATGTATGGGTGTTTTATCTTCATGTATTTGCTCTCAACCACTGAACCAGCTTCCTTCCCTGCAATTGTAATCTCTTCATATAGTGTAGGCTTGAACACCTACATGCTATATACGTGACCTACCAATGAGCTTTATTCCCAGCCCTCTGTTTTTTTAATATCTTTTTATTTTTAAAAAGTATTTTTTAGGTGTGGGAACAAGACAATTCCAGGAAGTCTAGACTTGGACTCCTTAGGGTTTTGGGGGGTTTGTTTGTTTGTTTGTTTGTTTTTTGAGATAGGGTTTCTCTGTGTAGACTTCACTGTCCTAGACTCACTTATAGACCAGGCTGGCCTCAGACTCACAGAGATCCACCTGCTGAAATTACATGCATGTGCCACCATGCCGGGCTGGTTTTCTTCCTTCCTTCCTCTCTTTCTTTTTTCAAGACAGGGTTTTTCTGTGTGTCCTTGGCTGTCCTAGACCCGCTTTGTAGACCAGGCTGGCCACCATACTGGCTCCAGGCTGGGTTTTTTTAATTACAGAAATCGATGAGCTGGGCGGTGGTGACATATACCTTTAACCTAGCGCATGGGGGGCAGAGGCAGGTGGATCTGTAAATTCAAGGCCAGCCTGGTCTACAGGATGAGTTCCAGGATGGCCAGGGCTGCTGGTGAAACCTTGTCTAGAAAAAAGAAAAGAAATAAGGAAGTTGAGAGCCGCTCTTTGTTCTCCCAGAATTCAGATAAAGATAATGAGTACTTTGAAAAAAGTTTTGAAATGGTTGACTTATGTATACATGTATGTTATATGCATGCATGCAGGTGTCCACCAAAGCCAGAAGGGACCACTGAATCTCCTGGAGCTAGAGTTACAAATGGTTCTGACACAAACCAAACTCATATCCTTTGCAGGAATAGCACTCTTGACTGCTGAGCCATTTCTCCAGCCCCAGTGTTTAAGACCTAGCCCAGGCTAGCCTTGAACTCACCCTGTAGACTAGGCAGCTTTCAAAACTCCTTGTCTTCCTATCTCAGCATCTGGAGTAACAGGCCTGTGCTACTAGGTCCCACAAAAGGTTAACAAATTTCCTGTGGTTCCTTGTTTCTTGGACACTAAGGATTCATCTTGTTCATAGCTGAATTTCAAGTTCCTACAATGAAGTCCAGAATGTACTACAAACTTAGACAATAACTGCCAGATGCAGACAGCTCTTTCCTAAAATCCTCCTGTGAGGAGCTAGGGACTTGTCTCAGTGGTAAAACACTTGCCTAGAATGTTGGAGGCCTTGGGATCCATGTCCAGAACCACCACACGATAAATAAATAATAATAACAAAAATAGTTGCCAAGTGGCTGGAAAGAGGTATAAGCTGGACACAGCTGGAATCTGATCTGTGTGTTTGATAGAGGGGTGTGGCTATGGGGTACAGGCTGGTCTGGAATGATGAGCCTGCTAGAGAAGCTTGTTGGAGCCGAGTCTGTGTGCCTCAGATGGTAGTGTGTTATGGCATTTTGTTTTCCAGAGCTGGCTGGCTGGAACCCACAGCCTCAGAGAGGGCAGACAAGCATCTAGCTACCAGAGCCACGCCCCCCAGGGCATTACCATAGTATTTGAACTAGATGCTGAGTCAGAGAAAAACAGAAATTTCTTATCAGGGAGGAGCTGAATGAGGTTGTGTTTCTCCAGAGATAAAAATTCTTTGCCAACCAAATACTAAGCTGAGCACATTAGGGTAAGTACTCATCCCAGCAATCAGGAAGCTGAGGCTGGAGGATTGGCGCCAGTTCAAAGCCAGCCTGGGATAGTCAGAGAACCTGTCTCAAACAAAACCAAACAACAGCAAAAACCCAAAACATCAGGGACTGGAGAGATGGTTCGGGGGTGAAGAGTGCTCACTATTCCTCCAAATGACCACAGTCTGACTCCCAGTACCCATGCCCAATGGTTGTAACCCCTAGCTCCAAGGCGATCTTCACACAGACACAGAAATGAAAATAAACCTGAAAAGAAATTAGCCCTTTCCTTTTTGCTAGAGATAGACAGATAGAGAGAACAAAGGAGATGTCTTGATTCGTGAGAGTGCTTGCTCAGCAAGCAAGAGGACTTTAAGTCCCGGCACCCGTGTGGAAAGATGGGTACGAACGGGGAGCTGGAACCTCTGCACTGTGAGATGGAGACAGGCAGCAGCCTAGCAGACATGGCAAACTTCCCACGGAAAGCAATGGAAGCCATCTGGTGTCTTGTTTGGTCTTCACATACATAGGTGAAAACAGAGTGTGCAGCAGGGGATGTAGTCTAGGCCTGTGATTCCGGGACTCAGAGGTGAAAGCAAAGGATAAAAAGACCAAGAGATTAAGATCAGGATGCCAAAGAGACGGCTCAGCAGTTGAGAGCACTGGCTAGCGACTGAGTTCAATTCCCAGCAGCTACATGGTGACACACAATTATCTATAATAGGATCTGATGCCCTCTTCTGTCATGCAGACTTACATGCAAATAGAGTACTCATGTATAAATAAATAGATCTTGATCTTAAATAAAAGAGAGATTAAGATCATTCACCTTAAACCAGACATGGTGGCACATACATTTAATCCCAGATCTGGGGAGTCACAGGCAAGCAGGCAGAACTCTTTTGAGTTTGAGACCAGCCTGGTCTACAGAATAAGTTCCAGGACAGTCAGGCATTTGAAGAAAAACCCCTTGTCTTGAAAAACAAAAGAAAGCCAGGTGTGGCACATGCACTTAATTCTGCTTGGGAGGCAGAGGCAGGCAGATCTCTTATGATTTTGAGGTCAACCTGGTCTACAGAGCGAGTTCCAGGACAGTAAGGGCTACACAGAGAAACCGTGTCTCAAAACCAACACACAAAGAACAAAAATCATCCTCTTTGGCTCACTTTCCTCAGCTACTGAGTGAATTTCAGGCCAGCCTAGGCTACACGAGGCTCACAAAAAAAAAAAAAAAAGAAAAAAGAAAAGAAAAGAAAACCAGGGCTGGAGAGGCGATTTAGTGGTTAAGAGCACTGCTTGTTCTTCTGGAAGACCCATTTTGATTCCCAGCATCTACACAGTGGCTAACAACTGTCTATAACTCCATCCCATGCGCCCTGATGCCCACTTCTGACCTCGGTGGGCACCACAGACTTGCAGGCAAAACATCCATACATATAAAATAAATCTTAAAAAGCAACAGCCAGGAGAGAGGGAGCATGTATACCATGGGGTAGGTTTACCTAACATCAACACTAAATGTTATCACTCACAGGCAGGAAAGTCCAGGATCTCCAGGCCAGCCTGGGCTATTTAGCCAGAACAAATTTGGCAGGGGTGGGTGGACTCAATGACAGAGGACTTGCCCAGTGTCTTAGGGTTTCTATTGCTGTGATCAAAAAGCAAGTTGGAGGGGAAAGGGTTTATTTGGCTTACACTTCCAGATAGTCCATATAGTCCATCATTGGAGGAAGTCAGGACAGGACCTTAGGCAGGGCAGGAACCTGGAGGCAGGGACTGATGCAGAGGCCATGGAGGGGTGCTGCTCACTGGCTGGCTCCCCCTGGCTTTACTCAGCTGCCTTCTTGTAGAACCCAGGACCACCAGCCCAGGGATGGCACCACCCACAATGGGCTGATCACTAAGTGAGAAAATGCCCTACAGCCGGATCTCACAGAGGCAGTTCCTCAGCTGAGGCTCCCTTCTCTGTGATGACTCTAGCTTGCATCAAGTTGACACACAGACCAGCCAGTACACCTAGCATGTTTGAAGTGCTGGGCTCCATCCCCAGCACAACAAAACAAGATGAAGTAAGTGTTAAGGGGAGAGATGTGATGTTGCATGCCTGTACTCTTACACGAGGGAGGCCGAAGCAGGGGGACCAGAAGCTGAAGGCCAGCTCAGGCTGAGGAAAACCCTGTCTCAACAACACACCCACGGCAAGAAGGGCTTTGTTTGGCTCCGGACTGAAAGCTTAGAAGTAAGCCCTGCGTGAACAGAGACTCCTGAAAAGAAGCTGTGATTTAAAGGCTGACTGATTAAAACTTCAATGCCAGTGCAGAGTTTGGGATTCTGGCAATCCAGAGCCTAATTACAGCTTCACTCAGGTTAGCCTTCAACCTTAAAGAACCATCCCTTACCCACCAGTTTGTCAGACGTAACAACCTGATAAACGGATAAAAAAAAACAGTGGAATGTGTTCACTTAGAAAACCCTCTTTGCTTAGCGGAAGGCTAAGAACGCTGACAGACAGCATGGAGGCCTGTCTCCTGGTTGTGACCCACCGCTCTGATGTTTCCACAGGTGCATTTTTAAAATGTCTTCATTTAGCTAGGTGCCATGGCCAGGTCCTTTGATCTCAGCATTAGGGAGGCAGAGGCCTTGAGATCTGGTTCCATGCTAGCCTGGTCTACACAGTGAGTTCCAGGCCAACCAGGCATAGACTCTGTCTCTAAACAAAACACAAGAAACAAAGTAATAAAGTAAAAAAATGCTTTGATTTATAACTTTGTTCTCTTACCATAAAAACTCCACAACACTGTTTCCGTGTTGGAACACCAGACATTGCAGTGACCTAAATCTATGTTCCTGGGCCATGGTCACTCACATCTGGCTCCAGAATAAACTATCACTTACTTCCTCTGAGGTGAGAACTGTATTTGGGGGCTGACATCTGCCATCATCATGCAATAATTCACACCTAATTCTGGCATCCCAGCCTGGGCTACATGTAGAGACTGTCACGGCCAAAGAGGAAACAAAACAAGAGGTGCATGGTGGCACATACCTTTAATCCCAGCAGAGTCAGATCTCTGCGCTCAGGGTAGGCTGGTCTACGGAGCAGGCTGCAGGACAGCCAGGGCTGCACAAAGACACCCTGCCTTGAAAAACCAAATCAAATTAAACCAAACAAACACAAACACCCCCCAAATGTGTGCTAACAGCAGCTCCTGGCTGCGGGTTCCTGGCAGGCTTCCGTGGCTTCACTCTGGCACCCTGAGCAGCATGGCTGTAGTCACTGCTTAGCAGGGTCTGTTGCGGGGACAGGTGACCCCAGCCCAGGAGACTTTAACTATAATGTGATAGCTTAGTATTTATTTTTTATTACATTTATTCAGTCATGAGTAGGTGTGAGAACAAACATGACACCCCATATGTTTTCAAGTCAGAGGATAACTTGTAGGAGCTGGTTTTCTCCTATTTTGGTTCCTGGGATTGAACTCAGGTTGTGAGGTTTGGCAGTAATCACCTTTACCCACAAAGGTATCTCACTGGATATCTGGAGCCAGTCCCCCCGCCCCTTTTTTTGGAGACAGGGTTTCTCTGTGTAGCCTTGGCTGCCCTGGACTCGAATTGTAGACCAGGCTGGCCTCGAACTCACAGAGATCCGCCTGCCTCTGAGCCACCACAGCCTCACATGTTTTTGTTTTTTAAGATAGGGTCGTGCATAGCCTAAGCTGGCCTCAAACTCACTATATAACCAGAAAATATTTTGTCATTTTTTGTTTTCCAAGACAGGGTTTCCTCTGTGTAGCCCTGGCTGTGCTTGAACTCACAGATCCACCTGTGGCTCTCTGCCTATGTGCTGGGACTAAAGGCGTTGGTTGGTTGTTGTTTGTCACAGTTTAAGTAGTCGTGTGCACAAAGAAGAAACAACAACAAGAAATTAGATATTCCAACAACGAAGATCAAACTTGCCCCAAGCAACTCAATGACCCTAACCAGCAGAAAGAAGTCTAAGAATAACATAGACCCCTTTCCCTTTATCTTTTTTTTTCCTATCCTATCTAGTGTTGGGGGGTTGAAAATGTGGACGAAAAGGGAAGGATAAAGAAGGACCCAGCAAAGTAGCCAAACACCAGCTATAAGCCTTGGCTTGGATTTTATCAATTTTCACAACCTATGCTAATGTGTTAGCTGTAACCTTAACTTATGTCCTGGTCTATGTACGGCCCTGAAGCAAGAGTAATGCATATGTGTTTATACACTGGTTAGGATAATCATTTTGCTGGAAAGAACAAATACAGGAATATGCGCCATACATGTTGAAATCAATATACAGATACTACTTGATAAACAATGATATTTGTAATAACTTTTGTTACCTGTGTCAGTTGGATTCACTGACTTAATCCCTTGTAAAACTCTGACAAAGATTGCCATAAAATATCCCTCATTCCTTCCCCATGTGATGCTCTCTGTGCTGTTCAATAAAAGCTCTTTCTTATGTACACACAGGGGAAGACTCACAGGACAGCCTTCAGGTAGACAGATTAAGGCTCAGACAACAGACAGGAATGATGGAAAACATCAGGAGAGCAAGGTAGAGAATTCAAAGCAGGGCTTGCCCTTGACTTAATGGCACCAAGTGGAAGTGCTTTGATTTTTTTCCCCTTAATGTGATACAGATGCATTATTGCTGACTCTGAGTTAATAATTAATTCGTTCAAACCAATTGCACTTTTGGAGACAGGGTCTTACTGTCTAGCCTAGGCTAATCTGGAATCTCTCCTTTTGCCTCAGCTTGCCCAGTGCTGGAATCACATGCCTGAGCTACAACACTGACAGCTCTCATCCATGTGTCCTTGAGAATAAAACATGTTTCACAATCCATTTCCTATTTGGGAGAACCTGTGGGTGCTTGGGTGCGAGCTGTGTGTATGTGCACATGCCTCTTCTACAGTACACCCACGGAAGTCAAAAGATCACTACCAGGGTCCACTCTCTCCTTTTTCTATCTTTATTTAGTTTTCAGAGGATCGAAGGTTTTCAGACTAGTTAGGGCCACATGAAACCCTATCTCAAAAAATCAGAGCTGGGCGGTGGTGGCTCTTGCCTTTAATCCCAGCGCTGGGAAGGCAGAGTCAGTCAAGCAGATCTCTGACAGCCAGGGCTACACAGAGAAACTTTGTCGCAGGGAGAAAGGACAAGTAAAACCAGGGCTGGAGGTGTATCTCAATGGTTAACAGCCTTTGCTGTCTTCTGTCTGTCTTCTGTTTGTACAGACAACTCACAATTGTCTGTAACTCCAGTTCCAGGGGATTCAATGCCATCTTCTGACCTCTGGGGCACCAGTCACACACGTGATACACACACATACATACATGCATACTAGCAAAAGGCTCATACATATAATATACATTTAAAAAAAAAAAACTAAAACACAGGGAGAGGACAGATGGCTGATTGGTTAAGAGCATGGTCTGCTCTTCCAGAGGTTTGGAATTCAATTCCCAGCAACCACATGGTGGCTCACAAGCATCTATATTGGAATCTGATGCCCTCTTCTGGCATGCATGCGTACATGCAGAGAAAGCACTCATACACTAAATAAGTAAATAAAAATTTTAAAAAAAAATCTAAAAAACAAACCCCCAAACCAAATCACACCAAAACAATGAAACCAGGACAGCAGCTCAGGGGCAGAGGGTTGTCTGGCAGGCGTGAGGCCTGATTCCCTGCTCAGCACACCAAATAAGAAAAACAGAAAACACTGAGAACCCCCTAATTATTAGACACATGTGTCATCCCGGTACCTGAGATGGAATCTCTGCTCATCGAGATGGTGAGCACTGGGTGGCCTGGGCAACTTAGTGGTATAAAATAAAGTATGTTGAGCGTGGTAACACAACATGCTTCCATTTTTTCCCACCCATTCAACACCCTAACACTAGATAAGAAAGAAAAAAGGACAGAGAGAAAGGAAGGAGATCCCTGGGTAAAGCCGGGGGTTGGAAATGGGCGATGTTATCTTAGACTAACGCCTGCTGATTGGAGCAAAGTGTGATCTTCACCATCAGAATATCTAATTTCCTCTTTTTTCTTTTTTTATGTATGAAGGCTACTTAATAAAACCGCAAACAACATATATAAATACTCTGGCTTTTATATTCCCTCCGAAAAGTCCCCAGAATTCTAAACATTGCATAATCAGAGAAACTATCTGCAGCTGGCAAAATCACGCCTCTGCTAGGGCATGAGGCAAATCATAGTCATTTGCAATGCAGTCCTATATCCCCAACCTGGGATTAAAATGAAAACATATTATAATATTTCAGTGTAAAAAAAATAAAAATAAAAATTTGAGTGTTTTTTAAAGAAACCAAAATTCCAGAATTCTAACTACATAGATCCCTGAGTTTGAGGCCAGTCCGGTCTACAGAGTGAGTTCCAAGACAGCCAGAGCTACACAGAGAAACCCAGTCTAGAAAACTTTTAAAAATAAAATAAAATAAAACAAAGCCAGTTGTGGTGACATAGGCTTTGAATACCAGCACTGAGAGGCAGAGGCAGGATCCATCATAATCTACATAGTAAGCTCCAGGCCACCCAAGGTTGAATAATGAAACCTTGCCTCAAAAGTAAATAAAAGTCAGGTGTGGTGGCCTACTTGGTCAATCCCAGCACTCAGGAGGCAGAAGCATCCACATCCCTGTGAGTTTGAGGCCAGCCTGGTCTACATGGGGATTTCCAAACCAGCTAGAGTTACATGGTGAGACCCTGTCTCAATAAACAATAAATAAAAACAAAGGGCCTGTGAAATGGTGCTTGCTGCCAAGCCTGAAGAACCTGTGTTTGATCTTCAAAACTCATACGCACTGTGGCATGTGCTCCTTTTCTCCCAAAACAACAAAGAAATGGAAAATATAAAATTTTTCCCATGTGTGCCACCATGCTCCCCGCCATGATGATAATGGACTAAGCCTCCGAAGCCATTAGCAAGCCCCCCCCCCCCATTACATGCTTTCCTTTATGAGTTGGCTCTGCAGGGATGGAACCCCCAGCTTCAGGCATACTCGATCAATGCAGCAACCCAGTTCTGTTTGGGTAGGTGTTGTTTGTTGTGTTTTGTTTTGATTTGATTTTTGAGACAGAGTCTATCTTTGTAGCCCTGGCTATCTGGAATTTAGTATGTAGACCAGGCGGGCCTCAAACTTAAAGAATTGTGCCTACCACTAACGACACTATGTAGAGCAGGCTGGTTAAGTCACAGAGATCTCTGCTTCTGGAGTGCTTGGATTAAAGGGGTGTGCCACCATGGCTTGTTTTGTTTGTTTTTTGAGACAGTCTCCCTAGGTAACCCTGGCTGTTCTGGAACTCACTATGTAGACCAGTTAGGATCAAATTCAAAGACCTGTTTGCCTCTTCCTACCAAGGGCTAGAATTAAAGGTGCATTAAAACAAATTTATTTTTTTTCAATCTAAGTGTGGAACACAGGACCCTGTGCATGTTACATAAGTGCTCTGCTACTGAGTTACAACCCAGCTCTTGCTGAAGTATTTGTTAACTACCTGGCTGAGGTGTCACACGCATTTGATCCCAGCTCTCAAGAGGCAGAGGCTGAGGCCAGCCTGGTCTACAGTGCAAGTTCCAGGACAGCCAGGGCTGTCCAAGGGTATTCAAAGAAATTCTGTCTCGAAAAACAAACAAACAAAAAAACCAAAGGAATTGTGGCCGGAGTATTTCAAGTGTGAGGCTGCCGTTGCCTCACACTTCTCCCAATAAAGAAAAAGAAAAGTAAGAGAAGTCTTTTACCAAGGTAGCAGCTACTGCATTATTTCGTTTATGTGAACAAACAAGATTACTCTCTTCAACTTCAGTCTCTCCATCCTCTAAGCCCTTTCTGAGCTCCCCTCGGGGAGAGAGGATCTGGAGGCGGTGGGCTGCAGAGCCAGGGCTTCCCCAGGCGTTGTAGCTGCACACCTTTAATCCCAGCATTCCAGAGGCGGAGGCAGGCGGATCTCTGAGTTTGAGACCAGCCTGGTCTACATGTAGATCCAGGGCAGCCAGGGCTACAAAACAAAACAAAACAAAACAAAACAAAACAAAACAAAACAAAACAAAACACGGCTAACCAACCAACCCCCCCACCCCCACCCCGAAAAAAGGGCTTCTTCGCGTGCCAGAAAGAGACATTTAAAAGGGTGGGGCACACACGGGAGCAAGCGGTTGCCAGTAGTAAGCATGGCAGCATTCGCGCACGCTCAGATCACGTGCCTGGGAGGGACCGCCGCCCGGTCCACACCCCCTTCGAACACGCCCACCCTGCGATGGACCAATGAACCCGAGGCTCTAGGTACGCCCTCTTTCGCCTTTTCACCAATAGCCGGCCGACAACGTCCTTATAACCCAATCATCACTGCCTCCGCTGTTGAGTGATAATCCAACAGCCCAGTGAGCGGGACCAGAGTCGGCTCCAGGCCGGAAGCGCGGCGGCTCGAGTCCAAGGGCGCGACGTACAGCCAGACGGGTGGCTCTTCTCTAAGCTCGCGGGGGAGAATCGGGCGGCAGGTGAGCAGCGGGGGCCGAGGTCCGGGCCGCGGTGCGGGCTCCGGGCTAGCCCAAAGGGACGCCGCGGGGCAGCGGGAGGAGCGGGCGCGCGGCGGCGGGGCGGTTAGGCGTCCGCCTCGAACCGCGGCCGTTGGGCGCCCGTGAGCATGCGCCAGGGGCGGGCCAGCCGTTAGTGCGTCGGCTTCCGGGAACGGTGTCATGGCTTCACTCCGAGGCCGGCTTGTGTGTCGAGGTGGGCCTGAGGCAGAGCGAGGCCCCACGCCGGGCGTCCTATGGGGAGACGTCCCGAGTCTGCGGTCGCCCGCCTGTCGTCTTGTGCAGTTCTCTCAGGAGAGTGTCCTCCTGACTCCGCGGGCCGCTGTGGTGGCCCACACGAGCGCGATCGTTCACCCGTCGTGAGCCGGCCCCGCCCGGTCGGGTCTCGTCTTCCCTGGGCCTGATTGGAGCTGTAGGTCTGGGATGGCTACCTTCTGGGTTCCCTTGTTTCGTTTTCCTAATGGAACCAAGGCTTGGCACATCTGGGGGCATCCGTTCCGAGTTGCACCCCAACCCGTTCCTGGAGCATTTTGCGTATCACATCTCATTTTTGTTTTTGAGACAGGATGTCTCTTCATAGTTCCGGCTGCCCTGGAACTCTGTAGACCAGGCTGGCCTGGAACTCAGAGATCTGCCTCCAAAGCGCTGGTATTAAAGGCGTAAGATAGGTTCTCCTGAACTTAAAACTTCTCCCTTGAACTTTTGAATTTTATTTCATGTGCATTGGCGTTTTGCCTGTCTGCATGTCTGTGTAAGGGTGTTGGATACTGGACTTCCAGACAGTTGTGAGCTGCCATGTGGGTGAATTGAATCCAGGTCCTCTGGAAGAGCAATCAGTGTTCTCAGCCGCTGAGCCATCTCTCCAGCCCCTGAACTTTTTTTACTTAGGTGAATATATACCTGTGTGCCTCAGATGCTCTGAGAGGCTGGAAGCGGGTTGTGCCTGGAGTTAGAAGGTTGTGGTGAACTGAGGAGCCTAACTCAAGTCATCTGAAAGACTGTCAGGCACTCCTAAGCCATCTGCCATCTTTGCTGGCCAGTCTTGAACTCCATGTGTTTATTTATTTTCATGTTGGGACATGATTTCACTATGCAGCTCCAGCTGGGCTGGAACTTGCCTGCCCCTGCCTCGGGGCATTTAAAACTTTCATTTTAACACACTCTCTTAGCATTTGGGAGGTGGGAGGTGGGATAGGGAAGTCAAGGCTGGCCTGAGCTACACAACTCATGAGCCCCTGTCCCAAATAAAAATAGATACACCATCTGGGCCACTCAGGTGTTTGAGCCCAGAGATGTCTGGTTCTTCCCTACCAAAGAATGGCTCTGACCTGTTCACTGTTCCCTTCAGTACACCCCCATCCCTTCACACCCCCAGCTAATTCCTTCCAGTGACTGCTTTTCCCTGCTATTGGTCTTATCCTCCACTCCATCTTGAGCAAACTCTTACTGACTCACTCAACCCTAAGCCTAGTTAGCAGTTTAAGTACACATGCCCTGGATCTGGCCAGCTCTCCTCTCCTAAAGCTCTGTCTCTGCTTTAGTCATGTAGACCTTTGCCAGGGTCCGGAGCTTTGATGACTGATAACTTTTTAAAGCATTTTATACTGTGTATATGGGTGTGTATGTGTAGATCAGAGGACAGTTCAGCAGCTCTCTCCACTGTGTGGATTTTGGGAAATTGTGTCTTTAACATATGGGGTTATCTCACTAGATCTGGAGTAATATTTATGGACAGGGAAATGAGCCTGCCCCTTTGCAATAGTGGAGATTCTCAGGACTGGTGTCAGTGTGCAATCGGAAGGCCCCAGTTGTAGTTGCATTCACTCACCACTGCTGACTGCCAGGTCCGCCATCTCGCTGCCTAGAAGAGGGCATTTAGGTGGATGCTAAAAGGAAGTACACTTCCCCTAGTCTTGAGTTGTGAATCGCCGTGCATGGGTACTAAGAGGCAAACTTGTTCTGCAAAAGCAGCAACTTCTACACCATTCCTCCAGGTCCAAGCCTGGCCTGTTTTGAACAGCACATTGACAATCCAGGCATGCCTTAGGCTGGTGTAGGCTCCTTGTGCCTGCTGTGGGAATTGTGTAGTCTGTAGGGATCAGTGGACACTGAGAAGGGCTGTTGGTATAAACTAGGCAGAAAAATGTTACCCAGTGGCACCATGTGATATGCTTACATGGCTATAAAAAGGAATGAAGCATTTATTCATGTTTTATTGAGAATGGTGCAGAGTGAAGGAATCAAGAAGTAAAAGGCCATGTGATACTGTCTGAACCTATTTATAGAAAATGCCCAGAAAAGGCTAGTCTGCAGAGATGAGAAGCAGATTAATGGTTCTGGGAGTTAGGAGATGACTAAAGGGTACAGAGGTAGTTTTACTTTGTGGTTTCAACCCCAGGGTTTTCTCACATGCTAGTCATCTGTCACTGAGCCACCACCCAGTCCCAGAGCCGCCGTCCCCCTCCCCTTTAGTTTTTCATGACAGGGTTTCTCTGTGTAGCCTTTGCTGTCTGTTCTGGACTCGCTTTGTAGACCAGGCTGTGCTTGAACTCACTGAGAGCCTTTGCTTCCATGAGTGCTGGGATTACAGGTATGTGCCATTGCGCCCGGCCCCTTTTTTGTGTTTTTTGTTTTGTTTTGTTTTCCCAAGATTCATTCTGTTTTATGTGAGTGTTGTGCATGAATGCGTTTATATTCACTGAGGTCATGCTTTATGCCTGTGGAGGTCAGGAAAGGACAGTAGGTCTTTTTAGAACTGGAGTTAGGGACAGTTGTGAACCATCATGTGGGTGGTGGGAATTGAAAAAAGTATGTGCTCTTAACCACTCAGGTCAACTAGCCTCAATCAGTTATTTCTCAATTATTCTTATTTTTATATCAATAACAGGAATAATTGAAGACATTTTATTAAAATGAAACCCATGTCCTGATAGTATAAGCCATCTGTAGCCCAGCCAGAGGTTAGTTGTTTTTGAAAGGAGATGAAGTATGTCAGAGTTTACTGTGTTGGTGCCAGCATGTTTGTGAATTGTGTACTGTGATTGCTGAATTGTGTAGCATGTGTTTCAGTAAAGGTGTCCCAATTTTAAACAAAAGGCCACTTTAACTTGGGGCTAGCATGGTAGCCTACATGAGAAGTAGCTCAGTAGACCTGACTAGATTTGGTGAGTGAGATTCACTACGTAGGATTGATCAGTCGAGACTGCCCCTGCGAGTGTCTGAGGTGGGGAATGCAGGCCTTAGGGGGAAACAAAGCTTTTGCTGTAGGCCTCTTGAGTTTACCTTCTAAGGATATGGGAAGGCAGCTGGTAACTAGTCTGGAGTGGAGAAGGCTTATGACTGGAGATAAAAGTTGGGGGACCTCAACATAGAAATGGCTGCATGTCATTGGAAGTGGGTCCTAGTGTGTCAGCATCTGACCTCAGGAAGATAGAATTGCTTCAGTAGGCGAGGGAGGACAAGAGACAAGCCTGGCTGCTGGAAGCCTTGCACTGTATAAAGGATTAACAAAGTGATGGGAGAGCTGTCTCCTGTGAATTCCATTTAGCATCTCGGCTGGCTGGCTTTCTTGCTAGCCTGGCCCAAAGGGAATGTTCTTCATAAGTGCTCTTAATGATTCCCCTGTGTGGACCACAAACAGCAGGGGAGGATGGGCTGGGCTGGGCATAGCAAATGTTGCTTTCTCCTTTGCCCACTGCTCCTTTCTCAGCACCAAGGTAGCCACAACTCCAGGTCCTGGGTCTTGCTTCATGTGGGTCCCGGGAGGCTTTTGGAGGGTGGTCTGAGAAGCCTTATTGGTGCCACAACTTGAATGTCAGTGAAGACACATTAGCTAGGCAAACTGGTGTCTGCCTGTAACTCGAACACTTGCAAGGTGAAGGCAGGAGGATCACTACAAGTTTTGGACCAGCGGGCATTCTGTTAACAAACAAAACCTTACAAAGACTGGGGATGTTCCTCAGTTGGTGGAGTATTTGTCAAGGATACACACCCCAGCACTGTATAAAAACAAACAAAAATGTGAGGTGGCAGAGTTCTGTGACTTTGAGGCAGCCTGTCTCACATAGCAAGTTTCAGGCAGTATCCTGTTTTATAGTGAGATCTGCCTTAAAAAAAAAAAAAGTGTGTGCAGAGACTTGGGAACAGGGAATCCTTGGAGTGGAGATTCCATGGTCTGATTGCGAGGAAGTGAGCAAGGTGCAGGCCAGGAAGGCTATAGCGAAGAATCTGTGTGATTACTATCATATTTTATCTGTGGTTCTGGGGACAGGACCTTCCAGCTAAGTGCTCTATCACTGAGCCACATTCCCCCCTGTAATATGGAATTGGTATTTCACTGAAGACCTTAGGATGCTTGAAGGTGGGTGACGTTGGATGGGAATGTGTGGTGCATAGCAGCTGGAAGGGTGCTTAGAGGTGGTTATGAGGGAACTGTATGTAGGCTGAAGTGGGGTGTATTGTACAGGTGCACCACAGAGCTCTGCCTACTTCCAGGGTTTGCTTCTGCCAAACCCCTTCCTGACCTGCTTTCTCTACCAAATGAGTTTTCCTGCCTGCATCTCAAGATGCATCTCTAACTTCCGGTCTTGTGTTCTCAGTGCCATGGCAGAACAGGATGTGGAAAATGAGCTTTTGGATTATGATGAAGATGAAGAGCCCCAGGCACCCCAGGAGAGCACTCCAGCTCCCTCAAAGAAAGATGTCAAAGGATCTTACGTCTCCATCCACAGTTCTGGCTTCCGGGACTTTCTTCTGAAGCCAGAGCTCCTGAGAGCTATAGTTGACTGTGGCTTTGAGCATCCTTCAGAGGGTATGCACCCTGCTGTCACTCCCAGCAATTCCCTCTTCAAGAGCTAAACCTACCCATCCCGAGCTTGTCCTGTGCCTTGGATAAGGGTTACGCCCCACCATGAGTCAGTTATTTCAGCAGCCCCATGCAAGCAGATGGTTAAAGTTTGACCCCACTGACTTCCTCTGCTAGAGGAGTGTGCAGGGAGGCATTATCCAGTCTCTTACTCATACACTTTTCTCTTCCTCAGTCCAGCATGAGTGCATTCCCCAGGCCATTCTGGGTATGGATGTCCTGTGCCAGGCCAAGTCTGGGATGGGCAAGACAGCTGTGTTTGTGCTGGCCACCCTGCAGCAGATCGAGCCCATCAATGGCCAGGTAGATGTGGGCTCCGCTCGGGGCTGGGGTCCCATGTGGCAGTGCAACCTTGGATTTCACAAAACTGCTTCCATATTCTCTTTTGAATTTAAGCTGGGAAGTGAAACTATACTGACTGCAGTCATCACGGTTACTGCTGGTTTCTTTTGCAGGTGTTTTAATACCATCATTATAGATAAATTTTAGGGTCTTAGGAGTTATGCTTGAGTCCAGTATGGGAAGCTGAGGCAGGACCCTGTTTAACAACAACAACACAAAGTCATATTGTGGTGGGCTAGAGTGGCTCTATGTTAGAGGTCTTGGGTGGGTGTCTGCTTGTATTTTTAGGGCATGGTGTGAACATGAGGATTTAGGGAGGGCTTGGCTGTAGGTGGGTGAGAAGACATGGCAGCCTGAGGTTACTAACCCTTTTATTTAGGGTCAGTGCTGCCATTCTCTGTTCCTGGCCTTTTGAGGGAGACATACCTCAGTAGCCATGCGAAAAAGTTTGAGGATAGGTCAAGGGTAAGAGAACTGGAGTTGTTTGGGCCTTCAAATGGCTTATGTGGAAGGAACTATTTTAATAGTATGCTGTGGGTTGGGATTGATAGGTGTGGGTTATGTATGAGAAAGAAGATCTGTTCCTTGCCCGTCCTACAGGTATCAGTACTGGTCATGTGCCACACAAGGGAGCTGGCCTTCCAGATCAGCAAGGAGTATGAGCGCTTTTCTAAGTACATGCCCAGTGTCAAGGTAAGCCTCCTGAGGTGCTGTTGGGCACCATGGGCCCGTCTAAAGCCATGATGGCCTCAGCTCTGCCCAGGCAGCCTTTATCAAGCTTGAGGTCTATGGTAACTTATCCTTGAAAGCCTGGTGAACTATGCCTAGCCCCTCATGTGCTAGTCCCACATACTCCTCTTCAGCAAAACAGCCTCTCAGCTTTGCCCTTAATCTTCAGGCTCCCTTAGGTTCTGAGGGAGTGAGGCTGCAGTGTCGGGTGCCCTTGGGATGGGTGGGGCCTATGCGCTAAGGATCAGTGCCCCTTGATGGGTGGAAACAGCTTCCTGTCTGTCCCCATAGGTATCTGTGTTCTTTGGAGGCCTCTCCATTAAGAAGGACGAAGATGTGTTGAAGAAGAACTGTCCCCACGTTGTGGTGGGGACTCCAGGCCGGATCCTGGCACTTGTACGGAGCAGGAGCCTCAACCTGAGGAATGTGAAGCACTTTGTGTTAGATGAATGTGACAAGATGCTGGAACAGCTGGGTGAGCATCCTACTGGCTTGTCCAGCCAGTTCCCCACTCACAGAGGCATAGTCATTCTCTAGGGGGTCCTGATAGGGCAGGCAGTGGCTCTTATAGTGGGTCACAAGGGTGGCCAGAACCCTGGGCTCCTGGGAGTAGTCTAAGGGAATGTTGTAATGTTGACAGTGTGTGCTACTTCTGAGCCCAACTAGAGTGGGACCATAGGCCCCATGAGCTGCTGTCCCTTTAGGACATGTAGGCACACCCAGGGGATGTGTAGTAGAGTGGCCTCTGGCACCCATCAGGGGCTGGGAGAGATGGGCATGTGTCCTGGGAAGCAGCTGCAGCTCTCACGCCAGTGGCTGTCTCTGCCTCAGGCTCCCTTTCCCGAAGCGTGGCTCAAGGCAGGCGCACTGGCAGGGTCGCTCCATGCTGGCAGCGAGTAAGTGGACCGCGGCTCCTCCCATGCCTGCGCTCCCGCACGCCCGCCCATCCGAGCCCGGCCCCTCAGACAGTGGGGACACCCCTGGGCCCACTCCACCGTGGCTGTGGTGCCAGTGTTCTCTGGCCCAGGTTGGGAAGGGCTGGTTCCTCTCTGGTTTGGGTCAGCTCTGTCAGACAAGACACTCAGGTTTGCTGTGTTGGCATCCTATCCAGACATGCGCCGGGACGTGCAGGAGATCTTTCGCCTAACACCCCATGAGAAGCAGTGTATGATGTTCAGCGCCACCCTAAGCAAGGAGATCCGGCCAGTCTGCAGGAAGTTCATGCAGGATGTGAGTAGGGTGACGCCCCAGCTGGCCGCCTGCCCACCGTGGCTGACACCTCAGCGAAGCAGCTTTGGCCCTCCCTGAGGGCCTGGGCCACTCCGCGACACCCACACTGCTCTCATGGCCTGAAGGATGCTGGGAGGCCGGCGCAGCCTCCTTCCTTCCCCTGGTTTGTCAAACGGGGAGCTGAGTGTGTTCCACACCTACTGAGCCAGAGCAGAGCTTACATCCGGCTTTTGGGAGAGAATTGTTTACTGAGGTTGGGTGCAACAGGCCCTCTGGGAATCTTCAATAAAGAGGAGCCGCTCCCTGGAAGGTTCCGGGCACATGAGACGCCCAGAAGTGAGCCCTGCTCGCCCCTTCCTGCTTCCCTTCCCACACAGCCCATGGAGGTGTTTGTGGACGACGAGACCAAGCTCACACTGCACGGGCTGCAGCAGTATTACGTCAAACTCAAGGACAGTGAGAAGAACCGAAAGCTCTTCGACCTCCTTGATGTGCTAGAGTTTAACCAGGTAATGCTTCCACTTTCCCACACCAAGATCTGAGCTCTGGGGGGCTGAGTCCCTGGGGGCTAAACTGCATTCTCCCTTTTCAGGTGGTGATCTTTGTCAAGTCTGTGCAGCGCTGCATGGCCCTGGCCCAGCTCCTAGTGGAGCAGAATTTCCCAGCCATCGCTATTCACCGAGGCATGGCCCAGGAAGAGCGGTGAGTGCATGTTGTCCACCAAGGCCAAGGTGTCCCTCGAACTCGTGTTTGATGCCTCTGTCTGCCTCTCGCTCTAGCCTGTCCCGCTACCAGCAGTTCAAGGACTTCCAGCGTCGCATCCTGGTGGCTACTAATCTGTTTGGCAGAGGCATGGACATTGAGCGAGTCAACATCGTCTTCAACTATGACATGCCAGAGGACTCAGATACCTACCTTCACAGAGTGAGTGCTTCCTCCCTCCCTGGGTCGATGGGTCAGGGCCCCCACCCTTCCTCGGATCCCTCGGAGTGCCTGTGTCCTGACCCCACCTCTCTGCAGGTGGCTCGTGCTGGTCGCTTTGGTACCAAAGGCCTAGCAGTCACTTTTGTGTCTGACGAGAATGATGCCAAAATCCTCAATGATGTTCAGGACCGGTTTGAGGTGAATGTGGCGGAGCTTCCAGAAGAAATAGACATCTCCACATACAGTAAGTAACTAGGGCCATTCTGGGCACAGGAGCTGGCCTCCAAAGCAAAGGCCCCTCCTTACTGCCTCACTCTTCTTGTCTTTACAGTTGAGCAGAGCCGGTAACCACGTGTAGCCAAGGCACCATGGCCACCTTCTTTCCCACCTGCTGCTTCAGTTCCTCTTTCTAGATGACAAATGGGTGTCACTTTTTACTGTTCCAAAGTGTTGTAGCTGTGTAAGAATAAACTTTGATTGTGAACACCTGGTTCCAGTCCCATATTTCTCTTGGTCAGCAAACCCCTCCACCAGTAAGCATGCCATCTCTTTTACATCAGTATGATATTTAATTTTATGTCAACATTGAAAGGCTTACAGGTTTAAAAAAAATTTTATAAAACATAACCTTTTAACTCTGGACCCTTCTGCCCTGGATGTGGGGCAGCTGGGCCTCTGTACCGTGCGCCTCAGCAGGAGGCAGGATCCTCAGTGGCTGACATGCCATCAGTCTTAGCTTGAGAAACTTGAATGCAGCACTCTGGCCTCTTACATGCCAAGGACAGTTGCAAAGAGCTCAGGTTAAGGGACTTCCACTTCTGTCCTAGGACTGCCTGCCTCATGCACCAGGGCAGTGGGCTGGCTGACTTCTGTTTCTGGGTAGACAGCAGCTGTAGTGGGGCGAAGAGGCGACCAGAAGCAGGATGGGCCTGTGGCAGGGCCCACTGCCAGGTGGGTATCCCTTCTCTAGCAAACGTAGGAAGATGGCAGGGACACAAGGCAGAAGAGTAACGGCCGTGAGTGTGTGCTGCTGTCCTGGCTGGAAATTGCCTTCACATCCCTGATTCTGAGGGCCTGAGGACCTGCAGAGGAAAGAGCCTTTGAGCTAAGCTCACCCAGGCATGCCCTCCCAGCCCTGCCCCAGGCTAGCCCCTTACTCGTGTTTGACTCTGGCCAGTGCCTGTTGTGGAAGAGTTGAACTCTGAGTACTTGTGCCCAGCAACCAAGCAGGCCCACTTCCGGTATTCTTCCCTCACCTGTGACCCAAGGCGCCAGGTTAGCAGGGAGAAGGGAGCTGGGCTTGGGGCCCAGGGCTGGCCCTTCCTCCCTCCCTGGCCTCTTCCCATAGCCGGCTCTGGGCTGCCTACCTTCTTGTTGAGCAGGCAGAGCATGACATACAGGAAAAGGCCCTGCAGGCAGTTGAGCAGGGTAAAGATGTAGGAAAGCCATAGGCTGTTGGGGTTGAAGAGGAACAGGCCGAAGCCCCAGGTACAACCGAGCACAAGAAGTTGGGCAATGGCTGTGATGATCAGCACCCTGTGGGGGTAGGCAGTTTCAGCTACCAGTCTGCTCTCCAGACCTTCAAACTCCACCTGCTCGACCCTAGCCCTCCTCAGCCTGGCTGTGCCTCTCTCACCTCGCCTTCCTTAACTTCTTCATGTTTGGGTTGATTTCAGAAAACTTCATTGTGAGCTTCCAGAGAGTGATCACGAAAATGGCAGCATTACACTGGGAGGGTATTAGGGATCTTGGGTTAGAGGGCTGCAGGTAATCTTGTTTCTTAGGCTTCCAGTACCCAGAGAGCACTTACCAAAATGATGAAGGCCATGGGTCCCACAAAGCTCCAGAGAAAGCCCTCCTTCCTGTAGTCCAGCCAGCAGCTGGGGAAAGAGAACGCCCCATCAGTGGCCCTGTCCACCAGGTCCCAGCACCCAGCCTTGGCCTTACCTTAACACCAGTATACTCACTATGTTGGATGCCCATAGCCCTCCCTTTTGACAGCTGCTGAGATGGCCACGATGAGGAGGGGCACGCCATAACCAATCAAGCAGCGACACCATGTATTCAGGCCTTGGCCCTGGAACACTCGCACCACAAGGAAGTAGAGCTCCACGCCCTCCAGTGCCATCCAGCAGAAGGCTGCCAGGAAGCAATAGTGCAACATCACCGCCACCAGGCGGCAGCGTAGGCTCACCTGTGGGTGCGAGGGTTGGGGTGGGTCAGTGCAGGACAGGACCGTTGGCCTCCCAAGCCTAAGGAACACCCCTAGCAGCTGGCCTCCATCAGGTCCTGGTTCCACACTGAGCCCCAGGGCTGACAGAAGGCCACCCTAAATCCTAGGACTAGACCCCACGCTCTAGTGAGGTCAGGATAAATACATACCTCACCCCCTTCATTCTCAATGCCCGCCAGGAATATGGCGGAGCCAAGGAACAGACAGATGCACAGGTGCAGGTGCACCATGGTCCGAGAACTCTGGATGGGCTTCACCAGCAGGAAGGTCAGGATACACAGCAGCAGGCAGATGAGGGAAATGGACAGCCCCACCTTGGTGATCAGGACCAGCCTCGGGTCCTAGGGACAGGCAACTCAGGATGAGTGGTTCCCTCACACCCCTGCTGGAGGAATGCTCTTCCCCCTACACCTCCTACTGCAGCACCCATGGGAAGTCAGAGAACCTACACTCCTGCCATAGACAACAGGGCCAACTCTGCCTGGCTAATTCCAGTTCACCATGTGGCCCTGATGTAGCCATGCTCAGAAAGCTATATTCTGGAATATTCTATTCAGGGGTTTTTGTTTGTTTTCATCACATTTGTGTATTTGTGTGTGGTGGGTGGAGTACTTACTGCCACTGTGTTTTCTGGAGATGGAACTCAGGATATTAGGCTGGCTACCTGCAGGCACCTTTCCTCACTGACCCATCTCCTCTACCTGGACGGGTACATTTTCAGCAGTACTTCACAGTTGCACAGGGACTCAGGCAGAGTCTACTGGGTCACAGGGAGGATTCTAGGGGAGGAACTGAGGGGCAGGGCATGGGACCATCCAAAGGGACCTATCTGAACAACCAGTGGGGTGCACCCTTGAATGGGTCTTGCCTAGGCAGGCCTGCCTGCCTGTGGGGTCAGGGCTTACCGCTTACCTGCACCTGGTAATGGGCCATTAGGATGGCGAAGCTGGTCAGGTGGTTGCAGTGGCAGAAACCGGTGCTATCCATTGAGCAGCCGTCAGTGGCCCAGCTACCCCGCCCATCACCATGGACTTTCCAGAAGGCACACAGCAGCTCCTTACGTGATGGAATCAAGCCATTCTGTGGGCAGACAGGTGGTGAGGATGTCTGAAGCACACTTAGGGTCAGGGCTGAGGTTAGCTGAGAGCCTTGCTTGTGGCTGCATGAGCAAGATAGCTACTCCGCGCTCAGAGCGCATGGGGAGCCAGATAGGGAATGACAGGGCACTAGTCCCCGCCTGGAGCTGAAGCGAATCACAAGCAGTAACAGGTACTAAATGCCAAAGAAACTAAAAGAACCAGTGGGGAATGCTTGCTTACAGATTATAGTTTAAAAACAAAAACCCGGTGTATTGAATGTAAGGTAATGGGAGGTCCCCAGACTATATGTCAACAGTTTTCTACATTCCGTGTTACCCTCAAACTCACTATGTGGCTGAGGATGCACCGACTTTTATCTTTTGAGCGTCGGGGTTACAGTTTATGTAGTATGTTAGACTTTTAATCTAGGCCTACATGCATGCTAGACAAGCATTCTACCAACAGTCTAAACATTTTTTTTTAACTTTGAAAATTAATGTGTGTAGCTAGGTATGGCACACACCTTTAATCCAAACACTCAGAGCGGAGGTGTAGCTCTTGAGTTCCAGGCCAGCCAGATATATTTAATGAGACCTTGTCTCACACAGGGACTAGAGGGGGTTACCAGGGTTAGAGGGATGTCTCAGCGGTTAAAAGTATTGGCTGTTCTTCCAGAGGACCCAAGTTCAAATCCCAGGACCCACATGGTGGCTCACAACTGTCTAATTCCAGTTCCAGGGAACTGGATGTCTTCTTCTGGCCTCCATGGGACCAGGCATACATGTATACAGACATCTATGCAGGCACAATACCTGAGCACATAATTTTTAAAATTACATTGATGGGGGCTGCACTTGTACTATAGCATGCATATGGAAGGCAGAGGCTAATTTATGAGAATTGGCCTTCTCCTTCTTCAGTGTAGGTCTTGGAAATCCAACTCAGGTTGGAAATTAAATTGAAGCTTGGTGAAAAGCACCTTTGCCCACTGAGACATCTTGTCAGGCCCAGATTAAATCAAATCAAAACAAAACATTTTATGGTACTGGGATCAAACCTGGACCTTAACATGACAAGAAAGCATTCTGCCACTCAGTCAACTGCTGGCCTTCCCTGCCAGTTCATTCACTCACTCATTCATCATCCAGTCCAGCAGTGGGGCTGAACCCAGGGCCTTTCTGGATGCTAACCAACTACTGTACCACTGAATACGGTAAGACAAGGTCTTGCCAAGTTGTTCAGGCTGACCTTCACTCTAGTTCAGGCAGGCCTTGAACCTTGAGTTTCCTGCCCCCCAGAAGCTGAGAGTAAAACCCCTGTGCCACGAGACCCCCCTCAGGTTTTATTTTAGTTTTTGAGATAGGGTCTCTCTATGGAGCTCTATCCTGAAATTTTCTCTATAGACCAAGCAGGCTTCAAGCTCACAGGGACCCTCCCAAAGTGCTAGAAATAAAGGCATGTGTCACCATACCCAGCTGTAATTTTGATGTATTTTGTTATTTTTTTTTAAGATTTATTTATTATGTATACAATGTGTGTTTTGTATGCACACCTGCACGACAGAAGAGGACACCAAATTTCATTTTAGATGGTTGTGAGCCTCCATGTGGTTGCTGGGAATTGAACTCATGACCTCTGGAAGAGCAGCCAGTGCTCTTAACCTCTGAGTCATCTCTCCAGCCCTGTATTTTGTAATTACACTTATTTATTTCATGTGGGTGCTGGAGGGAAGGAGTCAGGGCAACCTTTAGGAGTGGGTTCTCTCCTACTATATGGGTCAAGAGGGGCCACCTTGACTGGTTAGGGAGTGAGCAGCAGAGCATGCCTTCCCCTCCTCCCTTCAAGGACTCACCGAATAGGAGAATCTGAACGTGACATTTGAGGCAAGCTTCTCAGTGTCCGTGTTGGTCAGAAAGATAGAACTGATGTTTGAATGGAGTGTAAATGTAACATTTAGAACTGGGCTTCCATAACGCTCCTCCACTGTATCCCACCTCGTGTCCAGGCTCATAGGAGCATCGGCCAGCAGCTTCTGTATGTTTGGACTGGACAGGATGCCTGCCATGGAGTAGCCTGGGGGCAGACACGCGGGCTTGCTTCTTCTCCTCTATCTCCATCCTCCCAGCGAGAACATCCCACCCGAGTCTGTCCCGATCCTCCCAGCAGGCTGGTGTCTCCCTTCCCTACACCCCACGCCTCCCTGGAGGTCTGGCTTCCCTAGAAACTGCGCCCTCTGGACCCCTACCATTTTCTGAGCTTTTGGCTGCCCTTGTCACAGCCCAGTCCAGCTTCATCCAACCTTGGTTGTGGTACACTGTGGTAACATCTTTGTTGTCTTGCTCCTTGATCACCAGAGACAGTTCTGAAGAGACAAGGACAGTGATTGGGGACATGAAGGACAGGACATCTCCTGTCTGGTCTGGAGCAGGAGGAAGGCTTACCAGTGTTTGAAGGGGACGTGTAGGTAAAGGGGCCTTTGGGTAAGAACAGGGCCAACGTCCGAAGGCTTTGTTCCAGGTTGGAGAGCAGCTGGGTGGCCACTCGGTGTCGGGCTAGATGGTCCATATCCATGGGGGCTTCCACCAGCTTGTCCACAGCCTCAATGAGTTTCTGGGATGAGTGACAGAATTGCTGAGGTTTTTAACAGAACTTATTGACCTCCCACCCTTTCCACCAGCAGACACTGGAGAGCCACTGGGTTGCCTGGAAGCCAGCTGGAGGGATAGATTAAAACTTATACAGTGGTCAGGAAACAAGATGAGGTTTATAACCCTGTGCACTTGCGCATCACAACAGCGCACAGGCACCAGCAGGGACAGTGACTGCCCAGGCTCTGCTGAATCATGCCTCCAGAACCTCACTGGGAAGTTCTAAGTTGGTGCTCTACCACTAAGTCACACCCCCAGCCCTATAATCTTGAAATTACTTGTTCATGACCTTGAACTTCTGATCTTCCTGCCTCTACCTGCTGGGGTTACAGACATGCCATATGCCACACACCTTGTTTATTCACTGCTGGGAGTCAACCCCAGGGTATCTGTTAAGCATTCTATGAAGTGTGCCATCCCAGCCCTGTTTGCTTGTTGTTTGTTTGGGTAGGGTCTTGCGATGTATCTTAGGAACCTGAGATCCTTCTTCAGGTTCTGAGCAGCACAGGCCACCACACTCTGCTCAACTCCAGTCACTGCCATTATACCCCTGTGTCAGAGCCACACGTGTCAGACTCATGTGCCTCAAATCAGAAGCACTGCTTGGGCGGATAGAATGCTGATTCTGAAGCCTGTGGCTTGCTCCCCGCCGCATTGGGGTCCCCAGAGTATCCCCTCACCTGGATCGTGTAGTTGACTGTGGCTGGTTGGAAGTCTCTAAGCAGATTCTGAACTTCAACAGAAAAGCGAGAGAGACTCTAAAATGGAAATGGTGGGTTGTGGGTAAGCAGCAGCACAGCTGAAGGGGATGGGCAGACTGTGGGAAGGGACCCAACCTCCTGGTCCCCACTGGCTACTCACCTGGCTATGGGCTGTGGGCAGCAGTGTCCAGGTAGGGAAAGCTGCTTCTGTGGGAACAGGACTATGGTTCAGTAATCTCAGAGTGCACTGTCAGGGCATGGAGGTGCTTGGTGGCTAGGTCAGGTACCTTGGCACTTGGTGTCCCTCGGCCTATTGACGTGCTTATAAATTGGCTTCCAACCTGGGCGGCAGCGGCACTTATAGGAGCCCAGAGTATTGCTGCAAATGGTGGAGTCGTGGCACTGATGCTGCCCGGAGCTGCACTCATCCACGTCTGGGGACACAAAGAGGGGTTAGAGCCTCTCCTATCTGGCCTCAGCCCCTTCTTTGATATTGCCACAGTCTCTGGCCTGAGGTACTGATCTTTGGTGGCCTCAGTGAGTGGTACATGATGGATAGGGAGTGTGCAGAGGCCTCAAGTGTGTAGATGTATGTCTGAAAATATGAACTATGGACTTTTTAGTAATTGTAGGCCATCTGGGGTCTTCCAGCTCCTTTCCTGGACCCCACAGCTTTTCAAATTCAGCCCCGGGAGATTAATGCCTGGCCAAACAGAGAGCCTCCTTTCATTCCTTTGATTAAATATGAGGCTGAAGAGAGCTAACCTCTGGGTTCAGTTCCCAGATCCCACATCAGTGGCTCACAACCACCTGTTACTCCAGTTCCAGGTGACCTGAGACCCTCCTCTAGTTTCCTCGGGCACCTGCACCCATGTGGCGCACATGTGTATACACTAAGGCACATATGTATAAAATGACCCTGGACCTCACTATAGAGACCTGGAACTCACAGAGATCTACTTGCCTTCCGAGTGCTGGGATTAAAGGTGTGTGTCACTATACTTAGCTAATTTCTTAACCGTGACATTAGCTGTTGTGATTGTGAGTCCTTAAAAAGTTGCTTCCGGACCTTCGCACACAGTGCCATTGGGAGATCCTAGAACAGGTTTCCAGCCCTGGCGACAGATGCAATAGTTGCCCAGCTTGTTGACGCAATGGGTGGACTGGCGGCAGTGCTTTTGCCCGGAGGCACATTCATCCACATCTGGGAACAAACCAAAGGTCATCCCTGCCCCACTCACACCACCACGCACTGCACCCTGTTCCCCGTCTTCAGTTGCTTTACCTGTAGAGCCCCTTATGGTGGCCTCTGCAGGACAGGCCCAGCAAAGACCAGGGGACCCAGTTTATAGGCGGTAAAACCAGGAAGGAGATAGAGTTATGGCATTGGACTTCTCGACCAAAGCCTCTTGTTGCTTTCTAATCCTTTTCAGAACAGGATGCGATACTGTTCTCACAGCTGAGCAGGAGCTGAGGTCTGGGAGGTCCGAAGAACTCCTAGCCTCAGAACACCCTGGGGCCTCACTATCCTGTAGAAGAAATATGCTGCCGGGAGCTGAGTCCTCAGGGGAGTCTTCATAGTTCCAGGAGCTCCTGGGACCCTGCAGATCTTCTCCCTCTTCAGTGCAGACCTGCCTTTGCTTCCTCCCAGCTCCTGTCCAGTCTTGAAGCTTCTTCTGGGGGCATTTCTATTCGTGTGTACCTGTGGGGTCTCAGCCTGGGCTCGATGTCAGGTCACACCTAAATGAGTAGCTGCCCTGGGTATTGGTTGAAATGCTGTGTTCCTATAGACTCTAGGGTTCTGATCCTCATCTACCTCAGGAGAAGAAGCAAAGGGATTATGGGCTTGAAGCTGAAGACTCAGGCTCAGGGTTGGCCAGGCTTCATGGCACAGAAGCTTCTGGAGCATTCCAGTCTCCTCCTGCTGGGAAGACTCTCTTCATATTCATATGAAGGCATCATATAGAGTCCATGGGAACCGAGACTTTCTTGTCCAGACATGGAGGGAAGCAGTAGAGGGTTCCCTAACTGCCAGCAATGACAGTGTGGCAGCTATCTATCCCAGCCTAAAGATTTGGGCCAGAGGCCACATGACTCTTAAGAGTCAGTGCAGGAGGGATTGTCTATTCCCCATGGCAGCCTCTGCTCCATCCCTATAGGGTACTATTCCCTGGCAGGGTCCCACAGGGAATTCCAGGACCTTTAGGACCATGATGCCACACTCACACTAGGTCCCCAGACCTCTGATCTGGAAGGACTGAGACTTGCCCCTGAGCCACACTCCCTCTGGACAGAAACTCAACAGGAGGCGCAGGGCAAGGAGGGTAACTCTAGGGCAGCCACAGTGCCACACAGCCGGGGGGTGACAAGCCGATGTGCAGCCCAGCCTCACCTGGCTGAAGTTACAGAGCTTAGGAACATACACTCCACTGAAGCCAGCCCTTCAGGATCACAGAGGTGGAGCTATGTCCTTCCAGCATGGCCACAGACCTGGGAATGTGTTAAGTGTAGCCCCATTTTCTTCTTGTACTGAATTGGCTGGCCTGGCAGCTGCGGGTTGATGTCATCAGGTAATGGTAGGTTCTGGAGCAACAGTCCTTCATGACCCCTTCTATTACACTGTGCTTGCCTCCAGCTCTCTGAGTGAGTGTGTATGTGTGGTGTGCGTGTGTGTGTATGTGGAGGGTGTTGATTACCCTGCCCAATCTGGGCATGCCATTCCATGCTGTATTCAAGGAACCAGAACTGCTGGGGATAGTCACAATGGTGATTGGGTAGAGGAATGAAGAGCTGATCAAAAAGGGAGTCCAGGCACCAAGTGTTGTCTTCCAGCAGAAGCAATGGCAGGGAATGTGACCTACCCTTGGGTGTCCTTTCTCCAGGCTGTGTTTGTGGGTGCACTGTAGCTGGCTGCTCAGGGAGACTTCCAGGCGCAGTAGTAACTGTGTGGATCCCGGAGGGGACAGGTGTCATCCCAGTGTCCACTGATGCTGGGAAGAGGGCAGACGCTGCAGTGGAACGTGCTTGTGGTAGAGACAGAGTGTTCTGAATGCCAACCCTTTGGTTTATGCAAATGACATGCAGATGAGCAGAAGGATGGTGGCTTATGCAAATGACATGCAGATGAGCAGAAGGATGGTGGCTTATGCAAATGACATGCAGATGGGGAGAAGGTTCTGAACTTCCAGAACCAAGTAGTAGAGAAGGAGCAGAGGATATGGCCCAAGGAATCCTGCCATCCTGTGAGTGGGACCCAGGTGGGCGTGTCTTCCAAGCGATTCAGGATGAAGAAGATGCAGGATGCAGAGAAGAACGGTGAATGAGTTCTTTTCTAAGCTGGAAGCTTCCTGTCTCCTTCCTTACAGTCCATGGAGACTCCTGTGTCACCTCATATAATGATACATTTTTCAGAAAATCAGTCTCTCTCTTTGAGACAGGGTTTCATCATGTAGTTCTGCTGTCCTGGAACTCACTATGTAGATCAGGCTGGCCTCAAAAGAGCTCTGTCTGCGGAGGCGGTGCTGGGGTTAAAGGCGTGTCCCTCACACCTGGCTTTGAAAATGCCTCTTGCATACAAAGAGATCAAACTTTTTCCAGATCTTGCCAGCAAGCTAATAATCTGCGTTATGATCATGTAAGACTATGTACTTAACTTGCTGTCCTACTGTGCGCTCAGCCTGTTTAGTTTAACCTGACTTTAAGAGAACAGTGTAACAGATCTGGAGAGAGGGCTCAGAGGTTAAGAGGATCTTCCTCCAAAGGTCCTGAGTTCAATTTCCAGCAACCACATGGTGGCTCACAACCATCTATAATAAGATCTGGTGCTCTCTTCTGGCCTGCAGGCACACATACAGGCAGAATTCTGTATAAATAATAAATAAATCTTTTAAAAAACAGAACAATGTAACCAACCTTACTGAGCCTTAGATTTACCATGTAATAAGCTTTACAACCTAAGGTAAATACATAGTTTTAATCCTAAACTATGTATTCTTCCTGACCCAGAATAATGTACATCTGTGCCTTTGTGTTAGGAGTACATGTGTGGTAATCATTTGCTGAAAACAACTAATAGTTTGGAAACAATGTTATCCAACAAATATCCACTATAATGCTGCAAACATGTGGATAGAAGCTGGTAATGTCTGTTTCACCATCATTTTTGCTGTTCTGAGTAAGAAATTTTCCCTCGTAAAATTCTGTTAAGATTTCTATAGAGAATCCCTAATTCCTTTCCCATACTGTGTTTTCTGTGCTACTTAATAAATACAGAGCAAACCACTTTATTAGGGACAGACAGAAGACATGGGGAGAGAAGCCTGGAGAATTTGTTCCTTCTGTTTTGTTTCTCAATATAGGGTTTTTCTGAATAGCCCTGACTGTTCTGGAACTCACTCTGTGGCGCAATCTGGCCTCAAACTCAAAGAGATCTTCCTGCGTCTGCCTCCAAAATGCTGGGATTAAAGGTGTGCGTGACCACCACCATCAGGCTATTTTTGTTGTTTTGAGACAGTGTCTTTCTACGTAGCTCTGACTATCCTGGAACTCACTATATCTGTATTACTTGACTCATATTCTAGCCTCCAACTCCAGAGTGTTGGATCATAGAAACATGGCCTTCTGAGTCATACACAGGTGTCAGGATGAGGTCAGGGTAGGGTGTCCACTCCTCCCTGTACTTGTGGATGTGAAATGTGACCCAGAGCAGACCACAGGGGCAGAACCAACATCAGAGCCCTGCCTTGTGGCTGCTGCAGTAATTACGCGGGTGATGGCGAGGCTGCCATCAGATAGGTGAGGCCTCGGCAGGCTCTTACCTTCACACGTGTTCTCATTCTTGTTAGTGAAGATTTCTCCTCCAGAAGGGAGCTTAAATCCTGGCTTGCAGATGCAGTAGTAACTCCCCTCTGTGTTCTCACACTTGGCGTATGATCCACAGTTCACCCCTAAACACTCATTGATATCTACAACACAACAGAGGTCACCTCCCACAGCTGAAAGTCCTCTCCAGGAGGAGACCCCTTCCCCTCCTGACTACCAATACATGAACTGCCGATGGGTTACTATCTTCTGGGAGAAATTATGGGCTGTACTCATGAGGCTGAGCTAGAACTTGAGCAAGCTATTCCTGAAGGCTGACTGGTCGGCTTTGCTCCTCCCGGTCCTCCAGATGGAACCCTGGCTTTGGACAATACCAATGTGGGGGTGGAATGGAAGGTTAGCCTTCCCATTCCCAGGCCTAAAGCCAAGTCCAGGCACAGACCCCTGGAACCCAGGCCCCCTCTCTCAGGAAGCCCTATTTGTTCACTTCTTGCCTCCCCACCTTTCTTGTTCTGGCTTTGATGAAGGCTAAAACCCCTGACCCCAGACCACGCCTTGTCCTCTTCTCGATATGCCCATGCCCCAAGACTTTGTACCTTCACAGCTCACTGAGGGGTTTTCGACGATCCCTTTGATGACCATCAAGGATGATATGAAGCCTTCCTTGCAGTGACATGTTCCATTCGTGATACATTCTGAATTGTGACCGCACCAAGGGACACAGGCTGTGGGACAGATACTTCAGTAAGAAAGTAAAGGAGACCCAGTAGAGGGGAAGTGCCACCAAGAACAGAATTTTGGAAAGGTGTAAGAAGGGCCCTAGACTTCCCCAGCAGCTGCCCACTCCCCCCAAGGCTCTGAGGTTGGAGGTAGGATGTTCCCCCCAGCTCTGTGGTGGGGCCCTCCTGCCCAATAGACTTACCCCTATCCGTCTGATTTCTAGCTCTTGACAGACTCAGTAAGGTGCACACCACTACAACAAAACAAAGGATGATCAGGTGGAACCCAGAGCAGAAGCAGGAAGCCAAAGTTGTGCATCTGTGGGCACTGGGAGTGACTCTGCCCAGGCTGAGGTTCTGCAGGTGATACTCAAAGACAGACCCAGCAGCTGGGTCTAATGACACTTGCTTATAATTCTATCACTCAGGATGCTGAGGCAGCAGGATTAAGAGCTCAAAGCCAACCCTGGGCTACACACTGAGACCCTGCCTCAAAAAGAAAAGAACAGAAACAAAACACACAAATAAACAAAACCACCCAACAAGCCAGGGCTAGGGAGATGGTTTAGCGGTTAAGAACACTGGACGCACTTCAGAGGTCAGAAGTTCAATTCCCAGTACCGGCATGGCAGCTCATAACCATCTGTAATGGAATCTGATACCTTCTTCTGGTATCATACATGTAGACAAACACAATATGTATAAATAAATAGATTAGAAAAAGAAACAAGCAAACAACAACAACAAACTTGTATAGAATCAAGTAAAGGGTACATGCCTGTAAACTTAGTATTTGGGAAGGGGGTGCAGGAGGATCACAAGTTTGAGGTACACGGCAAGGTTAAGACCAACCTTAGGCTGCATGAATCCTATCTCTAAAACAAACAAAACATTAAAAAAAAACACAAAACAATATCACAAACAAAAAGCCAGATGCGGAGTTCCAGATGTGAGTTTGAGATTAGCCTAAGTTACACAGTGAGGTTCTGTCTCAAAAACAAACCAGAGAGAAAAACAAAACAAAACACACAACCCAAGGGTTGCCTCCTGCGGCTCAGACACCCACAGTCAGAGGATGAACATCCATGGTGGCCTGTGGGCTAGTCCAGGACCTGGGGACCAGTGGGGTTTGGACACAGGAAGCTGGGTTCTGGCTCTCCAGGCCTAAGGGGTGGACAAACGGACCCACAGGCCCCAGCTGGATGTTGGATATAGCTTCCTCACTCTCTCCCTCAGCCTCCCTTTCTGTGCAGATGGAGGTAACAATGGCGTCCTTCTGTGGGACAAACAAACTACATGGCTAAGGGTTTAATATTGTCCTTTTTGTTGTTTTGTTTTTGAGACAGAGTTTCTCTGCAAAGCTCTGGCTGCCCTGGAACTCACTATGCAGACCAAGCTGGCCTTGAACTCAGTCCACCTGCCTCTGCCTTCTGAGTCCTGGTGAGGTGTCACCATACCCTCAGCTTGACATTGTCTTTTACTCTTACTCTTAGTTTGGTTTCTATCAGGTTCTTTTTGTTGTTGTTTTTGTTTTATTCTTTTTCTTTTTTCTCTCAAAATGCTGGGGTGGAACCCAAGGCCTTTGCATGTTAGGCAAGTGCTCTACCTCTGAGCCTCACTCCCAAACCCTATTTTTGTTTTATTCCTAAATTGTTCAGGCTAGGTCTGAACTTGAAATCCTCCTGCCTTGGTGTCCTGAGGAAATCGGACATGCCTGTTCCACCAGGCCAGACCCTTGTCATTTTTTAGGAAAGAATGAAAGCTTGGGCTTTGCCTTCCAGGTCCCATCCAAGCTCTGACACTCCCACACCACACACCCCTACCCACTGTCATCCACATGACCCAATGGTGACATGTCACCGGAAGTGGCTACGGTGGAGGGTGGTGGCTGCTGAACACAGCCCTGCTGCCTTGCTGTTGTTGGCAGCATCCCACCCAAGCCAGGAATGGTAGCCTGGAGTAGCAGAGCGTTCACTAGAGACCGATATCCAAGAAAGCAGAGAGGTAGAGAGAAAATAAATGATAGAGAGGGAATAAATGAGAAGCAGGGAAAGAGAAGCAGAAGTAGCACAGGAAGGCAAGGCAAGGCATGCAATCCCAGTGACTTGAGGCTGAGGCTCAAGTTAAAGGCTACACAAGAGGCTGGAGAGATGGCTTAGCAGTTAAGAGCACTCACTGGCTGCTCTTCCAGAGGTCCTGAGTTCAATTCCCAGCAACCTCATGGTGGCTCGTAACCATCTAAAATGTGATCTGATGCTGTCTTCTGGCATGCAGATAGACCACTTCATATACATAAATAAAATCTAAAAAAAAAAAAAAAAAAAAAAAAAGGCTGCACAAAGTTCAAGGGCAGCCTAAGCAACTTAGTGGGAACATGACTGAAACAAGGCCCTGGGGCCCTGGGTTCCATCCACAGGACCAAAAAGGGCAGGGGGAACCGACAGGATGGAGGAAGAGGTCTGACCCTCTAAATGGATATCACGGCATATGAGCGCACACACATGCGCACATGTCCATACCCACCCACGCAAAAACTAAAAATGAATTAAAAAACAAACAAACAAACAAAAACTGACAGCTGGAGAGATGCTCCGCAGTTCAGAGCTGCTCTTCCAGTGGACCCAGAATTTAATTCCCAGCATCTACATGGTGGCTCACAACTGTCTGTAACTCCATCCAGACACTTCAGTAGCCTCTTCTGATCTCCAAGGACACCAGGCATGCATGTGCTGCACATACATATATGCAAGCAAAGCATTCATAAACACAAACTACATCGAGAGAGAGAGAACAGAAGCCATGGGCAGTGGTGTCGCCCTGCAATGCTGACTACTTGGGGTGCTGTTGCAAGAGGACTGAGAGCCCCCAACCTGGGCTGCAGAGCAGAGGCACTGGGTGCAGGATGTGTGAAGGTGCTGGCCTTGCGGGTGTGAAGCCCTGGCTTCCCTCTCAGTACAGAAGAGGAAAAGAACAGGGGCAGTGCAGACAGAAGGTGGGAAGGGACGGTGTCTCAGAAGCAGGGGGTCTGGGGAGAATTTAGGGGACAGAGTTGCTCCCACTGTGGGAAATAAGGCACCAAAAATTAATCCCAACAACAGGAGTCCTGGAGGGAGCCCTAGGGTGAAGGGCTGGTGGGGGAGATGGGTGAGTCACTTCCTGGATGACTCACCCACCACTGGACTGGCTGCGTGCCAGGTTCTCAGGGGGGCTGCAGGGGCCAGCCACTATGAGCAGATTTGGTGGGGCAGGGTTATTGTATCTCAGAGGGTCCCCTGAAAGCTCCGGCTTTGGCTGGGTTCCCCTCAGGCCAGCGGAGGGCTCTGTGTTAAACTCACCCCCTCATAGCTGGGACGACCAGAGGCTGGGCTGTCCCCCTCAAGTCAGAATTCCTCTTTCTTTCTCCTCTTGGGCCATTGAGCTGAACTTCTCCCTGCCACCCCCATCAGAACCTAGTTCCTCTTCTCGGGACAGATCACAAAATGACCTTCCTTTCATGATGCGCCCTAGGGCAATTCACTGTTCGTAAAGTCTAGTAGTACAGTATGTGTCTATCCGTGTGAACCGCCTTGGTGCCTTCAACCTTCATTTATGAAACAGGGTCTCAGTGAACCTGGGCTCATCAAGTAGGCTAGGCTGGCCTGCAAGCCCCAGAGACACAATGCGAGGATCAAAAGTGTGTGTCACTGCTTCCCACTTCCTTCACACAAATCATTTCACTGACGGCCCTCTTCCCAGCCCTGGAGTAACTTTAAAAATAGATATTGATGGTTTTTAGGTGTATGGATGTTTTGTCTACATGCATATTTCTTGGTGCCTAGGGAGGTTGGAAGAGGGCAGTGGATCCCCTGGAACTGGAGCCACCGTGGGGTTGCTGGGATCTGAACCTCCATCCAGTGCTCTTAAACAATGAGCTGCCTTTCCAGTCTTTAAGACTCAGACCCATGGCCAGCGTGGCAATATCCACTTTTACTCCTGGCACTGGTGGGGCAGAGGCAGCTGGCACTCTGCTAGAAGCCAGCCTGGTCTACCTAGGGAGTTACAGGCCAGCCAAGGCTACACAGTAAGACCCTGTCCTAACAACAACAACAAAGCAGAAGTAGGAGGATTGTTACAAATTCACAACCAGTCAGGGCTACATAGCTACTGTACCAAACCCTGTCTTCAAAAACAAAACCAAAAACTTAAGAAAAATAAAAAACAGAACCAAAAATACTCTAGACCCTGTTTCAAAAGTCAGTAATCTCAGCACCCAGGGATGGCAGCAGGAGGATGAGAAGTTCAATGTCCTCCTTAGCCACCGCGAAACCTGGTTTCAAACACAAAAGCAAAAAACAATGCAGGAAGACTCAAAACCACATTAGGAGGTAGGGGCTGGGGTTATGTCCAATCTACACAAAGAGAAACTGAAGTTCGGAGCTTGGAAAATGATGAGTGCTCAAACCAGGCCAGGGAAAGGTAGGCAGATCAGAGCAACTGAGTCACCTAAGCGACGGTGGGCTCCCTGTGCCTTCACCCCACCATTCTGAAACACTGGCCCAGCCGCCTACATCTGGAGACTTGGAAGTCAATCAAACAGGAGCAGAGCTGTTTCCTTCTGCTTCCCGACACATCTGGTTCCAATTCCCAGGCTCAGACTGCAGCCATGGGACTCTTGCTTAGGGACTCCAGAACTGGGGGCATGGGGGCCTTTCTGCTTCCTGCCGGAGATCCCCACATGCATCTCACCCAGAAAAACAATAATTGATAAAACCATGCCCACTTAAGTTTGTATGTGTGAGTCTCTCTCTGTGTGTGTGTGTGTGTGTGTGTGTGTGTGTGTGTGTGTGTGTGTGTTGGGGAACAACTTGCTATGTACACCAGGCTGGCCTCCAACTCACAGGGTCACAGAGGCCACCAGCCTCTGCCTCTCAAGTGCTGGGATTAAAGACCTGAGACTAGCTAGGTTAGTAGGTTGGTTTTTGAGACAAGGTCTCATGTGGTCTCAACTCAGTATGCAGCAGAGAATGACCTTGAACTTCTGATTCTCCTGCCTCTACACCAGGGTACTATGATTGCAGACACAGACACCACACTCATGTACTTAGTTAAGTCAAACCATGAACTAGAACGCTTATGTACAGTCTTGGCCCTTGAAAGAATGCTGTAAAATGCAGCTGGTCTTGTTCCATGTTACAGAGGAGGAAACTGCAGCCCAAGGTCACTGTGACACAGCCCAGTGACAGCCATGCAGGCCTCTGCAGCTGTCTTCCACCAACTGTGCCCCCTGGGACTCTATTCCCTGCCTCCAGAGCCCACAGGCCACTGAGCTGCCTGCCACCTGTCACCTGCTGCTGGCACACAGGCCAGTCACTGTGGTTGGGGTAACCCCAGCTTGCACCCCAAGTTCCACTTCTTCACTGTTTGTTGTCAAGTTACTTAGGCAATTTAGCAGCCAGATAAAGGTTGGAGGTGCCCAGGGTGGGGTGGGAAAAACCAGAGAACTCACAACAAAAACCAAGTTCAACCCACAGTCTGGTAACCTCCCTTCAGCCAGTGGCTCAGTCCCAGGCAGGTCCCAAGGAAGGTCTCTGCGGTGTTCAGGAAAGACAGCAGGCTGGGGGGGGGGGCGTTCCCACCCTCATTGAACCCCGCATTCTCGAAAGGGCTCTGCTTCACATTAAGAGCGTCTGTATGGGTGACAGGCAGTTTATTTTATCCAACCTTTCGTTCTTTCTTTCTTTCTTTCTTTCTTTCTTTCTTTCTTTCTTTCTTTCTTTCTTTCTTTCTTTCTTTCTTTCTTTCTTTCTTTCACTGTATGTGTGTTTTGCCTGCATGTATGTTTGTGCACTACATATATGTCTGGCGCCTGTGGAAGCAGAAGAGGGTGTTGGATCCGCTGAAACTAGAGTTACAGACGCTTGTGAGCCACCATGTGGTGTTGGAACCCAACCAGGTCCTCTCTCAATGCTCTTAACCTCTGCACTATTTCTCCAGCTCCTAGCCTGCATTTCTCTTTCTTTTGTTCTTTGAGACAGGGTCTTCTGTGTCGCCAAGGCTGACCTGGAACTGCACCCTCCTGCATCAGCCTCCGGAATACCGTGTAACAGACACCGTGCCCGCTGTCACCCCCTTTAATGTATCCTGTGCCTCAGTTTCACCCTCTTACCCTCCATATTGGCAGCCATCAAGTCCATTAGGGCCCAGGTCCTATAAGACCTCCTGGGACGCAGATGTGCACAGGCTTTGCCTGTCCTTGCCCCGGTTGGCCCTGTCCCGCGAGTGTCCCCCCCACCCCTCCGCCGGCCCCCAGCAAGCCCCAAGGTCTCACCGAGCAGTAGGCGGAGGCAGGCGCCTCTCATGGTGGCGCGGATCTGACGGCTCTGGCTGACGGCGGGCGGTGGCCGCCAGCTGGGCTGGGCCTTTATGCACCGGGCGTGGGTAGGGCCCTCCCCGGAACTGTCCTTCCTGCTGGAAAGTAACAGGAAAGTGCCGGGGAAACAGACTGAGGGCGCGGCGCGCGCCCGGGTCTGGAACAAACGCAACCCACCGCGCGCGCACACCCCGTCCCCCTCCCACCCCACCCCACCTCCCGCCCCGGGAACAGGCGGCAAGCTGCAGAGCTGGACCGCTTAGGCAGAGAGGGTGTCCCGGGACAGGGACCCAGCCACGTCGGAAAGAGCTGGGTGGAGCTCCCACCGGAGCAACGCCCTGGGTTCGCGAACGACCCTCATTCCCACTAGCAGGACTTTCCTGCTTCTTTTCCGGGAGAGAAACTGAGGCTCAGAGGAGTCAGAGGCCAAATAAGAACCGGAGGAGGGTAGAGGGCGCTTTCAAGATGCCAGGGTATAAACAAGAATAGTCAGTGCTTGCTTGACATGCTGGAAACCCTGTCTAGACTCAGTGTCGCATAGACCGGGGAAGGAGCCTGTAATCCCAGCACTGATCAGGAATTCAAGTCATCCTTTTTCTTGCTTTTGAAGCCTGCCAGGACTACAAGAGAGCTTCGTGGCGTGGTTGCGTATGCCTATAAAAATAATCCCTGCACTATGGAAAGCAGAGGCTAAAGTTGAGGCCAGCTTTGGCCACATGAGAGTTCCAGGCCAGCCAGCCCTATGCAGTGAGCGTCTGTCTCAAAATAATGAATAAACAAACAAACAAACAATAAACAAACGAATGGAGATAAAAGAAAAAGGAAAGCTGCTCAGCCGGTTTAGGCACTCGCCCCGAAACCTAATGACCTGATTTTGACCAGGACCCACACAGTGGGAGAAGACAACAACTCCTGAAAGTTGCCCTACGACCTCCGCAGGCACACTGTGCAGCTCGCACACCCAGGCTCTAAGTCAATCAATCAATCAATGAACTGGAATACAAACTCAAAGTCAAATAGATAACGAGATCTTGGACCACTGGATATCTCTAACTGCTGCAGGGCTTTTGGTTACACGCTGACCTTACCACAACCTATAGAGAATCATGTGATGTACACTGGCTTCCTGTTAAAATAACTCATGTAATTATCATTTCTTTTTAATTCGGGGTGGGGAAGGGGGATGCCAAACCTAGGTTGTCTACCCAGAAAACCACATTCCCAACCACATCTATGATTTTTCAAGTCAATTAAATTCATTTAATTTAATTTGTTTATTTCAAATGCATTGGTGCTTTGTCTGCATGTGTGTCTGTGTAAGGGGGTAACTGCAGTTACAGACAGTTGTGAGCTGCCACGTGGGTCCCGGGAAAGGAACCTAGGACCTCTGGAAGAGCAGCCGGTGCTCCTGACTGCTGAGCCATCTTTCCAGCCCAACTTCATTGATTTTTTTTTTTCCTTCTCTGAAAAAGGGTCTCTCCCAGACTGGATCTGAACTCTGTGTCACCTAGGATGGCCTGGAAGTCCTGATTTTCCTGCCTCCAAGGCCTGAGTCTGCTGGGATCACAGGCAGAAACAAGCAGGAGCTTCAGGTCTCCTTCTTACCTTCAGACAGGCCAGGTTTACAGTGATGACGGTCGCCGACTGTGACGGTACACGACAATGGTGGATTGCTGTGAGTTGGTGACTCTCCTGATTGATAGCATAAGAGAGAGAGAGAGAAAAAAGAAGTTGTAGAAAATGTGGGCTAATGGGGCTGGAGAGATGGCTCACTGTTTAGAGCACTGGGAGGTAAGAGCCCTGGCTGCTCTTCCACGCTCAGGGTTAGGGAACCAGCATTCATAGGCAGTTAACAACTGTCTGCAACGCCAGTCCCAGGGGATCTGACGCATGCCCTCTTCTGGTTTCCACAAACACAGCATAAAGTTGGAGCACAGATATACAAAACTAATAGACAAACTGGAAAAAAATTAAGATTTATTTATTTATTATTTATACAGCATTCTGCCTACGTGTATACCTGCACACCAGATCTCACTACAGATGGCTATAAGCCACCATGTGGTTTCTGGGAATTGAACTCAGGACCTTTAGGAAGAACAGCCAGTGTTCTTAACCTCTGAGCCATCTCTCCAGCCTGACAAACTGAAAATTAATAATAAAAACAAAGACACAATATTTCTCTCAAATAAACATATAAAAGAAACATTTTATAAAAAGAAAAACATTTGATTTGTAAAAAGCTTCTAAGGCAGGTTTTAAAATTTAAATTTAAATCTTTAGCTTTCACCTTGTCAATTATAATGGTATTTTAAATGCATTGGCTACAATTAATTGTCATGAATATGTATCTTTCTTCCTCTATTTAGAAGGATTACAAAGTATTTACAATTCCATTCTGGTGTATCCTCCCTCCTATCCTGACCCTAAACCATCAACCCCTCTCCCCACCACCCCATATGTCAGGTAAGTGAAACTTAAGGTTTGTGGAATAAAGACTATGGCCAAGAATTCAAAGCATGGTAGAACTTTCTCTTTAAGCCTTGGGGTGTGAATTTAAAAAAGAAAAGAAAAGAAAACATGTGGTATAGAGTAATTCACAGGGGACATTGAAAGGTGGCCAGTGGCTACACTAGGAAGGTGTTGCTGTGAGCAGCTCAGCACCAGTTCAGGATTTTTATCCCTTGGGATTTGAGCAAAAGCCAGCAGAAAGGTGGGAGACAGAAGAGAGGGTCATTCCAAGTCTCAAGTGGAATTTGGGCCTTTTATTTCTCCCAAAATGGTGGACCCTCAGGGCTTAGTGTCCCCACAGACCAGCAGGAAAAGCCTCCCTGGGACTTGATTTTCCTGTCTGTTGAATGGAGATTAAGCGAGCATGATGGCTCCTGTCTATTATCCCAGCACGAGGAAGGTAGAGACAGGAGGGTCAGGACTTCCAAGATGAAAGACATCTTTACAAGGTGTGTTGGCTATTCTTGGTTGTCACCTTGCCTACATTTGAAACAAACTAAAAGCCAGAAACAGTGGACACACCTGTGAGAGGGACTTTTAGTTGATTAGATCATTTGAGGTAAGACCTGCCTTAAATCTGGCCACACCCTCTGGTAGCAGCCTCTGTAAAGGACGTGCAAGACAGATGGAAGCTCTTGCTCTTTGCCTGCCTCTCCTTACTGTCATTGGCATGTTTGTCCCCTCACTGACATTACAGCCCCCTTCTCTGGAATTCTGACACACACTGAAGAGCAGCTGAGACATCCAGCCTTGTGGACTGAACACCGAGTGAATTCTGGGACTGACAGGAGACAGCCATCACTGGGCTACCTGAACCACCACCTGTAAGCCGTTTTAATATTTATCACATAAATATTTATTCTATCACTTTTGTTATTCTAGAGAATCTTGACTAATGCATATGTCAAGTTCAAGGTTAGCCAGGGCTACATAAGGTACTGTCTCAAAACAAAAACTAGAGAAAAAAAAAAAAAGCCAAGAGTGTTGGTCCACAGGAGTCATCCCAGCACTCAGGAGGCAAAGGCAAGAGGATTGCTGGGAATTCCAGGCCAACCCTGAGTCTCAAACAAAACAAAACAAAACAAAAGGGCTGGGGAGATGGCTTGGTAGTTAAGAGCACTAGCTGCTCTTCCAGAGGACCCGGGCTCACTTTCCAGTACTAGCACCAACATGCTGGCTTGCAACCATTTTTAACTCCTGTTCCAGGAGACCCTCTACCTTCTTCTGACCTCCCTAGGCACCAGGCAAGCACATGGTGCACAGACATGTAGGCAGGCCACCACGCACGCAGACAAAACAAGTCTTTGAACGTAAAACAGGAAAACCTGCTTCAGTGTTTCGGGGACAGTGTAGCAGAAAGCCGCTGTGGCGCTTTTAAACTCTACTCTGTTTGGGGTGTTTAGGCCTCTACCTCCCTTCCACCAACCCCCCAACCTTAAGTAGAAGAGAGAAAAGGTTAGTGTGTAGAAGGGGACCCCTTTACTTCTCCCAGCTATTTAAGGTCATGGGGTTCTTTTAAGGCTCTAGACCAATCTCCGTCAACTCAGACGCAGCTGCCAGGCTCCTCCACGCTGCTGCACCCCGGAGCGTTTCTCTCCATCTGTCTGCTCCAAAGTGCCCTACAGTCTCTAGTCTCTGGTCTCTCCAAACTGTTCCACGCCACACCGAACTCCACTAAACAGCCCACTGTCTCTTTCTCGGCCTCGTATTTATACTCTCAGAGTCCTAGACCACGCCCCTCTCCATGCAGCATGTGGAAGGTGTTACCAGCTGGCAAAGGCCATGCCCCGCATGTGACAATTGCAGGTGTGGGCAAACTAGAGCCCAGCAAAATCCCACACTTGGGATTAAAACAAAAGCATTTTTTACATAACATCGAAAGAAACCAAGACTCCAATTACAGGACAGAGTGGGGAGGGGATGGAGTAACAGAAGAAAAGCTTCAGGCTGGTTGCTCTGTGGCGTCCCTCCTCTGCCCCTACCCCAAGTCTGACCTGTCTGCAGGCTGAAATAGACATGGGTGCCACCTCTCGTGCCCTATCCTGGTTCATTGCCTCGTTCTCATCCTTCAGTCTCTCCCCAGTGCACACCTGAGTCAAGACACAACCTGGCTGCCCGGAACTGGCTACATAGACCAGGCTGACCTCAAGCTCACTGATATTTGCCTGTCTTCTGTGGGCTGAAAGTGTACACCCCCCTGCTGGCTGAGTCTTTGATCTTGTTGTTGTTGTTGTTATAGGTCTTATGGGGTTTCCTCTGGTGCTTACTATGCATGTGACTTGTGCTCTGGTGCTGTGTTTTTCTAAGTACCAGGGAAGAAGCTCAGGGTCTGGAACATGCCAGGGAAATGCTTACCACTGACCACATCCCTAGCCCCTGTCGGGGTCCAGCCTCAGGGTCATCACACAATGGACACTTTGACTGAAAGGCTCACTGAAGGTGATCCCTGAGGGTCCTCCCTGCCCTTCCATTCAGGCTTGAATATGGATGGACCTCCTACACCCTGTTTAAACAGTAAATCCACTCCAGACCTTCCTGGCTACTTTATTTTTTTCATTTATCTTCTCTTTGTTTTTTGTTTGTTTGTTTTTTCTTTTTCCTTTGGTGCATGTATGTGTAACTGTATGTGCATGTTTGCTTGTGCATGCTGGTGTGGAGGCCAGAAGTTGTTGTCTAGTGTCTTTCTCAGTCACTTTTTCTATAATTGACAGGCTCTCTCACTGGATCTCAGCCATCGAGCTAGTTAATGTCAAGCCCGGAGATCTGCCTGACTCTGCCCCCCCTCCCAGAGCTGTTCTCTCTCTCTCTCTCTCTCCAGGGTTTGTCTGTGTAGCCTTGGCTGTCCTGGACTCACTTTGTAGACCAGACTGTCTTCTAACTCACAGAGATCCTCTGCCTCTGCCTCCCAAGTGCTGGGATTAAAGGCACGCACCACGGCCCCCAACTTGGCTGTTTTCTCTTTTCTCCACCATAAACTCTATCTGCTTATGTTGTTCTTAAATCAGACCCCTCTCCTTGCAGGCAGGATTTTTGTCATTTCTTTTTCATGTTGGAATCTGGCTTTGTAGCCCAAACTGGCCTAATACCCATGATCCTCTGGTATCCACCTCCAGAGTGCAGGTATACAGATGTGATACCAGACTTGGCTCATACTACTGTTTTTTAATTTTTAAAATGTTTATGTGTATGGGTGTTTGCCTGCATGTATGTATATGTGCCACCATGTGCCTGATGTCCACAGAGGCCACCTGGAACTGGAGTTACCGCAGGTTGTGAGCCGCCATGTGGGTGCTGGGATCGGAAGCCAGATAGACTCTCCGGAAGGGTAGCTCAGCCATCTCTCCAGATCTTATCTTTTTTTTTTTTTTTTATTCTTAGTGAAATTTTGTTTTGATTTAATTTTTTTATTTGTATGTGTCTGTGCATGCAGCTGCCCAAGAAGGCCAGAGGAGACTGGTGGGTTCCGGGTGGGTGCTGAGGTCTGAACACATGTCCTTTGCAAGAGCAACCACCACTGGCTTCTGTTTGTTTTGTTTTGGAGGTCTCGGGGCAGCTCTGGGTGTCCTAGAACTCACTCTATAGACCAGGCTGGCCTTGAATTCCACCTGCCTCTGCCTCCTGAGGGCTGGGATTAAAGGCATGCGCCCCACGCATCGCGGAAGCAGCCAGCACCTTTAACTGCTGAACCATCCAGCCTCCGTCTCACATTACAATTATTCTCATTTCAGCCGCAATAGTTACCTGGTATCTACTGCGTACCCTACTTTTTTTCTGCAGTGTTGGAGATGGAACCCAGAATCCAGCGTTCATCACTGACTAGACCGACAGCCATTTTTATTCACGGTGATTCAACCCTAGAATTCATTCATCCTCCCAAAAGCTCCAGGAGGCAGGTGGTACAGTTGCCACTTGACAGTTGGGGGAAAGGAGGCACGCAAGAGCATAATGACTCGACTCGTTTGGTGGCACAAAGCTCTCCAGTCTCCCCTATATCTGAGGGTCTCCTCAAAGTTCTGCCCTTTTCGGAAGTGATGTGGTTTCTTTTCGCCCCCATCTGTGAGGGGAGCTTCTCCAGGAGCCCGTGGAGATCCTGATGAAGTGACCCTGTTGCATGGGCATCGACTTTTGGGGTGTGGCAAGCCGGCTGGGACCTCTGCGTCCCACCAGCGCAGGTCCAACAGCACATGCATAGGCCTGGGCAGGGAAGGGGTCGGATGGGATCCCAGGCGGAGGGGCCAGAACAGGATGCCACCGCTGGAGACAATGGCAGAGGAAGAGGCCCGGCAGCTCTGCGCGGATGAGCCAGCCGAGCCCTCGGCTCCAGCAGGGCGGCCGCGCCATTGTGAGCCCGGGCAGCTGTCACCAAGCCAGGAACCCCCACGGGAGAGGGAAGAGGGCGGGAAGCCTGCTCTTCCTCCTACAGTCCCCAGCGCCCGGGTTCCCCCACTCTGGCGCCTCACAGCTGCACACTCCTCCTGGCCACAGCGGTCTCCTCCTCACCCTGTCCTAATGAATCCCAGCCTGCCTGTGTGTTGGCAGTCAACTGTATTTATAGTCACTGACAGTGCTGCGACAGCGACTAAATATAGAAGTTAGGCTAGCTGGAGCCCCAGGCCTGAAGTGAAGGGAAGGGAAGAGCACCTGCCACCTGACTTGTCATTATCCCAAAGGTCACCGCCTGACAGAGCCCTGAGGCTGGAGCCATCGTGGGTATGGGTGGGGGGGGGGGGGGGATATTGGTAAGGGAAGTGCAGACGCAGAGGTGAAAGCTGGGATGGTGAGGGAGGCCTCACTCAGAACTTGAGAGGCTGAGGCAGGAAGATCCTGAGTTCAAGGTTAAGCAGACTATAGAGTGAAAGCTATGAGAGAGGACAGAGAGGAGGAAGAGGAGAGGAAGACCAGGGAAGGGGCAGGCAGCACTCAATGTCAATTCGACATATAAGGAGAGGAGTTGGGGTGATGGTCCCTGAAAGAGACAAACTAGTTTTGGGGATTGCACCCCTTAGGGCTCTGGGTCTCACACCCGCCTCTTTTTGTCCTCGCTGTGGGTGAACTTGAGAAAGAGGACACAACTATGACTTGAGTGTTCCTCGATTCTAAGAAATGAAGGGTTCAGGAAGCTACATGGGGCATCCCCAAACCCCAAACAAGCGGTCACCTAGCAACACACTTCCCCTTTCCTATGGGCCTTCGCTCACAGGCGGCAACCTGCTGGGGCAAGAGTTGGGGGGTGGGGTTATAAATAGACCGAATATAAGCAACTGCTGCCACACAGTCCCACAGGAAGCACTGTAGAGAAGGTTCTCCAGGGGCGAGCTGCACCCCAACCAGACAATCGCTGATCGCCAAGATTTGGGGCAGGGTTGGAGAATTCAAGACTGAAGTTCTTAACAGGAAAAATCACAGGGTTTCTCCTCCTCCTCTTCCTTCTGTGCTGGGCCAACGTGGAACCCAGAGTGTCACTTGGGTTAATAGGTAGTACCCAGAGCCAGAGCCCTGGACCCTGTGAATGACAGTTGAGACTTTAAGCCTTCCTCGGGAGTACTGCATAACGTGCTTTGCAATGCTATACGGTTGTGAAAAGGGGCAGTCAACAAGATGGCCGGCTCTCCATAATGTATCCCTGTTATTTACTTTAAAAGCTGGGGAGCTTACCCAGAATGCACCACAAGCTCGTAACAAGAGCCAGATGTAGTACAGCATACCTAAAATCCCCTTTCTGGGGATTTTTTTAATTAATTTTTATTTTACATACGTTGGTGTTTTGGCTGCATGTATGCATGTGAGGGTGTTGGATCTCCTACAACAGGAGTTAAACAGGGGTGAGCTATCATGTGGGTGCTGGGAATTGAACCAGGGTCCTCTGGAAGAGCATCCAGCGTTTCCAATTGCTGAGCCATCTCTCCGGCTCCAACTTTCTAGGGATCTTAAGGCAGGATTAAGAACTTGAAACCAGCCTGAGCTATGTGGTGAAAACTTGCCTCAAAACTACAGAAACAAAAACTATAAATTAATAAGTAAGTAAAAGCTCTAGGGAGAAGCAGAAGCAGCAAAGGTTGGAGTGGGTCATGGCTCTGTCGGTAGAGCGCTTATCATGTAAGCAATACCAAACCTGCATTTGGTCCCCTAGAACCTGGGTAGAAATCCAAGCACGGTGATGCATGCCTGCAACCCCAGCACTAGGGAGGCAGAAACAAGGGCGGTCCCGGGGGCTCAGTCACTGGCTAGCCTAGCCTAAGAGGCAAGCTCCAGCTTCTCAGTGAGTGGCTGTCTCAAGAAGTCAGGTTTGGGGCTTGGTCCTCAGAAAGGGAGGAGAGTGACTGAGGAAGACTTATCCTTCACACACAAGCATACGTTTATGCACATACATGAGTGTGGGGAAAAAGACAGAACTTGGCACACACACTTGTGCATACAGATGAATATGTAGTCACACTTTTTTTCTTTTTTCCCATTAATTTATTTATTTAATGTAGTCCTGGCTGGCCTGGAACTCTCTGTGTAGACCAGGCTGGCCTTGAACTCACAGAGATCTGCCTTCCACGTGCAGGGACTAAAATTTGTGCTCAGCACAAATTTATCATCTTCATTTTTACTTACATTAAAATTTCATAGCCAAGCATGGTGGCTCACGCCTGTAATTTCAGCACTCTGAAAGGCAGAGGCAGGCAGGTCTCTGTGAGTTTGAGGCCAGCCTGGTCTACAAAGTGAGTCCAGAACAGCCAAGGCTACACAGAGAAACCCTGTCACAAAAACAAACAAACAAACAAAAATCATTTTGCAGCAGGTGTGGTGGTGCATGTCTTTGACCCCAGAGCTGGGAGGCAGAGGCAGGCAGATGTGTGAGGTCAAGGTTAACCTGCTTTACAAAGTAAGTCTTGAAAAAAAAATTATTCTGTGTATGGGGTGGTATGCACACATGTGGGAAATTCTGAGGACACATGGGTGTGGGGGCTCCTTTCAACGTGTGGGTTCAAGTCTTCAGCTTCGGTCTCTAGGCTTAGCAGCCAGGGCCTTTACCCCTGATCCATCTCACTTGCCCTATTTTTTTTCTTTCTTTCTTTATTTTTCTTCCTTCCTTCCTTTCTGAAGAATGGAGGACTGAGGGGATGGGATGGATACATCCCTTTGATCCCAGCCCTGGAGAGACTCTGCAGGAGGCAGGAGGGACCACTATGAGTTAAAAGCTAACCTGAGCTATACGGTGAGTCTGAGGCCATGCAGGGTTACAGAGTGAAATCCTGTTTTGAAATAAAACAAAACAAAGGAAAGAGGAGGAGAGGCCAGCAAGTCTGCCAAGGGAAGAACTGGAGAGAGAGGTGGGGGCTGGGCCTGCTGGCTGTAGAGGGGACAGCTGCCCGCATGGCAACCTGAAGCTCTGCAGCTCTGCAGGGACACCAGGTGACACTTGATGGCGTTTCTGTGACTTGCAGACCCCTGCCTCCTCCTCATTCTACAGGAACTTCTGGGCACCTGTGACAAAGTCAGGGTGAGGAACGGGCCTCTTTGGAGATGTCCTGGGCCTTGCACCTGCCTGCAGGATGCTAGGAAGGAGTGAGGACTAGGGAGGAAGAGGTGTGCAGTGGGCTCCAGGGTTAGTCCCTCTCTGTCAGAGACTGACATTCCCCTGTGCAGGGTTTCCTGGGAACTAGGAATGGAGACAGCACTGACAATCACAACCATCTCAGAGAAAGGCAGTGGCCAAGGGAAGAATACAGTTGCCTCCCCATCTGCTCATCCAGTTAGGGTGTCTGCATGCAGCGTAGGGGACCACGTATTAGTTCCTAGGAAGGGGAAGGCATCAGCCAGTAAACCAGCACATGCCAACTAGCCCAGCAAGCGAAGGCAGAGGCAGGAGGATCATAACTTTGAGGTCCCAGTAACTGATACACAGTAAGACCCTGCCATTATCATCCTCACACACACACAAACTGTCCTCCAGCTCCCAAGAGATATCTCCATTTCATCCAGTGGTACACGCGTGATAAAACCGAAAGCAGAGGTGGGTAGTGGTGTGTGGCTCAGTAGAATACCTGCCTGGAATACTCCAGTGAGGGGATGGGAATGACAAAGTATTTTTAAAATCGGCTGGTGAGATGACTCAATGAGTTGTTTCCAAGCCTGAGGACCTCGGATCTCCAGACGCCACACAGAAGGAGACACCCAACTCCTAGAATATCTCTTTGGACCTCCTTGGACATGAGCACCATGACCTATGCACCCACAAACGCACGCAATAAACATAAATGTAAACTTTTTCCTAAATAAAGTAATTGACAGCAGGGACTCCGCATCTGTTTACTCACAGGTGCATGGTTCACAGTAGCCCACAGTGGAAATGATCCAAATGTCAATCAGCAGATTAATGGATTAAACACAGTAGTTCATTATGTAACTGAATATTACTCAGTCATTAAAAGGAATAAAGGACCAGACCTCCTGCAGACGCCAGTTATCCCAGCACTTAAGACGTGGAGGTGAAGGGGTTGGTGAAGACCATCTCCTGTCCCCAACTAGGCTCTTGCCCCACCCCTCTCCATGAATGGAGTGGGCAGACAGAAAGAATGCAAAGCAGGTTATTTCATCGTCAGTTCAGGATAAGCAGCTTGAAAACGGGATTAAACCCACTTAGAACTGACTGCCATGCTGGTTTTAAATGAAGAAGGTTTGAAGTCTTGGTGGCTGTGAATACCCCCACGAGGCCTCGAAAGCTATGTAAGCAACAGGTCTCCACATCCCGAGGATGCCAACTGCTTTGGGTGAGTCCCCATTCTTAGCTAAAACATGGAGTGTGTCTCTGAGGCAGAGGAATGAGTCCCTGGCCAGAGTAAAAGTCTTAGGCGCAGGGATTTTCATCTTCAGCTGGTGCGTTCTCAGCAAGTTTAAAGGCAGTCTTCTCTTCCTCCTCTGTTGACCTCAACAGCTTCCTGTGAGCTAAACAGAGGCTTATGGAGTGCCAGATGGCTGAATGTGGTCATATAAATTAAGGTGAAAAAAAAAAATGAGATCAAACAGTGATCAGACCTGGTGGAGAGCACCAAGCCCCCAAGCCCACTAAAAGTTCCCAATATGGCATGGAGAGACAGCTCAGCACTTAAGAATGTTTGCCATGCGGGTTGGAGAGATGGCTCAGAGGTTAAGAGCACTGGCTGCTTTTCCAGGGTCCTGAGTTCACTTCCCAGCAACCACATGGTGGCTTACAACCATCTATAATATGATCTGATGCCCTCTTCTGACATGGAGATGTATGTGCAAGTAGATGACTCATATGTATAAAAATAAATGACAAATAAACATTTTTAAAAAGAATGTTTTCTGTGCCAGGTGTGGTGGTGTATGCCTTTAATCCCAGCACTGGGAAGGCAGAGCCAGGTGGATCTCTGTGAGTTCAAGGCTAACCTGGTCTACAAATGAATTCTTGATTTTTTTTTTTTAACAAACCTCCCTTATTTAGGGTTATTAAATGCTTCTACCTCCCTTCCAACCCTCCAACACCTGGTAGGAGGGAGAGAATGTTAATGGAGACAGGGGGCAGAGTTCTTTCTGCTGCTTCCCACTGGATAGGGTTGTAGGATTCTTCTGGGGGCAACACCAATATCAGTTATCCAGAATTCCAGAAGTCCAGGTAAGCAGCAAATCAGCAAACAGCAAAAGCAGCAGCCGGATGAGCCAGCGGCCAGCAGTCCTCCTCCAAGCACTCACGCCTTCTTCCTCTGAGCTGTCATATTTCTACCCCTCAAAGTCCTCAGAATTCAACTAATTCCATCAGGCAAAGATCACGCTCCACTTGAGACACTAATGGGTGTGGACAAACTAAAATCCCCAACTTGAAATTTTAACAAAAACATGTTTGCATATCATAAACTAAAACATCCACAACAATTCCCTGCTCTTCAAAAACCAAAAACCAGAAAAAAAAAAAAAGAAAGAAAAGAAAAGAATGTGTGTTGCTGTATAGAGGACTCAAGTTCAAGTCCCAGAACCATCAAGCTCACAACCACCTCTAATTCCTGCTCCACGGGATCTGATGCTGACTTTTGACCTCCACAGGCATCTGTACGCCTGTGTACATACCAACATACACATATATACAGGTAATTAAAAAATGTAAAGAAAATTTATTTTTTAAAAGTATACAACCAGGTGTACAGGAGTCTTCCTCTGCAGATTCCTGTTTAAAAAAAAAAAGTTCCTGTAGCTATTACAGTACTCCCAGGCCCAAGGACAGTCAAGAGTTCAAAGCCATCCTTGGCTACACAGACCTGAAATAAAATACCCATTTTTCCTCCCTCTCCACATCTGTCCTTTGAGCAGTCAGTGAGTCACAAACCATTGTATACATGCTGCTGCTCTATGTGGGGAAACGCATGTATGCGTGAACCTACCCCACCAAAATCTTGTGCTGTAGGGTGGACGTTGCAGACAGGCAGAAAGCAAGGAGATAAGAATGCTAAGTTGAGTGTTTGAAACAGAGAAACAGAGGGAGGCCTGGAAGTGCAAACAAAATAGGGCCAACAGAACGAACCTACTGAAGACAAGACACGGAAAAAAGTATGAGGGCTGCAGAGATGGCTCAGCGGTTAAGAGCGGCTGCTCTTGCAGAGGGCCTGGGTACGGTTCTCAACACCCATATGGTGGGCCACAACTCTCTGTCACTTTAGTTCCAAGGGACGTAACACACTTTTCTGTCCTCCATGTGGTGCACAGACATACGTGCAGGCAAAACCCCCATGCACATAAAAAGAATGACTAAAATGTTTTTCAAAGAAAAGAAAAAAGGTGTGGGCCAGGAAGGAGCCTGAGGACATTTTAGGAAGAGTGTCCCAAGCTTGAGAGAGGCCCTGGGGCTGGAGCGTGCCTGGTGTGGAAGAGAACTGGAACCAGGGGACGAGAGGGAGAGCAAGGGGGACATGAGAGATGTGCACACCAACCAGATTACCCTGTGCTGGTGGCACCCAGTAGTAGAGCACATGTCTACCAAGTGCTGTTGGTGATAGGGATCCCCAGCACAGCCACAAAGTGACAAAACATAGCAACAAGACTGCAGCAAGGAGGAAGCTGGTGGTGGTGGGGTGGCTTGCTGTCATGTAGAGGGCACAGGGGAGTACATAGGTGCACGGAGGGCACATGTCACAAGACTGTCTGCCCCTGCTTTTGTAGCCTCCCCCACTCCCCAGCTGAGCATCCTCTGGCTTCAGAAGACCCCTGCCCCGTGTCTTTAGAAGGTCACTACTGTTCAGTTCCTGCCCAGTTAGCGTCTCTCTTGTCTCCTTAGTTCCCAGGGACCCTGTCCTCCAGGAACCGTGGCCACCTCTGCTATAGTGCCCAAGCTCTAACGTACTTAGATGGGAGGCAGAAAGATGTGTGACTTTATGCGGCAGGAAACTGAGGCTAGGGTAGAAAGAGATTGTTCTGAGTCACAGACACAGGAGTATGAATTCTGGATAAATTCAAGAATCCAGATGCCCTGGACCAGAAAGATGGCTCAGCAGATAAAGGTTGACTATCAGCGTCCAACCCCAGGATCCATTCAGTGCCAGGAGAGGACCGCTCCCCACAGCTGTCACCTGACCTCCACACACTGTGGCCTTTGTGCACACACGCTAATAAAAGTATAATACACTGGACATGGTGTTGCACAACTTTAATTCCAGTGCCAGGGAAGCAGAGGCAGGCAGGTCTCTATGAGTTCAAAGCCAGTCTGAGAGATGTATAATGTCTCAGAAATGAAAAAAAAAAAAATCTAGAAACTCTCCTCCTTGGTCATGTGATACCTTTGAGCTCAAAACCCTCTGTGATTCCCACCTTTCTCAGAGCCAAATCCCAAGCCCTCCATGTGGCCCCTCACTCCTGAGGCCATAGCTCTCTCCTGGCCTTTTAAAAATTCTCTCCTTTTCACTCTCCCTACATATGTGACTAGGGAAGCTAAGAACCCTTACTGGTTTATTTGTCTCATTAACACAGGATTTAGAGATGGACTCAGAAGTCAGCGTGGGGACAATCTGATAAGAGTTTGTGAGACAAACAACTGAGCAGGAGAGCGGCAAATCTTAGCAGCTGCCTGGAGGCGGGGACAGAGAAGGGGAAGTTGTACCTACTAAGCTAGGGTCCAACATTAGTCATCAAGCGGCTACATGGCATAAGGTGGGTGTCTTCAGTGAAAAGAAAAGGAAGCCCAGAGTGTCAGGGAAAGCACACCTGGATTTTGTAAAAAGAAACAGGGGGGAAAGTTCTGTTTTCCTGTGTAAGAACTGTGAGTTCTGGGTAGCAGAGCCATAGACTCTGTGACTCTGAGGGCAGGGTTCCTGAAGAAGAAAAGTACATCATCTCATTAAGGGGATAATTATCTCTTCAATCTCTTTAGCTTGGGTGAAGGTGAATCCCCTTCCTGAGGTAACTGACAGACCCAACTGAATTAATTTTTGTGTGTGGTGTTTCTCTTGTGTATGCCTGTGAACCATGGGAATGTAATACTCATGGAGGCCAGAAGAGGGCATCATCCCTGAAGCTGTAGTTACACATGGTTGTGAGCTGCCATGTGGGTGATGGGAATCGAACCCAGGTCCTTTTGGATTAACTATTAAGGAATATTAGAAATAAGAAATAATCTTGGGCCATGCAGTGGTGGCACACACCTTTAATACCATGGCTCAGGAGGTATAGACAGGTAGATCTTTGAGTTCAAGGCTAGCCTGATGTACAGAGTTCCAGGCCAGCCAGGGCTACACAGAGAAACCCTGTCTCAAAAAACAAACAAATAGAATAATCTTGGTGTCTTCAAAGGAGTACAGAAACAAAGCCAAAAGAGTTTGGCAAGGCTATTCTTTTTGGAAAAGAAGTGTTCAAAAGAAATCAGACCAGGTTCACAAAAACACTTAGTCAAGAAGACTTCTCTGGCTAGCTTTAACTCCTGGCATGAGTGGTGATTGGAGTTCATCCTATTGGAACTTTACAATGTTGATGTGATTAATCAGTGAAAAGGGGAAGGAGAAAACTCAGGAAATCTGAGTTCTCAGGGATAACTACTTTAGAAAACACATGCACACAGAATTGTTCACAGGGAGAAGATAATAGTGTGTATTTAGTCTCTCATGCTGCCTATGAAATACCCAGATCGAGAGTCCCCAAATGACCAACAGGCTTTGAGTCCAATGTAAAACACACGAGGGCCTTTATTACAAACTCGAGCTGGGTGGCTGCCTTTTGCAAGTACAAAGAGGCGAGTGACCCCCAGCTCTGGGGAAACAGGATTTTTAAGGGGGCGAAAACGAAAGTAGGGAAGTGTAAGTCTTGGCACTATAGGATTGGGTGAAAGGGTCCCTAAGGGAGTTGACCTTAAAATGATTGGTTTGTTTTCAGGCGCCAAAACTGCAAATGATCAGATCTGGCTACCTGAGGATTCCTGCCTTGTTACGTGCAGGTTAGGTTGTAGCAAGGGGGAGGGAGTTAACACATTCCATAGGCTTCCTTAGAGCCTACGTGACCCTGCTCACATCCTAAGGTTAATCTGGGTGGGGGATTGCTGGACCCTTGCTCTGAAAGAACTGTGCTATGTGACTTTGCCCCAGTCCCAAGAATTAACTCTAAATTTTTGAACCTCTGTTTGTTTGTTTGTTTGTTTCTTTCTTTTTTTTTTTTTTGGCCTTTAAAGACAGGGTTTCTCAGTGTAGCCTTGTCTGTCCTGGACTCACTTTGTAGACCAGGCTGGCCTTGACTCACAGAGATCCGCCTGCCTCTGCCTCCCAGAGTGCTGGGATTACAGGCGTGTGCCACCGCACCAGCTAAATAAACACAATTTTATAAAATTACTTGAGGAGATAAAAACTAGCATTCCCCAGGAACTTGTGAAACTAGTTCCCATCTACCAAAAGGTGTCATTTCCCTTGCCCCTGGCAGAAAGGATGATAAACCAGTGGCACCTATCAGCATATCAAAGTACATGCTGGCCTCCAGGCTCCTTCAGCATGACAAGTACCTGTTAAACACTTCAAGGTCCGTGCTAGCACCCTAGCCCTCCTCGCTTCTGCAGCGACTCATCCTCCTGATAACCCAGCTATTCTCACTCTTGCTCTGCTTTATGCTCTTACTGTATTAGTCGGGGTTCTCCAGAGGAACATGAGTTATAGAACCAGTCTCTCTCTAAACATACATAAAGCTATAGATAGATAGGTATTGGGGGAGGGTTTGAGGCAGGGTTTCTCTGTGTAGCCCTGACTGTCCTGGAACTCACTCTGAAGACCAGGCTGGCCTGGAACTCACAGAGATCCACCTGCCTCTGCCTCCAGAGTGCTGGGACCAAAGGTGTGTCGCCCCCTCTTAGTTCTCATTTTTTTAAATTGTATGTGTGTGCTTGGATATACACACGTGGAACAGGTGTTTTTAGAGCTAGGGTGCTGTGGTTGTGAGCTGCCCGGTATGGATGCTGGGCACTGAACTTAGATGTTATATAAGAGCAGTTTAACTACTGAGCCATTTTTCCAGCCCTACCCTCACCTTGTGTCTGAGACAGAGTCTTACTGTCTTGGCTGGCGTGGAACTCCTTATGTAGACCAGGCTGGCCTCACACTTACAGATTTCTGCCTGCCTCTGCCTCACCGGTGTTAAGGCAGCTCTCCTGAGATTGCCTCGCTAACTTCTAATCTTTGGTGATCACAATGTCAAGCAGGCACCCCAGGCCAGAGCTGTTCTCTTCTCCTGTCCAGACCTTAAGGGGAGCAATGTCTACCTTTCTAGTGTTAGCAGAGAAACCCAGCTTGCAGCTGGAGTTCAAGCTTCAGTGGCCTCCAAGGCCGCACTGAGGGGTACATATGGCTGCTCTCCATATCCACCCCAGGGCCCTTACAGGCTGTTCCCTTTTCCTCCCACAGACTTCCCCTCTCACCTCCCTCAGCTGTTTGCTTAGGCCTCACCCCTTCACTGCAGCCTCCAAGGGTGCCTGACACTCACACCACTGCCATCTGTCTGTTAGCTCTGTCTCTGTCTATCTCTTTGTCATTCTTGGTTTTTAGAGACAGCCTCACAGTGTGGTTCAGGCTATCCTCAAACATACCATCCTCCTGCCTTGGCTGCCTCAGTGCTGGGATGACAGGCACCCAACTATATACACCTTCTTTTTAGATTTGTTTATTTAATTTTATGTGTATGAATGTTTTATCTACATGTGTGGTAGGCATCTAGTAGAAGAAATTAATTATCTCATCTATTTTGTATAGCTGGTGTTTGCCACTTTGTGGGTTCTTCTTTCATTCACCCTTCTCCACCCCATTTCTTTCACCCTTGCAATCCCCTAACACTAGATAGGAAAGAAAAAAAAAAAAAAAGGATAGAGAGGAAAGGAAAGAGATCCCTGAATAAAGCCAGGCATTGCAAAGGGGATGACATTAACATTAGACTACTTCCTGCCGATTGGGGGCAGAGTTCTTCATGTTGTTTCTTCTACTTAACAAACTGCAAACAAACAAACAACAACCCACACAGTCTCTCGGGGCCCTGGCATTTATATACCTTCTGAAAAGTCCCCAGAATTCTAACCGCTGAAACTATCTGCAGCTAGCAAAATCACACCTCTGCTGGAGCATGTGACAAATCATAGCCCGCTGCTGCAAAGCGGTCCCGTATCCCCACACCTGGGATTAAAATGAAAGCATATTCCTTTAATATTTCTGTGTCTTTTAAAGAAACCAAAACTCCAAATTCTCATTACAATTTCACTCCTATGGCTTAAGCTGAGGCTGCCTTCTTGGGGGCGGTTCCCTGGCCAGCATATTGACTTGGCCCTACTGGAATGTTAAGTTCTCATGGCCCAGGCCAGAGACGCTTAGCCAGTTTTCCTTAACAGGCTTTCACCAGAACTTTAACATATTTCCCTAGAATCAGGGCAGAGTTCAGAGCTCCCCAAAAAACTTTGGCAGCTTTGGCCTCTGGCAAGGATGAAGCTGCCAAGAGTCCCAAGAACTTTTCTGGCTTTTAGTTAGGAAGGAAATGGTTTCATTTTCTTTGCAGTCTTTCCGCCCTCAACTGCCAGGCCAAATTCTACCTCCTGTTTATACCTCATATCCTTGAAGAAGTCACCCTAAATGCCATTAGGATTGGGGTAATGAATGGTCTGGTTTCTTCCAGCTGCATTTGGTACGTCAGGTATGGTAGCTTGGGAGGCCTACCTAAGAGTCCCCATTATTAGTGTAGGGAGGGAAGCAGGCACTTGATTGGACCTGTGACTCTAATGTTATTAGCATTACCAATCCTAGGCAGAGAACCCAGAAGAAGCCAGAACACTGACAATTTTCAAACATTTTAATCAGCCCAGCATGGTGGCACATGCTTTCAGTCCCTTAGCAGGCAGTGGCAGGCAGGAGGAGCTCCGTGAGTTTGAGGCTAGCCAGGTCTACAGCCAGGGATATATAGAGGGACTCTGCCTCAAACAAACAAAGTAAAAAGAAAGAGATCCTGGGGGCTGGGGAGATGGCTCAGTGGTTAAGAACACAGTCTGCTCTTCCAAAGGACCCAGGTTCAATCCCATCACCCACATAGCAGCTCACAACTGTCTGTAACCCCAATTCCAAGAGATCTGACACCTTCACACTAACACACATGAAATAAAGTTAAATTAATAAAAAAAAGAAAAAGATACTAATCAAAGTCCACTAGAGCCTCTTCATGGGCTCACAAGGGCCCATCTATTGGGTGAACCCTATCCTGCTTTCATGCCCTATAACAGCTGTTACATCAGGTACCAGTCAGCACAATGACCTTCTCAAACAGCTTCTAGATAGGGAGAAGAGATATTAAGCCACCATTTAATTTGTAGGTTAGAACAGTAGTGGATTCTGTTTCCAGGTCCAGTGTTGTTAGAGTGAACTAAGTCTAAAATCTTATATCTGGGTAACATTTTTTTTTCAAAAAACAATTAGTGAGATAAATTTGTCTAAATGCCATCTCATACAGATTCTCCTCTAAGGTCTGGGAGTGCAGGCCCTTGTACTGTGGCCAATCAGTCTTTGGTTATAGTTCTCTGCTGAGTGTTCAGAACCATGCAGGTAGCCAAAATTAATTTTTCTTTGTTACTGTCAAAGTCAGTTGAGGATCTAGTTCCCAGGGGTCACTTGGACGTGAGAGGAATCTCTGGCTCCTCCAGCCTGGCTTTTGCTAGTTGTTTCATCTATGTGGGAATCAGTCAGAGTCTTACTTGACTGTGGCTTCCGTGGAAGCTCTGAGGAAATCGTTCCTGTGTGTGACTCGGACTCTTTGTAGTCCGGACACTGGTATAATCACTCGGCAGGTCTCCACGGCCTCCCTGAGCAAGAGAGCAGGTGGCTCCTCTACAGGACACTGAGAGACGGCCCACAGTCCCCTGGGACCTCACTGACCAGGGAGGGAAAGGGGGAAAATGTTCTCTCTGGCCACATTACTATAGCCTTGAAGTATGGTCCTAATGACAAACCAAAGCTCAGTTTCATCAGTGTTCACCCTGGGGAACCAATGGATTGATTGGGCTTATGCACTAAGCATGAGCCAGGGGTTCTGACAGGAATGCGGCTTCTTAAAAGCAGCCACACTGCCAAGTCTCCACTAGGATGTGTAAGGACATTCCTCACAGCTGCATGAGTAGAACTCCACCTCTACCTGGACTTTCGCAGCCTGTATGTACTCCAGCTTCTCCCCAAGACCACGGGGCCACATCTGATTAGGACAGAGTGGCTACAGCTGGCTGGGAGAGGGGCTGGATACTCAGGCAAGAGTCCATTAGCCCTCCTTACCCCCTTCCTCTATGAAGGAATACCAACAGTCCACAAACCCAGCTGTGGTCATCTTTCGTACACAGGCATAGCTGACCTTATGAACATGGCCAATGTCTGGCTTAGGCAAGGCACTGTGCAACACCAGTTTAATAAAGCTGAATAGAAACTACATGATAAGATAATGCAATAAAGGAGCTGGAGAGATAGCTCAGTGGTTAAGAGCACTGGCTACTCTTTCTGAGGTCCTGAGTTCAATTCCTAGCACCCACATGGAAGCTCATCCCTGTCTGTAGCTCCTGTTTTAGGGGATCTGACACCCTCACACAGATATACATGCAGTCAAGACATCAATGTAAATAAAATAAGAATAAGTTAATTAAAAAATAATGCAACAAATTATTATTACTGGGTACATACCATTAAACTGTGAGGTTTTCCCAGGTAAACCTTATAGGAAGCACAAGATTATTATAGAAATTTTATTAATTCTGGGGGCTTTTCTATTTGCTTACTCTAGCTCCCAAATAATTGACACAGAGACGTATTATATTATATTTATTAATAAGCTATCAGCTCAATAGCTGGGCAGATATGCTTTATAAACTAATCCTTTAAGCTAATCTGCTTACTTGCCAGCCGCTTTCCCCATGTCACTTGCCAATATTGGTCCGTCTTGACTGCATAGCTCAGGCCATGTCCTCTCTCTAAGTCTTTTCTCTTCCCTTCCTCTCTTCTTCCTTTGCTTCTCCTCTCTTCTTCATGGTCCCTACCAAGATCCCAAGTCCAGGAACTGATGCTCCACCTACTTCTTTTCTGCCCAGCTACAGGCTGTCCAGACTTTTTTATTATTATTAAGTAATTTATTTATTTTCATATTAATCACAGGTTATGTACTTTGTATCCCAGCTGTAGCCCCCTCCCTCATTCCCTCCCACTCTCCCCATCCCTCCCTCATCTCCTCCCTGCCCCCCTCCAAGTCCACTGATAGGGGAGGACCTCCTCCCCTTCCATCTGACCCTAACTTGTCATGTCTCTTCAGGGCTGGCTGCAATGTCCTCTTCTGGGATCTATATAGGCTGCTCCTCCCTGGGGTGGCGGGGGGGGGGGTCAGACTTTTTTTTTTTTACTAACCAATCAGAGATTATTTGGGAGCAAAGTTCATACAACATTGATCAGAGTACATGACAATGCCCATGTCCAGACTGCAACGAGATCTCAGGGCCCAGAAATCAGCATCTGAATTCACAGAGCACCAGACCAACTCCCAACCCAAGATCCTGTCTACACAGTACATGGGGTCACTGGCACAGCCGTGCTCTGGGTTTTGAATGAGTGTGTGTAGCAGATACACAGCAAGGACTGATGGTTACAATGTTTAGCAATGCTCACAAGGATTCCCTGTGCAAACTATGATGCTGAAGTTACTAGTGAGAGATGTTTGCATAGAGAGTCCTTTTATCCTGTTAGCTGTTTTCAACATGGATGTCTTATCTTGTGTGATAAACAATAGTGTACACAAAAATAGTGTTCCTTTGAACAACTGAAGCCATTGGTTTGCACTGGGAAAAAGACTTGCCGCTGAGTCCAGAGACAGCTAGATGGACTGAAGCACCTGCCTTCCTTGCTTCCCTAGGATCAGAATAGATTTGTCCAGACGGGTCTTTTATCATCTGAAGGGCGTGCCTTGGGAAAAGGGGTTAGGAAGAGACAGGAATACAAGTGCGCGGATGCGTATGTGCACGGAGTGTGAGTCCTACATCAGACAAAATACTTGTTTCAAAGGCTCACCCTCTTATGTTTCCAGCCCTGGTGAGCAGCAGTCCGCACCCGTGACTGAAAGGACCGAGCCAAAAGAAGTTATCTGCCTTTATAGATACCCAAAATGGAACCCTCCATGACTACGCTAGTGGTGACCAGCACCCAGCCAGTTTGTGCATGTCTGCAAACGAAAGCTTAGTAAGTACCCTCCTTCCCATCCAGAGACTGGGTGGCAGAACATTCTACACTCTGACGCTGTTTTCTACATTGGCCACCTTTCATCCTCTGGTTTATATCCAGGCCAGGCCAGGCCAGGCCTGTGTACAGAAAAATATCAGACATTTCTTTTCCATCTTCTTTTATTTGTGTGTATGACTGTTTTGCCAGCATATATCTGTGTACCATGTGAGTGCAGGGAGTCAAACCTGGGTCCTATGCAGGAGCAGCCAGCGCTAACCACTGAGAAAATCTCCCTGCTCCATGGGGATGGAAGGGATCCCAATGGGTAAGGTCCAGTGCGGGAGAGTTTGCTGACAGCTACCCGTCTGTAAGACAAAAGAGGACAGACTGAAAGGTCTTCCCAATCTTCTTTGCCTCCCTCTGCAGAGCTTTCTTCCATCAGGTTAGTCGCTGTACTGATGTCACACCTGAATCTTCCACCATGAAGAAGACAAAGTCTGATCCAAATGTCCCCATCCACAGCTGTGACTCTAACATACCTCTGACCTTACTGGATTCTCTTGTTTTGTCTGGCTGAGTTTTAACCTGTTTGTGCTGGATCTTTATCCAGCAAAATTCCTGAGGAAAAATATATCCTCACATGTCAAAGAAATCAGTTAACTTTTAATGATCATATAAATTAGGGAGGGATTTGGCACCCCTGTGGGCTAAATTCCCAATATTTCCTTTGAATGTTCCTTTTGACCATTTTCCTCAAGTTTATAGCCTGTCAATTCTTCTTACATCTCCTGGTCTAGACATGAGGCAAGCCATGGTAGCACTTGGGCTGGATCCCCCCTTTTAAAAGAAGGCTTTCTCTAAGTTAGGTTGCCTGAGTTAGAAAGGCCTCAGCCTAATTTACCCCACTCCATCCTGGATTAAGTACTGAAGTTTAGAGAATGTAAGACACAGAAAACTTGGAAAATAAAATAAAATGTTACCTCCTAAGTATACTATAATAAGGGAAATCCCCAGAGGGCTCAGAGGAACCTGGCATTTATGGATGCTGCCGTTTTGGCTTATGCCATGCAATTACATCATCGGAGATGGTGGTGACGTTGTATCTTTATGATGTCACAGATAAAATAATTCAGAGACAAATTCAAAATTCTTTTTTCTTTAGTCTGTTTATGTCACCCCACTCAGAAATTTAAAAAACAAAGCAGTTCTTTTTTACCTAGGTGATTTCCCACCCTGATTTATCTTGTGCTCAGTGCTCCTTTATAGAGGCTTCTTGTACCCCATGTTTCATGTGAAAGATGCATCTCACTCCCCCAATAATCCAGCTAGAGGGACACTGGGGGTCTCCCTGGGTGGAGTCTGAAGCACTCCCCCATGTGAGCGCGAACCCCAGATGAGTTGATAAGCCCCCAAATTGTTAGAAATAAGTTTGGGGTGGAAAGATACTACTGTCTAACTCTAGAGTCTGGAAAAAGCGGAACTTCACTCTTGATCAGGAGGATGTCCCTAGAAGAACAAACACAACAGGACAGAAGATTTGGGTTTTATTCTAACTCAGATGGTGACTGCATTTTTTCCCCTTTGGCTGGGGCCCAACATCACAGTCTTATCTGATTGTCTGGTTCTTAAAAGAATTGGCATACCAGAAATGAAGAAGGAAGGAGAAAAAGGTCACTGCTCCAAGGGGAAAAGGTCACTGCTCCAGGCAATCAAGTTTTTAGAACAGAGCTGTGGGCCTTTCTGTAAACAAAGGTTTTACCTGGTGTGTATGGGATTAAAATATTTGAATAAAATTCTTACGAGGTAGGGGAGATAAAAGATTTGAATTCCTTGTCCTGAACACTTCTTCCAGTAATTGATAGAAAAGACTCATTCAGGGCTGGAGAGATGGCTCACAGTTTAAGACTGTTGGCTGTTCTTCCAAAGGTCATGACTTCAATTCCCAGCAACCACATGGTGGCTCATAACCATCTGTAGTGAAATCTGGTGCCCTCTTCTGGTGCTCAGGCAGAATGCTTTGTAAATAATAAATAAATGATATTTGTTCAATATTTCTAATCCTGCTCTTTGTAAACAGGTGTGGCACACACTTTTAATCTCAGGATTTGGGAGACAGAGGCAGGAAGATCAGGCTCAGGGCTATGCTTGGCTACACAGCAAAGCTGAGGATGGCTATGTGAGGAGATGACTCAGTGAGAAAAGCCACAAGGCACCCAGGTCAGAGCAGCTGCAGCTCTGTGCAACAGGGACAGAATAGCCAAGACCTTGGGGGCTCCCTGGATGGACACCTGCCCAGCTGCCTGTCTTCCAGTCCCTTCTCAAAGAACAAGATGGAGCTGGAGAGACAGCTCTGTGGTCAAGAGCTCTGGCTGCTCCTGCAGAGGACCCGGGTTCAGTTCCCAGCACCTACTTGGCAGCTCACAGCTGCCTGTAATACCAGTTCCAGGGGATCCAACACCGTCTTGCGGCCTTTATGTATTCAAGGCACACGTGATCACATATATACATTCAGGCACTTAAAAACTGTGTACGTCTGGCTGACCTACAACTCAGAAAGATCTGCCTGACACCGCCACACAAAGTGCTGGGATTAAAGGTGTGTGCTATCATGCTCAAAAAATAAATCCTTAAAAAAGAGAGATAAAGAGAGAGGAAAAAACAAAAGAAAAACCCAAAACCTCCGTGGTAGACAGCACCATGGTAGAGCAACTCCCAAAGTTTCCCCCTGATCACCACAATCGAAGACACACACTAACAGGAAGCAAAAGCAATAATAAAGATTAAATATCTTAATGACAGTTAAAACAATCACGTTTTACTTCTTCATTGTTGGAGGGTTGAGTGAGGTAGGGCAGTCCGGGAATAGCTCTCCCACTCCAGCATACAGGTCCAGGGACTGAACTCAGATCATCAGGCTCATTTGGGAAAAACCTTTACTGGAGAAGCCATATTTTGTAAAACTCAAAACCAATGAAAAAATAATAATAATTAAACTTTTTACTGTTTGAAATAAAGTCAGGCTCTGCCCCGAAGTGGTGATCCATGCAGAGGCAGGGGGATCACTATGAGTTTGAGGACAGCCTGGTCTACAGAGTGAGTTCCAGAACAGCCAGGGCTACACAGAGAAACCCTGTCTTGAAAAGAAGGAAAGGAAGGAAGGAAGGAAGGAAGGAAGGAAGGAAGGAAGGAAGGAAGGAAGGAAGGAAGGAAGGAAGACAGGCTCAATGATGAGCCTCTGTTGGAGACCAGCAGCAAGGTTTGGTCTTTATCCACGTTGCCTCTTTCGGTCTCTCCCCTTCTAAGGCTTGTGCCTTCAGTTCCGGAGCTGCTGGCTGGAGCGGGGGCCGGGGGCTACCAGCCCTGAGAGAGCTTGGTCACACAATAATCCCAGCAGTGAATAGGCTGCAGGAGGACGGGTGGGTTGGAGGAGAAGGAGCCTGTTTAGTGATGCAGAGCTGGCTCCCTCACCTCAGGATGAGGGCCTGTGTGTGCTCTGTGAAGCTCCTTCAGTCAGCCCAGAGGCCCACAGCGTCCATACACTCCACTGCTCTGCCCTGGTGTGTTTTCGGTTGCTGACAGCACAGCACCACAGACTGTGAGTTTTAAAGAAAGAATGTTTTCATTAGGTCATGATTTATGGTCCAGGGTTGCAGGAGCCACTGTTGGGTGGCAGAGTCCTGAGGCGGTGTAGCTCATCATATTCATCATAAGCCTGCAGGAGACTTAACCAACCTCACAGGAACAGATGTTCTGCTCTGCCAGCGCAACTAGACTGCAGAATCTGCCTGGTCTCAGATTTCTATTGGAAGGTTCCAGTGTGGCTCAGAGCCTCCACCTAGAATCCTCCAGTGAGGGACTGGGGTGTAGCTCAGAGAGCGCCCCTGCCTAGAATCCCACAGTGAGGGGCTGGGGTGTGGCTAAGTGATAGTCACCTAGCATATTCCAGGCCTTGTTTGTGTTCCACCCCTACCATGGCAAAAAGAAAATAAAATGTCAGTATGAAGGGGACATCATTAAACCAAAGAATAGCACACCAGATAGTGAGAGACTCTTTTTAGAAAAGCTTATTTGGGGGCTGGAGAGATGGTTCTGTGCTTAAGAGCACTGGCTACCCTTCTAGAGGATCCTGGACATGGGTGGGAAGTGAATTCTAGTCCTCCTGCAAGAGCCATCTTTCCAACCCCAATTTTAAAAGTTTGTGGGTTTTTTTGATTGTTTGTTTGTTTTAAACATAGGATCTTATGTGTGTCAGACTAACCTTGTACATCTATGTAGCTGAGAATGGCCTTGGACTCCTGAATCTGCCTCCACTTTCTGAATGCTAGGATTACATGTGAATGCTATCACATCTGTGGTGATGAAATGGAATCTAGTGCATGCTGGGCAAGAACTCTGCCAGCTTAGCCACATCCCCAGCCTTTTCCCCTTTCCTTCAAGATTAATATTTATTTATCTATTTTTATTCATTTGGTTTTTCAAGACAGGATTTCTCTGTGTAGCCTTGGCTGTCTTGGAACTCACTCTGTAGACCAGGCTGGCCTTGAATTCAGAGATCAACCTACCTCTGCTTCTGCTGGGATTAAAGGTGTGTGTCACCACTGCCCAGCTATTTATTTTTATTTTTAAGCGCGCGCACATGTGAGTGCAGGTGCCTGTATAGACCAGAAGAGGGCACCAGATCCCCTAAAGTAGCGTTAACAGGTGGTTGTGAGCTACCTGATGTGGACACTAGGAATCCAGCTCAGCTCAGCAGCAGATATTCTTCATTGCCAAACCATCTCTCCAGTTCTAAGAGCTCCTTTTCTTAGCTTAAAAATTCTTTTGGTGGGCTGGAGAGATGGCTCAGAGGTTAAGAACACTGGCTGCTCTTCTAGAGGTTCTGAGTTCAATTCCCAGCAACCACATGGTGGCTATAACCATCTGTAATGAGATCTCGTGCCCTTTTCTACATGCAGGCAGAACACTGTACACATAATAAATAAATAAAGCTTTGAAAAATTATTTTGTTCATTTTCTTTGATTTTTGTGTTTTGTTTTGTTTTTTTCTTTTTAAGACAGGGTTTCTCTGTGTAGCCCTGGTTGTTCTAGAACTCACTCTTTAGACCAGGCTGGCCTCAAACACACAGAGATCCCCCTGCCTCTGCCTCCCAAGCGCTGGGATTAAGGTGTGTGCCACCATGGCACAGCTGTTTTTATTATTTTTAATTTTTTGTTTTTCTAACTTTAATTTTTAGGCACATGTGTCTGTGTTATTCATGTGTGCAAGCACATATGTAAGTCTTTATTTCTGTTTGTTTTTACAAAAATGATATTTTTGGGGTGGTACTGGGGACTGAACCCAGGACTTTCCAGATGTTATCCAAACACTCTGCCACTGCAGAAATGTCAACCTATTCCTCACCCAGTTTCTGAAGGCACATCCTGCCAAGGTCACACTCTGTTGTCAGAATCAAATCTCAGGCTGGTGAGATGGCTCAGCAGGTAACTGGCTTACGGTGCAAGTGCAGGGCTTGAATTCGGCCCCAGAACCAATGAGACAAGGGTAGGCATGGTAGGGTGCAGACTTATAAGGTGCACCCAGTGCGGCAGTGGAGGGAAGCAGGGTCCTGATGCTCGCTGGGAAGCCAGCCTGACCTACTTGGCCAGTGCCGGGTTCAGTGATAAATTCTGTCTCAAAAGACAAGGTGATGGCCCCTAAGGAGTGACACCTGAGGCTGTCCTCTGGTCTTCACACACATGTGCTCACGTGTGTAACTCCCACACAGACAAACATGCAAGTTTGCAAGGTAGGTGCAAGTGTTTATGTGTGCACGCAAGTGCACTCAAGTGCTCGAGCAAACACAAATACACACACAGAGGGAGGGAGGGAGAGAAAGAGAGAAAAACAAGTCACTACATTCAGTCTACACTCAGAGGAGGGAATCACAGATGGTGGCTGCCAGGATGTAGGAATCATAGGGAATTGCGGTCATCCATACTTTTTACTACCACTAAATATCTGACACTTGGATTTTTTTTTTTTTTAATAAAGAGAAAGGTATTTGCAAGTGGTGGTGGTGTATACCTTTAATTCCAGCACTTGGGAGGCGGAGGCAGACAGATCTCTGAGTTCCAGTCCAGCCTGGTCTAGAGAATGAGTTCTAGGACAGCCAGGGCTACACAGAGAAACCCTGTCTCAAAAAACAAAAACAAAACAAAAAAGGGTATTTAGCTGGCGGTTCTTAGAGTTCAAAGCCAAAGCATAGTGCTAGACCTGGTCAGGTCTGGGAAGAACCCTGTGGCTGATGGTACCACAATAGTGGAATGTGTGTTGAGACAAAAGACCTGCTTCACAGGACAGGATGCCCAAGGGAGACTGTCTGGCAACCCGTTCCCGGGATTAGATGACCTAAGGCCCCAGCACTAACCCTGCCCCTCCTGGTGTGTCTGTGGATATAAGTACTCATGTGGATATAGCTGTGAATGCACACATATGTTTGTATATGAGTAAGTGAGAGGTCAATCTTTTTTTTAATACTTTATTCTTGTTTTATGTGGATTGGTGTTTCGCTATGTGAGGGTGTCAGAGCTTGGAGTTACAGACAGTTGTGAGCTGCAATTGAATTCAGGTCCTCAGAAAGAGCATCCTTGCTCTTACCCACTGAGCTGTCTCTCTAGCCCTGCGAGAGGTCGTTCTCAGCTGTCCTTCCTCAGGAATGGTCCACCTTGTCATTCGAAACTCAGGTTTCATTGGTCAGAAGCTTACCAGGTAGGCTAGACTGATCCCCAGGGGTCCTCTTATCTCCATCTTGCTAGAGCTAGATTATAAACATGAACCCCCATGTCCAGATGTTTAATTAATATTTTTAATATTTATTTTTGTTATTTAAAGTTTGTGCCTGTATGTGGGTATGTGCACATGAGTACAGGTGCCCAAGAGGACAGAGGGCATTCCTTCCCTGGAGCTGGAGTCCGTTGTGTGCCAACTGATACGGGTGCTAGCAGCTGTAGGGATCAGAGGAAGCTCTGAGTCAATGTGTAAGCAGCAGATTAAATCCCAAGTGAATAAGTATTGTTGACATGGGTGTGGCCACATTTAGGACCCCGGTGCCTCGTGGGTGAAGGCAAAGCCTTCCTCTAGTCCAAGTCCAGTGTTTATGAACAACTCACTAGAGTGTGTAAACACTGTCAACCACAGCTTCCTGCTCAGGGCTGACGGCAGCCTGGGACCGCTCCTCCACGGAGACTGCCTACCGAGAGTAGCTGTGGCAGGAGCCTGCCTCCCGAGGTCAGATATACAGAACAGACATGCTGACTTTCTGGATGGTAATGCTGTGGTGGGTGGAGACCTCCTTCAGGGCAAGGACAGCCCACCCAATACCAGCTTTTCTGGGCATGGGTCTGTGTGTGTGTGTGTGTGTGTGTGTGTGTGTGTCTTTTCTTTGCTCCCTCTTTGCCCCAGGTAGGTCAATCCCTGAAGCCATGAAAGAGCATGCAGCTCTAACTTAACCACTGAGCCATCTCTCCAGACGCCCAGCTCCCCCCCCCCCCAACATACTTTTAAAGGTGTATGTACGTGTATGGATGCTTCGCCTACACGTACATATGCACACTATGTGCACGCCTGGTGCCCGCAGAGGTCAGAAATGGACACTGGATCCCCCAGAACCAGAGTTAAAGATGGTTGCGAGCTGCCGTGCCCTGGGACCAGAACCTGGGTCCTCTGAGAGAGCAGCAAACGCTTAACCTGTGAGCCACCGCTGCAGTCCCTTCCAGGGACTGAGCCCTGGCCATGAGCCTGCACCTTCCCCCACCCTACCAAGCTGTATGTCTTAAAGTTGCTACCACTTCAGTGTCCACTCTCTAAGGACCAAACTTCTAATGCAGAAGCCCATGAGGACAGAGACTCTAAGCCACCCAGGGAGGGTAGCAGCCAGTGTGCTTGGGCCGTCCTCCTCATTTCCCCTTCCTGGTGTGTGAACCCATCAGCAGCTCAGTCCTTCAGGCCACAAGTGTATGTGTGTGTGTGTGTTGGGGGGGCTGACTTCTTTCTGTCACCTGACCCCAAAAGCCTCTAGTGTAGCTTAGATAGCTAGCCTCCCTCCTCCCCTTTACTCCAGCTGATTCACAAGGCCTTGTGGCCTTGCTTTTCTCTGGGCCATACCTCAACCCTTTGACTTGTTATTCTCTGTCTAAAGCTCTGTTCCCAGATATACATACACTTCAGGGTCTCACACTAGTCTGCAATGTGGGTGTTAGTGGAGGACAGAGCTGCATCTGAAGGCTCGGTCAGACACGTGCCAAGTTCCTTTCTATTTCAAATGCAACTTGCATTGTAACGATGGGTACAGCGCCTTGTCTGTGACTGTGACTGTGTGTGTGTGTGTGTGTGTGTGTGTGCGCGCGCGCATGCACAAGCCTATAGGGCTGTGCATGTACTGTTTTGAGATAGGCTCTTTCTGTGTCCTGGGCCCTGGCTGTCCTGGATGTCACCATCTAGACAGGTATCACAGGGAACCACCTGCATCTGCCCTCAAGTGCTGGGATACAGGCGTGTGCCACTGTCCCTGGCCTGTGTTTTTAAAGTAGCTAATTGTGGAAGGCATAGAGGGTCACAGATAAGTGCTCACAGGTAAAAACCAGGGGAACCAGGAATGACAAACACACTGAGCTGTCTTTGCAGAGAGAGAGATGGACAGCCTGCTTTCTGCCCAGAAGGCTGGGAGCAGAGCTGGCTAGCAGTCTACTGACCTCTGTGCTATCTGGATCCCTCCCCAGACCGTTATCATGAGCTTGTCAACCTATAGGAGCCCATCTTTATGGATATCATCACATGTGGTCAATCTATAGACCCTATCTTTAAGGAAATGCCACATGTACTACAAAGAGTTTCAATGAAGTCATGTCTTAAGCTTTACTGTGCACACAGGACTTCAGTTAATTGTCAGAAATTTTCACCAAATCATGCTATGCTTAAATAAACTTGAAATAAACTGCTCAGGGTCAGACTCCCACAGTTTGAACCAACACAGGCTACTGCATCCTATGTAGACCAGGCTTGACCTCGTAGAGCTCTACCTGCCTCTGCCTTCTGCGTGCTGGGATTAAAGGTGTGTAGCACCATGCTTACCCCCATTATTTTTTCTAGGCAGGGTTTCTCACAGAACTTGGAGTTTGAGATGTGCTAGGCTGGCTGGCTGGAGGGCTCCGGGACTCTCCGGTCTGCCCTTCCCAGCACTGCTGGTCTGGTGTGTACCGCTGCCGCTGGCTTTTTACCTGTGCTCTGGAGACTGAACTAGGGTGCCCCTGCTTCAGTGGCAAGTGGTCTACATGCAGAGCCACTTCCCCAGTGCAGCAGAGACTCTGGGCAAAGCTGGCATGCCTCTGCTGCTTGTCCAGTGTCGTTCTCTCTTGGGTGGGAGCCTGGATCTCAGCTGCAGTCCTGAAACTTGGCTCCCAGGTGGAGAACGGGGTTCTGTTTCTCTCAGGGGAAACTAGAGCACCTTAGGGCGAGGCCCAAGTGCGATAAGCCAGGGTGTGGAAAAGGTTTTCCACAGAGTGTTACAGTTTAGCTCTTTTAACATGAGGTCGCAAAGCTCGGGTGTTCCAAAGCCTATGGCAGATACCTAAGTGTTATAGCTCTTGGTCAAGCTGAGCTGACCATGGCAGAGGTTCGGGCCAAGGCCCATGCCTGGTAGGCTTGCATCTAAGACACAGGCCTGGTGAGGCCCAGGTCCAGCATGGCCCAGGCCTGGGGTGGGGGAGGGGGAGCGGGATAACTGGTGAATCTCAGACGGTCTTTTTTTTTTTTTTTTTTTTAATGCCAATTTCAATATTTTTTATTTATGGAGGACACATTATAGAAAAGAATTATTGAATCTCTATATCATTTGAAATGAAAGGACATAAAAGTAAGAAATCAGGGTGAGCAGAGCTAGATATAAGTATACAAAAGTAAAAATACAAATGTTCTACGTACTAAAATATTATCACTTTTTTTTTTTTAATTTATTTATTTTTATCTCAATCACAGGTTGGGTACTTTGAATCCCAGGCGTAGCCCCCTCCCCCATTCCCTCCCACCCTCCCACTCCCTCCCTCATCTCCTTCTTCCCCGCCCCCTCCAAGTCCACCAACAGGGGAGGACCTCCTTCCCTTCCATCCAACCCCAACTTATCATGTCTCCTCAAG
>CM053744.1:22139037-22161517 GCA_028658305.1 Pachyuromys duprasi
TCAGACGGTCTTGAAGTGAGAAAGTTCGAACCTTTATTCATATGAAATCAAGGGCAATATAAACCCTGGTCAGAGGAAGGGATTTCGAGGGTGAATGTGTTTGATTCAATGGGGTCAGGGATACTTAATGGTCCTATCACAAGAAGGAAAATACAGTACTTCATTATTCATTGGGGGAATCTCCTAGTACAATTGAAGGTCACTTCTGGACTAAGATCCTTAGCAGGGTGGGTAGTTTTTAGGAATTCCTAGACACATGCCTGAGAAGTTTCCATATCAGGGAAGGGTCTGGCCTGTAATCTGCCCTGAAGGCTATGTGACTCTCCTTCCCTGAGATCACCCAGATCAGGGGAGACTTAAAAACCCGGCTGAGAAACGGGAGTTTATCATCACAGATCAAGCGCAAATAATTGGCTGTCTGGAGACAACTTCAACTTTATCAGCCTTATCCAGCAGAGCCCCGCAGTGGGAGTGACTGCTGAGCTCCTCTTTCTTCTTTTCCTTTATTTTATTTTATTTTTGAGACAGGGTTTTTCTGTGTAGCCCTGGCTGTCCTGGAATTAGAGCTGTAGGTCAGAGATCCGCCTGCCTCTGCCTCCCAAGTACCGGGGTTAAAGGCCTATGCCACCACACTGGCCTTCTTGCCCCTTTTCCTTTTTTTTTTTTTAATTTGTCTTGTTTTATTTTATATGTATGTGTGTGCCTGAGCGTATACCTGTGTACCACATGTATTCAAGTTCCTTTGAATCTGAAAGAGGACACCAGATCCCCTAGGACTGGAGTTATTTATAGATGGTTATGAATTACCATGTGGTGCTGGGAACAGAACCAAGGTCCCCTGGAAGAGCAGATTAACAACTAAGCCATCTCTCCAACCCCTTTTCTGGGTCTTCTTAATCACTTCCTATTTCCTGCTTCTCCCTCAGCTGGGACGCTCTGGAAACCTCATCTGTCTTTTCTTTCATGTGGGGGTAGTATGGCTGGAATTTGGTTCTCTTCTGCTGTTTTGTAGCTGTGTGGCCTTGGTGAGCGACAAGCTTTCTGTATGGTTCAACCTTCCAATCTGTAAAATGGGAATGCTTGCTTTTCTGAGTTTGAGGGGCAATCACTGCTGGTTTATCCTTACCTGGTAAGGTCATTCATTGCAAGATCATCTAGGTTTCGTATTTTAAACTTTCTGTGTTTGTAGTAGCCTCAGGGCTGTGCTCAGGAAAAGGCAAAAAATGAAGGAGACTTTTTTGGAGGAGGAGGAAGGGATGAAGGATGCTTAAATTGGAAATGAGAGGAAGCTTCAAAGCACAAGGGAGAGAGAGCCTGGGGCGGGCATCCCCCCCCCCCCAGTCATGCCAAAGCTTTTTAGGGCTATGGGCACCGTCCCTGTGTGGTCAGCAGAGAGGACAGAGAAGCAGCGTCAGAGCAGAGACGGAGGGGAGACTGAATTCCATAGATGTAGGCTGGAGAGGAAGCCCGGGGGAGCACTGTGGAGGGCTGACCTGGTAGGGCCAGGCTGCAGCTGGTCCCAGGGAAAACTCTCGGCCTGGGAGACGCCACGCCTCCTTCCTTCCTTGGCATCCCAACATTTCCACATAAGGCTTGGCTGGCAGTGGCTGGGTGGGTGAGGGGGAACTTGTGTGCTTTGAGGTCAGGACAAAAGAATTAGAAGCTCCTGGACTGGGTCCCAGGGGAGCCGTTGTGGACGGAGAGGTTGGGTGAACAGAGAGAGGAAGAAAAGATGGTCATCTGAGCGGCCTCGAGAACCTCCCCAACGCGGCACTGGGTTGCCTTATCTCAGTTGGCCCAGCAGCTCACGTTCAAATGTTCGGAGTTCTCCATGGTCCTCTGCAGCTCACCAGTGAAGTCTGAGGTCTCAATTTCAAAACCTACAGAGAACCTGCGTGCTCTCCATCTCAGCCACCTGGTCCAGCCCCATCCTGTGCCTACCTGTGCAGTCAGCTGGTTCCTCTCCTTAGCTCCGCCTACTTGTTCTCTCTGGCCAGTGCCAAGTCAGAGTCTGCGCTTGTGGTTCCACAGGTCTGTACCTCTGTCTTCTCTCTTTCCTCTAGCCTATCTGGCTTCTTTCTGTTCCCTGCATACTGCCTGCCTTGGGACCTTTTCTCCTCCATATCCCTTTGCCTGGAATTCTCCAGAGAGCCCCACATGCAACCTTATGTCCCCAGACGCCCCTGCTTAAAACTGCGCTAAAGTCTTGGTGGCTCACGCCTGCAGGATCAGCACTCAGGAGGCAGAGGGAGGAGTATTAGGAGTTCAGTCAAGGTCAGGCAGCCTCAGATTGAGGCCAGCCTGGGATATATGAGACCCTATCTCACATGAAAAAATACACAAATTCAAAGCCCCGCCTTCTCTGTTTCCTTTTCCTCCTAACACAACTGTCAGTATCTTAGTCCCCAATCTTGCTTCCTGCCAACCCTGTGGAGGGGGGCTTCTTTTGTTTTGTTTTGAGGAGGTGAGATAGGTTTTTACTCTGTAGGCAAGGTTGTCTTCCAAGTCAAAGCAATCCTCCTGTCTCAGTCTCCCAAGTGCTGGATTACAGACAAGAGCTCTCTGTGTATGCATGTGTAGATACACGTCAAGAATCCTCCTTGGGAGGAGGGAGATGAGGGAGGGAGTGGGAGGGTGGGAGGGAATGAGGTAGGGGGCTACGCCTGGGATGCAAAGTACCTAACCTGTGATTGATATAAAAATAAAGAAAAAAAAAAAAGAATCCTCCTCAATAGCTCTTCATCTTATTTATTTATTTATTTATTTATTTATTTATTTATTTATTTATTTATTTATTTATTTATTTATTTATTTATTTATTTATTTATTTATTTTTGAAACAGTCTTTCCTGGAACTAAGACCTTAGCTGGCCAGCGAGCCTCCCGGACCCATCTGCCCCCACATCACCCCAGCCCTGACCCAGGTCTCACTGCTGAGATGGTAGGTGAGTCACCCAGCACTTTACTTGGATTCTGGGGATCAAACCCAGTTCCTCATGTTTGCATAGCAAGCATGTTAGCAACTGAGCCTTCTCCCCAGCCTCTCTTACGTTGCCACATAGCCCAGGCTGGCCTCCAGTTGGCTATACTGCTCAGGTGCTGGGATGACCATCTCGTCAGTGTGGAGAGTGGGGATTTTTATCTGTCTTCTTCCCCAGGCCTCCTTAGAACAGGGTCTATGGGTATTTGTCACCTCAGTGAGCCGAAAAGGCTATCCCTGTGGTTTGATATGGTGACATTTTAATTGCTTTGTTGAGGCACAATTTATGTACCATGTAATTTGCCATCATAAGCCTACGGTTGCAGAGCTGAGGGTGCAGCCTGTTGGAGCCTTTGCTTAGCATACACACAGGGAATGAGGTTCCATCTCTGGTGCTGTTAGAGAGCAAGGTGGGCATGGTAACCCACACCTGGAACCCCATGTTAGGAAAAGAACAATTCAGGTGTCGCACGGAAGACATGGTCAAAGGGAAAGCAATGTGTACCAAAAGATTGCACCACAACTAGAAACTAGGCTAGGCTACACACTCAGCAAAATGGTGCCGGCCTTCCCAATGAAGGTGGCGATAACATTTCAACTCATTAGTGGGAGCTAAACTCTACAACCTGACTCATTTGACTAATCAGCGCAAAGGAAAAGGGGGAGGTTCAAGAAAATATAGACTGACTACCCCAATTTCCCCTTCTATAATTTTTTTTAATCCTTTCTCTGCTTTCTGAAGAAATTACTGCCATAAAGATGGAGTAAACAGTTATCCGGCCCTTTGCAGCTGAATGGTACCATTAGGCATGGCAGTCAGGATTCTCCTCTAGTGGCCTATTCAAAAAAGACCCCCCAAAATGCATGGGTAGTTTCATTTGATGGCAAAGAAGGAGGTCCTTGACTGGAGAAGTGAAGGCAAAATGATTAGCATGGCAAGGCGTAGGCAGGGACCAGGAGTCCGAACATAGGAGGTTTTAGATGTGAAAATCAAAGTCTCTTGATAGGCTCATGAGAGCCTCCATTTCCTGCTTGTCTTTGGCCTTTAAAGCTGGTCTGCAGAGTAATGAACACAGGATCGGCTTTCAGGCCCTTTGACAGCTGCTGGAGTGGCTAGAATCAGTGTGAGGTCCCTCCCAAATGGCTTCTGGATAGACAGAAGTTAGCCGTTATTTGTGATTTAGGTTAAAATGATGGTGGGTGTGTCTTTCTTGCTACAGGCAGGTGTTGCCGTGAGCCCAGGTCTTAAAGTTGGTCTTTCTTTCTTTCTTTCTTTCTTTCTTTCTTTCTTTCTTTCTTTCTTTCTTTCTTTCTTTCTTTCTTTCTTTCTTTCTTTCTTCCTTTCTTTTGTTATGCCTGGTTCGAGAACTTCAAAAGACCAGGAATAAGTAGACTCTGCTGTAAATACATGAGGTTTTTTGTTTTTGTTTTTTAATTGTATACGCGTTCGAACACAGAACTCAAACCTCCTGTGGAAACAGAAGAGGAATGCGGACCTGAGGTCTAGGGGTACAGAGTTTTAAGGGAAAAAAACGCAAGCTTACATGATTGAGTAAAGGAAATTGACTTTTGAAATGATTGGTCCACTTTAGGCGCCAAGACTACAAACAGTTCTGGCCTGGTGATATGGGCTGGTTTCCTGGCAACTATATAATTAGAGGGCAGGGAAAGAATGCAGTAAGACTAGTTCTTCCCCTCAGGGCATCACTGGACAAGTCTCCACCCAGCTAGCCTTAGTTCAGGCCTTAAACTTTAATCCTAGTCTCTCACTTTCTTTCTTTCTCTTTAAAAATTTTTTTTGTTTTGTTGTTTTGTTTTCCAAGACAAAATTTCTGTTTTAGCTCTGGCTATCCTAGAACTTGATCTGTAGACCAGATTGGCCTCAAACTCACAGAGATCCGCCTGCCTCTATTTCCCAAGTGCTGGAATCAAAGGCGTGTGCCACCGCCACCATTTTCTTAGAAAATGAAAATCATTAGTAAGAAATAGTTGTCTAAATAATATCTTATGTGGAGTTAAGCCTAACATCTGGGGAATGTAGCTCCTTGGACTTGAGGAAACTCCGATCACTGGCCTTTGGTTGTCTTTAGCAGTTAAGAGTGTGCTGGTGGCCAGAATTAGCCTTTTGGCTTTTAACTGTCAAGGCCAGCTGAGTATCTGGTCCTCAGGGGTCACCTGGGTTTGAGATGAGCCTCTGGCTCCTTTATCCTTTTTGTTATGGGAGGGTTAGTCAAAGGCCTTGCTTTGCTCCAGCTTTACTTGGCAGCATGGAGGAAATTTTTCCACTATGCAGACCATCCTTCTTTGAAGACTAAACAGTGGTTACTGTCCATCATGTGGTGTCTCTGTGGCCTCCTTGAACAAGAGAACAGGTGACTCCCAACAGTTACAGGAAATAGTGGGATGTCCCATAATTCCCTGGGGTCTACTTGAACTTGGAGGACAAGGGGGTGGGGGGGGGGAAATATTCTCCCCTTTAATTCCTTTAATCACACATTACTATGTCTCCAAGTATGGATATTGGGCACCCAGACTCAGTTACCCAGTCTGGTTGCTTTAGCTATTATGTAATACTTTGACAAAACTTGAACAAAACCTTGAACTTTTAAGCTTTTAAGCCCCCTTGATGTTAGCAGAGGTGTTTGAAAGTAATGTATTGAACTTTGACCTTAGAAGTTTTTTGATATCGTGTACATCAACTCTGAGCCTCATTTTTTACCTGGCTTCACTCACTAGGGACCTTTATAATTTGAATTAACTTTGTTTTGTTTGTATCATGAGATAAAATAACTGTAACAAAGTTAAGAGGTGTTGTGAGAAGATTTTTCTCTCCTCCTGAAGGAAAGGACTAAACATCTACCCTCTTCATAAAATCCTAGTGACAAACCAGTTTTGATGTCACCAAAGTTCACCCTGGAGAACCAGAGAGCTTAGTAACAGAGCATAGCTGAAGGTTTACCGAGACTGAGAGGCCCTGAAACAGCCTCACTGGAAAGTCTTCATCCAGTACAGACAAAGGCTTCCCAAGAGCTTTAGTGATAGAGGGAGGCCCCTCTCTCTAATCTTCCCTCACTTTATCCCCCCAGCTCCACACTAAGACCTTGAGGCCAAGTGCAATTAGAGCAGAACTGCACACAGCTGGCTGGGGAAGGGCCTGGACACTCAGTGACCGTCCGATGACCCTCCCCATACCCCCTTCCTATGAAGGAACACCAACAGTCGACAAGCCCAGCTGTGAAGCTCTTCTGTAAGCAGGCGAAGGAGTCAGGCTCAAGAGTGTGCTGGGCAGCCCCTCTTCAATGAAAGTAAGTTGAATCCAAGCTACAGACGTACATGACAGCAGTGTACATATAGATAAGTTTTTAATTTCCCGAGTAAGCCTTGTAGAGAACATGGTCTCAACAGAGTTCAGAGTGATCTCCCTTAGTGGAACTTCGGCTTTGAAGGGGTGTGAGTAGCAGAGAGAAGAACTCAGCTTAAGGAAGCGCTGTTAAACCTATGGTGCGGGCCTGGAGAGATGGCTCAGTGGTTAAGAGCGCTCTGTCTGCTCTTCCGAAGGACCCGGGTTCAGTTCCAAGCACCCACATGGCAGCTTACAACTGTCTGTAACTCCAGTTCCAAGTGTCTTACACTCTCACACCAATGCATATAAAACAACATTAAATAAAAAAGCCCACCTTAAAAAAAAAAACAACTATGATGCAGGAACTAGGAGTTTAGAGAAGGGTAGCATTAGCTGTTCTTTTCCCTAGCCTGTTCATGTAAGAGTAACTGAAAAGTGTGTGCCCAGGACAATGTCGGGCAGAAACAGACGCAGACAAGCATGGATCGATGGAGTCTGAGGAAGGGAAGATCAGGGTGAGGGGCAGACTCGAGCCTCCCCCAAGCAGGCTGGTTTCCCTGGCTCCAGCGGTGGTAGCCACCGGCTGGCAGCGACTTGTCTGCACCTGGCCATCTCTCTCTGGGCCCACTCAGGATCTGTGCTTTCCCAAGTTCTCTCTGGGCTGCTGCAAGTCACATGAGCTTTCCCCGTCTAGACACCGCAATGTCAGCTCCCTTTGATGCTTTCAGTGCTGTAGACACACGGCTGGGAAAGCTCTCAAGTCCCCTCTAGAAACCAGTAAATACAGCCTGTAAAGCAATGTGTCAAAACAAAACAAAAACCAACTAAAAATAAAAGAATGTCACAGAGGTCTGATGTTACCTCCTTGGTCTGGTATGAAGATGCGGTAACCTTATCCTTTGGCAATAGAGCCCAAGATGTAGTCTCATTTCTATGATCCCATTAGGCATCAGGAAGATGAAGACTGAGGAGGGAAGGAAGGAAGGAAGGAAGGAAGGAAGGAAGGAAGGAAGGAAGGAAGGAAGGAAGGAAGGAAGGAAAAAAGAAAGAAGGAAAGTCAGGAGATGAGGATTGGACAGTGTGACTTGGATGGCTGTGGTACAGAAAGTTCTAGGGTATCTGTTGATCCAATGAGGCTCATGGTAACTGAAAAAAAACCATTGAGTTAGATTAGTATGGACACATGAGAAGACTACATACGGCCTAGGTAACCCCCGTGCCCTATATCAAAAAGCAAAGAAACAGGCAGGAGGGAATGGAGAGATGGCTCAGTGGTTTAAAGTCTGCACTGCTCTTCTAAAGGTTCTGAGTTCAACTCCCAGCACCCACACCGCAGCTCGAACCTATCTGATGCTGTATTCTGGTGTACAGATGTATATGCAGACAAAGTACCCATATACATAAAGAAATAAATCTTAAAAAAAAAAAGAAAAGAAAAAAGAAACAGACAGGATTTCATGGTCTTACTCCCCCCCCCCTCCCGGAAAGGGGTTACAAATTGCAACTGTGAAGCCAAGTGGTGTCCTCTACTTAGAAGGAATCTCTTGTGTCTGTATGGAAGTATCACCTGCCAATGAAAGCTGATGGCCTATAGAGATAGGAGGTGGGACATCTGGCAAGCAGAAAGGATTCTGGGATAAAGCCAGGCATATGAGATTTGTTCTGGGAAGATGTGAGGAGGACAGATACATGGTACCTGAGCACAGGTACATAGCAGAATGTAGATTAGAATAAATGGCTTATTTTACATTATGAGCTAGTCAGAGAAGAGCCTAGGTATACAGTTTAGGTATTTGTAAATGTATTTTAAGTCTCATGAGTTTTTGTTCCAGGAGCTTGGGGACAGGAGAACCCCACACGCCCACACATACAGACATATCTGGGCCCCATGTTTCCCTCCCCTCAGCCCTTGCGTGCACACTGCAGGCAGAGTGGGAGACCCCTGGAGGCGCTGCTGCATTGGTGGTGCTGTGGACGTTCCTCTACCACACTGTGGCTCTCCCACATCAATCAAGAAGATGAAGGAGGCGTTTTCTTAATTGAGGGTCCTTCTTCCCATATGACCAGCGCATGAATCAAGTCGACAAAAAAATTAACCAGAACATATGCCTTGGTCTTGTGCACAGGAGTTGCCTTTTGCTGTGGTGTTTTCTTGGGTCCTCTTCTATCTGCTGAGAAATGTCCTCCCTGGGAGCTTCATTCCGCCAGGTCCTGGGGGCCATCACCACAGGGGTGGGCCATGTCTTCTCAGTGGAGGGGATCTTAACACTCTCCCAGATGGATTTAAAATCCTGAAGAACACCCAAGTAATTGGAAAAAAATAATCTTGGTATCCCACAAAGAAACACACCAATGAAATGAAAATAATTTGGCAAAGTAAGTTCTTTTTGTAAAAATGGCATACCAGAACCCAAAAAGGGCTAGTGAACATACTCTCTAAAACCGCCTCTGTCTTCTACCCCTTATGCAGGTGATAATTTTGTCTCATCTCATTGGTGGGAGCTAGACTTCACGATGTGATGCCATTTGGCCAATCAGCACAAAGAGGAAGGTGGTGAGAAATATAGGTCTCTGTTGGGCTGACTACTTTTGATAGCAACACAAACAAGCAAACAAAAACCAGTTTCTCACATTCCAGGACGTGACAACCAGAGGCAGGAGAGTTGCCATAATTTTGAGGCCAGCCTAGGCAACACAAAAAGGCCCTGTCTCCAAAAAGATAAAGTTTGGGGCCAGAAAGATGGCTCACTGAGATAGTGTTTGCCTCACAAGCCTGAGGACCTGTGTTCACTCCCCACCAAGTAAAACGCAGGATGTATGTGTGCTTGTGATCCCAGCACTAGGAAGAGCAAGTTAGACGGGCCCCTGGGGCTTGCTGGCAGCAAGAGACGGTATCTCAAACGACAAGGAGATGGCTCCTGAGGCATGACACCTGAAATTGTCCTGTGGCCTCTACACTCACCCATGGCCTGTACACTCATATACAAACACGTGTGTGGTTGCACACACATGTAGACACGTGCAGTCACACACACATATGCAGACAGACGCTCACACACAGACACATGTGCAGTGTCTCACACACACTTACACCCACGGTCACACATACATGTGCAGACACACATACTCACACACACACACACAAAATTAGCAGTTCTGAGGGTGGAAGCCAGGGTCTTGGGGTCAGTTCGAGTCCTGAGAGCAGCAGTGCCCAGCTCTGAGGCTCTCTCAGCTCCGAGTTGGTCCTGACCAGCCCTCTCTCACCAGGCCAGAGAGTTAAACCTGGGCCACTGGACTCTCTATAAACAGGAAGCCGGCCCGATCTCTTCAGGGCTGAGATCCAGCCTGGAGGGTCCTTATCAGTCCTGTCAGTGACTCAGTGTCTTCCCCTGCCTCTTCCATGCCGCCTGCTTTGGCTGCAACAAGCCAGCTGACAGCAAGGCCTGCTCAGAGTCGGGGGAGGTTGGGCTCAGGCCCCAGGTTCCCCCTGGGCACGGAGATTCCACAGCAGGGCAAGGTGGCCTCGCTGGGGGTGATCCTGGCTGGGTGGAACAGGCTTGGGCACCTCCGTGGGCAGCTCACCGCCAGTCATGGGAAAAGGTAACAACAGGAACTCCAGGGACACTCGAGGGACAAAGACTGAAAGATAGTGGGCAACAAGCCAGCCTGAAGAGTGTGAGGGTCAATCCCAGGCTACCACTAGTGTCTCTAGGCTACCTCCTCACCTCTAGTGTTCCTTGCACCTTCTCCTGCACAATTGACAAAAACTGCATCTTCCCTTTCCTAGCAAACAGCTCCCCCATCCTGAGTTTTGAGAACAACCTCTCTCTGGGTCCCTTGCGCTTAGGACTCAATCAAATGTGTGTTCCGGTTCCCTGTCCAGGTTGGTCGGTGTGGGCCGGTTCCCCAGCCAGGTGTCAGCTCTCCAAACCATCTAATGAACGAAGTGGGGTTCATCTCACCTGCTGCACTCACTCTCTGCTTCCTCGTCCTTAGTCCACCCTGCCCCAGGGCAGGCGCCGACTCACTCACCCTGGCCTGTGAGGCCACCCAGACAGGTGCTGGATTTGTTACGTATAGGGAAACCGAGGCCTGGAGCAATCAGCTTCAGCATCCCCAGCAGGAAGGTCCCCCAAGGTGGGACAGGAACTGGAGTCCTCCCTGCAAGCTCTTGTCCATCTCCCAGAGGCCATTCTGGGATTTGCTTTAGGTCAGAATCTGTGTCCTCTGAATTCTCTGTTTCCCTAAATCAGAGACACCAGGCTCCATCAAGCTGGCTCCCCGTGGGAATTCTGATTCTAACTCCACCCTGTCTGCCTAGACCCTCCGGCAGGGAAAGTGAAAAAAAAAAAAGGCCCAAGGAAGTGGGGGGGTCTTTCAGAAGGGAAAATATTTTGGTTCTCAGGAGGCAAGGAAATTGCCTGATTCCCAACCGATTAGGAGTAATTAACCCTTCGCAAGGCAGTAATTAAGTCTGTGCTGCTGAAGCCGTAATTAGAAGCCCCAGAGCCTCCACCCTCCCTAAGCACACCAGAAGGCATGGGGACAGCCCTGGCTTTCCCGGGGGCTCCGGTGGCCATCAGTCTGGCCAGGGGCCCCACAAGTATAGAAAGAAGCAGTGTTCCTAGAATCAAGGCATGCTTTCTTATAGTCCTTTTTAAGGGTGCACAGTACTGTGGGGGACCATGAAGGCAAGGCTGGGGTCTGCCATGCAGGCTTTTTTATTTTTATTTTTTTTAAATAGGGTCTCACTGTGAGTTCAAGATTCTCCTGCCTCAGCTTCCTCAGTGAAGAGAACACTGTTCCACCGCATTTGGTCTGAGGACATTTTCGTCTGTCTGAAAGGTTTCCCACTCTAGCTCCAGGCTGAGGTAAAGAAGGTGGCCGCAGAGGTTCAGGGCTCAGAGAGGAAATGAGACCAGACACCCGCCCTGTTGTGTCTGGGCTGTATGAGGTGGGGCATGCAAGCGCCTGTACTGACCCGTGTTTCACGAAGAAGGCCAGGCATAGGCCTCAGAGCCAAAATGGCTGTGCAGAACCTGGAGTCTGCCAGGAAGGGGGCCAAGAGGACAAGGACAGGATAGTGATGGCCAGGCCCATCATACAGCGCCCAGTTGACTTATTGGGGTTAATAGGGTCATATAAGCCAGGCTAGGGTACATACCTGTCACCCACCAGCTACAGAGTAAATCCAAGGCCGGTCTGGGGAATTTACTGAGGGAAGCCTGAGCAGTGTGATCAACTCAGACGCAGGCAGCTGGAGGCTCAATCCGCAGTAACGTGCAAGAAGGAAATATTTTTATTTTATCTTTTGAAGGGCAAGCAAGGTTATTGAGGACTGGAGTAGGAGCTCCTTGGTGTGGAAGAGAACTAGAAATGTGCACACACACACACACAAACCTGTGCTTTTAAAATCCTATCTATCTGTCTGTCTGTCTGTCTGTCTGTCTGTCTGTTTGAGACAGGATCTCACTATTTAGTCAAGGCTGCCCTGGGAAATGCACTCTGTCCCATGCTTTATAATGTTGCTTTTTTTGAGACATGGTCTCAATATGTAGTCCTGGCTGTCCTGGAGCTCACAATGCTTACTGCCTCTGTGTGGGTCACAATGCCTGGCAGCACCCCACTTTTAAAGACAGGGTCTTATATAACCCAAAATAACCCAAATTTACTATATAGCTAAGGATGGCCCTGGACTCCTGGTCCTCCTGCCTCTAAAATCTCATCTACCTTCAGACAGTCTTAAAAATTCATGGTCAGAGCCCACACATGCCTGTGATCCCAGCACCCAGGGAGGCAGAGGCAGGTGGATCTCTGTGAGCCACAGCTTTTGGATCAGTGTAAGGCTTATTCTTCTCCAGGTCAAATTTCTGCCAAAGGAGGGTCTTGGCACCACTCCGTGTTCTCCTCTCAGCTCCGGCTACCCTGATCTCTCTTAAAAGAACTCATCAGCTGCCCTATGAAATGGCCCAGTGGGTAAAGCCGCTAGCTTCCAAACCAGAGGACCTGAGTTTGGGCTGCAGAACGGCATGGCAGGAGAGAAGCCACTCCTGTAAACTGTCCTCTGATCTCTACATATGTGCCACAGCATGTGCGCTGTCATGTGTGCACACACACAGGATAAATAGCACACTGGGTTAAAGAAATCAGCTCTGAGCTTTTTGTTCTTTCAGGGGACTCCAGTTCCAGGGCATCTGACACCCTCTTCTGACCTCAGAGGGCACCAGACATGTGCTGTGCTGACACACGTGCAGGAAGACTGGCTGTGGACACAAGGTAAGTCTAAAAGAGGCAGGAAGCGGGAGAGGCCTGTAGCTTCAAGCTTTTTTTTTTTTTTTTTTTTTTTTGCCCCAGGGCCTTTGCACTTGCCACATCTAACTGGAAAACCTTAATACCCCCTTCGTGTGTGTGTGTGTGTGTGTGTGTTGGCACCTGGAGCTTCATGTATGCTTATGGGGTTGGCTCATAGCTTTCTGCTTCCCAGACCTCCTCACAAGCCGCATCTCTTTGGAGCCCTCTCTGATTCGTGTCCCGCTGTCGGCCTTCTCCTCAGGACGCGTACTGCAGCCAGCAATCGCCTTGTCCATTCCCTGTTGCCCTCCTGCTCCGACCCCATCCCTATGCCGCCAGGAGCCCTGGCAGGTTTCAACGGTCTCTCCCCTGTCTCTGACCCCAGACCAGGACGAGCACGGTGGCGCTCAGCAAACGTCTGTTGCATGAATACGTGGTCAAATTCTGGCCGAGAAAAGCGTCCTTTGCAGGAGAATTTAATAAACGTGAGCTGTTTCTAAAACTACTCCTGGGGATGGGGGAGGGTGAGCCCTGGGCGGGGAGGAAGGTGGCGGTGACCCACTTTCCGCAAGCGGCGCGCGCGCCTCCACCTGGCGGCCCACAGGTGGCGCTCGCCCCCCGCGCTGCCGCTGCGGTATCCATCACTAACGTGTGAATGTGTGTGTGCCTGCAGGAGTGTGCCCGCGCCTCTAGATTTCCACTTTTCAGAGTCCACCGCCTGGTTGGGAAGCTTTTTGATCATGTGTGAGGTGAAGATGAGCGTGCCCCTCCCGCTAGCTAAGTCCCCCAACTTCCGTACATGGGTAGGTCTTCCTATTAAATTTAAACTGGCCACGGCTAGCACAGGGTTAGAGGGAGGGCTAGGAGAGCATTCACTGTAGATATGAATGAATCTATTTATGGAGAAACTGAGGCTCAGGAGCCACGTGACTTGCTCAGGTTCATAAGCCAGAAGAATGCATGACCTCACATGCGTCAGCTTGGCGACCTGAGTTCAAAACCCTGAACCCACATAAAGGAAGGAAGGAACTGATTACACAGAGTTGTCTTCTAGCCTCCAGAGTGCCCTGTGGCCCCCTCCCCTGAGTAGTACATTTAAAAGGCAGACAGGTCTCTGTGAGCTCGAGCCCTGCCTGGCGTACTCCGGGAGTTCCAGGACAGCCAGGGCTGCGAGATGAGACCCTGTCTCAAACAAAACAAAACAAAAACCGCTGTGGGCTGGTCTTGGCTCAGTTGGCAGAGGGCTTTCCTGGCACGCACGCTGCTCTGGGTTGGATCCCCGGCAGTGCGTAAAACCAGACCCGCTGCCTCTAACCTGCCATAGGCACTGAGAAGATCGAAACAGATCGGCTTCCCGGCGCATTCAAGGCCATTGTGGGCTACAAGACATCTATCTCATAAAAGAAAATAAACAGTTTAAAGCTGGGGTGTGGCCTGGTGGTGGAGGACTTCCTGAGCATGCAGAATTGGGTTCTGGGTTCAATCCCTAGCCCTTCCCCATCAAAGAGCCTTGGCAAGGCTGGGCATGGAAGAAGTGGAACCCAGATTATAGGACGCCTCTCCCAGGTGGGCTACACTCTGGTGCGAGACACATCAGCCTCCAGCGTCCCATCTCCACCCTGAGGGGTCCTTGCCCCAACTTTTACCCCTTCCAGCTCATGCTCTGTGGTGTCTGGCTCAGCTGGGCTGAGGCCCCTGAGGCCCCTGAGGTTCATTGAGGGAGAGCATCCAGCAATTTGAGGAGGCCGTGTGGTCACTGAGGCTGGATCCCAACACTACCTCCGATCCAAAGCTCCCCTTTGCTCAGCTGTGACTGTCCTACTCTGAGCCCCCGCCCCACAGGGCACAGGAGGGAAACTGAGGCACAAGGAGGCCTTAGGCAAAGAGCAGCCTAAGAAGGAAGAGAGAGAATGCCCATCTGGATGCACATAGGACCTTGTAAACTGGTGTGGGCCTTTACCAGGCAGGAATTCAAGAATGGAGGGCAGGGGGCAAGTGCTTGATTTGGCGGCGATTCCCAGAAGGCTTTTGGCAAGGAGAAGCTAATGTCTAGGGACACCTGGGAAGGGGGCACCTATGCCAAGTACCTGCTGTGGGATGGTGCTGGGCTGTGTGCCCACCTACTAACTTCAGCAGAGATCTGCCTTTTCGGGGTGTTAATTCCTGAACTTCTGGCTTGGGGGTAGGTGCACTCAAATGCTTGAATGTCCAGATGAGGGCATGCCCAGGGCACGTGCTGCCCTTGGCATAGGTCGCCCAGAAGACCTCTTTAGATGCAGTGAGCCTGCTACCCTCGCCTAACCGGATGGCTGCAGCCTGCTGTGTGTATGTTTGGTGTGCTCATGTGTTTGTCTGCTGCGATGTGTTTACAGCGGATTTTTCTGGCCCGAGTGTGTCTGTCTTTGTTTATCCTTCTGCTCTGTCTCCACGAATGTGCAGGAAACTTCTGTTTTCAGTCGGGGGCCAGAGAAATAGCTCACTGCTACGCGTGCCAAGATAGATTGGAAGTGATTTCCTCCTGAATTCCCCGGGGTCAGAGTAGAAGGTTAAGAAGGTTCCTGCCTGAAGCCAGTTCAGATGAAGATGCCTCTTTCTATGCTCAGGAAAGAAATTGGTGCACAGGGTGGCTGGAGAGGGGTAGGGCAGAAACAGGGGATGTCTGCTTTACACCAACCACACGCAGAGTGCACTGCGTCAGTCATGAGCTGTGGCCCACACCGTCACCTGCTGCTCACAGCCGGGGACAGAAGCTGTATTACCCAGGGTTCTCAAGAGAAGCAAACCTGATAGACTAAATCTAGAGCTATGTAAAAGGACTTTATTAGAGTGGCTTACAGGCTGTGGTCTGGCTAGTCCAACAATGGCTATGTCCTAACAGAAAGTCCAAGAATCCGATAGCTGTTCCGTCCACAAGGCTGGATGTCTCATGTGTAGGCTGGAATCCTGAGGAAGTAAGAGCCACAGAGTATGAGCCCATGTCAAATTTTTTTAAAAAATTTATAAAATACATTTGATTTTATTTTGAGACAAAGTCCCACTCTGTAGTCTGGGATGGCCTGAGATTCTCCAAGGCACCCAATATGGCTGTGACCTGTGGTCCCCCTCCTTCTCAGCCTGCCATGTGCTTGGTTACCGACCTGAGCCACCACACCTGCCTACAAACAAAAAACAAAGACTTCCAGGGCCTACAGAGATGGCTCAGAAGTTAAGAGCACTGGCTGCCCTTAAAGAGGATGCAGGTTCCATTCCCAACACACACACACACACAGACACACACACCACCCCCCTGAAGGCTCACAGCTGTCTGTAACTCCAATTCAAAGGGATAGGACAGTTTCTGGCCTCTGCAGGTACCAGGTTTGCATTCACACACACAAAATAAATTAAAATATTTTAATTTATTCTAATTTTTAAAATTCTAATTTTTAAAAATTATGCACATATGTGTGAATGCATGCATTTGTGCGTGTCCACACGGCTTTGTGTATATCAGTGTAGGTGCCAAGAGATGCCAGAAAAGGAATCTTATCCCCTGGAGCTGGAGTTACAGGGGATTGTCAGCTCAGAGGTGTTGGGAACTTACCTCCTCCAGCCCCAAACTTTTAAAAAGTGTTACAGAGGTAGCTAAGATGTAGCAGTTGCTGGGTAACCTAATACATCAAAGGGTGGGCGGCACAGGACCTTAAGAAACTCAGTTCTCCAAGGCCTATATCTTGTATGTCTTTGCTCTTTGCAAACTTTTTTTTTTTTTTTGGAGACAGGGCCTCAAGGCTGGTTTTGAACTCCTGACCCTCTTGTCTATAGCCCAGGCTCCATACTGGCCTCATCCTCATGGCAACTCTCCTGCCTCAGCTTCCCCAGTGGTAGGATTATCAGTATATACCACCATAGTCAGCCTGACACCATATTTTTTTGTTTGTTTGTTTGAGACAGGGTTTCTCTGTGTAGTCCTGGCTGTCCCAAAACTCACTCTGTAGCTGAGTTCGAGGCCAGCTGCCTCCGCCTCCGCCTCCTGGGTGCCTGGCTTACAGACGTGTGCCACCACCCCCTAGCCTGACGGCACTCCTGAACTTCACCACAGTGGGCTTCCTGGTGGCTCGGTTTCCTTTAATCATCCATGAGCCCAGCAGAGGACCTTGGCAGGTGAAGAGGCTGTGTTCCTTGGCAGGATGCTAAGTTTCTTGTGCTTTCCTTCTGTGGATATTCTAGGCCCAAAAGGGCTGGTTGGATCTGGGGACAGTATATCAATTAGCATTAATTAATAATTCCTGTGTGATCAGCACTATGGCACTGATAGGTCCCCAAGCTTGGAAGGATCTTGAAGCTGGTATGAGTTCCAAGCATATGACATTCAGTACCTGAGGTCCTAGCTGGGGCCAAGCCCAGGGCCCATGTGTGATATCACCCCACGGTACATTTCAAGAGCTGCTCAAGCTCAGAATCCTGGGTTCCAGGCCTTGTCTTGGGCATGTTTTCTCTCCTGCCAAGAGATGGGACCTGAGGTTGCACCAAAAGGTCACCATTACTCCACAAAGAAGCAAACTCTCAGATACAGTCTTCTTTATTCCCTGCCTCAGTTTCCCCACCTATAACATGAGGATTAGTTTTTCTTTGCAGAGTCATTGGGAAAGGTAAATGATCATGGGAGTTTCATGTGACACTAAGAAGGTTGGCAATGGGGCCTGAGAGGCAAGCAGATAGGAGTGGGCATGTCAGTTACCAGCCCTGTGACCTGAAACAGATGCTCAGTGTAACCAGCTAGAGTTTCCTGGTCTGTCAAGTGGGGCTTTATCTGGTCCAAACTTCATGTGATTGCTAAAAGGGAGCTGGAGAAGTGGCTCAGAAGTGCTGGCCTCACCTAGGACGCAGGTTCGATTCTGAGCACCCATGTGGCAGCTCACAGCTATCTTCGATTCTAGTTCCAGGGGATCCACCGTCCCCTTTCCAGCCTCCATGAGCATTGCACACAAGTGGCATGCTTGAACACACATGGCAAAACATTCATAAAGATAAAATAGCAATAAAGAAAATGTTTTAAGAAAAAGATAAAATAAGCTATGTCCCCTAACTCTTGCAAGTGAGGTGGTTGAATGCAGGGAATGAATATTGGTGTAAACAGTGGGAGGAGACTAGGACTGGCTGCAAGTGCAGGGGCTGTTGATGGCTCCCAGTGGATACAACATTTGGCATGCAAGTGTGGGGACCCGAGCTCAGAGCCTCAGGATCCACACAAAGCCAGGCACTGAAGCGCATATCTGGAACGCCACTGTTCCTATAAAGCCTGGTAGGCAGAGACTGAGCAAGAACAATCAGGAGGCCCTACCTCAAACAAGGTGGGAGGTGAGGACCAGCACCCCTGACCTCTGACCTCAACACTTGGGTGTTCACATTCACACAAACGAACACAACATTTTGGGGAGTGGGCATAGGGTTCATGGCAAGAGAACGTTTTCTCTGATACAGGTTTTTGGGATTTCACAATGTATCCCAGCTGGCCTTCGAACACCGGATTAGAGGCATGTGGCGGAACGTGTAACTGAGCCTTGCTTTTATATCATCTGGACCTTCTTCAGTACTGGACCTTGAACAAGAGAGGTTAGCACATGGCCGGGTACCCATGCTCAAACCCGAGAGGGCACCATTACCCCTGTGCTGGAGCAGGGGTACACAGGGCGTGTCCATCGATCATGCTTTAGCTGTGCCCCTCAAAAGATAATGTGAGAGCTGCTGAGATACCTCTCTTGTCCAGCCCAGGCCTTACCTTGCTTGCTACCAAGCCTGATGGCCTGCTTTGGAATCACACAGTGGAAGAAAAGCACCAAGTTCACAAGTTGCCCTCTGACCTCTACGTGCGAACCACAGTATGCCTACGCCTATGCAATACATAGTAAATAAGTAGAAGTAAAGTAAAAGACTGGAAAGGTCCACTTAAACCTTAGCCATTGCTACCTGTAAATACGGGCTTCTCTGGAAGTAGGGCTCTATGGTTACATAGTTTTGTGGTTTCAATTGTTTCACTTTATTTCCTGTGTCTGGCTGCTGTGCCTGCCTGTGTCTGTGCCCTCAGAGGCCAGAAAAGGTCCTCTGGAAGAGCAGCCAGTGCCCTCAGCCTGTAAGTCACCTCCCAGATCTATTTATTTTACATTTACCTGTGTGTGTGTTTTGCTTGCATGTGTGGATACGCACCGTGTGCGTGCAGTGTCCAGTGAGGTCAGAGAGGGCATCGGGTTCTCTGGGACTAGGGTTTCCAGTGATTGTGAGCAGCCACGTGGGTGCTAGGAATCAGACCCGGGTCCTCTGGAAGAGCAGCCAGTGCTCTTAACCCCTGGCCAACTCTCCAGCCCTGATTTTATGTGTTTTTATACTACTTTTATTATTATTCATTTGTGTGATGTATATCAGGACAGAGGGTGTCAGACACCCCCGAAACGGGAGTTACACGGCTCCAGTTCACAACTCACTGATACGGGTGCTGGGAACTGAACTTAGGTCCGCTGAGCCGTCTCTCCAGCCCCCCGCCCCTCCCCCCGATTCTATCTTTCCCTCTGCTTAGAACTGGCTTACAGACATGCATGGGACACCTGCCCAGCTTGTTATGTGGGTGCTGGCACCTGAACTCCGACTCGAGGCCGTGCAGCAAGTGCCCCTAATGGCTGAGTCAGCTCTCCAGCCCCTTAGATGCTTAAAACAAGTTTTTAATTGAAAAGAGATTCTTCTCTCTTACAATCACCCCAACCAAGTTACTATATGCGTGGTTTTCACATGACGTGTGTGTGTGTGTGTGTGTGTGTGTGTGTTGAGGGCATTGCATCTGCCACAGGACATGTGTGGAGGTCAGAGGATACCTCTGTGAGTCAGGTCTCTCATGCTGCTCTCATGTGAGTTATGTGGGAATCATCCGGCCTGTGCACAAGCGCTGTATCCTACCGAGCCATCAGGTCCCTCATACATTGATCTTGATCTCCCTTTTTCTCCAGTCCCTAATTTCCTGCATGTTCTAGTCTGCTCTCCATTGCCATGATGAACATCATGATCAAAAGCCGTGCAGGGAGGAAAGGATTGTTTTAGTTTATAGGCTATAGTCCATGTCATATAGGGGATTCCGGGTACGAACTCAAAGCAGGACCGTAAAGCAGAAGCCACGGAGGAAAGCTGCTCATTAGCTTCCCCCCAGGCTTGCATTCAGCTGGTTTTCTTACACAAGCTCAAACCATCTACTGAGGGTCGGCAGCCATTCGCAATGGGTTGGGTTCCTACGTCAATGAGCAATCAAGAAAATACTCCACAGACATGTCCATTAGGCTAATCTGATAGAGATCATTTCTCAGTTGGGTTTCTCTCTTTCCAGGATTGCCCAGTGGGTTACCAAGAGTAGCCATCACAAGTCTACCCGTGTCAACCTGACACACAAACACATTCCTGTTAAACCATAACCTTTCCTTGTCCCCGAGAGCTCATGCTAATATCACAGTATAAAATACAGTTCAATTTTAAAGTCTCATGGACTTTAAATATTTCAACCCTTTAAAAGTTTAATGTCTCTTTAAAAAACTCAAAGTGTCTTTACCGTAGGCTCTTGTAAAATAAAAAATAAGTTATATACTTCTTTATTCCAAGAATGAAGAACCAGGGCACACTTACTATCATTTAAAAGCAAAACCAAAATCTAATAGTGTAAAAAACCTCAGTGTCTGGGACTGGAAAGTGTGAAGAACACTTGCTGATCTTTCAAGGGACCTGAGTTCAGTTCTTAGCACTCACGTTAGGCAGCTCACAACAATCTTAACTCCAGCTCCATTGGGTCAGATATCGCTGGCCTCTGTGGACACCTATCAATATGCCCATATGCAGAGAGCATGCACACACACACCTTCCAACACATTAAAAAATAAAAATAAATACTAAAAACCCCACAAACTCGTGTTGGATATCTAAGACTCCATAATAATCTTCCGGGTTCCAAGGGCTTGGGAAGCACCTTCTCGGGCTCTGCCGTCCACAGCACATACAGCTTGTCTCAGAGGCTCAGGCCGGTTCCAGCACACACCCGCTACTGTCCTTGGTGGGCATCCCTCGGTCCTAGGAAATTCCAATATCCTGGGGTCTCCACTGTGACTAAAGCTATGCCTTCATCAATGGCCTCCTTGGGCCTCTCTATGGGGACCCTAAACGCCCCACACAGTGCCAAGCCTTAGCTGCACCCCCAAGACTCCTCCAGGCGTTCAAAGTCAGCACCGTGCAGGAGATTCCTACACATTATTTGCCAAGTTCTGCTGGCAGCCTTGGCCCCCAACTGGACCACAGCTTCTGTGTCCTGACCCTGAAGGAACACTTGCCAGAAGGTTTTGCCGCAAGGGTGTCTTTTATTTACCACTGCTGGAGTTTCACCACAGCTGGCCAGCGTGGACAGCCCTAGAGCACAGGGTTCACTCCCGCACATTTTAATTCACACCATGGCCCTGATGGAGTCTTTGAGAAACTCTGAAACATCCGTCTGAAATGATGGCCCAGGCCTCTGTCATTTGAATTTCTTTGACTAGTCTTACCTTCCAATTTCCCACAGAACAGTCCATTAAGTTCTCAGTACCCAGTGGCTTTTCTGGACCAAAGTTCCCAAAATGCCAACAATTCTTCCTAAAACAACACAGCCAGGGCCATCCTAGCAACAGCCAGCAACTCCACATTCAGTATCAGCTTCTGACCTAGCCTACTTTCTGTGGCCAAAAGCAAATTGGGAAAGAGTTTATTGCATTTTCCAGATTACAGATGTGTGAGGCGCGTAGACTATGACAGCAGGGGGACGTGCACAGAACGGGTGAGGTGGAACAAGCTCCAACCTCGGAATTCTTAAGACTGAGATTGAAAAACCTCATCCTGAGAACCAGCAGGACCAGAACTACTCCCTCCCTGGGTCCCTGCTTGCCTCGGAGTACCGCCGTCACAGGTAGTCATGTGGTCCAGCACCTGGAATCCCTCCCCATGCAAACAGAGCTTCGCCAGCTTCTCCATCTCAGCCAGAGGACTACATTCAGCCCCAAATACCTTTCCCACTACCCAAGGTTTACACAGTCCCTGTCCACCTTGAATAAAATGACACAAGCTATTTCACCAAAGACGACCTGAGCAGCTGTTTTCTCTGAGCTGTAGCACTGTGGGTCTGGGGGAAGGGGAGGACTGCTTCTGAACAATCACCACTGGACCCTCTGACCTGCCTGCCTGGCTAGGTTCCTGCCGATGCCTGCCCAGGTCCAGAGCCCTGAGCTCCAGTTCGGGTTGTCGTCTGGCCTGGCGCCGGCTAGAGTACTCTCGCTAGTCTGCTCCAATCACCCTAGCAAAAGACCTGAAACGCTTAAACCTTCAGAGAAGGTCTTCCTCTCCTGCGCTTGCAGCAGGACTGAAACTCTGTAAACCCACCGACTCTGGGCTCTCCTTCATCCTCTTCGGCAGTGGCTGAACACCCCAGGGAGAAGCAAAAGGCAGAAACACACAAATTACAGTCCATGATTGAGGGAACCGAAGGCAGAAGCCTAAAACAGAAATCTAAAGCAAAACCATGGAAGAAAGCTGCTTACCAATTTGCTTTCGGGACCACACTCAGCTAGCTTTCCTATACAGCCCGGTCCACCTGCCCAGACACGGCGCCACGCCCGGTAGGCTGGACCCTCTTATGTCAATTAGCAGTCACGAAAATGCACCACACGTACAACCAGTCTGATGGGCACAGATCCTCACATGAGTTTTCCTCTTTCCAGACTTGTCGAATACACAACCAAGATCAGGCATCGATGCTACACAATCACAGAAGCTGGTGTTGAGTAGAAGCGGGGACAGTGATGGAAGGTGAGTCTTCAGCTGTCATTGTGTGT
>CM053744.1:22162017-22241142 GCA_028658305.1 Pachyuromys duprasi
TTCTGTGACTTTGAGGCCAGCCTGGTCTACAAAGCAAGTCCAGGACAGCCAGGGCTACACAGAGAAACCCTGTCTCAAAAAAATGGAAAACCAAAACCAAAAAAAAAAAAAAAAAGAAAAAAATGCTCTCAGTTATCTCTGATTGGTTAATAAAAGCTGAGTAGCCAATGACTGGGCAGAGTAGATAGAAGGGTTGGATTTCTGATCCCAGCATGGGCAGAAGGAAGAGAAGAAAGAGAAGAAGGTAGAGAAAGAGCCATGAAGAGTTGGCCGTGAGAACAAACAGATGGAGCAAGAGTAGCCGGGGAGAGACTAAGTGGCAAGTCAGAAAGGACACGTGGCTGGGAGGCAGCCAGACTAGCATAACTGGGAAAGAATAGGGGAGTGTCTGCCCAGTTATAGAGCTTACAGCTTCTTGAATAAATCTACTGGGTCTCTGTGTCAATTATATGGGAGCTAAAATGTGTAAAAGAAAAAAACTATTATTTCACACTGTATCCTGACCCCTCTTGGTCTGGGTCCCAGGGGATGTGGGTGGACACCAACTTCTCTTTGACCCCCAAGGTCATGTCATCACTTCCTCTTGCTTTCCCACAAAGCCCACCCACTGTCAGCTTCGTCTGCCTTTCCTGGCTTCTCCTCCTTTGACCCTGAGCCTAAGGATCAGGCATCACTTCCATGAAGCTCCATCCTGGATTTTTATCTTTGTCTCTTACCACACACACACACACACACACACACACACACACTTGTTTAGCATACGCCTCTTCACTAGTCACATGCTGTATCATTGTGGGGGTGTGTCCCGGCACATGCACATTGGGTGCCTGTCTCTACTTCTCTCCACCTTAATTTTCGAGGCAGGTCTCTTATGAAGCTCGGTGCTTGCAAATCTGGCTAGACTGGAGACTCGGTGCCCGACTCCGAGAGCTTCTGGACTGCCCAGGGCTTGCCTGCCAGTCAGTCAGCCACATGCTGCTGGGCAGAGCCAGGTTCCCTGTGCAGAACTGCCTCAGCAGAAGTCATCGGTGACCCTGGCTCCTAGCTGATGTTGGGGAGCCCCACCCTCCAGTGGTGACAGCCAAGTCTCCAGCTATAGCCCCGTTGCTCATGGGAGGCACGAGATCTTCAGCCAGAACTACTGTGTTGCAGGCCTGGAAGGAGCAGCAGTGACAAGGCCCCAGAGATGTCCTTTCCTCACATGTCCACCCCAGGCTGCAGGATGTGGAGAGCGTGTGCGCTGGAGAAAGAAGCTACTTGCCTTTGGAGGGATGTCAGATTTCTGAGGCAGCATGAAGAGACAGAAGGCCAAAAAAGAACAGCCAGACCTTCAACAAATTAAACTGTGTTTATTAACACTCTAGTAACACAGCGAGGGTCCACTCACTGCTCTCCTGTGAGAAATGGGGGTTGGGGGTCTGCAAAGGAAAAGCTTGCCAGGACCCTTTACAGAGTAGGGTGAGGGGCTGTGGAGAGGAAATTGTTGTAGCTGTAGGGGGCTTCCTGTGTTCTGCAGCCACCTTCTACCAAAATGGTTAGCTTGAGGGAGGCAAACTATCGACAGGCTGTCCCAACAATCCCTTCTGAGCCAGGTCTGCTGTAATCTCTCAGGAATCCTGTTTTTGTTTTTGTTTTTTTACAACCCAGGCAGTAGTCTATCACATGGGGCACAGAACTGGGAGGTAGGGGGCCTCCCCAATATCCATGATGGCTGTGGCTAAGAATGTGAGACTCTCAGGACGCCGCTGCACAGGTTAGGCTCTGTTTGTGGCTGTATGGAAAACTAAGCTGAAATACATGAGTTTGGGGTACCTCTCAGATCATGGCCATATTACAAAGTCCAGGACAAAAAGTTTACTAGGGAGATAACTCCAGGCAATGCCAGTAGGAAAGCAGGGAAGGCGAGGAAGGAGGGGTTCTCTCCCATGAGCCCCCAGTGCTCTGTGAGCCAGGTGAGTCAACTTACCCAACATCCCTCAAGGCAAGCAGGCTTACCCCCAGGATCTCCATCTGCCACACTCAGGGCTGGTCACCTTTTACTACATTCAGAGGCTTGATTTAGATAGATGTACAGAGAAGACCCACAGGAGACCCAGGGAACCATACAGAGGGCCCCAGGATTTGGAGTCTGCCACAGATGCCAGCTGACTAACTGAGCAGACATGCTCCTTAGGAAAAGGGGAATAAAATCTGCCACCGTGAGCTGCCACATAAATGCACCATGAGCCGGCCAGTATCCCCACGCCACGTCCTCTGCAAACCTGTGGAGACCAGTTGGGGAGTTGGCAAGGCAGTTGGGGAGGGATTAAAGATCCCTCTTGGAATTCCTTCTCTCCCTCCCTTCATTCCCTAAAGCACCAGAGAAAAAGGGAGGCAAACTCTCCTTTTGAATATATCTGTTGGAGGGACAGGAGCCTTGGCTCGGGGATTATTAGCGCGAACAGCTCTAGAGACACTCTGAGTTTCAGTTCCCAGTGCCCATGTCCGGAGGCTCACAACTGCCTTATAACTCCAGATCCAGCATATCCAGAGCCCCGACCTCTGGGGGCACCTGTACTGGTATGCACGCTTACACATAGATACACATGAGTGAAAAATAAAATAAATCTTTTAAAAAAATCTGTATTAGCTGGGCATGGTGGCACATGCCTTTAATTCCAGTACTAGCCTGAAGCGAGGTGGGTTCTTAACACTGAAGAAAGACAGCATGGCAGCCTTGTGAGGCAGTCATGGTAGTGTCGTGTGGCTCCCCTTATAGGTCTCTAAGGGGGGGCACCCTATGCCACACAGGTGATGAGTGGCCCACGGAGGCGCCTGCAGCCACTGTCAGCGTCATCTGCTGCGTGCCTCTGCAGGCTATAGAAGCATGGCAGTGGTGTCGCACTCTCTGGACTCTGGATCATAGAAAATAGTTCTGATGAGTATCTTGTGTTTTCAGTGACCTGGGTGCATCCAGAGCCCCGTAGTTTAACAGCTTACACACAGGTTACATTAACTGGTGCTTCAGCCTCGGCCTTGCACAGGACTCCTCAGAGCCAAACATGTCTTCGTATGAGCAAACCCTTCTGCTTTAAAAGGGCTGTTATCAGCTGGAGAGATGATGCAACAGTTGTTCTTACAGAGGACCAGGGTTCAACTCCCGACACTCTTGGCAGCTCACAACTATCTGGAACTCCAGTCCCAGGGGACCTGGTGCCCTCCTCTGGCCTCCTTAGACTCCAGGCCTATGCTTGTTGGCACATGCATGAATACATACACACACACACATACATGTAAAAACTTCACATGCACAAAGGAAAATAAATTAAATTAAAATTTAAAAATATCTTCACTGTTGGATTTGTTATCTATTGATGTTCCTTCATGGGAGGAGGGCATGTGCAGGGTCACTGGACCTTCTCTCAGGGTCCAGCCCCGCCCTCCCCCAAGCTGTCTGCCCTAATTGCACTTGGCCTTGAGGTCTTGGGAAGGAGTTAGAGTATAAAGGTAGGGGAAGACTAGAGAGAGAGAGAAGACTCCAGCTAGCAGCTGTGGGTTCTGTGTTCACACTGAGTGAAGACTTTCCAGTGGTGTTTCAGGTCATCCATGCTCTTGTCAGTGAGCCCTCACTGAGCTCTGTAAGTAAGCCCTACGTCTTTGGTCACACAGGTGAGCTTCGGTTTGTCATTGGGCTGGGGGGATGGCTCAGTGGGTAGTGGCCTGTGCTTGTGGACATAATCATTCGGCTCCCCAGGATCTACACAGAAGCTTGAGAGTGATCACATTAGCCAATAGTCCTGGCCCAGGGAGGCAGAGGCAGGGGGTCTTCAATATTCGTTGGCTGACTAGCAGAGCCAGGTAAGAGAGCTTCCAGTCACTGAGAGACCCTATCTAAAAACAGAAAGTGGAAAATAATAGAATAATAAAATAATAGAATAATAAAAATAATAGAAGCTACTGGATGCCCACCTCTGGCCTCTACATTCCACATGCATTCACAAACATGTGCACACCCTCACACCCTCCCATACACATGCAACATATGCATACAACACAGACACACACTCAACACACACAGACACACTGAACACACACACACCCTCTCATACACATACAACACATACATATACATACAACACAGACACACACACACACAATCTCACTTTGTAGCCCAGGGTGACTTCAAACTTCAGATTCACTCATTTCATCCTCCCAAGAACCAGGATGACAGGCCCAAGCCACCATGTCCTGCCTGAGCTGGTTAAATGGAGCTGGCCGTTCACTGTCCACCTGCTTCCTCAGCTGAAGAAGAGCCAGGAGCTGAAGTGTGCTGACACGTCCTGTCTCAGCCCAGAGTGGGCTGGAGTCTGCCCCACTAAGGCCCACTTTCCAGTGTTCTGACTCCCTGAGTGGAGCGGGTGGGCCTGAATGTGGGGATCTGTGTGGAGTGTCTGAGGGACGTACGTAATTAATTGGAAAACAGCAAGCGTGGACTTGTGTGTGCAGCAGTTCTGTTTGTAAAAGCAAGAAAAAAAAAAGACTTCCACAGATATTGGGGGAGGGGAGAGGCCAGGGTGAGTGTGTGGAGGAGAAGCCTGGTGAGTTGGGGGTGGGGAGGCCTGGTGAGTATGTGGAGGAGAAATCTGGTGAGTGTGAAGTGGGGGAGGCCTGGTGAGTGTGTAGGGGAGGCCTGGTGAGTGTGTGTGGGAAGCCTGGGTGAGTGTGTGTGGAGGAGAAGCCTGGTGAGTGTGTGGAGGAGAAGCCTGGTGAGTGTGTGGAGGAGAAGCCTGGGTGAATGTGTGTGGGAGGCCTGGTGAATGTGTGTGGGATGTCTGGTGAGTGTGTAGGGGAGGCCTGGTGAGTGCTGTTGGCTCCATCTCTGTAGGAGGGAGGAGTAGAGACTGACTTTGAACCCTGTGAGAGTTGAATTTTCTGCATCTTCTCTCAAGCATCTCATTCCTACTCCTTCCTACTCTCTCCTACCTGGCTGCTGTAGAAGAGGGGAACACAATTCTAAGGGGAACCTGTAGGACAAGGCTGGCCTCCTCCACAGCAGACCCACACACCTTTAGTCCCAGCATTCCAGAGATGGATCTCTGAGTTTGAGACCAGCCTTGCTATAGAGTTTCAGGACAGCCAAAGCTGCACATAGAAACTCTGTGTCAAAAAAACCAAAAGGAGGAGGAGGAAGGGGAAGGGCAGGGCAGGAAGAAGAAAAGGCAGAGGAAAATGAGGAAGAGGAGGAGGAGGAGGCCTTTGCTAGGTGATTGTAGGAAGTCCAGGCTGGGAAGGAGAGGAGAGGAAGGGATCATGGGAGTATCCACCCAGCGGACTCCTTGGAGAAACTGTAGATCTGATGGTGGCCGCTGGGGCCAGCATCACCCTGTCTCAGGGGAAGACCCTGGGGTACCTGACCTCTCAAAACGCTAAGCCAACCTTTCCAGCAAATGTCAGCTCAAAACTCTCAGTTGTAAGGTCCTGCCTTAAGACCAAACATAGTGGCACATTTCTATGACTCCAGCGTTCAGGGTGTTGAAGCAGAAAGACAGTGGATTTGAAGATTCTACCTCAAGAAACAGCAAAGCCTCAGGTAGGGAGATCCAGAAGGGTGTGGGGCCCCAGAGGTGGACTCAGGTTCCTATGCTCAGCACAAGACTAAAGGCCACAGGGGATGGAAAACGGAGTTTGGGGCTGAGCTGAGGAAGGTTAAGGTCTGGGAGGCTCAGTGGGCACAGTGTTCCTTAGATGACCGTGAGGGCCTGTGTTCAATCCCCAGTGCCAGGCTCTGTAACCCAACTCTGGGAAGGCAGGGGGGGAAAGGAGGACCCCTGGAGATCTTGGCCAGTCAGTCTACTCACTCAATATGTTCAAGGTTCAATGAGAGATCGTGTCTCTAAGAGCAAGCTGGGGAATGATAGAACATTGATCTCTGGCTTCTACATGCATAACCATAACCTCATGATCATGTACACATGCAAAAGTCCCCATATACACATCCACACATGCACACAGGGATAGTTACTTGGTTGGTCCACTTTGCTGGGCCCATGTCTGGATTCTTGGTGAAACCGCTTACGGGTGTTTATATGAAACTGTTTCCAGTGTGAAAGATTAATGTTGAAATCGGGAACTGGTGCTCTCCCTGTGTCTGTCTCTCTGTCTCTCTCAATGTGTGTGTGTCTTCGAGCCTGAGGTGGTCACTTGTCATGGCACTCTTTTGGAGGTCAGAGGACAACCTCCAGTTTCGGTTCTGCCTTCTTATTTGTAAAGGTTGTAAAGGTCACACTAGCTGGAATTTCTGTGGGTTGTCCTGTTGTGCTCACACAGCAAGAACTCTACCCCTGGAGCCATTTCCCAGGCCCTGAAATCCATGTGCTGAGAAGAAAGCAGAGGAGACCCATCCAGGCCGTTGAGACCTTAACAGAACTCAGTGGGTCTTCCTAGTATGCAAGAGCTGCCCAACAGCCTTTGAACACACATGTCAGCAGCTCCTTTCTGGGTCTACCTCCAAGAGCTGCAATTTATCAAGCCTCTCAGGTAGCCAGTTCCTGAAAATACCTCTCCCCACTCCCATGAGCTTTTTATTTCCACTATACAATGTGAGGTACTCAACATTTTAGCATGAACAGGTTTTGCGTCTGGTGGTTTAAAATGGGATTGGCCCCCATAGGCTCATACGTTTGAATACTTGGTCTCCAGTTGCTGAAACTGTTTAGGAAGGATTAGGAGGTGTGGCCTTACTGGAGGAAGTGTGTCACTGGAGGTGGGTTTTGAGGTTTCAGAATCTCACACCATCCCCAGTTAGTTCTCTTTGCCTTGTGGCTGTGTCTCAAGATGTAAGCTCTCATCTAGTGCTCTAACACCATGTCTGCCTGCCTGCCGCCATGTTCCCCACCATGATGGTCATAGACTCCAATCCTCTGGAGCCGTGAACCCCCAATTCTTTTGTAAGTTGCCTTAGTCTTGTTGTTTTCCACAGCAATTGAAAAAATAATTAACACATTAGATGGTTATGTCCAGCTACAGGCTAACAGAGGTATGCAGAACACTTGTAAGTTAGACTGTACTCTGCCTGGACATTCATAGTTTCAGTATATCAAGTGCAGTTTTTGGTCGGGCGCAGTGGGGTACTTGTATCACCTCAGCACCAAGAAAGCTAAGGCAAGAAGAAATTGAGTTGAAGACTAGTCTGTAGTACAGAGTGACACTCTGTTTTGAGATGAAATGCAGGTCTAGGGATATGGCTTGGTTGGTAGAGCACTTGCCTGGTAGTCTTAGTTAGGGTCTCTGTTACTGTGCTAAAACACCATGACCAACGGCAACTTGGGGAGGAAAGGGTCTATTTCATCTGACAGCTTTTAGTTCATCATCAGGGAAGTCAGGGCAGGAACTCCAGGCAGAAACTGAGGCAGAGGCCATAGAAGGGTGGCTTCCATGCTTGCTCAAGTCTATTTTCTTATACATCCCAGGATTACCAGCCTATCGGTGGCAACTACTCCTGGTGAGATGGGCCCACCTATGCCAATCAATTAAGAAAATATTTCATGAGCTTGTCCACAGGCCAATATGGTGGAGGTCATTTTCTCAGTTAAGGTCCTGTCTTCCCAAATGACTCTAGCCTCTGTTAAGTTGACACATTACTGTTAAACCATAACCTTTCCTTTCTTGCTTATCCCCAAGATCTTATATTAATATTAGTACAGCAGTATAAAACATTCCAACTTTTAAAAATTCCAGTCTTTAAAAATTCAACCACTTTAAAAGTTCAGTCTCTCTAAAACATCCAACATCTCTGGCAAATTCAAAGCCCCTCTTAAGTCTCTTAAAAAGTTCAAAGTCTCTTTATAAGTTCAAAGTTTCTCTAAAATATCCAAGATCTCCTAAGTGTAGGTTCCTGTAAAAAAAAAAAAAAAAAAAAAATATATATATATATATATATATATAATATCTTCTTACTCTAAGAGGGGAAAACCAGGGCATGGTCACAATCAAATCAAAGCAAAACAAAAGTCCACCAGTGTGTAGAGTTCTGGGCTTATCTTCTGAAATCCGAAAGACCTTGGCAACCCCACTTCTGCGAATCTGCCATCTGTAGCACATGCAGCTGGAGGCTCAAGCCGCTTACACCCCTCACCTGCAGCTGTGCTTGGAGGTTGTCCCATCCTCCTGCAGTCTCCAAACTACAGCAGCTGGCTGCGCCTCCACCAATAGCCTCTCTCGGCTCTTGTCAGGGACTCTGACCCGCCTCACGGTACCTCTCTTTATTAACGTTTTAGTCCTAGAGTCACTGCCGCCTAACCAGTTGCCTCTCATTGAACCAAGCCTTGGCTGCTGTCCATGACCCCCTCATGTCTTAAAATGGTAGTAGCACATGAGAGACCCTTACACATTACCTACCTCAGCTGCCAGCATGAGATACGGCCTCGGGCCCCCTCTGAGCCCCAGCTTTGTGTGCTGATCATGAGGAAACAAGTCCCAGAGGATTTTACCTCTATGATGCTGGTCTCTTTTTAATTGTCTCTAATTTGTCAGCCCTGGCTGACCAGCATCCAATGTTCCAGTAAAGCACAGATTTCACCGAAGTGTTTCTGGGCTCTTGGTAATCCCAGCTGATACTTCAGCCCCAGCAGATCAGAAGAACCACAGATTCTTAATCAAAGTAGCACCCAGACAGCCCTGAGAGAATCTCTGTTTCCCTCTGAAACTTCACAAGCATCATCTGTGTTGCTTGTAGAAATTTCTTCCAAGCTCCCACAATATAGCCCATTAAGCTTCTGGGCACTCAATGGCTTTTCCAGCCCAAAGTTCAGAAGTCCTTCCACAGTCCTTCCCAAAACAAGACAGTCAGGCAGTCACAGCAATATCTATCTCTCAGTCCTGTGATAAAACATCCTTATTATCCCTGCACTTAGAAAACCGAGGCAGGGCGATTAGTAGTTCAGCTATATTTGGGGTTTGAGGATGCCAGGGCATCAGATCCTGGCTCAAACAAATGAAAAGATAAAGCACACTTTCAATTTCTATTTTCAGTTCGCAGTGGGTATTATATGGATATGATCTGATTGTCGGTTGAAAAGCAGGTATGCCTTATCTTAGTTCTGTCTCTACGTGACCCTCTGTGCCTACTTTCTACAGCTGGGAACACTGAGGTCCCTCAGAGTCACAGTTGCCCTGGGTCGTTGGAGTCCCCGGTGGTTTTCACCCTGGCACACAGGCACATCCTCAAATATCTCCCCTGGACAGCTGCAGACTGGTTTGTCCATTAGAAGGCTTGGGGTAGGCCTTTGCTGGTTTCTTTTGGCAAGGCTGTCAAATACCAGGGACCTCATCCATGATGCCTGCTACCTCTCACAGGACATGGTCAGAAGTAAGTTAAAGTGGAAGGGATTAACAGGCTCATGGCTCACCTAAGGTCAGTGACACAGTTCCATGCTCTGGGCCTGAGGCCAAACAGAGCGCATGGTTAGAGGGACTGGAGGACTGGAGGCTGTTTCCCTCATGGTGACCAGAAAGCAGAGGGGAAAAAAAGGAGGCAAAGGACAAGATATACTCCTCAGAGATAAAGCCCAGCAGTTCCATGCTGGGTTTTGCCAACTTGACACAAACTAGGGTCATTTGGGAAGAAGGAACTTCAACTAAGGAATGGCCTCCATCAGATTGGCCCATAGGGTAAGCCTGTGGGGCGTTTTCATGATTAATTATCTTTGTGGGAGGGCATGGCCCACTGTGGGTGGTGGAAGGTTAGTCCTTGGTGGCATAAGAAATCAGACTGAGGAAGCCTTGGGGAACCAGCAGGTAAGCAGCATCCTCTGTGGACCCTGCCTCAGCTCCTGACTGGAGTTTCTTCTTTCTCTCTCGATGGTGGAGCATGAGGTGCAAGATGAACTACTCCACAAGGCATTTCTGCTGCAGTTTTGTTTGTAGTTTTGTTTTTATTTTGTGTGTAGGGGTTTTTGTCTGCAGCACTTGTGTGCCTCCTGCCCTAGAATCCCAGTAAAGAACTATCTAGAACTGGAGGTAAAGATCACTGTGACCGATCATGCATGTCTTGGAAATAGAACCTGGGTCCTCTAGAAGAACAGCCAATGCTTTTAACAACTGGGAAATCTCTCTAGCCCCTGTTTGGTTTTGAGACAGGGTTTCTCTATGTAGCTCTGGCTAGCCTGGAAATTGCTATGTAGACCAGGCTGGCCTGAAACCCACAGAAATCCACCTGCTTCTGCCTCTCCTGAGTGCTGAGATTAAAGGTGTGAGCTACTGTGTCCAGCCCCAAGTTGGTTTGGGTCTGTTTTACTAAACTGAGAAACTAAGTAGAGCAAGCCCACGGCCTCCACCTAGCTGTGGCGTCCAGTCTCCATCACCTCCCAACAGTTCATTGCCTCATAGATTCACCAACCTATCAATCCAGGGCTAAGTCAGGGCCCTCAGGACCCACACACTTTTCAGCCTGCCTCTGATTAGACACTGGGGTCAGAGCAGAACCCTCACGCCCTGGGCTTTCCCTGCAGGAGACTATTAGATCAAATAGCAGCAGTGCCAGCTACCTCATCCAGCTTCTGCTACCATCACAAGTGCCAGAGACAATGAGCTGAGAAGATGAGGTTGAGTTAGAGGAGCAGGTCACAATTCCAAGGCTAGCCTGGGCTACAGAGTGAGACTCTGTCTCAAATAAAATGAAAAAACTGCTCAGAGGTAGAAGCCTCTGCCAAGAATTCCTGAGTCAGGGGTGGAAGACAGGACTCAGTGGTAGAGTTCTTGCCTAGAATGTCCCAGTAAGAGACTAACGGTGTTGAGAGACAGTCTTGTGCACTGTGTATTCAGATGCTGATTTCTGTGCCCCAAGATCTGGTTGCATCTCTGTGAAGACTCTCCAGTCTCAATGTTGTATAAAAAGAGATAATTACTTCCCAATTATCTCCGAGTGGTTAATGAAGAAGCTGAGGAAACAGAAGGCAGGACTTCCATTCCTAGTCTGGGGGAGGGGGTTCTCAGGTAGAGAAGAGCAAGAGGAAGAGAGAGGGAGAAGGCAATATGAGGAGTTTGCCATGAGCTACAACAGAAGGCCAAGTCAAGACTGAGATGGCAAGTAAAATGTCATATAGCTGGGAGGCAGCCAGACTAGCATACTCAGGTTAGAATAGAGGAATATCTGCCCAGTTATTAAGGCTTGTTGAATAAATTTAATAGGTCTCTGTGTTTTGGGAGCCAGAGCAGGTAGCAGAAAGGGCCCCTACTAATACTATGAATACCATAGTTCAGCATGAAGGTGTGGCTCAAAGGTCGAGTACCTGCCCAGAATCCACCAATGTGGGGCTGGCAGTGTGGTTCACTAGTGGAACCCCTGCCTAGAATCTCCCAGGGAGGGGCAAGACCAGCTATGCAACTCTGAGACTGCTATGACCCCAGTCACTGCCCCTTGGTGGCCTGTGGTATGTGACTTACAGTGGATTCCACACATGCAATGACTCTGGAGATGAGCCATGCCCTCAGCCCTCTGTACCCTGACATCATTATTGTCCAGGGTTCAGCTGTAGAGCTGCAGAGCTCTGCAGTTAATGGCTGGGTTCAAATCTCTTCCTTACCACACACTTCCCATGTGATTGGGGGTGGGTTATTTAATCTCCCAGTGCCTCCATTTCCCCACCTAACAGATGAGAACAATATTACCTATTTATTGCAAACACTAGGATAAACAATGCTGCAATCACGCGCCTGAGGTAGCAGCTAGCGTGTCCGTCTCAATGCTCAAGGTCCTGCGGCAGGTTCCACAGCTGCTCTCACTCTTTCTTCTATTCAGTTTGGTCTTTCTGGGTCCCTAGGAATGGCAGCAGCTGGCTCTGTCAGTGGTGGTCCCAAGCTGCCCGCTCCCAGCATAGTCCCCCTCTCCCCTTGCCTTTGCTCCTGCAGCCCTGTTGTGCCTGGCTTCCCAGGACACCTACGTCTCTCTCTCTTTTGCACCTCAGCCTTGGGGTGACCAGATCCCTTGCCTCTCAGGACAGATTTCTAGCACTTTCCCCCCTTTTAAGAGATTGACTGCAATTTCTATAATAACATCACATTAGCCAGAAATTAATGTCCTCATTAAGACAGCAATTAGGCACATTAGCGTGGCAATAAAGGAGAAGCTTATGAAATAATTGCTGGTTCCAAAATGCCTTTAATTTAGTATTTTATACTGTGCTGTGTTATTAATTTTTTCCCTTGGCAGAAGATAATAAGAGAAATGTCTGATTTTGAACATTCATGCAAGGGAAAGTGGTGCCAGTCCCTTTAAACAAGCTGATGTCTGCTTTGCCATACCCCCTGTCCTGTCCCTGGGCAGGCAGAGGGTGAGGGTGAATCAGGAGACACAGGCATGGGCGCTTCTCAGCTCAGGAACATTTCTTTGTCCTGAAAAATATCTGCTTGTTTGTTTATTTCCGCTGGGCTACATCTCCTGAGTTCAAACATATTTAGTGAAGTTTGAACCCGACAGCTCTCCCCACATGTCGGGTCTCCCACTGTGAGAAATGTTAACAGAATGTACTCTCTGCTCTATTAAATGGTTAAATAAGACAAAGCCCCATTTTAAAGACATTGCAAGAGTCTTGTACAGTGGCCCATGCCTGTAATTCTATCACTCAGGGAGGCAGAGACAAGCGAATCTCTATGAGTTCAAGGCCAGCCTTGAACTACAAAGCTCTAACTTAAAATAACCCGTCTATACTAATCTACATTCTGCCACATGGGTGGTTACTTTTGCTCAGGTACTGTACGTCTGTCCTCCTCTTCCCAGATGACTCTCCTATGCCTGGCTCTGTCCCCAAATCCTTTATGCCTCTGTCCTACCTTCTATTCTATCTATCCTTTCCTATAGGCCATAGGTTTTGTTAATTGACAGGCAATGCATCCATACAATAACAACATATTCTCTCTACACATTGGCTAGGTACATAACCAGGAATTTCCAGAGAATGCCCAAGAATTTTGTGCTTATAAAGGCAAACTCCACAAGGCTGCATACTTCCTGCTTTCGTCCTGGCACCCACACACCTCCCACCTATCTGTGATGAAGCACATCCTATCCAGCTGGAGCAACCAACCTTGTTTATGAAAGTATGTGGCTTATTATCCTACATGAACAATGGCCCCCAGCATTCCAGGAAGTTGTCTGTTCTTGAGCAAGGGGCTTGCAGGTTAGAGGCATTTTGTTTTATAGATCTCTTAAGCACAGTAATTTAAACTTCAAACATAACGTTGGGCATCATACACCCTGGGCTGGTGGTCCTGGGTTCTATAAGAGGGCAGGCTGAGAAAGCCGTGGGAAGCAGCAAGCCAGTGAGCAGCACCCCTCCATCATCTTCTGCCTCTAGCTTCCTTCCTTATCTGAGTTCCTGTCCTGACTCCTTCTGAAGCTGAATAAACCCTTTCCTCCCCAACTTGCTTTGGTCATGGTGTTTCATCATAGCAATAGAAACCCTCACCAGACCATGGTATACACAAAAATAGAGAAAATTCTGCTGGGATTCCATTGGCCAATGTGGACTAGGAAGCACCCTCACAATCAAGGGTCTGGGATGTGGAGTCCTGCAGTGGGGTAGCACACAGCTGGACAGCCCCAAGTTTAGCAACCTTTGCAAGTCTGGAGGTTCAGTTGGACCTCTAACCTTGGGAAGGTTATAGGCTCGGTGCCCTTCTTCCAAGTGCTGCCCCTGCTGTCAAGGACCTCAAGGAGCTGTAAAGGAGTTGCTCAAAACCCCAAGTCCCTGACAAGCATTCCCTCCTCCTCCTGGGAGTATAGGTAGGGCTGGAATCTTACTGAAATAGTCGGCTCCTCTGGCGCATACCATCAGCTGAGGAAGTGTAGAGTTTGAGGAGGACTAAGTGGAACTGCAGAGCCTGGCTCGAGCCTACTCGGGGCTCTCTTATTGGGAAGTGTCCAATGGGACAACTCTCCCAGCCCTGATCCAAGGCCCAGTATCAGGGGAGCAGGAACAACACTCTACTGAGAGCCATGTGGCCTGGGAAAGGGCCTGCCCCAAACTAATGGCCACTCCAAAGGAGGCTACACAGCTGAACCATCAAGGATGGGAAACCCAGGTGGGTAGCTCCTGTGGGTTAAAGGGGACCTGAGTGCACAGGGGAGGGAGGTCGCCCCTCCTCTATCCTGTATCCCCAGGAAATAAAGTGCATCTAGGATCTTCATTGCTATGGTGACTACAACACTGAAATTTGGGGTGAGGTGCCCCAGGGGTATGGGTAAACAGACTGCTCTCCACTCTGGGGGCAGTCCGGGGGACGTTAGTTTCCTTTCTGACCTAGAAGAAGCTTCAGGAGCTTAGAAGCTTCTCATGAGCCTGACTGCCACCCAAACCGGAGAGAGGCCCAGCAGGCCCAGAGTGAGGTGGGGTCCCATTTGTAAGTCCATGGCAGAGTCTGTCTCTGCTCCAGGCCTCTGTGCCCATTGTGGTGGGGGAGGGCGTGTTGCAGGACCTCTGACCATCACACCTTTAAAAAGTTTTAATTACGTGTATTATTTCAATTTGTTGAATTTGTTTGTTTGGTGTGTGTGATGCCCGCCCGCCTGCCTATGACATGGCACTGTGTGGAAACCAGAGAACAACTTGCAGGAGATGGCTTTCTCCTTTCTTCTGGTGAGTCTGTCAGGCTTGGTCATGAGAGCCTTTCAGGCCCGCATCACTTCTTTGGTTTCTTGAGATGAGCTTTCATGTAACCCAGGCTGGCCTTGAGTTTTCCACCTTCCCGATGCTGTGAGTACAGGCACAGGACGAGTGTTTTCAGTGCTGACGATCAACCCCAAGACTTGGGGAATGCTAGGCAAGCAATCTCCCGCCTGAACCACACCAGTCTTCCTCCTCCCCCACTTCCTTCCCCTCCTCTTCAACATTTCAATTCTGCCTTAGAGAAAGTCCCTCGCTGAGGTCTGCCCCTGTCAGGCTACCCTAGCCCCAGAAAGAGGCCCAGCCTTGCCCTCCAATTCAGCACATCTCTGACTGGGTGGGGGTCTCCATGTACCAACATGTGCCAAGGGCAGAGGTAAAGCCCCAGTGTGCATCTTTAGTCTAAAGCCCCGGAGAAAGTGGGGACATGTGCCATGGGGGCAGCTGAGGGCTTTCTTTTCTTTCTTCTTCTTAAAAACCCGTTAATAAAACACAAGTGAATCCAATCTGCTCTGAAGGGGGAGGGGCAAGGCCTGCTGTTTGCAGAAGTTGAAATTTAATAAGAAACAAAATTAGTCAGTGTGCTGAGGAGAGGTGGGGGCTGGGAGATGACCCCCCATGGTGGAGACATGTAAAGGGCCCAGGAGGCCCTGAGGGATGGGGGAAAGGGCTCATTTGCAGTACTCATTTTTAAACTCTTATTTTATTTGGGGTATTTAGGCTTCAACCTTCCTTCTAACTTCCCAACCCTACATAGGAGAGAGAAGGTTGGTGGGGAGAGAAGGCACAGACCCTTTTACTTCCGGCTATTGAGGATGGACGGGTCCTTTAGGGTTCTAGCAGCCTCCGTCAACACCAGATGCAGAGAGCAGTCTTCCTCAAGCCGCTGAGCCCCAAAGCATTTTCTCTCCATCTGTCTGCTTCAAACCGCCATGCCATCCATAGCTCTGGTCTCTCCAAACTGCTCCACGCCACAGGGCAGCACAGCCCGCCTCTCTCTGGGCACCCATGTTTATATCCCCAGAACCCTAGACCACACCGCTCTCCATGCTGCACTTGGCAGCTGGCAAAAGCCACACCCCACAGGAGACAATTAACAGCTGCGGACAAACTACAGTCCAGCTAAAATCCCACACTTGGGATTAGAACAAAAACATACTTACATAACATAATTGAGTTTACAAAGAAACCAAAACTTTCATTACACTCATGTCTTGGCTGGGGAGCCCTGAGCTAGGGGACCTCTAGCCCCATTAGAATTGGTCTTTGCAAACTTTTCTGCACTCTGAACTCAGGCAAAGGCTTACAAAGTTAAGGCTGCTAATAACAGTCACGTAGATTGTTCACAGGACCGGTGTTAGACAAGGCTTCAGCAAATAGAGATTTCATCTGTTCCCCTGGCCACACCCTATGTCGGCCCAGAGGGAGGAAGGGAAGTCTTCCACAGATCTCTACTGAAAGGATAAGACAACCATCAGAGGGCAGACACACGTAAGTGGCCGGCAGACCACAGAATACTACTCAGCCATGAAAGAGGTGATGAAGCTCTCCACACTCTACAACAGAGACGAGCCTTTAGCAGCCAAGGCCAACAGTCACAGGGCGCAACCCCATGCGCATGGAATGCAAGGATCAGGCAACCCTCAGAGACAGAGATGGGGTACAGCTCAAGGGGATGCCAAAGATGCTAAGGGATGAGGAAGAATTGCAGATAGATAGGGGCTTCTACTGGGAAGCTGAACAAACTCCAGACTAGACAGAGGATGTCCTCAGAACCTCCAAACTGCTCTTCATTCATTTTATTCTAAAATGTTGCTTTAAAAATGTGTGCGTGCTGGTGGGATGGGAAAGGCTGAGTGTTGCTAAGACTGCTGGCTTTGAGTTTGAGTCCAGTGACACCCTTGGTGGATGGGATGAACTAACCCCCAAGGCTGCACAAACGCATTAAAGGTGTAGTGTGTGTGCATGTGGTTAGCACAGAGGCCAGCACTGAGTGTTGCTGGGTAGTGCTTCCCTCTGAGATAGAGCGCTGACCTTGGGAGAGGCTCACTGAGACACAGGGAGAAAAGCTTCACTTAGGGCTGTGCCCTCATTAACACTCCTGTTGATCCCAGCACTCTGGGAGGCAGAGACAGGCTGATCTCTGCGAGTTCGAGGCCAACCTGGTCTACAAAGTGAGTCCAGAACAACCAAAGCTACACAGAGAAACCTTGTCTCGAAAACAAAACAAAAAGAAAAAAAGAGAAAGCTTCACTTATTTTTACTGTATGTGTGAGTGTTTTGCCTGCATGCGTTTGTGTGTGCATCACACTCACAAGTTCCCTCAGAGGCCAGAAACTCCTGAAACTGGAACTACAGGCATTTCTCATCCATCATCTAGATGCTGGAAACAGAACCCAGGTCCTCTGCAATGATAATAGCAAGTGCTCTTACCACAGAGCCATCTCGACAGCTCCCTAGATTCAGGATGTTAAAAGGAGTTAAAACATTCCATCATTTCCTGGTGTGTGAACTTTTTCACACATTAAAAAAAAAAAAAAAAAAGGACCAGGTAGGTGTCTGCTCTTTTCTGGTGATGCACTCTCCACTCAGAGGATCCAAGAGGGAGGGGCCAGGCAGAATCAGACTGCTAATTCACTCAACAAACATTTCCTGAACCTTGTGACAGTCAGTGAGTGAACCCTGCCCTGGGTTGGCACTCCATTGGACAGACTGCCAAACATCCCCAAAGCCGCATGTATAGCATAGGAAGTGGTGGTGTCTGAACAGACACAGAGCAGTTGAGGATCACACGACACTGTAGACACTAACAGTGTCTTGTTACAGAAAAAGAGAGGATTTTTTTTTTAAAGATGAACTTTCAGCTGGGAGGTGGTAGTGACTTTGAGAGAAGCAGGTGATAGAGGCAGGGGCAGAAGGTAGGAGGCAGAGGCAGGCAGATCTCTGTGAGTTCCAGGATAGACAGGGCTACACAGAGAAACCCTGTGTCGAAAAACAAAACAGAAAGATGCACACTCACTCTATTGTCTGTGTTGTTCCTATGTTCCCGGGCTGCAGGGATCTTCCTTCTCTGCCTCCTTGGGAGATGTCGGGGCGGGGGAGAGGGTGGACACCCCCAGAGGAAGCAAAGGATGCCCAGCAGCAGGATGTCACGGGGGGAACAGCCAGCACAAAGCACTGAGGCCTTCTTGTAGGGCTAAGCACCTCTAAATGTGGATTCTTCAAAGTCATTAGGACTCCACGGGAGCCCTTATTTTATAATTATTTCTTTTTGTATATGTACATTTGTCCTGGCAACACATCAGCTCTGCTTCCATGATGTGGATTCATGAACCAGTTCGGCCCCTTAGGCTTGAAAGCATCACCCCCTAGCCATCCATCCACCAGCTCTGGATATGATAGCCTCCTGGCATGGCTATGGGGACATACCAAGGAGCTGGAGACAGCAGAGGAGACAGCAGTTTCTAGGACTGGGATTTTTAAAAAACCTCTGGGTTTTGTTTTTGTTGGTTGTGATGCTGCTGCAGTTTCTGTTTGTTTGTCTGTTTTTCTTTTTTCTTTTTTCTTTTTTTGGTTTTTCAAGAGAGGGTTTCCCTGTTACAGAGCCCTGGCTGTCCTGGATTCTCTTTGTAGGCCAGGTTGGCCTCAAACTTACAGAGATCCACCTGCTTCTGCTTCCTGAGGGCTAGGGTTACAGGTGTTCGCCGCCATACCAGGGTGGTGGGTGGGTGGGTTTTTGTTGGTGTTTGTTTTGGGGTGTTTGTTTGTTTGCCTCATTCACCGTGCTGGCCTGGAGTCCAGGGCTTCAACTACAAGGTAAGGGCTTCTTCTATACTGGAGCTCCAAGCCCAGCCCTTTGGGGCATCCTTGCATGTTCCAGTTCATATCTTACCCACCTCCGGCTTCTTGGTGGTACACCTGGCGTAGTGTCCACGCCTCTCGCTCTCCCCTCCCCCGCTGTGCATCGTCCACCTGGACTATCTGTGTCCCTGTCTCTACCGACCTCCCTTCCCTGGCGTGTGTTCCCACAGCCACCAGAGGGCAGCCGTGAACACTGGTGCAGGCCACGCCCTCCTCTGCCCAGAAAAACCTCACTCCAGCCCGGGGCTACCTGAGTTCACGGTCCCCTGCTGCCATCGCACGCGGGCATAGATGATTTTAAACTTTCTTTTTAAAGATTTATTCATTTATTTTTATGTGTATGGTTGCTTTGTCTGTGTACTACGGCATGCAATGCCCTCAGAGGACAGAAGGAAGCATCAGGTTCCTGGAAACTCTTGCTACAGACTGTTGTTAGCGGCCCTGTGGATGCTTGGAATTGAACCCAGGTCCTCTAAAAGAGCAGTCAGTTTTTTAAACCACTAGGGCATCTTTCCAGCCCACCTTCTCCATTTAAGAGTCCCACTAAGTAGCTCTGGCTGTCCTGGAACTTGCTATGTAGACCAGGGTGGCCTCAGACACACAGAGAGCCACCTGCTTCTGTCTCCCGAGTGCAGGAATTGTAAGTTGTTGCCACCTTATCCTGTTTAGAGACTTGGGCATTTGAAGCGGAGCTAAATCATTACCAGCAAGGTGTCACGTGTCTGAGGTCAATGGGCAGAGGTTCCTGTCCTGCTCCTTCAGGTGCCTGAGAGAGAGTTCTGTCCCCAGCAGATGTAGAATATGGTCCAGATTTTTGTCTTGACGGTGGTGCCCAGTGTGGCTCCGCCATGTCATTTCTGTCAGCTCCTCTCCCTGTCTCTATTTTCAAAGCAGGAAGGGAAGGGTTCCTCTCTCTGCAGCTCTCAGCAGACTCGCTCAGCTGCTGTCCCCTTTAAGGACTTATGTGACTTGGTGGTACCCAGAGAACTGATGCAACCCAAGCTAGGGTCTCATGCCTTTGATGCTCAGAGTAGAGACAATTTCTATAGGAAAAAAAAAATTCTGGGCGGGGGAGGGGGAGCGTTACTGTGCCAGCAACCTTTCTCCCAGAGCAAAGCTCCAGGCCCACTCTGGCCACAGAGCCCTGCAAAAGCTGCCCAGCCACGTTCCTGTGCACATTCCTTTGGCTGGCCTCTCCATCACTCATTCCGGTCACAGCAGCCCCCTCACTGTCCTGCACCTCACTCTGAGCCTGCCCCAGGAACTTTAAACAGGCCCTCACCCCATCAGGCCTCCCCCACCAACAGCCCCCAAGCCTTCCTTGCTACCCTCCTTCCCCACCCAAAAACCGCCAAGATTTTTAATCTCCCGTTTTTAATGTCTATGCCCAGCCCCGGGCTGATACCTGCTCTCAGCTTGTTTTCGTTTCTTTCTGGTTCCCCCTCATGAATGACAGTTCCAATGGAAGGTTCTAGGGAGCACCATCATCAATTAAGGCTCCTCTGTATTGTTCTCCTCAAACTGGTCAGCCCCTCTGCCTGCCCTCCAGTAAGCAGCAGATGCTCAGGGAGTGTTGCTATACAGCAGGAGCCAGGTAAGCTTCCGCACGCAGCCAAGTGTTCAGGAAGTGTGTGTGAGAGAATGATGGGCAGGCAGGGACCCAACACACAGGAAGATCCAGATCCAGGGCAAAGGGCAACCAAGGAGAATTTTGTGGGAAGGAGACAGAAACTTCTAGAACAATCCTGGAGGTCAAGAGCAAAAGAAGCCATCAGAATAATTTCCAGGCGCACTGTGATTTATTTACCAGCTGTGTGTTTTCTGAGGCAGGAGCCTGGTGCACACTGGGGAAAGTGGGAACCTCTGACTTTCTTCCCACTAGTCTCAGGGGCTCCCTGGCTCTATAAGAAGGCAGGCTGAGCAAGCCACAGGGAGCAAGCCAGCAAGCAGCACCCCACACCATGGCCCCTTCACCAGTGCCTGCCTCCAGGATCCTGCCCTGTTTGGGTTCCTGTGCTGACTTCCTTCAATGATGAACAGGGATATGGAAGTATAAGCTAAATAAACCCAGCCCGGGCTAAGCAGTGAGACTCTCCCATCTCAAAAAATGCAAAGAAAAAAGAAAAAGAGAGAGAGAGAAAAATTTTGTTGTCAAGTCTTGTGGGTGATGAGGCAGTACACAGAAAGCACCCAGTATGCACTGGGTGTGGTACACAGTAGGTGTTCAATAAATATTGGCTGTTATTGCACACCCTCTGGTTTAGGGAAAGTAATACTCTCAGTTCCCAAACTGACTAGGAGTTTTGTTTTGTTTTAAGACAGGGTTTCTCTGTGTAGCCTTGTCTTGGATTCACTTTGTAGACCAGGCTGGCCTCGAACTCACAGTGATCTGACAGCCTCTGACTCCCTGAGTGCTGGGACTAAAGGCATGTGCCACCGTATTTTTAAGGTTGACAAGGACAATGGGCCAAGTTCACTGGACGTCAGGTCTGTGGGACACTGATCTGTGGGGCTGCAGTTGGCCCCTGGCCCACTAGCTTGAGGTTAGATTCAGCCAGTGGGAGGCAGGAGGAGGGCGGAGGAAGAGAGGACTGTTAAAGTACTCCCGCTGCCTGCGCCTATTGGAGGAACCCTGGCTTCTGGGTCCTGTGACTCCTTTAACCTCCTTCCAGCCTCCCAGTTCCTACAGCCTGCCCTCCTCCCCACTGCGCCACTGGGCTCATGCCCGCCCTTCCAGCCAGCACCTGCCCCCAAAGCTGGCAGCCAGGCCAGAATCTTTTCAAACTTGGTGCCAACCTGCTTTGAATACTAAATGGCTAATGTTATCCAGTCCCGTATCTCTCCACCTCCCCAATTTTGCTAAGCTGGTGTCAGTGGGGAGAAAAGGAGAGGCCAACGAGCTCACAGATGAAGCAAATTGCTACAAATCGGATTTCTGGTGTCTTATCTCGGAGTCACATGAGACCAGAGGAGACTGTGGTTGCCGCAGAATCTCCTTACAGTTGGAGTGAGCCATCATGGGAAGCCGGGAGGAGTGGAGAAAAGAGACAGGGAAGCCAAACACAGCAAAGACAGGGAGGTGAGGTGGGGGTGAAAGTGCTGGGGAAATGCAGAAGGGCCCAGGAAGGACCAGGGCAGGCCTGACGAAGGCCTGAGAGTGGACAGGAGGAGCCACTCCAGCCAGGGTCCCCTGCTGAGCCTTCCCATTTTCAACCCCTGTTGGCCTCTGGGGTCTAGTTATAGTTGTGGACCAAAACTCGAAAGGGGCTTGGAAAGACTGAACATTTATTGAGCATCTACTGTATACCAGGCACATGGGCTATACACTTTATGCTTGCTACCCCACTGAATCCCCACAGGGGGCCAGAGGAGGCTTTCGATGACAGTCAAGGCCTGTGTGAGTGGCAGGGCCCCTGTTTCAGATGACCTGGACTTCCATAATAAATACCAAGAACTATAATACATACATTCCAGCTTTGCATGTGCGCATGTTGGAGTGTAAGTGCACCTGTGGCGACCCTAAGGTCTCATCACTGGCCTACAGCTCATCAGTTTGGCTTGCTGGTCAGCCTGAGAGACCAGGGATCCATCTGGCCCCACCTCCCAGTCCGGGGATTTTAGGTGCATCCACCATGCCTTTCTGTGTGCGGGGCAAGCGTTTAATGCAGGGGGCCACCTGGAGCCTCCACAGCAGGGTAGCTGGACAGAAGTCTGCTGGGGCCTTGGCAGGCTGAGGCTGCCTTTGTTTCTGTGACCACTCACAGGTCTCACCCTGGAGCAAACTGAGTCTTCAAGAGAAAAATGTGTGTGAACTGGGCGTGATGGTACACATCTTTGATCCCAGGCATAGGCAGGTGGATCTCTGTGGGTTAGAGGCCAGCCTGGTCTACGTGTTGAGTTCCAGGACAGACAGGGCTACACAGTGAGACCTGTCTCAAAACAAACAACAAACAAACAAACAAACAAACAGGGCTGGAGAGATGGCTCAGAGGTTAAGAACACCGGCTGTTCTTCCAAATGTCCTGAGTTCAATTCCTAGCAACCACATGGTGGCTCATAATCATCTATATTGAGATCTGGTGCCCTCTTCTGGGGCATATGCATGCAGGCAGAGTACAGAGTACATATAATACATAAATGAAACTTTAATATATATGTTTGCTTAAAACATTAAGACTAACTTATAGTCCAGACCAGAGCTCAGAAAACCTGAGGAAGATTGGTTTAAAATGTTCTAGCTCTGAGGCCACACATTCTCTGTTGTACTTACTAAATCTTGTCGCTGTCCCAGAAAATGGACAAAGAAGCTATGTGAACAAGTAGGTGCATCTGTGTGCCAATAGAACTTTACTTACAACAAAGTGTGAATATGTGTCAATAAAAATATATTATAAAACTTTACTTATGAAAACAAATGCCAGTTTGGGAGCAATGGAAGCTGTGGACTAGAGTGGGCACTGGGTCTGACCAGGGCAAAGGCCACAGATATGCAGGGGGTTCCACAAGTGACAGCAGACATCATGGACTCAGGGGAGCCTAAGCCCAGGACAGTGACAGACCCTTAAAGGAAGTCCAGGGATAGCATACCAGCCCAACTGAAGAAAACTACAGCCCTGTCATGATTCAGTCCTCTCTGGAACATGGTGAGTATGCCGCTGACAGGATGCTTGTATAAACAATCAAAGGAAAGAAAGAAAAACTCAACTAACAGGCTAACTCCTGATGAGCCCTTCCTGGGCCCAGAAACAAAAACCAAGACTGTGTGTCTCCCTAAACACAGGTGTGGCTCCCAGTGAAGTGATTTGGAAGAAACTCCAGACAAAAAATTCAACAGAGCCGGGCATGGTAATCCCAGCACTGGGGAGGCAGAGGCAGGTGGATCTCTGTGAATTTGAGGCCAGCCTGGTCTACGAGTTAAGTCCAGGACAGCCAGGGCTACACAGAGAAACCCTGTCTTGAAAAACAAAAAACAAAGAAAAAGAAAGAATAATTGCAATTATGTACAAACAACTCAAAGACCTGCATGAAGAGCAAGAGAATGGAGAAAAGGAGCAGAATGAAATAAGATGTCAATCCAAGGTGTGACAACTGTATTCAGTAAAGAGATAGAATTGGTGAAGAAAAATAAAATGATGCAGGAAACACAAATCTCCATAAGCCAAACTGAAAGCTTCAGTGAAGCCAGCAGAACACCATAAAAACATAAAGTCAAGATGCAAGGCAGGGCCAATGAGAAAGGCTCTAAAACCCCAGAACAGAGTCCTGGAGATGGCTTGGTGGTTAAGAGCATGGACTGCTCTTGCAGAGGAACGGGGTTTGATTCCTCAGTACCCACATGGTCTTCCACAACCATCTATAACTCCAGTTCTAGATGTGGTGCCAAATATACATGCAGGCACAACACTCATACACACAAAATAAGACAGAATGCCACACCAAAACCAGAAATTTTATTTTCGATAAAATAGAGAAGTATCCCAAGATCTGAAAGCTCACAGCTGTCAGCTCCACGCTATTTTACCCTACACAACTATCCACTGTAATTAAAGGACGGGCTGGAGACATGGTTCCAAAGTTTGGAGTATTTGTTACTCTTGCAGTAAAGACTTAAGTTCAATTCCACGCCCCCACGAAGGGGCGTAGAAACACGTGCCACAACTCAGTGCCCTTTTCTGACTTCTGAGGGCACCAGGCATTACACATGACACACACATACGCGTGCAGGCAAAATATCTGCATATAAAAAATAACATAATATGCCTTAAAAAAAGTTTTATAAGCCAGACGTAGTGGTGCATGCCTGTAATCCCAGCATTCTGAGAGGCAGAGGCAGCAGGTCTCCGTGAGTTCAAAGCCAGCCTGATCTACAAAGTGAGTCCAAGACGGTCAGGGATAGACAGAGAAACCCTGTCTCAAAAAACCAAAATAATTTTTTTGAACTATAAAATAAGCAAGCATAGCTATTCTAATATTTGATAAAATACACTTCAAACAAAAGATAATTAGAAGAAACAAAGAAGGTCACATCATACTCATCAAGAAAGCAAGGCACCAAGAGGAGGCTACAGTTCTATACATGTACACACTCAAAACAGGGGTACCTAGCTTCTCAAAACAGACACAGCTACATGTAAACTCAGACTACCCCAACACAGTGACAGTGGGTGGCTTCACCATACCATTCTGACCAGCACACATGTCATCATCTGGATAGAGAGAGAGAGAGAAACACTGCAGTTAAATAGCATCATTGGTCAATGGACCTCTAGAACATTCCACCAGGAAATACAGTTTCTTGGACTGAGAGATGGTTGAGTAGCTGATAGTACTTGCTGCTCTTTCAGAGTACCTGTTTTCAGTTCTTAGCTCCCACTCGGTGGCTCACAAGTGTCTCTAAGTCCAGTTGATGGGATCTGAACCGTGGTTCCTCATTTTCCTTGGAAAGGCGAACTTCTCTGCTAGAAGGTTCTAGCACCGTCAGCCTCTGGGTAGAAAAGGCAGAAAAGGATGAAGAGGAGGGTCTTGAATTCAATTCCCTCAGGAACATCGGGCTCCAGAAGGGGGGTTAGGAGAAAAAGGTTTCACCGCAGTAAAGTGCTAGGGCTCAAACAGCCACTTTAGTTGCCGAAAATGTGGGTCACACACACCAGATCAGGATACAGCTGGAAAAAGGGTTCCAGAGCTGAGCCAAGCGGTGAGGGAAGCTCAGGGCTCCTAGACCAAGTCAGGTGACAGTGGATGAGGCCCAAATGTGAAGATCCCAAGAAGACAGCTCAGCCGGCAGTCAAGTCCGGGGATCCAGCAATGAATTCTTCTGGGAGAAGGGGGACCCTTCTTTCCCCTGTGCTACAGCTCAGAATAAACAGCCAGCCCCAAGTGTGTCGTTGGCTGGGACTAGGATGCTGGCAGTGCTCTGTTTACACGGGGAGAAAATAAGAGGCGACAGGCTCACGTGACTGGCCACCTTGGAGCTGTGTCTCTTGCTCTTTGTCCCACACCTTCCATTCTCGGGGCGAGATTTTAAATCTCAAGTCTGAGATTTGGGGGGGTTGAATATGCTTCCTCTAGGCAGTTACCTGCCAGTTCCCTGAGGCAGGGTCCTTGAGCCCACAGCACCCCCTCTGGCCTCCACTCTTTCAGGGAAATACAGACACATACAAAGGACAAACATAAATGCACATTATTCTCAGAAGTTCTTAAAACTTTCTCCAAAACTGATCACACATTAGCACACATAGCACGTCCCAAAAACTGTAAGAAAACTGAAATAGCATCCTGTAATCTTTCTGATCACATGGAGTAAAGCTAGATAGCAACAGAAAGAGAAACTGCAGGAAACACACAAGGCCTTTCAGTGGAAACACACAGTACTGGGTGATGAATGAGTCACTGAAGAATACAGGAAGGAAAAATTTTAAATTCCTGGAACTGAATGAAAAAGAAAACCCAGTATGTGAAAGTCTATGTGACATGGTCTAAGAGGGACATATGAAGCACTGAATACCTACCTAAAGAAATGTGAACACCTTTCATTCCAGCACTTGGGAGACAGAGGCAGGTTGTGAGCAAGATGGCGCGGAGGGTAAAGGCACTCCACAGCAAGTCTGGTGACCTCAGTTGGATCTCTGGTAGGAGAAGAGAACTGACTCCTATAAATTGTTCTCAGACCTCCACATGCATTCTCCCTCTCTGTCTCTTTCTCTCTCTGTCTCTATTTCTCTCTCTATCTTTCTGTCTATCTCTTTTTCTCTTGCTGTCTCTCTGTATCTGTCTCTCTGTCTCTGTCTCTGTCTGTCTCTTTCTCTGTATGTGTGTTTCTCTGTGTGTGTGTCTCTCTCTCTCTGTATCTCTCTTGTCTCTCTGACTCTGTCTCTCCTTTTCTCTCTCTGTCTGTCTCTTTCTCTCTGTATGTGTTTCTCTGTGTGCGTGTCTCTCTCTCTTGTCTCTCTAACTCTGTCTCTCTCTCCCTTTCTCTCTCTTTCTCTCTCTGTCTGTCTCTTTCTCTCTGTATATGTGTTTTTGTGTGTGTCTCTGTCTTTCTTTCTCTTTCTTGTGTCTCCGACTCTGTCTCTCTCTCCCTTTCTCTCTCTGTCTCTCTTTCTCTCTCTCCCTTTATCTCTCTCTCTCTTTCTCTCTGTGTGTGTCTCTCTCTCAAACACACACACACTAAATGCAATTTTGTTTTAACTTGAGAAATTAAAACTTCAACAATGTCCCTAAAGGCTTTGGAGAAAGAAGCAACCAAGCCCAGTAAAGCAGACTGGAAGAGACGAAATCAGGTTGAAATTAGTGTCACAAAACAAGAAAATGACAAAGGGTCAATGAAACGAAGAGCTGCTTCTTGAAAAGCTTGACAAACTCTAAGTCAAATTAACCAAAAGAAAGAGAAGAGCCGAAGCGATGAAGCTAGAGAGATGAGAAGGGAGATATTGTGACTGACACTGATGGTACTCCAAAACTCATACGGGCATGTCTTAAAAACGTATACTTCACTAAGTTAGAGCAGTTAAAAGAAATGTATGAGTTCTAAGTGCACATGACACCAAGATGAAATAAACTAGTTTAAAGGTTTATTTCACTTCTAATTGTGTGTGCTGTGTGGTGGTGGCAGTGTGTGTGTGTGTGTGTGTGTGTGTGTGTGTACAGGTGCCACCAGAGGCCAGGGAAGACATCAGAACCTCTAGCACTAGAGTTATAGACAGCCATGGACCACCCAGCATGGAAGCTGGGGACTAAACCTGGTTTCTTTGGAAGATGAGCAAGACCTCTTGCCTACAGAGCCATCTCTCTCTAGCCCTGAAATAAGTCAGTTTCTTTTCTTTTTCTTTCTTTCTTTCCTTCCTTCTTTCCTTCCTTTGAGACAGGGTTTCTCTGTGTAGCCTTGGCTATCCCTTTGTAGACCAGACTGACTTCGAACTCACAGCAAGCCACCTGCCTCTGCCTTCCAGAGGCACGGTGCCTGGGTTGAAATAAGTGATTTCAATAGATCTTTAACCAGCAATTAAACAGAGGTAATAACAAAAAGTCTCCCACCTGGGTGGGGAAACAACCTAATGAACAGACAGAGTCACTGGTAGAAACCAGAACCTCAAAGAACTAAACCAAAGACACTCAAGCTATCCCAGGACATATAAAAAGAGGGAGATCCACATACTTCTTATGAAGCCAGTGTAGCACCCAAACCAGAACCAGATTAAGCCACCACTGTCCTGATCAGGGTTTCTATGGCTGCAATGAAACACAGTGACCAAAAAGCAAGCTGGAGAGGAAAGAGTTTATTCAGATTATACTTCCACATTGCTATTCTTCACTGAAGGAAGTCAGGACAGGAACTCAAACAGGGCAGGAACCAGGAGGCAGGAGTTGATGCAGAGCCCATGGAGGGGTGCTGCTTACTGGCTTGCTTTCCCTAGCTTGTTCAACCTTTTTTCTCATAGAACGCAGGACCACCAGCCCAGGGATGGCTCTATCCACAATGGACTGGGCCCTACACCATTGATCACTAATTGAAAAAATGCCTAATGGATCGCATGGAGGCATCTCCTCAACTGAGACTTCTTCTCTGATGATTATAGCTTGTGTCAAGTTGACGCACAAAACCAGCCAATACAACCACCAACAAAAGAAATACAGACATACCTTCCTGATGATCACAGATACAAAAAGCTCAATAAAAAGTTCACAAGCTGAGGGCCTGGAGAGATGGCGCCTCTCACAGAGGACCCAGGTTTGATTACCAGCGCCCACATGGCAGCTCACAACCATTTGCAACTTCAGTTCAATTCACAACTTTATTTGAGATTACATCAAATAAAGCAATAAATGTAACTTATCAAATAAATGTGGACTAAAAGAACCCACATGATCATCTCAATAGACAGAAAAAAAATCTTTGACAAAAATCCAACATCCCTTCATGATAAAAGTCAAGGGAGAGAGGGGGATGAAAGGAGCATATGATAAAGGCTATATACCAAAAACCTACAGCTACACCATGCTGAGCAGAAGCATTACCACTAACATCAGGAACAAGAGAAGTGTGTCCACTCTCCAGTCCTGTTCAATATAGTCTTAGCTGGAGCAATATCACCAAAGAAAACAATAAAGGGGAAACAAACAGGAAGTCAAAGTTTCTCTAAATATAGCTGATATAATTCTTATGAGACCTTAAAGAAAACACCAAAAAAACTATTAGAGCTGATAAAATACTTTTGGCAAAGTGGTTGGACATAATGTTAACACACACAGCCAGGCATGGTGGTATACGCCTGGGAGACAGGGCCAGGCAGATCTCTGTGAGTTCAAAGCCAGCCTGGTCTACAAAGAGAGTCCAGGACATCCAAGGCTACACAGAGGAACCCTGGCTGGAAAAAACAAACAAAAAAACGAAACGCAGAACAACAACAGCAAAACCAAAGAAAGAAGGAAGGAAGGAAAGAAGGAAAGAAAGAACAAAAATGAAAAAGAAAAGAATGTTGGAGCCCGGGAAGTCCCACATAGAGCGCTTAGACACCAATTTTGGCTAGATATTGATGGTTTATTGAATGCCTTTTTTAAGCTTACTGCAATCAGGGCCACTGAACGGACTCCAGAGACTGTGATGCTGGTTTGCTTCTAAGGCAAACTTTTTATAAGAAAAACTGCAATCGAGTATCAACCAGGTAACAAAACTGCAGCCAGGTCATAACCAGGTATTTAGGTGTAGGAAGCAACATTACATTATTTTGACTATCGAGACAAAGTGTTTTTAATTGACCTTTAACTTGATTGGTTTTGCACTTGGGGAATTTACAGAGTGTCCAGGTAACAAAGTTTATAAAGTTTGAGAAATGAAACCATTGAGACATACTTATTGGAAGGCAGACCCTGAAAACTTGAACATAATTTTACCTTATAATTAAGATGGAGACTAAAAAAGAAAATGGCTACAATTGTGCTGTGTTAAAGGCTGAAGCAGGTCTCAACAAGAAATGAAGAAAAGAAAAAAAAAAAAAAGAAAACAGTTAAAAATGAGTTATAGGGCTGGATAGATGACTCGGGTATCAAGAGCACTCACTACTCTCACAGAAGACAGAAGCTTGGCTTTTATCACCTACATAGAAGCTCACAACTACCTGTAACTCCAACTGTTGGTATCCCTAAGCAGGCATCTCTACAGCCAGCCCCAAGGGACCTGACAAACAGGACATCAGGCATCTGTAAAGCCACCTACGGACCACCTGCAACCACCTGAGCATGGTCTGGGTCACCTTATAAGAAAACTACTTTCCCCCTTCTCTCTCTGTCTCTCTCAGCCTTTCTGTCTCTCCCTCTCCTCTATCTCCTACCCTGTCCAGAGCTGGTCTCTGTGACCTCCTCCCCCTTTCCTTAATAAAACCTCCCAGGTGGAACCAGGCTCGTGGCGTGATTTATGAACCCGCTGTATAACTCTGCTGTACAATCCTAACAGCAACTCCAACTCGAAGGACCAATATCCTCTTCAGATCCCCAAAGGCTTTAGCACACTTGTATGCGCACACACACACACACTCAAGAATGCACATCTACACATTAAATAAACAGATCAATCAATTAATCAATAGAAATAAATAGAATTTCTCAAAAAAGAATTCACAGGGCTGGGAAGTACTTTTAAAACTGTTTAACCTTTTTAGGCATTAGGGAAATGCCAACTGAATGAAAGTCTCGGTTTCTTTGTATGTTACTGCCTTGCTCCCCATGGCTTGCTCAGCCTGCTTTCTTGTCCACCACAGGGCCTGCCCAAGGGTAGCAACACCCACAATGGACTGGGCCCTCCCATATCAAACATCAATTAAGAGGACACTCAAACCAGGTGGTTGGTGCATGCCTTTAATCCCACCATTAAGGAGGCAGAGGTAGGGGGATCTCTGAGTTTGAGGGCAGCCTGGTCTATGGAGTGAGTTCCAGGACAGCCAGCCAGGTTACATGGAGAAAAGAGAGGGAAGGTGGGAGGGAAGGAAGGAAGGAAGGAAGGAAGGAAGGAAGGAAGGAAGGAAAACACACTTAGACTATGGAGGCATTTTCTTAGTTATGGTCCCCTCTTCTCAAATGACTGCAGCTTGTGTCAAGGTGGCATAAAACTAACCAACTAACTAACAGAGTTGGTACCAAGATTGTGAGGTATTACTGTGAAGGACATGACTATGCGGTTCTTGCTTTGTTCAGTCTGAATGTGGAATAGTTTGGTGCTCTGGACCAGAAAGGTGGCAGAATGCTGGCCACAGAGCTTACTGGACCGTCCCACAGGAGTCTGGAAACAGTGGTACCAACAGCCATGCAAACTGCAAAAGCCCCACTCAAAAAGTCACAGAGACCACTCTTGTGCTGTTTAGGCAAATGACCTGGCTGCCTTCTGTCCATGTCCTAAGAAATTACCTGAAGCTAAATTTCAATGGACGTGTGTGTGTGTGTGTGTGTGTGTGTGTGTGTGTGTGTGTGATTTCAAGACAGTCTAATATTGACTATGCTGCATAGTTATTAGCATAGTTATAGCATCGTTTGTAGGTCTTCAACAAGAAAGAGCAAATGGAGCAGAAAGAAATATAAAATGTACATTCATTCTGGGGAGAAAAGGGACATCAGCAAGCCAGGCTTGTGCTAGGAGAGGCTGCAATTGTTAAGGGTGTCATTGCCATTAGGGAGGGGCCAAATATGCCCTGGGATAAAGGAAAGATGCTCTCTGGGCAAGGCCCCACCCAGCTAACCTTCCTTGTATGAAAGAGCATGAGGTGCTTTGTGCTCTAAACAAAATCTCTGCAAATGCCATTCAAGGGAGGATCCACCTTAAACAGGAAACAGAAACTGGATGTGTCATCCACCTGATTCTGGCTTTAGGGTCATGAAGGACACATGAGTTAAAGAAAGATGTCATGGAATCTTTCACCAAGGTTTCAGAGAGCTACTGAGGCCAGGAAATGAGTGGCAAAGGGGTCCCAGTGTAAAGGCCCTGAGAGGCCTTTGCATGAAAATGTGAAAGTGAAGCCTGGATTGTGTGGGAGACCCCAAGATGTTGGAGAAGCCAGAGCCATGAGAAATCTGCCTGGAAGAGCTGTTCACAGACAGTGGAACCAGCCCGAGAGTGTGCTGCAGGCAGCAAAGCTGGAGGGTTGGAGCCTCTAAGCCCTTTGACATCAGACGTGGATGGAGCCACAGAGCTCAGTGTGTGCTCAGCCGGGTTTCAATCTTGCTTTGGTCCAGCATCTCCTCACTGTGTCCTTTCTTTGCTTCTGGAATGCTAACGCATATTCTGTGTTATTTTAAGTTGGGCATACATCATTTGCTTTTTGATTTTACAGGGGAATACAGTTAAAGAGATTGCCTTGAGTCTCAGAAGAAATTTTGGTTTTTTATTATATTATTATTTATTGTCATATTTATGCAGTATTCTGCCTGCATGTTTGCCTGCACACCAGAAGAGGGTAGCAGATCTCAGAGATGATTATGAGTCACCATGTAGTTGCTGGAAATTGACCTCAGGACCTTTGGAAGAACAGCCAGTGCTTTTAACCTCTGAGCCATTTCTTACAGAATTTCTCTGTTCCACCCTGGCCTCATGATCTGGGACAGCTGAAGCACAGAGGGTGAGTTCTCAGCCTCTGCAGTGGGCAGAGCAGCCATTGCTGAATTCCCCAGTCCTCAACATGTGACCCCGCCTAATGAAGGCCCTGTGGCACGTATTCCTTCCACCGTTCAGTCCTGGGGGGGAAACGCATCCTGCCACTCCTGCGTCACCTTTGTTGCAAGCCACTGAGGGGATGTTCTGCTCATTGGGAGCACCAGTGAAGTATCTGCTCTCTGGAACATTCTTTCTTGCTGAAGTTCTAGCAGCAAACATTGCTGCTTGCTGAAGTTCTAGAAGACTTCTGGAGTCAGTTAAATGTAACAGCCTTGGAATGTAAGCTCTGCTGGGGTCACACACACACCATCTCCCAGGTGGATAGTACACAGAACTCTAACTTCATCAGGGCATGAGGCACAAGGCCAACGACACTGAGTGGCGACACTGAATTAATGAAGGTGGAGTGCTTAGAACAGTGCTGAGAAGAACACTTTTTTCTCTCTCTTTTTTAAGATTATTAATTTATTATTTATTTATTGTATATGTGTTTACATTTACAAATACATTTATAAATAGAAATATTTATATATTTATGTGTATATGTGTCTGTGCTAGCAGCAGCCAGAAGATATCCAGTTCTTAGGAACTGGAGCTTTAGATGGCTGTGAGCTGCCAGGTGGGTAGTGTTAATTGAACCCAGGTCCTCTGAAAGAGCAGTCAGTGCTCTTAACCACTGAGCCATCTCTCCAACCCCAGAAAAACACTTTTTTCCATTTTGTGTTTGTGTGCAAGTATTGGCCAAAGTGTCATTCCTCAACTGTTCTTTTTGGAGGGTGGGGCATGGTCTCTCACTGGGATGGGTAGCCTCTCATTAAGCTAAACTGACTGGCCAGTGAGCCCTAGGGATTTGTTTGTCCCAACACAGCCTGTGCTAAAATTACAGTAAGGTGCCAGCACACCCAGCTTTTCATATGGGTTCAGGGCTGACACCGGGCTTATGCCCCAAGTAGTTTGCCAACTGAGCTGTCTCCCAGACAGATCCTTACGAATTTGTGATTTTATGTTTCCTCAAGAAAAATGGTCTAGCCAGGGGTAGTGGTTGAATGTCTTAATCTCAGTCCTTGGGAGGTAGAGGCAGTTAGATCTCTTTGAGTTCAAGGCCAGCCAGGGCAACACAATGATACCCTGTCTGAAAAACAAACAACAAAAACAGAAACAAAAATAAATAAATAATAAATAAAAAGAAGAAGAAGAAAAGAAAATTGGTCTGAGGTTCATGATGCGTCTGTGGCGATGTCAGGGGATAATTGGCCATGGGCTTCAACAAGTCAGGATGCCCACCGCTGAGACTCAGGTTGGCACAAGGGTGCCTGACCTTGAAGCTGAAGAAGAGCACAGAGTTCCGCTGCCCCTCAGTAAATAGCTTCAGCCTGCAGCCAGGGCACAGGCGGTGCCGCCTGCTTGCTCCTTTATGAATGGAGGCCGACACCCTTTTCCTCTGGAGCAGCTGTATAACTGTTCCTTGTGAATCAAGTCCCTTCAGAGAGAGAAAAGAGGATGTGATTAAAAAGCGTTTAGGGCTGGGCGTGGCAGCACATCGTTAATCCCAGGCATAAGCAGGTAGATCTCTGAGTTTAGCCTATCAGTTCTAAGTGACCCATAGCTACATGCTAAAACCTCTAAAAGGTGCTGAAGAGGAGAAGCTGGGATCTGGAGAGATGGCTCAGCAGTTAAGAGCATTGGCTGTTCCTGGAAGAAACTCTGGGTTCAGTTCCCAGCGTCCACATGGCGGCTCACAACCCCACTTGCAGGGGATCTGATGCCCTCTTCTGACCCCCATGGGCACTAAGCACGCACACAGACACACATACAGACAAAACACCCATACACATAAAATATTAAAATTTAAAAATAGAAAAGGTTTTTAAGGCATGTGTGTGGGTGTGCATGTGTGTGTGTTTGCATGCAAATATGAAGACTAGAGGTCAAGGCAGGTGCCTCCCTAATGTTAGGCAGGCATCTTACCTGATTTCTCACTATCTTCGTCACCGATCTCTCTGAAGAGGGTCTCAGCTCATGGATCGGCTAAACTGTCTGGGCACTGAGCTCCTATGTTTGTGCAGTGGGATTACAGATATCAGCCGCAACGTCTGGCTTTGTTTGCTCTTGTTTTGTTTTAAATAGATCTGGGGATTCAAACTCAGGCACTTGCAAGTTACCCAGCACCTCATCTCTCCAGCCCTATGTTTTGGGGTTTGTGTCAGGGTCCTGAAGCCCTGGCTGGCCTCAAACTTACTATGTAACCAAGGCATGCTTTGAACTCCTGATTCTCCTGCCTCTACCTCGAAAGTGCTGAGAATACAGATTTGCAAAATATGACACACACACACACACACACCTGCCTCTTGTTTTCTTTTTCTTTTAAAGCAGATTTCTACCAGGCTGGCCACTACCTGATGATCTTCCCGCATCCACCTGCTGAGCTGGTGGTTACAGGTGTGCACTGCCTTGGCATGGCTGTGGATCAAACCCAGGGCTTCACGCATACCAGGCAAACACCTTACCTATGGAGGAACATCCCACAGCCCATGCTTGTTGTGTCCTTGATCCGACAGGAGTGGGCAGATGGCGGGAAACAGCACCAAAAAGATGCTGGCTGGAGCCAGTGAGACCAACTCTCACCTGTTGGAGGGGGGCGGCCTCGGTTTCCCCATCTACCCTCACCCTTATTTTCTCAGGTCTCACTGGATGGTTCCCATCCTTAATTCCGAAAAACCCGAGGCTTCTCTACGTTCAATTCGACTCTCTTCAAAGGTGAAACCGAGGCCTCACGCACACCGCCTGAAGGCAGGGCTTGAGGGCGGGGCGGGGGGGGGGCGGGCGGCGAGGACGGCGCGGGAGAGGCGCTTCTGAGCCTGGCCTGCAGGGACGGATTACCGTGGCCCCTAGGCCGGGGCTCATCACTAACAGCGGGATGGGCCAGGAGACCGGCTCCTCCAGGCAGGGTGGGAAAGCACTTGCTGCACCTTGGTGCCACCTTCAGTCAGCTCTAAATCCCGCACCCGACCTCCCTACTCAGGAAAAATAATCCAGGAAGATGTAGACTCAGACCTGAGGAGAGATAAAATGTATATACCGAGGGAGGGCTGAACAAAGATTCCCCCCGCCCCGAGGGCGGGAGTGGGAGGTGGGGGGATGGGGCTTAGACTCTTGATCCAGCCGGAAGTGTCCTGGCGCGTGCCTTTAATCCCAGCACTCAGGGAGGCAGAGGTAGTTGGACCACTGTGAGTTCGAGGCCAGCCTGGTCTACAGAGCCAGTCCAGGATAGCCAAGACTACACAGAGAAACTCGGGGGTGGGGTGGGGGGAAGGGCAGGGAAGAAAGACTCTTGGGACTGATAGGTAATTAACAGGCCAGGTGCAGTAGATGTGTAGGTGCCTTAACTACCAGATTTTGAGTTGGACACTGGTCTTTCCCCCAGCATATCCTTGGAGAACCTCAATAGTCACAGTAGCTGAGCTAGCTGGGCTTGGGTGCACAGAGCCGCTGGGTGCCCGCAGCCTCAAGCTTCACAGAACACCCAACGCTGTCATCTTGGGAGGCAGGTTATAAAGACAAAGGCTGCTCAGCAGAGAAGGAACTCAGGCTCGAGGCAGTGATGGGGTTCACCAAAGTCACCCTGAAAGCAGGGGGTCCGTGTAGGATTCCAAACCAGGCTTCATTCTCCAGCCTTCTGGAACAATTTTTTTATTATTATTATTTTTATTTTTTAACATTTATTTCGACAAGCACTGTGGGGACACACACCTTTGACCCCAAAACTCAGGAGGCGGAGGCCTGTGATTTGGAGGTCAGCCTGATCTACAGAGTGAGTCCCTGGGCAGCCAAGGCCACATAGAGAGACCATGTCTCAAAAAACAACAATACAAAAAGAAAGTGTTTACTTGTAGATCAGTACACATAGAAATCAGAGTTCAACTTTCTGGGTCAGTTCTCTTCTGCCCCACTGAGCATCTCACACAGGCCCTGGGTCTTGCTGTTCTCTCCCCTGTTCGCCCACCATCCAGATTCTTCACCAGCACTCTACGGTCACCCTCTCCTCAGTCATTTTTCTTCCTTTAAAAAAATGCATGTGTGTCTGGTTGGTGGTACCCTGTGTCCTTAATCCCAGCAGTAGGGAGGCAGAGGCAGGTGGATCTCTGTGAGTTCAGCATGGTCTACAGAACAAGTTCCAGGGCAGTCAAGGCTACACAGAGCAAAAAAACAAAACAGAACAACAACAATAACAAAAACCCAAAAGTGTGTGTGCTTACAAATGTTCACGTGCGCAGAGTCTGGAGCCGACCTCTGGTGTCATCTTCAGGAAGGCCACCCACCTCTTTTGAGACAGGGTCTCTTATTGGCCCGGAGGTCACTGATTTGGCTGGAATGGCTGACAGAAGAGCCCCAGGGTCCACCTCTGTCTTCCTGGGACTGGGCTCATAGGCACCAGGCCTCTGTGTGAGTTCCGGGGATATAAACCGGGTCCTCTTGCTTGCACGGGAAGCTGTCTTACTCACTGCACTCTTTCATCACACCCTCGGTTTGTTGGTTTGTTCATTTGTTTCAGGCAGGGTCCTATGTATCCCAGGCTAGCCTGCGACTCTTGGTCCTTCTGCTGCAGCCTCTCCAGCGCTGGGACGACAGGCATGGCCACCACGTCTACTCCATTTTATTTAAAGTTCCCAGTTAGCATTCTTTCCAGTGGGAACTGTGGTAGCTTGAATAGGAATGGGCCCCATAGACTCACGTGTCTGAATGCTTGGCCCATAGGGAGTGGTACTACCAGGAAGTGTGGCCTTAAGGGAGGAAGTGTGGAGGCAGGGCCTGGAGGTCTCCTATATACAAGCTACACCCAGTGGGACACACAGTCTCTTTCTGCTGCCTTTGGATCAAGATGTGGGGCTCTCAGCTCCTTCTCTAGCTCCTTCTCAGCTCCTTGTCTGCCTGCATGTCACCATGTTTCCTGCCATGACGACAGTGCACGAAACTCCACTGAAACCGTAGGCCAGTCCAATTCAATGTTGTCCTTTAAGAGTGGCTTTGCTCATGGTATCTCTCCACAGCAACAGAAACTCTAACTAGACAGGAACCCATCATGGTTCCTGCTTGAGAGGCAGAAACAACACCTTCCTAATGCCAAGCAATTAGGGCCAGTTGTCTTAAGGAAAAAAGGGGGGGGGGGTCTGGTGCTGCTATCTGCAGCTCCAGGGTGTAGGAAGGCTGGCACAGGAGGATTGCTTGAGCCCAGGAGTCTGGGGTAAGCCCAGACTACGTAGGAAAACAAAACACCAAGGCTGGAGAGATGGTCCAGCAGTCAAGAGCAGCGGCTGCTCTTCCAGACGACCGAGGTTCCACAGCAGACACGTAGTGGCTCACACTGGCTGTAACTCCAGTTCCAGGGGCTCTGACGCCCTCTTCTGACCTCTTCAGACACTATACACAGGGTACACAGACATATATGCAGGCAAAACGGCCATACACACAAAATAATAAAGTGAATTAAGAATGAAAGATGAATTAAAAATAAAACAAAATAAACTAAAAAACTAGAGCTTGAGGATATTACTTAGCTGGAATCCTTGCCTAGCATGCACAAAGCCCCAATCAGCAGAGCAAAAACCAGGTGTTCTGGAAGGAGGCAAGAGCATCAGAAGTTCGAGGTCGTCCAGGCTACATATGAGCATGAACGTTTTACCTGCATGCATGCCTACCCACCATGTGCACACCTAATGCCGACAGGATTATGCAAAGGGCTTAAAGCAACTGGAACCCAATGGCCACTCAATAAATCTAGCATTTGTATTTTGGAGGCCGTAGTCTGTTTCTTTGTCCTTTTCTTTCCTTTCTCTTCCCCCTTTCCCTTCTCTCTCTCTCTCTCTCTCTCTCTCTCTCTCTCTCTGCACCTGTGTGCATATATATAAAGGCCAGAGGACAAATGCCAGTACCAGGAAGCTTCAGGACCTGTCCACCTTGTGATTTGAGACCCTGTCTCTCACTGTCCTGGAATTCACCGTTAGGTGAGGCTGGCTGACAAGCCCAAGATCCACGTGTGTTGTGGCTTTCCCCACAACTGAGATTCTAACTGTGAATCACCTTGCTGGCTTTTCTATGCGGGTTCTGGGAATTCAGGCTAGCCTGGGCTATATACATGTATGGACATGTGCATACACACACGAAATACGATTTTAAGGAAAACACAGCCCTCTCTTCTTCCTCTTCTATTTTGATTTGAGGCTGGCTCTCCCTCTGGCTTTCAACTCAAGATCCTGTTGACTTCCTTACTGCTCAGTTCCATGCCAATGCCACCACATTCCTTCATCATTCATTCTCTCGTTTGTTTTGAGATGGGCACCCACGTAGCCCAGGCCAACCTCAAACTTGCTTCATCGTTGATGGTGACTTTGAACTCCTGGTCTCTTGCCTTTCCTTCCTGAGTGCTGGGATTGTAAGTGTGCACCACCATATCTGGCTTCATGTGGGACTGAGGGTGGGACCCGGGGCTTTACATATGCTAGACAAGAGCCATAGCCCCATCTCCAGCCTGAGAGATGCCCCAGCAGCTCAGAGACAGGAACTCAGGTTCCATTCCCAGCCCCCACATTGACAGCTCACAACCATTTGTGACTCCAGTCCCAGTGGGTCTGATCCCCTCTTCTGGTGGAGTGTTTGGGAAGGATTGAGAGCTGTGCTCTCCTGGGGGTAGCATGTCGCTGGGCACTGGCTTTAGGTGTTCAAAAGCCATTCCCAGTTAGCTCTGTCTGCGTGTGTGTCTCAAGACGTCAGCTCTCAGCTACTGCTCCAAGCACCATGCCTACCTACCTGCTGCTGTGCACCCCTCCATGGTGGTCATGGACTCTAACCCTCTGAAACCATAAGCCCCAAGCTAACCACTTTCTTCTAGAAGTTGCCTTGGTCATGGTATCTTAGCACAGCTACAGAAAAGTGCCCAAGACACTGTGCCTCCAGGAGAGGAGTGGGACAGGATGAACACACAAGAAAAGGTGAGACAGATCTGGAGAGAGGCGGCTCTGTGGTTAAGAGCACATGTTCTCGCAGCAGGACCTGAATTTGGTTCTGTACTCCTGTAACTAGGGAATCCCACGCCCTCTCCTGGCTTCTGCTGACACTACAGTTATGTGTACATGCCCACTCACATATACATGTAATTAAAATAATAATAATAATAATAATAATAATGAACTAAGGTAGTGGTGCACGCCTTTAATCCCAGCACTCAGGAGGCAGAAGCAGTCAGATCTCTGAATTCGAAGCTGGCCTGGCCTACCCAGGTCTACACAGAGAAACCATGTCTCAAAAAACCAAAAAAATAAAACTAATGGGAAGCTGGAGGGACAGCTCTGTGCTTAGGAGTGTGTTCTGTTCTTCCAGAGGACACCAGCACTCAGACACACATGCACACATATAAATTATCATTTAAAACATAAAAACATATTTTTTAGAAAAATACCCTATTTTTTTTTTTTTTTTAGAAAAATAAAATCAGGATAGGTGGCTCAGCAGTTAAGAGCACTAGCTGCTTTTCTTAATGGACCTTGGTTTGGTTCCCAGTACCCATATGGTAGCTTGCAATCATCAATTTAACTCCAGTCCCAAGGAATCCAATGCCCTTTTCTGGCTTCCTCAGCCACCAAGCACACATGTGGTGCACATACATACATGCAGGCAAAACGCTCACACACATAAACTGTTTTTTGTTGTTGTTGTTTGTTTTTTAAAAGAAAATGGTTGGAGCTAGAAATGAGAGCGGTGGTTTGCCAACTAGCATGAGGGTCTGAGTTGAATCCCAGTTCCCACATTAAAAAGCATGGCAGTGATAGCAATGAACGTCTGCTAACCCCGGTGCTAGACACAGTGCCCAGTCAATGTAGCCACGTGCAGTGCGCTCCAAGCTCAATCTCAAAACAAACTAGAGGCTGGGTATGGTTGCAAAGGCCTTTAATCCTAGCACTCAGGAGACAGAGACAGGTAGATCTTTGTGAGTTCTCAAGGCCAGCTTGGTCTACACAGACAGTTCCAGGACAGCAAGGACTTCAGAGAGACCCTGTTAAAAAAAAAAAACCCACAAAACTAATGCTGTTGATAATAATAATAATAATGAGAAGAACATGGGAAGACACCCAGATGTCAACTGTCCTCTTTGCACTCACACAGAACTAGAACAAGGCCATGTTTTCTGGAAGCTTGTGGAACCTAGCGGTCACTGCAGTGCCGGAAGCAGAGCTACCACGGTGTCCACCTAATAAATGGCCGATTCACAGCACTTATGGCTTCTCTGCAAACATGGACTAGGCCAAAGCTGGTGTGGGAAGCACATCCGTGAAGACAGGAACAGCGCCTCTGCCTGCGCTCATTTTGCCTTCAAGGACAAAGTCAGACACCCTTACTGTGGCAGAAAGTGAAGCTGAGATGTCAAGGCTTCTGGACTTCTAGTTTTTAAAATATTTACTTATTGGTTTATCGGGATGGGGACACAAAGGTCAAAGCATAACTTGCAAGAGCTGGCACTTTCCTTCTGCCAGGACATTGACCCTGCCAAGCCATCAGAGTTAGTAGTAAGCACTTAACCTGCTGGGCTACCATTCCTGGACTACCCATTTGAAACTAGATCTCTACTTCCCATTGTCCACCTTTGTTGATTCAGAAGGCTGGGAAAGATTGCCAGGAGGAAGGCATCAGGATCTAGGCAGCTTATGAACCTCACACAGTAGCAGGAAGAAACCTTTTTTCTTCTTCTGTTGACTGGAACCTGCTATGGAGACCAGGCTGACGTCGAATTTACTATAGCCAAAGACAGCCATGAATCCCTGGTTCCCCTTTCTTTACCTTCCAAGTGCTAGGACTGATTACATGTGTGTAACATGCCCAGGTACACACTGCGCTGGGGATGGACTTCACAGCCGAATGCATGCCTGAGAGCAGTTGAATCACATCCCCTAGCCCTCTGACCTCCCAGTTTTAAGGATCAGTGGGCTAGGGCGTTAAGCAGACCCTAACCGAAGCAACGGTATTAAATCCGAGTCAGCCACAACAGAGAAGCAACCACAGGGTGAGCTCTGAGGTGCAAGAGCTCAAGGTTATCTTTGGAAGCAGACTATCCCTCCTCCCCCGCGTCCCACTCTTAGAACTGCTGGGTTTCCTAGGTCTGTGACAATGCAAGTTGTCTTAAGGGTGTGTTGCTTGTAAGCGCAGTACAGCAAACTCAATGTCAGGAGAAGTTAGGCGACTTGCCTAAGGTCACACGGCTAAGAAACGGAATGAGGACAAGAAAACCCAAGGCCGACCGATCTTCCTTGACAAGAAAGCAGTCGCGTGTGTGTGCCTGGCACGGTTTCAGATCACCTTGGGACTTCAGGGTCTGGGGGTGGCGGCTTGTCAGTAAGCCAAGCCAGGGAAAGCCGCCATCGCCGTGGCGGGAATTCTTGCCCTTGAGCCGCAGCGCAAGCACCGGGTGAGATGTCATCCCGAACACTTGGGCTCCCGGATCCCCGCTTAGGCCTGTCAGAAGTGTGGAGGAGTCCCAGGCTCTGGGGAGCGCCCGCTGCTGCTGCTCATGCGCAGTGCGCGGGAGCTCGGCTGGCGAGCTGCGGGGTCTCATTAGCACCACCATCATTAGGGCAGATTTATGTGCGATTCCTCCCGCACTCCGGGGCCGCTCCCGGCTCAGCACGCGGGGAGGGGACGGGCTGCGGTGGGCAGGGGCAGTGCGGGGCAGGATGGAGAGGCGGGAGTCAGCAGGTTCTAGAGCCGCCGCGCCCTTTTGGGCCAAAGCCAGAGCTGCGTCCGGGTCCGCGGACGCTGAGGTTCACCTGCAGGGTTGGAGGGATCTGAGGCGCCGCCGCCTCGCCCCAGCGATCCCCGAAAGCTCTCGAACCCCGGAGTTGGGGGCCACGAGCTGTGCGGGAGAGGTGGGCGCGGGCGCCAGGTCCCCAGGCGGGGAGCGGGAGCGTCTCCAAACACCCCTCCTTCCTTCCACCGCGCTCTCCCTCCGCCTGCGAGACGGCTGCGGCCCCGCCTAGGGATGGGGGGGGGGACGAGGAGGAGGCGCTCCTGCGGGGGGAAGTGTGGCGGGCTGAAGGGAGTGGGGGGCTGCGCAGTCCCGGGAGCGGGAGGCAGTCCTAGGAGGAGGGGGTGGGAAGGAGAGAACTGGGCTGGCCAGGAACCCGAGAAGCGGAGCGGGAGGGAGGGGGCGCGGGGAGCTGGCGGGCCCGCAGGGGTGCCGCGGGCGAGGGGAGGGGTGGGGGGACTGGGAGGGCGAGGCAATGAGTGCAACCTGGGCAGTACCTAGAGGAAGACACCTCTCGCGTCCTCCCTAAACTATCTTTAACTCCAGGCAGCATCTCCATTCTCTGTCCTGGTTCCCATCCTCCCGTATGGAGGCGGCTGCACACATTGGCCTGGCTCTCCACAATCCTTCCCGCCCTGGCATCCGGGGTGCCAGACTGGGAGGCAACAAGCCTCTTCCATCTGTCTCCCAAGTCATTCTCCTCCCAAGGCCTCCAGGGTTGACCCTGAGAGCCCTCTCTTAGGAGGAACCGATGTTTAAATTTAGTAAGCACCTCTGCACCTCGGTCCTACCTTTTAGTTGGGGCCTGCAGAGGTTCCAGAGAGGGAAACTGAGGTAGAGAGCAAAGAACCAATACGAGTTTCTCTAACCAGCCTCAGTCTGCCCTGCTCTGAGCTCTCCGGTCCCTCCGTGGGCAACCGCGGTGGCTGTTTCAAGGCCCCCCCAAACCCAGCCTTCCTGCTTCGCCACGGGGAGCTCCCAAAAGCCTGAAAATATCTTTAAATTAGGAAAAAGAGCTAAGCCGCCAGAGTCCTTTGGTCTATTAAAGGAGGAGCAGAGGCCACCGGCGTCCCCACCCCCCTGCTCGGATTTTGCATTTGAAGCGCAGACGGCGGGTCCAGTCGGCCGCTGGCGGGGCCTCGAGGCCGGCCAGCCGCGTCCCTTTCAGCGCCCGACCCCCTGCCAGGTGAGCCGGAATTAGGACGGCGCCCCTCTCTGCCGCTTTCATCCCCCAGGGCGGCCGGGGCCTCAGAGGCGCTAATGAAGCGCCTGAAGCTGCTTGGCTTAAGGAAAAAGCAGGGATTCTGGACACTGGGAGACTGGGGGTTGGGATAGCGTTTTAAAAACCTGTCTTGAAGTATCCCAGGACCGCGCCGGCTTGCCCTGGGCAGAGCAGTACTGTCCCTTGATCCCTGCTGGTCTCTGGATTCTCACTAATCTCCTGGCTCCTCCCAGCCAGCGGATGCTAGTTCAGGTTCACTTCCAAGCGCCACTCTGATGGGCCGGCGCAGGGGAACCCTCAGGCAGGTCAGAGCCTCAGTTTCCCTGAGGTGATGCATCCTGACCGGGCATGCCTGTGATCCCAGCACTAGAAAGCTGAGGTAAGAGGGTTGTAGAAGCCAGTCTTGTGCTCCAGAGTGAAAACCTGTCTGAAAAAGCAAAAACAAACAAAAAAGATTCACACAAAATGTCAAGTGTGTATTGATCTGCCAACAGGTGGTCACAGACGCACAGGGGATATAACAGTAGTAGGCTTGTTGCCCCATCACAGGGTCCCCTCCCTTCACAGCAGCCCAGATACATTCAGCATGGGCCCACTGTCTGCTGATGTCCCCCACTGGCCAGCCTTCCTTACATTTAGACACTGTGTTCAATGTCTCCTTCAGAAAAGACCTCTCCAGCTGCAGTACCCCAACAGCTGTCCCTCTTTCTTACTGTCGTCTGACCCCTGACTCACCTGAACCCTGGAATGCTCCAGCTTGGGTCTGGATTCTTGTTGGATTCTTATTAGTTGTGTGAGAGCTCAGGCTTGTCACCCTCTCTGGACGTCGGTTCCCATTTAGAAAAGGTGGAAAGACAGGAATGGAAGCTTGCACACCCCACTACAAAGACCAGCAAGTAGAAGGCCCAGACGTGCCTACAGTGCTGGTGGTCCCTACGACTTGGGGGTAACCTCCTCACCAGGTCCCATCTATAAAGAACATTAGCCCTCCTCAGAGAATTTTGTTCTGGTTTACCATAGTACCTTAATGCCCAAATGGTGCACTACAGAGTACATGCTTGGTAAATACCCGCTGATGGCTGAATAGACTGGGCCCTACGAGTCACTGCAGCCAGCTTCTCATGTGCAAGATGAGTGACCACAGTGGAACATGAGAACTCCCCGAGATAGATGCTCTTATGGTTAGCTTTAGAAATTGGTGACACACACCTTTAATCCCAGCACCCAGGAGGCAGAGACAGCAGATCTCTGTGAGTTCAACACCTGCCTGCTCTACAATGCAAGTTCTAGGACACCCAGGACTAAATTGAGAGACCCTGTTTTAGGAAGAAAAAAAAGTTCCAGACTTTACAGACAGCAAAGCAGGAAACCTCCCCCCGCCCCCCGGGAAGGGAGCTAAGGAAAGAGAAAGAGAGATTGAGAGCAAGAATGGAGGGTGGCATTACAGTTTGAACGCGTCTCAAAATGCCCTCCTGGAACCCACCTGTGAGCTGAGGGGTGTGGCTTGCAGAAGAGTACCTGCCTAGGATTCACCAGTGATGGGTTGCTGGTATGGCTCAGTGTGGTAAGCCACGGGCCTGGCACCTGAGACATCCTGGATATTGCAAAAACAAAGACTTTCAGATGCAGGATGGGAAAGGATAGGGCAGGTCCACCTCAAGGACATATTAGAGAAAATATCTCCCAGCTGAGGACCAGCAGCATTTGGTATGAACCAGAAGTGAGCGGGAGGCACAGAAGGGCTCAGCTGTCCAAGGAAGTGTGGCTTTGCCCAGTGTCTCAAAGGTGGCTTCTGACCTCCACAGCAGAGAAAGCAGAAACTCCTCCAAGGACTCAGTGTTGCTGTGTGCCCACAGCCTGGGGGCTGCTGTGCTCCTATGGCCTGGCCTCTGCCATGCTCCCTGGGCATGAAGAGATGCAGTGAAGGCGGAGGTAGCAGGTGGCAGGGCACAGACTCCCACAGTCGTGCAGCTGTCTGCCCTGTGACTGTCTGGGTTTACCGTTCTACCCAGGCCCAGCCTATGGAGTTACGTTAGGACCGTCCTCCATTTCTGAAACCAGCACCACTCTGTGTCCTACAGACATCCGACTGGCCTGTCATCTCTCTGAGGCAAAAGTGGCACTCCTCAACTGAGCCTGCTGGTTCATGCTCATCATTCCAGATCTTGATCTCACCTCAGTGAAAGAAGAAAGGGAGAGGGAACAGGGCTCGTTGTGTCAAAAGAAAACTAATCATTGGACACACAAGCTAAATTTCTTTTTGCGTCACCATCATCACCATCATCATTTGGAGGACCTTGTATAGCTCAGGCTGGCCCTGAATGCAATATGTAGCTGAGGATAACGTGACTCCGATCCTCCGTCCTTCACCTCATGACCATCAAACCCCCCACAGGAGCTGAGACACTAGCACTGTGTGACAGCGTGACAGCCTTCGTTGGAATACAAACCTTGGCTGGGATTTGTGTCTCTTTTAGGATGCTTATGACTTGGAGGTTGGAAGATGGTTCTATTGGTAAAGTGCCTGTGAGTCAGCGTACCTGGTTTCAACCCCCAGAACCTGTAGTTTAAAAGTCAGACATAATGGCAGGCAATGTGGGGAGGCAGCGGGTCCCTGGAGCTCATTGGCCATCCTAATCAGAAAGACTCGGGCCAGTGAGACACTGTATTTAAAAGAGAGAAGGAAAGAAGGAAGGAAAGAAAGAACGAAACAAAGAAAGGCCATCAAGATGGCTCATTGGTAAAGGCACTTGCTGCGAAGCCTGATGACCTGAGTTTAATTCCTGGTTCTCACATAATGGAAGGTGAGAACCCACTCTAGCAAGTTGTCTTCCATACACATGCCATAGTATTTACACATCCACACACATACATGCACACACGTACACACACACAAAGAATGATCTCTAAACCATGGTTATGCATGCCTTTAATCCCAGCACCCAGGAGGCAGAGGCAGGATCTCTGTGAGATCGAGGCCAGCGTGGTCTACAGAGCAAGTTCCAGAACAGCCAGCACTACACAGAGAAATCCTGTCTCAAACAAATCAACCAAACAAAAAGAACAGCATATAAGATTGACTTCTGACCTGCATGCAAAAACACATTATGCATGCGCCGCCCTCATCCCCTGAAACCACACACACAAGAAACCACATGGCTCTGCTGCTGCTCTGTGCCTGCATTTTTCTGACTGTAAATTGGAGACAGCAGCAGCCAAGAATGAAATAAAAACATTTGTCCTGGGATTGGATGACCTGTGCTTTCAGCAATTGCTTAATGAGTGCCGGCCACCTGTGTGTGTTGGGGGGCAGTTTTGAGGATGTGAAGCTCAGGCTGAGCATGTGTGTGAGGAAGGACAGACAGGGAGCTGTATACAGGGTCGAAGAGCTCTGGTGACCTTGGAACTGAGGGTCATGGAAGAGAGCTGGTCTAATCTCACTGGACATTTTAATTCACTGCACTGATACTGAGTAGCTACTGTGTGCCATGGTTGGTTTTATGATTCAAACAGCAACTGTGACTCTAGGAAGATGGCTCAGCAGTTAAGTTCAGCTCCCAATACCCAAGTTGGGCAGATTGCAATTGTCTAATTCCAGCTCCAGGGGATCCGATGCCCTCTTCTGAATTCCATGGGTACCTGCACATATGTGTACGTAAACACACAGACACTCACACACACACATTTTTTTTTTAAAGAAACAAAAATGAGACAGTAGCTCAGCTGCTCAGAGCACTTGCTGATCTTGAGGACCCAGATCAGGCTCCCAGCGCCCACATGGTGGCTCACAACTATCATTCCAGGAGCTTCAACATCCTTTTCTGCCCTCTTGCAGGCACTGCATCCATACAGTACACAGACACACACACAGGCAAAACATTCCCTAGAACACCTTTCCCCCCTGATAAAAAGCTAGACAAGCAAACTAAAGTCCTCAGCTGGGTGGGGACATCCCCTAGGGTGGCAGCTGAGCCAGTAGCAGGTGGGAGAAGGCACCTTTCGGATAGATTCCGAGGTAGGTGGACAGGCGTGGCTGTGGGTGCAGGCATGAAGCGTGAGAAGGGGCCTGCGGGGCTGAGTCTGCCGCTGGGTGTTGACAGTCCTCTCCTGGGCCCTGTGGTACTCAGCCATCCTTTACTAGTTTGTGTGTTTGTGCGGTTGTTTGGTTGTTGTTTTGTTTTTTGAGTCTCTGTGTAGCCTTGGCTATCCTAGAAATAGCTCTGTAGACCAGGCTGGCCTTGAACTCGCAGAGATCTGCCTGCCTCTGCCTCGGGAGTGCTGGGATGAAAGGTGTGTGTCGCCACCTGGCATTAGTTTGTTCTGAGACGGGGTCTGGATGTATAACCCGCGCTACCACCCCAGGAACATTTCCAGTTCTCTCAGACCGTGAACAAATGACTCTAAAGCTTAGTGCCCTACATCCCTGTGGGGGTTTTGCTGTTGTTGTTTTGTTTTGCCTCATACCTGTAATCCTAGCTAGCACTTAGCAGGCTGAGACAGGGGGATTGGAGGATTGTCTTTTAGAGTCCCAAAGTGGTCATGGGTGCTGGTTAATTTTTTGTAAACTTGACACAGGCTAGAGTCACGTAGGAAGAGGGAACTTTAATTGGGAAAATGCCACCATTGGATTGTGGGGGTGGTTTCTCCATCAGTGGCTGATGTGGGAGGGCCCAGACCACTGTGAGCGGTGCCACCCCTGAGTGTCTTGGGTTGCAGAAAGCAGGCTGCACATGCCATGAGGAGCAAGGCTGTAGCAGTGTTTCTCTACGGATTCTACTTCGTCCCTGCCTCCGGGTTCCACCATGTAGATCCCTGAAACTGAACTCAGGGAGTCAGTCTTGCTGGCAAGCACCTTTACCGGATGAGGCATCTTACCAGCCCTTTTATGTTTTGTTCGTTTGTTTGTTTATTTGTTTTTAACACAAGGTCTCACTATCTAGCTCAGGCTGGCCTTGAACTTACAGTAATCCTCCTGCCTCAGCTCCCCAAGGGCTGGAATTATAAGAGTGAGCCACCACTCCTGCGTCATAAAACAAACAAACACAAGTATTCTAGGAGAGGCATACCCACTGCCATGAGACGCAGGCAGGCAGGACACGCCAGAGGCCACCTGAACCAGAAGCCACTATCATGCAAGTAGGAGTGGCGAGATGGGAGAGAAAGAGAAATGGAATGGTTTGAACGTCCTGAGCAGAGGTAGAACTGGAGACTCAAGGGTGGGGAGGAGTAGCCTGGTGTGATGGTCCTGCCATCTGAGGCCATGGTGAAGTCTCAGCCTGAGCTGCCACTGAGGGCCATGTCTGGGTCCATGGCCGTGTAGAAGCAGCGCGGGGGAGGGGAGGTCTGTGTCAATTTCTGTGCCACATATTACCACCAAAGGATACGAGGAAGTTTCTGGTCTGGGCAGCTGCCTGGGACCATGTTAATGTCCAAGGACAGTGCAGAGCTGGCTCCGCCCATCACCTGCTGCAGCACTCAGGAGAATGGGGCCTGTACCTAGTCAGGGCGGCACAGTAGAGCTGGGCCTGGTGGCGGGAGTGTGAGTGAATGGGCCCTGCCCCTTGTGCCTGCAGCCTTGGGTGAGCAGGCTGGGGCCTTACTGGAGAGCTCACTCTGGTGATGTGGGTACGGGAGAGCTGGGGGGTAGCTGAGTTAGTCAAATACTAAGATATTTAGTCAACCCAGCTACCCCCAGGCCCAGATCCAGGGCTCTGAGTTGGCCCACCCCAACATCTACCGGTCTTTGAACTGCTGGAGTGCATGAAGGGGCCAGTCCTGTAGATCCAAACTTGCAGGATCTCCATGAAACAGGGCAACAGCAGGACATCCAAGAGGAGTCCTGGTGAGGATCCAGTATTGATGGTGTCACAGAAGGCAGAGGCCCTGAAGCAGACCAATGACTCATTGCAGTGAACATTTGCAAGTAAATATGTGTGGACGAAAGGGTGTGCTGTGGGACACGCTGTGACAGTGTGCGACTTCCACAGGAGATGTTGTTGTTGTTGTTGGGGGGGGGGTAGTTGCAAGGGCAGAGGGTAGATACTAACAGATAGGGAAATGAATAGGATTGGGTTACATGATGTGAAATTCATAAAAATGAATAAAAAGTTTTTTTAAAAAAATGTATGCTAGGAAAATCACTTAGATATTTAAATATTTTTCTAGAAAAAGGGGAAAAGGAAGGCCATAAGAATAACCAGAGGCGGGGGGCTGGAGAGATGGCTCAGCAGTTAAGAGCACTGACTGCTCTTGTCAGAGGACCAGAGTCCAGTTCCCACCACCCATATGGCAGCGCACAACTGTCTGTAACTCCTGTTCCAGGGAATTCAACACCCTCACACAGACATACATGCAGTCAAAATACCAATGTAGATAAAATAAAAATTAATTAATTAATTAATTAATTAATTAATTAATTAAAAAAAGAAAAACCAGAGGGAAATGTGGATACGTGAGATACAGTTGTTTTTCAACTTGTAATGGGTAATGTGTTGGAGGTCCAACATTATACAAGCAGCTTAATCCTTACGTATTTAGTGTGTGCGCATGCATGTGAGCGCATGTTCACCTGTGTGCACTGGTGCATGGAGACAAGGGACTGACTCCAACTCTGGGGTCCTTCCTCAACCTCGCACCTGGTTTCTTTGAGACAGGGTCTTTCCCCAATCCTTGAGCTCACCCACTCAGTCCCAGAGACTACCCTGTCCCAGCTTTCCCCTGCATTACAAGCTTTTCTTCATGTGGGTTCTAGTGACTAAACTCTGGTCCTCACCTACGCAAGTCAAGACGTTATGGACTTCTCCCAGCTCTCAGTTGCTTAGTCCACTTAGCCACCCAGCCTCCTGGCTTGGCAACACAACCCCCTGCAGAGCTCTGTGCTTCCTGCTGCTCCCGCCACTTCCTGCTGCTGCCTGGGAAGTCCAGAGCCTCCACTGTTCATCACGGAGAAAGAGCGTTGCACCTCACGACCCTAGCCTGGGAAAGAGAAAAAGCCAAACTCCACACTGCAGCTTTTAGTGAACTCATGTTGTCTCTGCTCTAAGGCAAGGTTAAGGCAAAGGTCATGGTAGTTAGTTCCATTTAGATGCTCCGAAGCACTCGAATGTCTCAGAACACCTGCGGGCACTCCAGAAATACACATGCAGTTTGGGTTTGTGAATTTAGAAATTGAACTAGGGCTGGGGAAATGGCTCAGCAGTTAACAGCACTTGTTCTTGTAGAGGACTCAGGTTCAATTCCCTGCACCCACACAGCAGTTCATAATCATCTGTGACTCTAGTTCCAAGGGATCCGTTGCCCTCTTCTGACCTCTGCCAGCACCAGGTATGCAAGCAATGCATACCGCAAACACTCAGCACACATACAACAAAATAAACAAATCGTTAAAAAAAAACAAACAAATAAATAAAATAAAAATTAAACAAATGGCCAAATGGCCATGGGCACGTGGCAGTTAAAGCAGAAAAGAGGTCAGCCTGGGCTAAGAGCAAGATTGAGAGTGGAGAAAGAGATAGCAAGAGAGTCTCTTTTCACAGCCTAACTTCAGCAGTGACGATCCCACCACTTTTGCCACATTCTCTTGGCAGATCACAGAGTTCTATGCACACTCAAGGGGAGGTGCTTGCAGAGGGACTGCCAAAACGTCTAGAGAATTTCTTTTCCCTGCCAGCAGACATCAACCCAAACAGGCGAGGTGTCAGATGACAGGGACCCCACTCCCTCTGTGCGTGAAAGAATGTCAACTTGATCCTGGAGGTACCAATGGGCTTTAAGACCTTGGTCTCCCAGGATAATTGGCTCATCCCTTGCAGAGGACCCATCTGTGAACCCTGATGCACTGAGAGTCTGGCCTTCAACAGATGGGCCTTTGGGGGACTGTGTTGGAAACTGTGACACAAGTCAGAGTCATTTGGGAGGAGAGGAACCTCAACGAGAAAATGTCCCCACCAGATTTCCCTGTGGGAAAGCCTGTGGGATTTTTTCTTGGTTGGTGATTAACGTAGGAGGACCCAGCTTACCATTGCGAGGGCCACCCCTGTGCTGATGGTCCTGGATGCTTCAAGAAAGTCGGTTAAGCAAGCCGTGGGGAACAAACAAGTAGGTACCACTCCATGTTCTCTGTATCATTTCCTGCTCCCTATCCTTGTCCTGCCCTGCCCTCCTTCAGTGATGGACAGTTACCTGAGAAATGTAAGATGAAGCCCTCTCCTCCATGAGTTACTTTGGTCATGGTGTTTAATCACAGCAATAGACACCCTAAGACTTGCAACTTCTTTCTGCTTCCTACTGGTATTTCTAGAGCTCACTTCAGGTAAACCGCCCTTCTACTCCAAGCAAACTCTTGGGACTTACTTTGGGAAAAACAACTGTATTGGCTCTTTGGGCTACTGCCATAAGCCCGGGATGTAACCATAGTCTATTCTCCTTGGTTCTGGAGGCAGCAATCCAAAGTCAACGGGCTGGAGAGATGGCTCAGAGGTTAAGAGCACTAATTGTTCTTCCAGAGGTCCTGAGTTCAATTCCCAGCAACCACATGGTGGCTCATAATGAGATCTGTTACCCTCTTCTGGTGTGTAGGCAGAATGCTGTATAAATAATAAATAAATAAATAAATCTTAAAAAAAAAAAGAAGAAGAAGAAGAAAGAAAAGAAATCCAAAGTCAAAGTGCTAGGAAAGCCCAAGAGGAAAATCCTTGCTTGTTGTCTAGGCTATTAGAAGCTTCCAGCCATTGGTGCTCCTCACCTTGAACCTGTCTGTCTCTGGAGGGAGGTCAAATGGCACACAGTCCTGGCAGCTAAGAAATGGGCCATCTAGTCGAGCAAGGTGGCTCCCTCCTCATGAACACGGGGGACAGAAGCTTGAATGGAGAAGAGTGGCCGATTGTAGGACAGGGGTAGAGGTGGGGGAGCTCAAGACTGCTACAATTCTTAGGACTCTGCTGGAGGAGGAAATTGAACTGGTCACTTATGTTTATTTATGGTGTGTGTGTGTGTTCAAAGGACAACTTGCTAGATTCTGGGATCTGGGAATCACACTCAAGTCTTCAGGTTTGGCAGCAGGAGACTTTACCTGCTGAGCCATCTCACCAGCCCTTTATTGGCCACCTTTGCATTGGCTGTGACAGAATGTCAGAGAGAAACAACTTAGAGGAAAAGAGATTACTTTTGGGTGAGCTGGATGGCAAAGTGCTTGCCTAGGATGCTCAAGGCCATGGATTCTGCCCCCAGCATCGCCATAAACCTGGCACAGGGCTATTTACCTGTAACCCCAGGATTTAGGGCATGTGAGCAGGAGACCAGGAACTCAGTCAAGGTGATGTGTGAGTTTGGCCAGCCTGAGCTACAGTGAGACCCTGCCTTAAACTGTCATCCTGGCTCATGGTTTAAAGGTTTCAAAACATCCCAACAGGGAAGCCTGGCAGAAAGCCATCTTCTGGGCCGGTGAGAGTATACACCAGAAAAGACCAGGAACAAGGTTTGGCCTTCAAAGGCTAAGTCCCTAAGCGATGTCCATCTGCTGCCTATGCCCCACCTCCTAAGGATTCTATCGCTCTCAGAATATTGCCACCAGATGGGAAACAAGTGTTGGTACATGAGTCTGGGAGGACATTTGGAGACGAACAGTAAGAGGAACGCATTATTTCCTAGAGCAGTTATAACGAACTCTAAACTAGGGTGGCTTGGGCTGAGGACTGGGGAAATGATGCTGTGGGCTCGTGTTCACTGACGGGACACAAGGTTGGGAAACCCATGCTGGCCACGGCAGCTCGGGTCTGTGACCCAGCACTGTGGGGAGTAGGTCTCTGCATCTGTCTCCCCTCCTCTTACAGGAGCATTTGTCAAAGGATTGGAGGCACACCTCAGCCCACCAAGATCTTACGTGGAGATTCTTAATTATGGCTTCAAAGATCCCCTTCCCTCTCCCCACCACCCCGAAAAAAAGCACACTCACTGGTTCTAGGATATGAGAATATCCTGTAGGGAGGCTGACGTTTATTAACCTACCGCAGGGAGGAAGGGGACGTGAGAGGGTGGGGAAGAAGTGCCGTTTTCAGAATCTGTGTTCCTCTAAGTTTCTGAGTTGAAACCCTTACCCCTCTAAGGTCATGGTATTTCAAGGTGGGAGGTGAGGACATTTAGGGACCTCCTGAGTGGGACTGTGACCTTATGTAGGAGTTCTAGGACATGTAGCAGCAGAGCAAAGACTTGTCATCTCTGTCTGTAAGAACAGGCTGGCACCATGAACTTGGAAGGTCAGGCTTCAGACCTGAAACAGTAATGTCTGCTGTGTTCATGGTGTCCTGGGGTTTTGGGGTTTTTTTTGTTTGTTTGTTTGTTTTTGTTTTTTTGAGACAGGGTCGCATAGAGCTCAGGCTGTCTGAGAACTCACTGTCTAGCCATTGATGACCTTGAACTCCTGATCCTTTTGATTCTGCCTCCGGAATGCTGGGATTACAGGCATGTCTACCCATCCCCACTGTAGCCCACATTTCCATCACAGCCCCCCCCCATTAGAAAGACATAGTTTGATGGGCTTTAAATATTATTTGTTTACTTATTTACTGTAATTATATGGGGTGCGGGCTTGCCACAGTTGTTTGTTTGGGGATCAGACGGCACCTTCCAGGAGTCACTTTCCCTCCTACGCTGTGAGTTCCAGAGATTGAACTTAAGGTTGCTCAGCAGGCACCCTTTACCTGCTGAGCCATCTCTCCAGCCCAGTTTCGTGGACTTTTGTCTTATGTATCATCATCATCATAATCATCATTACTGGCAGAGCTGGAGATGCAAACCTTGTATATTCTCAGCAAGTGCTCACTAAGAGCTTTAATAGTCTTTATTTTTAATTTTTCTTTCAGTGTGTATGTGTGCGTGTTCATGTATGCATGTGTGCGTACACATGTATAGAGGCCTACCTCAATACTTCACCTTATTCATGTTTGATTCAGCCCCGCCCCCCAATACTAGGATTACAGGGGTGCTTACAATCCCCAGCACGAATTCTTTGTGGCCATCACTGTCTCCGGTTTCTAGAATATGCAGCCAGGAAGGACAAGGCTTCAGGAGACTGCAGAGCTTGTACCTTAGCTCATGCACAAGAGTCACTGAATGGTCTCAAGTGTTCTCTAGCAAAGCCCTTCATTCTAAGTGGGAATGGGTCCATAGAGCTCTGAGCAGAGATATTTAACTAGAAAGGTCACCTGGCAGGGATGGGGATCCTCAGCTCCACCCTGAACAAGTGGAAGCAGGAAGATCAGAGGGTCAGAAGTTCAAGGTCATCTTCAACTACATAGTGAGTGGAAGCCAGTCTGGACCACACAAGACCCCGTATCGAAAGAAAGGTCAGTTGAGATCACATTAGGATGTTCCGGAATGTTATTTGGGGTGACATGGTTATTGTGAACACACACACACAGTCTCTCTCTCTCACATACACATACACACAGTCTCTCGCACATACAGTTTTTCTCTTACACACACTCTCTCACACACACGCAGTCTCTTCTCTCTCTCTCTCTCTCTCTCTCTCTCTCTCACACACACACACACACACACACACACACACACACACACACACACACACACACACACACACACACACACAGAATGAGGCTCCTATCCTCAATATCTCCATGGTCTATTTTTCCTCCCCAGGGCAGAAATGAGCCATTATTTACATACCCCATTGAGCACACAGCAAAGCTATTTGCCGGAATCTATATTATTCGTCCCCTTGGCCTAGAAGAGATGGGAGGAGAGGTGGGTGTGAGTAGTGAAAACCACATTCCATCACAGGAAGAACAGATGGGAAAAAATGTCCCCTCCCTTCTCTCCCACTTTTCAGGCTCAGAGTGAGGAATGGATGTCAGGCATGGGTTCACTCCTAACCACGCAAAGGATGTTGAGTCTAAAGGTGGCTTCGTGGAGCCTGTGGGACCTGCGGTCCTGTCTTCCTGCCCATGAGCCTGCAAGCTGAATGCCTGGGGCCTCCGGGACTGCGTGCTTTGATGCCTTTCCAGTCTTGTGTTTAGTTTTCCTTTTTAAAAACATTTACACATTGTGTGCATGTGTGTGCACGCGCGTGCGCACATGTGTGCTCACATATGCCTGAACATGTATGTATGCATGTGTATGGCCAGAGCATATGTATGACTCTTTGAGAGGAGGAAGAGGACAGTGGGAGGGAGGGGCTGGTGGGGATGCTGTTTTTTGGCTTCATATTTTCTGTGTACCTGTGGACGCCCTTTAGCTTCTGGCTCCCGGCATTTTGAGTGCCAAGACTAAGGGGTGTGTCACCATGGCCAAATTTATTAATATAAAATAATGAAAGGCTCTGGTCGGTCGTGGCACACACCTTCAATCCCAGCACTCAGACAGGCAAATCTCTGCATTTGAAGCCAGCCTGGCGGTCCACAGACTGAGTTCCGGGACAAACAGGGCTATACAGAGAAACCATGTCTCGAAAAACAAACAAAAAAGGAAGATCAGAAGAAGAGAAGCCACTCCATGCCCCTGAAAGATGGTGCTCCTGCAAAGAGGGGGCTGAGGCAGAACAGAGACATAAAAAAGAAAAGAGAAGAAAAGAAAGAAAGAAAGAAAGAAAGAAAGAAAGAAAGAAAGAAAGAAAGAAAGAAAAAAAGAAAACGTTTCTCTTGGCTCCAGGGAGCATTTACTCCTAGCCAGACCCGTTAGCCCTGGAAAGATAGTGGCTGAGGGTCAGAGGCTAGCTCAAGCTGATGACCGGAAGGGAAATGACAGCCACTCAGCCAGACCAGCTGGGGCCACCTGCAACTTAGGCCTGAACCTGCTGTGGACAGCTTTAGAAAGCCTGGAAGCCTGGGGCAGGCAGCCGGTGGCCACTTCTCCCACAGAAGACAAAAGTCAACCGCATCCCAGCACTTGTGGATGTCATTGCTGTGGGTGTCCTGCTGCTATAACAAAACACCGGAGGCTTGGGAATTTCTGTAGAAATGTACTGCTCAGTCAAGCAGTAAATGGGATGTGCTACCTGTCATCACAGAACACAAAAGGCTGAGGTAGGAGGATTGCCAATAGTTTAAGGTCAGTCTAGGTTCCATAGTTCCAGGCCAGACTGCTACAGAATGAGACACTCTCTTCTAAAGAAATAAAGAAAAGAAAAAAAAAAAGATTTCTTTTCTTTTTTTTATCCAGTGGGTAGCACCAAATCAAGGGTCACACAGATGGGCCTGGTTAAATTCAGTGGCTCACAAAATAAAAGTCACAAATGTGCTAGAAAGATGTAGAGAAAGGAGAGCTGACGGAGTGGGAGGGAGATGAGAGAGCACAACAATCAGTAGGCATTATGGACAAATATGAAGGACTAATACAAATGTAATTCAAGGGCTAGGCTGAAAGTCAGTGTTAGGGTGCTTCAATTCAAAGCCTTGGGTTCTGGCCCCACAACCAAGGAGAAAAGTAGAGTTCAGTATATTCAAGAGTTGTGTAATTGGGGTTGGAGAGATGGCTCAGAAGTTAAGAGAGCTGACTGTTCTTCCAGAGGTCCTGAGTTCAATTCCCAGCGACCACATGGTGGCTCACGACCATCTATAGTGAGATGTGGTGCCCTCTTCTGGCCTGCAGGTGAACAGGTACTCACCCAAGAGCTTTCCTCTTAGAATAGTTTTGCCTCCACTCCTAAAAGCCCCGTGTCACAACTAGGAGAGTATGCTCCTGGCAGCAGCAGGTGGCAACTAAGGATGCCATTCCTGCCCAGAATGCACTGGGCAAATCTCCCTCTTGACTTATTAGCCGTAAACATCTGTGGTTGCTGCATGTAGGACTCCCTGAGGACTTACCTATCTCTGGATTGCTTCTGCCTGTCCTAAACGTCATAGGAAAGGAGTCACACGATGTCTGCTATTTGTCCCCACTGTGAATTAGTCCATCAGTGGAACTGCAGGATAGCAGTCTTACTCAGTAGTTCTGAGCCTGGGGAATTTTGTATAAACTACAGATCAGATCTGGACCTCTTCCACCAAGGGGCCACATGTTAAAAGCCTGGTCCCCACCTTGGTGCTTTCGTTAGTTATTTTGGTCATTACTATGATTATTACTATGACCAAAATCCTAACAGAATAACTTAAGGGAAGAAAGATTTATTTGGCTCACAGTTTCAGAAGGCTCCCTCCATTTTTGCTCAGCTGAGTATTCCCAAGCTGAGAACCCAAGGCAGAACTGCGCACATCACAGCAAACAGGAAGCAGAAAAGGCAGGGTCTGGGGACTTGGTAGAACCTTGTAAGTCATGTCCTTAGTGATCTAGTTTTTCAAGCTAGGCCTCACCTCCCAAAGTTCCCAGCCCCTTCCAACACAGTGCCACCACGTGAACAGTCACTTACAAAGCATGCGCACGCAGGAGAGCATTCCCATTCAAAATCTCACCAAACCACAGGATGGTGGCGAAATCTCTAAGAAAGGAGGTCTCCCCGGGAAGTGCTGCCATCAGGAGTGTGTGCTCACTTCCCTGCTCTGGAATGATTGATTTGGCATCATCAGATGTCCCACTGTCTTGCCACAAGCCCAAAAGTAATATGGCTAATAGGTCGTGGTGTGCCAAGGTAAGTCAGTAAGTCAGACACTGGCTACGGTAACAAGAAGAAAACACACACAGACATCCTGGCTTCTTTCACAGAATCCATTCTTTCAATAGAGCGGGACCTCATGTGCTAGCATCCGGCTGGAGTTGTAGAAACTGAGCTTCAAAGACACATGTGACTTCAAATCCCCAAGCTGTCGCCCTCCCACCCCACTGCTGTATTTTCATTCCTGGGTCAGTACTGGCTTCGTGACCCCTTCAACGGTCCTGGGCGTGATTAGGAATCGCCTCCTCCGTGGGAGCCCTTTTGTGTCCTTTCCCAACTTGTCTCTATTCTCAATCTCCCTTCCTCACACACAGGGGCCCTCCCAGACCGCACCACTACCGGTGGCCTTCTGCAGCCTGGAGTCTGCCTACACTTTCCTTGGCAACACCCTCAGGACCTCTGCCCTGGGATCCTCTTCCAAAACCAGTAAAGTCTTCTATCTTCAGCCCTCCAGCCTCACCATCTGAGGCGACCTGTGGACTGTCTGGTTGAGGAGGGTCCCAGGTCCTCTCCAGTCTCTACCTGACTTCCCTTTGCCTTAGCTCGCTGGGGCTCACTAATGTTCCCATCTTCTTCTTCTTTTCCTCCGTGCCTCCCTCACCCCTTCTCATCCCCTTCCCTGGGGCTGCTCACCACCCTACAGCAGGCCAGCGCTACACCCCAGTCCGAATCACATGATCCCCAGTAAAGCGCCCAGGACACCCCTTCGCGCCCCTTCTTCCTTCTGGCCTGCCTCTTCATCCCTTCTCTGAAAAACATCCCAAACTTCTTTCTACTCCTGTGCCCCTCAGTCTCGGCAACACCAAGCGACCTTTCTCCCCTGCCACTCCCCACACACTCTCTTTCCGCAGTCTCCATCTCAGACAAGCTGTGCAATCTCCTTCACTCGAACCCCCAGCCCCTCACACCTTAGCTCTCCCCCTGCCCCAGGTCCCGGAGGAAGCTGCGCCTCTCCACACCTGGGGAGAAGGCACCGGCCGGCTCACCTGGCGGCCACAGAACAGTAGGACAGCGGCCCATAGTGGCCGGGGAAGGAAGCGCAGTTCATTGTAACAGGAACAGCGGGGTGCCTATTAGGCACTTGTTACTCAACCTGCCCACGTAACTACTGGAGCCGGGTCGGCAGCCTCCTGGACTCTTTGCTTACTCCCTCACCTCCTTAGACACACTACTATTTGCCCGGAGCAGTTCTGGACTGTGGACTTATAGCAGTGGACGAGGAACAACATGCCCTGCCTCCTGGTATCCATAAAAAGACAAATCAAAGAGAAAACACAAAGAAGCTGCAGATGTGGCTCAGCTGATGGAGGGCCTACCTGACATGCACGAGGCCCTAGATTCAATCCCCAGCACCGTCTAAGACCTTGCGCAGTGCGGCCTGCCTGTAGTCCTTGCACTCATACTTGGGAATTAGAGTCAGGAGTCCAAGGTCATTCTCAGTTATGCAGTCAGGGGCCAGCCTGGCTACACAAATCCTTGTCAAAGAGAAAAGACTTCCTTAGAGCATAGCTGTGAGCATCTGTCTTCAGACTCCACCCAGTGCTTTGACTTGCCATGGACCTCAGTTCCTCCTGCGCCTGCTGTTGCACAGTTCAAATGCACACACACTGTACAAAAAAAAAAAAAAAAAAGCTGCCGCACCTGCTGCCTGGAGGCCTGCATCTGCAAAGGCGCCTGGCAGGTGCAGCAGCTGCACCTGCAGGGGAGACAGCCCAACAACCATGTGTAAACAGAGCGAAGCATATAAACCTCGATTTTTTTTTTTTACAATCCCTGACTCATTCTTTGTACCCCCCCCCACCGTGAATCATGTAACTGATAATAAAGTTGTTGACTTGAAAACGAAGAAAACAAAAATTGTCTGCGACGAAATGCCTGAAATAAATCAATTTATAGAGAGGGGTTATTCACCTGTTTATATATGAGTGACGGGGTGGGGCTCAGGCCTGTGCGGCAGGTGGGCAATAAGTGTGATGCACACCAGCGCTAAAGACATGTCTTCTGGCCCCCGGTTTTGGAGGCCCCCTCCATAATCGTATGGCCTGCGGGGAAGCAACACCTCTTTCCTGGCAGGAGCAGCGGGGACCAGTCTCATAGCTCCTCGAAAGGTCATCCTTAGTATGTGGGCTTGAATAAGAACGCCCCCCAGAAGCTCATGTGTTTGAACACTTGGTCTTGAATAGTTGGCGGGACTGTTGGAGAAGGTTAGGAGGTGTGGCCTTAGTGGAGGCGGTATGACCCCGAGGTTTAAAACTCCACAGCATTCCCAGCTAGCTCTCTCTGCCTTGAGCTGGTGTCTCGCATGTGAGCTACTGCTCCAGCGCCATGCCTGCCTGAATGCTGCCAGTCTCCGTGCCATGGTGGTCACGGACTCTAACCCTCTGAAACTGTAAGCCCCAAATAAATTCCTTCTTTCATCAGTTGCCTTGGCCATGATGTTGTGTTGCAACAATAGAAAATAACTAAAACACCTTGGGACTCTGAGACTTCTAACATGCTCCAACTCCGGTTGACTCCCAACAGCACCACGCTTTCAACACTTGTGCCTATGGAGTACACACACAACAGACAAGAGCACTCTGAGGTGGACTCTGATGTGAAGAGGAGCTCAGGAACAAGAAGGATGGGATGCTGAGCACCATGGAGATACAAAGGCTAAGGGTACCACTGAGTCTGTCTCCACAGCATCCTAATTCTCCGCACCCTCCCCTACTCCACTATGCCAGCCTCGGTCACCAACCTCTCACCTGATAATCATCTTCCCAGTCTCCCCATCTCACTCAGGTCACCCCTATAACATTTTAAACTTATATTTAGTATGTATGTGCACACATCTCTGTGTGTGTGTGGCGCAGAAGACCACTTGTGGGAGTTGGTTCTCTCCTTCTACCATGTGGGTTCCAGGAATTGAACCCAGGTCATCACGGTTGGTAGCAAATGCCTTTACTTGCTGAGCCATCTTGCTGTTTTTTAAAATTGAGGCCAGCCCAGGGCTTAGTACATATGTCTAGGTCCACTTTGTTTTTACCAATCTTCCCCACACACATACCCACATGAAAGCCCTGCCTTTTAGCTCTTACTGTCCCTGTCTTTCCCAATCTCAGGGTACCACTCACCTGTTTTCTGTCTCTGTTTCATGTTGATGAAATCATATGCTGTGATACTACACGGCTTCAACCTCATGGCATTTCTAACTCCCCCTCCAGAGTGCTGAGATTACAGATGAGTGTCCCCTCACCCAGTTTTGACTTCAATTCTATAATTGCTCTGTGCATTCTGGAGCCTCAACTGTCCTTTCTCTGAGATGGAGGAGGCGGTTTCCTCACAGTCTTGTCATAAAGTGTAGTTCACCTGGGTCACACGCCCAGGGCTGATTTGCTCTAGTGGCTTGCTAGTTGGTGGGTCAAGCGTAAATCTCGAGTCTAACCTTCAAGTGTCCTTTCTGCAGCTTCCCCACCCTTCCTGATGCTCAGCCACACCGTGATCTGCTTCTCACTCCATTTCCACCTGCTCCACTTCCTTTGCTGTGCTGGGCGTGAAACCACTGCCATGGATAGGGCCATGGCAAGAGAGTCTAGGCCTGGGAGATTCTAAGCCAGTGCTCTAATATTGACTTACATTCCTAGCCCCTCACTGAGGGATTTTAAGTAGGTGCTGAGCCAAGCCCCTCAAATCTTCCTCCCCACCTCCAGGGCCTCACTAAAGCATGGAGCCTGGACTATCAAGTTATCACCAGAGTCTCTGGCATCTGCCCTTGACCCCATAGTCTTTCCCCACAGTGGCCAGAGAACCTGTGAACACCTGAGTGAGTTCTCATCCTTCCTTCCTCTCTCAACAACTTCACAGCCCAGGAAGCCAACACATTGCTCATTATCTCCTCCCTCTTTCTCTTCCCTCCTTCTTTTTCTCTGAAGGGGCCTCATTGATCTGCTCAATGTTTTTGCCTCAGGGCCCTGGAAGAGGCTACCCATCCCCAACCCAGTGGCTCTTGCCTTTTCTCAGAGCTTTGTTCAAACAGAGAGTGCTTCGGGGACCTCCCCTAATTAAAGATTGTAGGGCTGGGTGTCTGAGAAAATGTTTAACATGAATGCAGTCTCAAGTTTTACTCTTGCACCACAAGACCTGCCACCATTTGTCTGTTTTCCTTTCTTCCTTTTCTTGGTGGCACTTGTATTCCTGCATCATTTGCAGGACCTTGTATTTGTTTCACCAATTAGACTGTCAGAGGAGACACTTTGTTCACTGCCATTGAACTACCTGAGTTCTGGGGTTTAAGCAAGGTGTGCCCACAATGCCCAGCATTCTGTGATGTCTTTGTCTTACTGCTCACTGGAGTGGGTACTGAGTGTGGTACTAGATGGAGCTCAAGAATTGCTCAAGGGATATGGTACAGGTTGCTCCCAGGGAGCGCAGAGGTGCACGAAACCCAGTCAACCAGCTCTCACGACAGATCCACTCACCCTCTCCGGCGGAGCAGGAGCCTCCTGGAAGGCGTTGGCTGGGAGACAAACAAATAAGGAGCACGTAGCGTGGTGGCGTGCATGCCTGTAATCCCAGCACTCTGGGAAGCAGAGGCAAGCAGATTACTGAGTTCGAGGCCAGCCTGTTCTACCAAGCGAGTTCCAGGACAGCACAGAGAAACCCTGTCTCAGGACAAGAGTTCATTGAGCCCCGTAGACCCCACACACCGAGGGCCAGAAGGGTGTCTAACATGCTAGACGCTCAGACTATGGGATCCCAATGATGCAGGAAGAGAACTCTGGGTACCTTAATGCTGGGACACTCTGCCCATCGCTGCCCTCTAGAACAAGATGCCCAAAAGATGGGGTGTCGTGCCTATAGACTCAGGGCACCCAAGACACTGCGTAAAGATCCGACGGGACTAGATGTGCAGAACGACGTGGTCACTCTCATAGGGTCCCGAAGCGAAGGGCAGGATGCTAGAAGTGAAGTACACCGTGTCAGGGTCTCGGGTACTACTAAGGGATGAGGCGGATAGCGGAGCTCGCAAGGGTGAGTCTGCGCAGCGCGTAAGCTTTGGTTCCCGAAGCTCGGCTGCCGGCGTTGCCTCCAGTGCGACTGCGCAGGCCGAGAGTCCGGGTGTGGGGTGACTCTTCCGATTCACAGCCTTCCTGCACCCTTTGCCTTGTGAGCCCTCTGCCCAAAAACCCAAGAGCTACTGCTGGGATGGGAGTCTGGCAAACCAATTCGGCCGCCACCAGGGGCGCACCACTGACCACCAGAATTGGGGAGAGAAGGGATCTGGAAAGCGGGAGGGGGAGGGGACGTCCTGCCAGGATTTTTCCAAACTGAGCCTTGGTCCTTAAAAAGATATGCCACGGCTTTTCCTCGTAATGGAGAGCGTTAATTTCAATTGCCTTCTGGATTGCTCTTGCAGTAGGGATGGGTGGGCTGCTGGGGGAGAAAGGAAGCTAGTAGTTAAAGGACTCCTCCCTCTCCGCTTGGGCTGCAGGTGGGACCCAGGTCCTTAGACATGCTAGGTAACCTCAGCTAGGCCAGTAGAACCTCCCAGCCTCGATGCTACAAACTCACACACCTGCAGACGTGTGGGGAGGAAAGCTTTCCAAAGCTCCGCTGATAAGTCAGAGTGGGAAACTGAGGCACAGAGCGACGGGACTCTCCTCTCCATCAGTCAGTCACAAAAGAATAGGATTTTTTCTGCCCTCAAGGTGTATCTTTGGTTCCCTGGATTCAGTTCCCAGGGCCTGGTCACTTAGGTTCATGGCTGATGATATTCAACCATGGAGTCTTCCCTGAGGGTGCGGGAAGAGGGTCAGCACCCCACATAAGTACTTCTCCCTGAAGTTTGGGGCCACAGGTTTTAGGTTGTGAAGAGCCGAGAACCCCCATTCCTGGAAGAAAAGTGTGTTTTGAAGAGAAGTGGGGATGTAAATTACAATGGTGGCTCTTAGTTCCTAACCAGCCGGCCGCACCTCTCCGCTCAGTTCTGCCACCTGCACAAGCACCCTAGAAGGGATTTTTGAAAAAAGGTCAATGGTCTACCCATATACATTCAGGCTGTTGTGGACAATCTTTGTTCCTGTTCAAGGCCCACCCAAGTTCTCCTACTCTCAAAGCCCTTCCTGACTTTCACCCACTCAGCAGACAGCCTGGTCAGCAATGCGTCGCTTTCCACGGACACAGAGACTGACCTTTAAAACCCGCTCTAACCTCAGCACATCACTTTCTATGAAAATCCACATCAAGCTGTACTTTGCCCTCTCAAGGCTTCCGAAGTGCTAAAATTCAGCTGGACTTTGAACTTGAATAAGCTGGAGTCGTTATTTAGGTTGCTTTTCGATGGACTCCCTTCCCCAAGGATCCAAGCCCGGTTTTTGCTCCTCCCCAGCCATCAATCTTAAGAGTTGCACCCATCTTTCGTAAAACGGGTTCGCAGCGCCGCAGCTTCCAAGCTCCACTCTTACCGCTCAGGACTTCCCACCGCCCCCCCCCACCTCCTCCCCAGGCCATGGGTTGTCTACACTGCTGAAGTGCCTGGTTTTGGCACAAGGCTCCGTTTCATAGCCCCCAATGTGGGTCTAGTCCGTGGTAGCTTTGGCTCCAGAGATTTGGGCCAGCTCGACCGCCTTCCCCATCCTGAGAGGGAATCCGAAGCTTCATCTGCGGCTGGAGCCTGAACCCAGCCTCTGTCCTCACACACTTAAGTCCGATGCCTAGGAATCCAAGCCCGGTCCGGTGCCCTACTTCTTCGCGTCCATCCCCTGCAGTATAGTTCTTACGTTGTGAGAATCTGCACCGGGCTTTTGCTCCCGCCAGCAACCTAAAAATTCAATTTTTTTTTTCTTCTCTACCCACCCCCTCCAAAGCTAGACGCTTGAGGCGTTTATAGATACTAACCTCTCCTCGGCTCCAGCAGCCTGGTCAGCTCCAGGCCCCTGTCCGGTTGCCAAGGCTCACTCTTCTGCTGGGATTGGGGGGTGGGGGGGGAGGAGGGTGTCTCATCCCATTCCGCCTACGCTCCAGTCCTGGCTTTGCGTCCCTCCTTCGTTTTTTTATTGTAGGTCTGGTCTCCCAGGGTAGCGGGATCCACACCACATCCCCTTCCTGTCGCATCACCCAGGATCCAGATACTGCTTTTACCTGCCAGCCCCGCTGCAGCTAACGCGCGGGATCCCTCCATACCTCAGTCCAGCCCTCATTTTGCCCCTCCCCATCGCACGTCGCTGTCAGGAAGATGGGGGACAGCCTACGCTGTTGTCAGTCACTAAGCAGCACCCTCCACCCCCACCCCCACCCCCCGACCCTCCTGCAATCCCGGGTCTGAGACGTTCTGGTCCAGGTCTTTCTTGTTGCCACTGCACAGGCCTGACGCATTACTCCATCTCCCCTGGAAGAATCCGGCCCGAAATTTGCGTGCCCCGGGTGCATCTGGCCCTGTCGCAGCTCCCACCCCCCATCTCTCCCACCGCCGCCCCTGCCCGCTCCTCCTAATCCGGGCCAGGTTTTGCGCAATCTTTGCACAGCTCTCCATTTACCCCTCACCAGCTAAGCGCCTTTCTGCACAGCCCGGCTGCAGAGTCCGTTCCGGTTCTTCCTGAGTCCCGTCGCACCCTACCACCCCCTGGCCCAACTAGGGGATCTAGCGCGTCGCCTCCCTCTGCCCACTTTTTCTTGGGGGAGGCGAGTGGAACTCCAGGCCAGGTTTCCGGGCCCGTCCCCGGGAGGCACGGAAGGGCTGAGGAGGCCAGTCCCGGGCGGTTACTCCAGGCCAGGTTTTGCGCTCGCCCGCCCGCCCCCCCCCCCTCCGGAGCCGGCGGGCCCGGGAGCGCCGAGAGCAGGCGGCTTGTCATTGCTGGTGCCCCGCGCCCGCTCGCTCCGCGCATCCTGCGGTGCCCACGGGCCCAGCCCCGCGCCCCCTGCTCCGGCCACCCCGGGGGCGCGACGCCGCCGCGCCTGCCTGCAGCTGCGTAGCCCGGGCCCCCCGCGGGCAGCGCGAGCGGTCGGCGCGGGAGCAGTCGGCGCTGCGGCGCCCCCGCCCCGCCGTCTGCCGGAGACGCCCCGGCGGATGGGGCCGCGCGGGCCCAGGAGCGGCGCCGCCGGGCGGCGGGGGCCTGCGCGGCCGCCCGGGCTGCCGCGTTAACCCTTCGCCCGCTGCCGTCCGGGGGCGCTGGGAAGTCGCCTGGGCACACACGTGCCGCCTCCGTCGGGGCCGCGGAGCTGCGGGGGAGATGCGGGCAGCCGGCGCCGCCTCGGGGGGCTCCGCCTCGCCCCAGCCCCCCGAGCTCTGACGCCGCCCCCGCCCCTCCGCCTCCACGCCTCGCTCCCCGGGAGGGGCGCAGACCCGCGCGCCCGGGGCCGGGGCCGCCTCCGGAGCGCCGCGATCCGCCTTTTCTTTCCTCCCCCCTCCCCTTTTAAATTTTGGTCGGTGGCGGCAGTGCTGGGCCCGAGGAAGGAAGGGACACGGAGTCCGCCCTCGCTCAGCCACCCCCTCCCCGCTTCCCCCTGGGCCGGGCTCCGGGAGATGTGCCGGGCGGGGGGCCCGGCTTCGCGGAGCCGCGGGAGGAGCGCGCACGGCCGACCCCGGAGCGCCGCTGGACAGGTGAGTGTGCGGGAGTCTCGGGCCACGCCGCACCTGGGCCAGGTGTGCGCGGCGGGAGAGGCGGGGGAAGCACCCTACCCCCGCCCTCCAGGGGCTCGCTGGGGGTGCGGATGGGCGGCCGCAGGGTGTCCTGAAGGGGGAGGGGACCGCTAGTGTGCCCGCGCGTGGCTGCGTGTGCCCGCGCGCGCGCCGGCCTTTGTGGGGAAGCGGCGCGGCGGTGCCTGCGTGTCCCCGGTGCGTGTGCGCGCGGGTGCTTGGCGCCCTGTTTGTGTAGGTGTCTGGGTGTGAGTGGAGAGGGTGCGTGTGCGCGCGGCGCGCGGGCCCTGGCTCCCCAGAGAAGCCATGTCGGGGGGCTGGCACCGCAGGATGCTGGGCTTTGGGTTGTTTTTCTCTGGGAGGCAGTGGCGCGGGGAGTGGGGGTGGGGATGGGGAGAGGTCTGTCTGGGTGTCGAGTGGGTTGCTGCCCGGAGGGGCGCCGTGGGCAGCCCGGGTGCAGGTGTGAAGCATCTTCTGTTGGTGGTACCCGGTTAAGCATGGATGGAGGCTGTCAGATTGGAGCTACCAGAGCGAGCTCTCCCCTCTTCTAGGTGTTCCTGAAATAGAGCTGTGTAGCTCGGTTGTCATCGTCCGGTTTGAGGGTCCTGGGATGAAAGTCCAGTTCGTGTGTGTGTTGTATGTGTGTGTCGTGGGAGGGTCATGTGTACTCAGGCAGTGGTCAGAAAAAGCCCTCAAACGGCTTCAGCACAGTGCGCCCCAAGCACCTATGTTAAGACGGCACCCCGCCGGCAAACAGCCCCTAAGCACATACATCCAGTCCGTACACTCCTCTAGGTCAGCTCCCAGCCCTATCCTTGCCCGGCATCATCTTTTTGTACCTTCCTGCTTCCTCCCCCCCTGCCTATTCCCCAGTTTTGGCATCGTTGTGGGTGTCCCTCCTGTCCCAGTGTGAACCAGAGAGCCCCCTCCTTTCCCAGCCTCTGTGGGACCCGGAGCCAGGATTTGTCTTTCCATATCCAAACATGTGGTGCGGTTGGGGGAGTTGGGGGAGGGGTTCAAGATGGCCGCCAAGATGGCTGGCAGCCTCTTTATCTCTGTCTGTCTCCCCCTCTCTCTGCTTACCCTCATGTCTCCAATAGAGTAGGGGGTCACTGTGGAGAGGGGGTTGGACGGTGTAGGGACGGGTGGATGACTGTTCTGGGCCTGTTGACCTCCAGTGCTGCTGTGAGAGAGGCCATTGGTACCTGCTCCTCTTTCTTGCACCCCAAGGGCAGGCGTGAGCCTTTAAACTGACCCCAGACCCAACTCCATCCGGCCCACAGCCTGAAGGCTCCCTGTGCCCCACCTGCTCCTGCTGGGGACCCCGGCACTATCTCCATCAATCACGGGATGTCAGGGTGTTCCTTTGAGGGTCCCCACTAGCATCTCCATCTTTGAGAGCTAAGGGACCTTGGTATGTGTGTTAGGGGAGGCTGTCTAAGACAGGTCCCAGCTTTGGGGACAGGTGACTTCCTTTCTCCCCACACCCTGCCCGATAATGCCGAATTTATTACTTAAAAGTAGGATGAAAACAGGGAGAATAAGAGACGGAATACAACCTTCATTATCATATCGAGAAAATTATCTGTGATTTTCCTAACTAGCAATTTGCCTGCCATGCCGTTCAGAAATGACTTGCCCATTAATTACAGAGATGAAAAATCATCTGGAAGGCGGAAAAGGGAACTAATTCCATGGCTGGTGGCATGGCACCTTTGCACTGAGCCACAGCCATGTACGTGAATGTGTGGGTACCGGCCCTCCTGCTGGCACGCCACCATCTTCGTCCTCTGGCTTGGGCCACCCTGTTGCTTTTGCCTTCTCTCATTCATGGGGACCGACATAACCCACTATCATCTGTGCTGCTGGACACCCTTGGGTGTGGAGACAACCCCCAGAGTTGGGGGAGGGTGGGGAGCTGGGGACTAGTGCACCTGGGCGGCTGAGCCTGCGAGGGGGAGGTGCAAGGCCAGAGACTTCTATTCCCAGCCTGCCCTGGGGAACCTCCTTCTCCTAGGGGGGGCGCTCTGGAAGCCCCACGAGGGGGGAGGAGCCTGCAGCCGCCTGGTCCTGCCTGAGGAGTCTGTTTGCCTCAAGCCCTCTGGTCTGCGTCTGCACATGGGACTGTGCTGCCTTCGTCTTTCATTTCTGTGTTGGCCGTACCTCCAGGCTGGCGAGAGACCCTCTGGTGCTTCAGCCTCAGCACAGGCATCTAGCAGAGGCGAAGGAAGAGGGTGGGGGGTGGCCTCACGAACCCCTGGAGTAGTAGGAGCGGGACCCACCCCCACTCCCACCACCGATGGGGAGTTTCTGGTCTCTGTTCCCGCCCTCTGCCGGTTTCCCAGCCAGACATGGCCAAGGACACTGGAAGCTCTGGTTTCTGTGTGGGCTTCTCTCAGGGATCGGATTTCCAGTTGCCAGACACTTCCCCTCCTCCAGCCTCACTGTAGGGACACTGGAAGGGGCTGCCCGAGGTGGGGGTTCCCTGGCGAGCTGGAGGTGCCCAACAAGACAACATGCCTTTCTGCCGAGGATGGAACAGAAAGTGGGGTCCTGGGGCTCTCCACAGCCAGGGGAGACCTGGTGTCTCCAAATCCAGCCGGTCTCTGCTTTGGCTTACATCTGTGTCTGCCTCTTTTGCACACAGTGGTTCAGGCCTAGGCCAGTGACTTCTAAGATTGCCATGTCCCTCTGCTCAGAGAGGGCCTGGACTGTGCATTCCTTGGTGAGTTTTGCTGAGGGGGTGAGTCTTGTAGAAATTGGTACCGTCCTCCAACACTCTTGGGCAGCTGCCTGTGTGCCCATGGCTAGGGGAGGAAGAGTGTCGCAGGAGGGGGCTTTACCGTGCCCACACCTACTACTGTGAGCTGGCTGTGTGTCCCAGAAGGGTTAGTGCTTCTGAGCAAACAGCAAACACAAGTGCCTTTTCTTTCAGATTCCAGGCTTGAGGCCTGGGACAGTGGGCGAGAGAATATGTGTGTGAGTGTGTGTGTTTCTTCTAGGGAGGGCAGCCCTAGACTGTGAGTAGAGACCCTCAGCGCCTCAAGTCCTAACTTTAGGGTATGGGGTGTGCTGTCACCTCCCTTCTTTCCTTTTTCTTTTTAAATTAATTCGTTTATTTCTTTTCTGTGCATTGGTGGTTTGCCTGCCTGTATGTCTGTGTGAGGGTGCCAGATTCTGGAGTTACAGATAGTTGTCAGCTGCCGTGTGGGTGCTGGGATTTGAACCCAGGTCCTCTGGAAGGGCAGTCAGTGCTCTTGACGGCTGAGCCATCTCTCCAGTACCCGCCCCCCCCCCACGTCCTTTCTTTGATCCCACTCCTACTCTTCGCAAATCCTGCCATGCTCTTGGAGATCTCGCTTCTACATAGGCAGTTCCATCCAGGACATGAAACTTCAAACTTCAGCTCCCAAGGCCCTCCTGACTTCCTGCGGAGCCTGTGGCCTTCACACCTCTGTAATTCCCTGATTTGTTGTGCCTGCCTGTTTGCTGTCTGTCTGCCTGAGGAGGACCCAGAGGTTGGGGATCTTGTTGCTGGTTTTGCTTCTGGAGCTCAGGTGCTCTGGAAGGGCTCTTCTCCAAGCTGCATGTGGTGGTGCTGGCCTGCCATTCCTGACCCTCAGGGTTGGCTGAGCATGCATTTGAGGCCAGCCTTAGCTACAGAGGGAAATTTCACAAGACAGAAAGGAGGGAGAGGTGGCTCGGGAATTAAGAGCATGCACTGCTCTCATAGAGGGCCAGAATTCTGTTCCCAGCACTCACATCAGGTGGCTCACCTGTTCACCTGTGACTGCAAATCCTGGGGATGTGACATCTCTGGTCTCCATAAGGACCTGCACTCACTCACATGTCCCATTCCCCGCATACAAACATGATTGCAAACAATAAAAATAATGTTCTAAAATGAAGGAAAGGGAGGCGGGCGGTCTGGCACTTCACTGAGTGGAATTGAAGACCCGTGCCATAACCCTTTGACCTGGCTCCCTTTTCAGAAGCAAGGCCTGGGTTAGGTTAGCTACACTAATTCTTCTGCATATACATCTGGGCACAGTCTCACAGTACCCAAAGATACCTTTTGTGTGTGAGGGTGTCTTTGTGAGGACACGGCTCCAAATGACTGTGTACTGCCCGGATTAGATCCTGGAGGGGGAATTTGAGGAACTCTTAATCTACACCAGGAAGCTGGGAACCCTTGAGTCAGGGTTTGAGCTGTTGCTCCTAGGTCCCTTGGGCACTGATCCAGCTTCTCTCTGAGATGGGATGGATCCTCTACCTGGTTTAGGTTTCTCTGAGCCAGGGGGAGCCAGTAACCCGACTTCCTGGTCATGCTTACCTCCCCCTCCAAAGGGGGGGGAGGATAACAATTTAGTCAATAAATTGGAGACTAAAAATAACTTTGCACACACCCCCAGTTAAGAATAAACAACACCCCCCCCATACACATACACACTGGCTTTAGAAAAATAGCCTCAGAGTCACAAGTAGACTTTGAGCCATTACTGGTGGCCCAGTGGTGTACCTGACGTTGGGTCCTGATGGACATGCTGGTCTTCCTCTCCACCCCCGCCCCTCTCTTTGTGTCCCAAGCTGGCCATACAAACCTTCTGTCCTTTGCCTCAGCCCAGCTCAGAGCCCCACCCCCAAAAATGAAGGAGCCATCTTAACTCACTGCAGACAAGAACGGGTAGTGGCCAGACCATGGTTGGCAGCCCCTGCCCCAGAGCACCCCCAACTGAGGGCAGCCTCATTGGAGAAATTGAGTCTGGTCGCTTCCTGGCTGCTTTTGATTTCCTTATTCTCCCTGGACCCGTTGTGTAAGCACAGTCGAGCCCCAGAACCTTTGCACAAACGATAAATGGCCTGAAATGCCTTTTCCTTCTGTGGATGTCTGTGGGACTCCGTTCTTCCCTTCACAGCACATAGCTGGAGTGTCACCTCAGGCGAGTGCGCTTGTTTCCGTGATTACGGGGAGAGATGGCTCGATGGTTAAGAGCACTGGCTGCCCTTCCAGAGGACCCTGGTTCCGTTTCCAGCACCCACATGGCAACTGACAGCAGTCTGTGGCTCCATTGACAGGTCCCTAACCTGGCTTCTGTGGGCACCACACAGGTGGCACACAGACATACATGCAGGCAAAACACCCCTTAATATATAAAAAAAAAGTGAAAGCACAAGCTGCCCGTCCTGTCTTTCTAGCTTTATCCTCCACTGCACTAGAACATAACTTCCTTAGTGCCCGCTCTCCTGCTCCCTGGTGTGGGTAGCACATGGTAGATGTTCAGGAGAGCAGGCAGAGAGATTACTTATTTATTTACTTTAAGCAGTAGAGATGGGACCCAGGACTTCCCCATATCCCAGGCAGTGGAAGTGCTCCACTAGGGGCTGCTGCGGCCCCAAACCAAATGTCATTTCTGAGCCTTAACAACCATATTGTGCCACTAGATATGCCCCTGCTGGGAGACAGAATTCCCAAACTGTGACCTGCTTGTACACTTTGTCATTTAGCCGGAAGTGCAGCTTTCAAATCCCATCTGGATTTGAACCTTGGACCTGAGGGTGCTATTCTGGGGCTTGTCCCTTTGCCCTGCTGAGAATCCTGCCCCCTCCCCCTTTTCTGGGCTTTGCACTCTGTCCCTCGCCAGACTGCAGTCGTCAGGGGGACAGAGGTGTCCTCTGTGGCCTCTGTTCGGGGCCCCAGCTTCTGGCACTGATTTCAGCTATGCTGTAGCACGGGAGGTGGAACTGGGGTGAACAGGAGCACTGTGGGGCGGACACACTGTGCGGCTCCCCTGGTACCTGCCTGCCATAGTGGAGAGCAGAGTGGGCAGGCAGGTAGGTCAGAGCTTCTTAGAGTAGGGGGCTCCCAGCTGTGGCCTGGAGGGGAAACTGACTGGAGAGCCTGAGAAGAAAGGCGAGAAAGAAGCAGGGTTCAAGTAAAGGAAAGAGAAAGTGTTTGTAGCTGAGCACAGATAGCAAGCCCAGCTGGACCTCAGTGTCGCCAATTGGGTTTGGAGAGGTCTGGGGTTCGCCTGTGGAGGGTGGAGAGGTTCAGCATGAGTCTGCTGCTGGCAGAACTGGGGATGTACGCTGCTGGGGGCTGGCAGGGTTCCTGGACTAAGTGGGGCTAGCCCTGTGAGAGAGCCCTAGGGGACAGGACCCTCACAGCCAAAGGCATCAGAGTGAGGGCCAGGCGCATCTAGATCTTCCTGGCCTTGAGCCGTGGGGATGAGGTGGCGTGGGGCTGATGGGCAGGAAAGGAAGCAGACGAGAAGAGTTTCTAGCTTTGGTGGTAGTGGTGGGGCGAAAGGAGTGAGTAGGGGTGCTGTGCCCCCTCAAGTCCCAGGACCACTATCCACATACAGTCTGCTCTCTGATGGAAAGTGCTCCTTTTGCTCAGAAATACCCCACCTCACCCAGAAAAGGCCAGGGTCACCTCAGGGCCTGCATGACCTATAGCAGGGGCCACCCTCACTTCCTTCCACTCCCCCCTTCATTTGCTGATCTCCAGCTGTGTCTCAGCACATTGCTGCTTTGGGGCCTTTGCACATCCCTGACAAAGATGCCTCGTCTTGAGGCCCCTCCTACATGTCTGGCTCTTTGTATCTGTTTTGTCAGTATTAATCAATGAACAAGACCTACTGTGTGCTCGGGGCTGACTATATGGTAGCCGGAGATAGGGCCTTCTTCTCTGAGGCCCTTGCTGTGGAAACACAGACCGTCAACAGCTGGGCCTGAGTCCAGCCTGGGGAGCAAAGCACAGAGGCATGGTGTAGAAAAGGGTAGAGAAGAGGGTATAGATTGATGGGAGACTAGAGAAAAGGGAGCCAGGGATCCAGGTGTTGTGGGTGGCTCGCTGGGGATGGACCCAATGCCTCACCAAGAAGGGGGTGCCGTCACTGAATCACACCCCTAGCCTCTACATTTTTAAAAAATTCATTCACTGATTTATTTTGAGACAGAATCACACAACCTATTTAATCCTGGGTGGCTTGGAATTCACTTCATAGACCAGGCTGGCCTTGACCTTCTGACACTCCCACCTCTGCTTCTAGCTAGGGCAGCCTTCTAAAGCTTCAATCGGAATAATTACATACCAGTTCCTGCTCTGCTGAGTGTTGGGACGAAGACTCACACACAACCCTGCAGAGCCAACGTCCAGTGGGAGAGAAAAGAAGCATATAATGACAGTACAAGGTTCCTTCATGTAGAACCATGCAGAAATAAAGAAATAGAGGCAGGCAGAACACTGGTGGACCTTCCTGTGCCCTGAGGAAGTGTGAGCAAAGCCCAGTAGACAGAGGTAAATGGTGGGGAGAGGAACGGTCCATGCAAAGGTCCTGGGATAGAGCTGTGCATGGAGCCTCAGTGAGGGCTTTGGGCGTTTGAGGAAGGTGGGAGCCAGGGAGTGTTCTGAGCAGGAGAGAGAGAGTGATTCAGGTGCTGGCCGGCCACCCCTGACCTCACTTCGGAGAGTGAGGGCAGGAGCCAGGTCTTCAGAGAAGTGGCTGACAGACAGAGATGGCACCCAGGCTGCTGTCTGGTGAGTCTGACGAACTGAGTATGCAGTGGGGACCCTGTCCTCACCCTGACACTGTTGGACAAGGGCTGAGTGCCCAGCGCTTGCAGCACCTGCCCTGTAAGTTCTCATGCAGGGCCCAAGAAGCCTCGAGCCTAATGAATTGATCCAGACCTCACGGCTGTACTCCAGACCGGTTCTGGTGCCTGCCACAGGGCCCATCAGCCCTGCTTCCCGGAAGTGGAGGTGGGCTCACAGTCACAAACGGGAGACAAGGTGCCTAACGGGTGACTGTTCCGGGGACAGGCAAGTGAGGCCAGGAGGGGCCCAGCGCCCCCTTCTTGTTGCCTGTCACCCCTCCTCAGACTCCCAGACTCCCACCCACTCAGCATACAGGGTTGCCGTGGCAACTGCAGGCTGGGGCAGGCTCCAGGCGCCCCCTCTCCTCCAGCAGCCGCTTCTCCGCCTGTCGCACTCCCGGTCCCCGCCCTAGGGCACTCGAGGACAGACCCCGCTGCACATGCCCTCTCTCGGCTAATGGCGAGTGCAGAGCTCAGACATGAACAGAGGCGGGTGTGTGGCCCTTGGAGGATGCAGCAGAGTTGCCACCAAGGCTGAGTCGCCAGCCCTGTTTCCCTAGGGTCACGTGGCGTGAGACAGGAGCACAGGTGTGCGCACACCTGGTTCCGTGAGCTGCCACCGTAGGGTTCCATTCTCTCATAACACTTGAGCACAGTTGGGGCCTGGGAGGGGCGTCTTCATCTTTCAGGGCACCAAATCAGTAGGGAACAAACTTTGTGCTCTGGTCATGTGTGGGCTCAGTGAGGGCTTTAGGCCTTTAGTGGACGGAAGGTAGGAGCCATGGACTGCTCTATGCAAAAGAGGGACAGAGATGATTCGGGTGCTAGTGAGTCAGGTTCAGGGAGGAGGGAACCAAGCTGGACAGAGATGGTGCCCAGGAAAGTCTAACAAGGTACAGAATTCCAGGGTACTGCGGCCCCTGGCTCCATTGTTGTGGTGCTTAAATGAGATATGTGGTAGCCAGGTGTGATTGCAACCACCTATCATCCCAGCACTTGAGTCAGAGGCAGAAGGATTGCCACAAGCTCAAGACCGGCCTAATCCCCAGAACCTACTTAAAACCCCAGATGTATGGCAGTGTCCACCCATAACCCCAGTGAGGACAGGAGAGTTGAGGCTGGAGAGTTAGCAAGGAGCTTGCTAGCCAGGCACTCTTACACAACTGGTGAAGAGAGACTGTCTCAAAAGCTAAGATGGAGAATGAGTCAAGACACATTTGGGTAGTCTACTGTGCCCTGGCCCCTTTACAAATATTCATTTGAAAGCTGGAGAGATGGGTGGTTCACGTGCTAGGGGCAAGTGGGCTGCCTTTCCAGAGAAGCCAAGTTCTGTTGCCTCAGGGATCCAGTGCGTTTGTCATCAGCACTTATGTGTACTTACCGCCTCCCTTTACACTCACATAATCAAAATATAAGTTAAATGTATATTAAATATGTAACCCTGGCCTAGAGTTTGCTATGTCGACCTGACTGGCCTCAAGTTCACAGCGATCCACCTGTCTCTACCTCCAAAGTGCCAAGATTAAAGGTGTCTATACCCAGCTTACATTTTATTTTGAACAGTAAGCAATGTCTGAGGTATCCAGGCTGGCCTTCAGCTCACTCTGGCTCTGACTGGCCCTTAATTCAAGATCCCCTGTCTCCTTCTGACTGACTGGAGTGGTCGTCCTGCACCCGCCGCCTCACTGCAGAGGAGCTTCTGGTGACACAGCTAAGGTTAAGCGAGATCTGATCATGGGCCCCACCGAGGGACCATTGGTGGCATCCTTATAAGAACACAGGAGCCACAGGGACCCTTCTTGTGCACGCCCAGGAAGGCTGAGTGAGGACAGGCAGGAAGGCGCTCCACATGCTGGCCAGGGAGCCCTTGACAGAAGCCCGGCTTGCAGCCTCTTCAGCTCATGCCTGTCTCTCAGAGCAATGAGAAAGTAAGTCCCTGCCATCCAGGACCCCAGAGACCAGGGCCGGGGCTTGGTGCTCTCTGTGCAGTAGTGTGGCATTTGCAAGACCCTATATATCCCATCCTGGAAGCCTTAGCCCATCCTGTGATTGCACTGATTCCCGACAGGGCATCAGAGCTGTAGAAGGCTCCAAATTCTTGAGGGATCCAGCCCCCTCTGTGGGCATCTGCACACAAATGGCATAAACACACACACACACAGAGTTTTCATTTTTGTTTGCTTTTTAGAAACAAGGTCTTACTAAGCAGCTCTGGCTGTCTCAGAATTTAGTCTGTAGACCAGGCTGGCTTCAAACCACAGAGATTTGCATGCCTCTGCCTCCCAAGTGCTGGGATTACAGGTGTGGGCCACCACACTGTGCAGCAGTACACACTCTTAACTACCAAGTCATCTATCTTCCCAGCTTTCCCTCAAACAAATTTTAAAAATCAAACAACTTAATACAATCCAAAGATAAACTAATTTGATACTTACATGCTTAGGAATGGTGATAGGAAAATATCAAGAACTCTTGCTTTTCTGTAATTAAACCACGATGTTTCTATCAATGCAGAAAATTTGAAAGAAAAGTTAACACTGAGGAACACACAAGTATGTCTCTGTAGTCTTCAAGACAAATTCCATGGGTCATAGGTGCTGAGGGGGGCGGCAACCAAGGCGCATGCTATAAATGTCTTGGTGACCTCAGAACCAAGACCAGTGAAGTGGGCACAGGGGCAAGGAGGCTGTGCTGCAGCTGAGCACTGCCAGAAATGCCTCGGGTTCTTGGTGTCTTTGATTGGAATTTGGTTTTGGCCTTTGCACATTGAGACAGTTGATGAAAAGTTGTCAACTTTTCCACGGTCCCACCTTCAGTTATGTGAGGCTCCAACCAACCCATGATTTGGGAAGCTGGCTTCAGGCCCACAGCCTGGGGCCTGGTCCTCGGCATTGCAAGGGAGAGAGAACCAGGTTTGGCGACAGACGCACAATTCCAGCCTTAAGAAAGCTTGAATAAAGGGCTGGGTGTGGCTAGTGCCGTGGGAGAGCACTTTCCTAGAGTGCACAGGACCCGCCTCAAACCCTGGGATTTCCGAACCAACAGCTGCTGGGGGAGTCTTGGCACACTGGCCAGGAGTGTCTGGAGTCCCGGCCAGAGGGGAGGCTGAGGCAGGAAGTCACAAAAGCCTGGGCAGCATTCTAGAGCCCGGTTGCAAGGTAATAGTAAATGAAACCGCGTGTAGCAGCACATGTTTGAAACCCCAGCTCGCAGGAGACAGAGACAGGAGGACTGCTGTGAATTTAAGGCCAGCTTGGGTTACTCAAAAACCAAGCCAAACAGCCAAAATGACCCTGTAATTAATACCGTTTCTTGTACACTTAAGTGGTTTGGACGCCGGGGTGTAGCTCACAGGTAGACTGAATTCTTAGCAAATTCAGGAGGCCCTATATTCCATCTGCACGTCAGAAGAAAACATAGCTTAAATGGTTTAGATTATGTCATGTTTTATATATAATGTGTACAGGTATACCTTACTCGTATGTATCTATGTACATACATACATACATACATGTCTCTGTGCCTGGTGACCTTGAGGGGTTAGAAGAGGGCATTGGATCTCCTGGAATTGGAGTTACAGGTGGTTATGAGCCACCATGTAGGTTCTGGGAACTGAACCAGGGTCCTCTGCAAGGGCAAGTGCTCTTGACCCATGAGCCATCTCTGCAGCCCTTGCGAACATCCCTCTGCTTGCAGGAAGCCTAGAGTATTAGGATAAAAGGGTACAGTGAGGATGTATCCCTGACTCACTCCTGAGCTGGGACATGGTGAGGAAGAACAGGCAAGGGCCTGGCCTTCTGGGATCTGGATGTGGAAAGTGGCTGCCCCTGGTGGCTGGGAGGGCTTTCTTGGGATTTGGTCCCACTAGAGAGTACACTGGTAGCCTCTAGCAGTGTCTTAGGTCACGAGCTGGATGGTGATTTCCTCTGCGGTCTCTACATGGAGGGTGCAGCCTTTGGGGAGGACAGTGTCATGAGTCCCCACCTGATGAGGGTCTAAGTCCACTTTGTGCATGAGGAGATTGTTGCTCTTAAAATTGTGTAATGGTTTGCCTCTCTGAGGGAGTAAGGCTGGGAGGTAGTAGAGCATCGGCCTGGCCCTAGATTACTTCAAGACGACTCGACTTTAGGGGCCTGGACTCACCTGAGGCAGTGGCTTCCAGAGTGTCTTGTGAGTGTAGTGAACCAACCCTTTGCAGTTTTACTTCTCCCTGTCTCTGAGACTAGCATAGCTGGAAAGAAAACTCTGGAAGAGGCAGGTGGAGACTGAATGACTGACTGGGGAGGAGGGGGAGGTGAGTGCCGAGGAGCGGTGTCTCAGTGTAAGCGATCTACAAGTACCCCGGCCACTCACATGTGGGGCGGATGAGGGAGGAAGATGGCTAGATGGCCAAGGGTCCTGGTGGTCAGAAGAGAGCTGGTCGTAGCGCACAGGGGACAGACCTGGGGAGTCTGACAGCCCTGCCAACATAGGAAGGTCATTTCAGGGGTGGCTGGGAGTAGACATAGCTCAAGCTGGTGGTGTTCGTGAACTGCTGGTTTATAAGCACAGGATCAGGGGTTACCCTCAGCTTGGGCTCCAAGTGAGAAGCCCCTGTCTGGGAATCATAGGAGACCATCCTGGATGGGGGCTGCAAGCTTCGCTGAGCAAGCAGAAAAGAGAGGAGGGATTGACAAGTCAGCAGGTTAGCACCTGAGGAGTAGAGGGAAGTGGTGCTTTGGGACGAGCCTTGTCACTGACCCCTTAGCTCTGGAGGGTAAGGGCCAGAATAGGGGCTACACACAGAGGGAGATGGCAGCAAGGGAAGCCATCGGTCTGAAATTCAGTCAACAGATAAGATTTCTCTGGGCCAGCTCCAGAAGTTGGGTGTGGCAATCATGAACAAAGATATCTAGATCTCTGGGTGGGCAGTTTCCTACAAAGATAAACAGTTGCTTATGAGCAGAATGATGGCCAGCCCTGTGGGGAACTCATGAGCTGGCGCTGTGTGTAGAGGAATACACGCATGCCAAGACCCCAAGGCAGGGTCTGGCTGGAGCAGAATGGGGAAAGAGGACTAACTGGGTCATTGGCAGTGGTTTCTCAAGGGCTCTGAGATGGGAGGAGGGCGGGGGGGGGGGTTAGAGCTATGTCGAGGGATCCCAGACTGGCAGGAAGAGACT
>CM053744.1:22241242-22345211 GCA_028658305.1 Pachyuromys duprasi
GTACGGACGTCACAGGAGCAGAGGGGAGGGGAGGAAGAAACAGCAAGTCAGAACTGATGTCCTGGGAGGAGCTCGTGGCCAAGGAGGTCATCAGTATACCCCTGGTCCCCACTGCTTCTCCTCAGCACTCCTCCCACCCCGGCTGCTTGTCTCCAACTTACCCCGAGAGTCCCCTAGAAAGGAAAGAGGGGACTTGGGTGTCCCTGGTCCCCTATCTGTGGCGCCAGCCAGCTGGATTCTAATTAGCTGCCAGAGCAGAGAGACAGGAAGCAAAGGCTAGGGGCGGAGCTGGATTCCTGCCCAAAGCTGAGGCTGGAATCGGGTTGGACACCCCTTGCCCTCCTTGAGGGATGAGGATGGTTGGTGGTAGAGAGGAGTGAGCAGGGCCAGGGTTTCGGGATGAAGCTGAAACAACTTTGGTGTGGGTGGGTGCTTGGCAGCCATGCAGCTATCTAGCCGTCCCCAGAGAGGCTCCACTGGAAAGCTAGTGAGGGTAACTCTGGAACGGGGCTATGTGCACCCCAGGGTGCAGAAAGCCCAGGAAGGGACTCAATATTAGCAGAAGACATATGCCCTCCGGGCTTGCTGAGGTCAGCGCCTGCTCTGTATCACTTCCCTGTCCTCCCTCAGGCTGGTGGGCTAGGCCGTGGCACCCGGGTGATGCGGGGCGAGGCGCCCCCCACAGTCCGCTGAGAGCCGTGTGCCCACCCCTGGCCTCCGCCATGGCCCGCTTGGCTGCAGCGCTCTGGAGTCTCTGTGTCACAACCGTCCTTGTCACCTCTGCTACCCAAGGTAGGTGCTGGGGCAGGCTGGGGCTCCGAACCCAGATGGAGGGTGGGCAACAGTAATTCCGGGCAGGCCAGAGCCTCTGCCCCACATGAAGCTGGACCAGGCCAGAGGGAACCTTGTGATGCCTCCCTTAACAGGCTCCACTGGGGGGTGTTGAACTCCCAGCAGGCCAGGGACCAGGTGCTGCCATGCTTGGGGGGCTCCTAGGACCAAGACAGGTCTTCCAGGGGCCATCTATTGTCTCTCCCTTCCCCCTCATTCATGGCATCCCTGAGGCTCACTGGGACCAAGGCTTAATTAAAGCATGCCTGCTGACGTTTATTTAAAAACAACTAATTACCCAGCTCTGGCCTGGGATCCTGCATATGGCACAGTTAGTGCCCTGAGCACGCTGACCCGTGTCAATCACTTAACTACCATCCCAGGTTGGGTACCAATTCAGTACAGGGCAACAGAAGCCAAGAAGGAGTCTGTTAGCCTTGGCCCCTCTTAGAAGGTCCCCTCCCCCTACCTCGCCAGCCCTGTCCTCTGGAAAGTCACAGGGATGAAGGGACATTGTCAGCCTTGTCCTGAGGCCTTGGCAGGGACCTGTTGGTCACTGACCCAGTCTCCCCAGTACCCAAGTTCCGGGCGCAGCCTCTGCCAGACCAGAAGGGGCTGCTGCCACCCCCAAGCCCGTGTGAGGCAGCCTCCACCCCCAGGCCTTCTTCCCTGACTAGGGATGCTAAAATTAGAGGAGGAAGCAGATGGCATGACAGGAGCACATGGGAAACTTTCTCTCAACTGGGGTTCTATTCATCCCCAAAAACCCAAGGGCCTGGCTGCTCTAACCCTGAGACTCTGTCGGCAGGGTGTGGACTCCATCTCGAAAGGGGCCGTCTGGACCCTGCTGCCCCAGCACTTAGCTGCAGTTTCGGCCTTCATGTACCCCATGTGGCTGGGCTGCAACTGGTGTCCCAAGGTGGTTGCTGGGGCAGCCTGTCACCACTGGCTCCTGAGAAACACCCATAACAAAAAAATGTCTTGTCAGCACATTAGTAGGCACATTAACTGTAAATGAGCCTCTGGTAGTGGGAGAGAGACCAGGGACTTGGAACCAGGCCAGGCCAGGCCAGGCCAGGGAGCAGCAGAGGGGGACTTAAGCTGTGCTGTGTAGCTCTGGTTGTTACAGAGGGACCCTTCTTTGGTGTGAAGGAACATGCTCAGAATTCCTGACTGAGTGTGCCCCCCCATGACCCCAGCACTTGGGGATGGAAGGGGAGGATCAGGAGTTCAAGCCTTGACTGCTTAGACTTTGAAGCCATTTGTGGCTCTGTGTGAGCATGTTTCAAAAAACTAAAACAAAGAAAACCTCCCTTGGTCTAGAATCCCTGCTGTGTGATCCATGTGGGTACCCATGTGGGTACGGCTTGGGAAACCAAGGCCTGGGGAAGCTGTTAGTGGCTATTGGAACTTAAAGCATGCAAAAGGTTGGGCATGGTGACACATGCTTATAACCTGAGAATTTGGGGGAAGCTGAAGCAAGAGGACTCCCAAGTTTCAAGCCAGGCTGAGCTACACAGCAAGACCCTACCTCCAAAAAAAATAAACAAAACAGGCAGGTATAGTCAGTGGTAGAATGCATTTTTATTTGCATTGATCGATGTGTTGCCTGCTTGTATGTCTGTACAGGTGCTAGGTCCTCTAGAACTAGGTTCCAGACACTAGGTTCAGCCCGTTCCTTGTACACTGTGGAGGTGGCAAGTGCGTGTGGAGGGCCAGCAGCACCCACAGAAGCTACTGTGCTCAGAAACAGCGCTTTGCAACACACAGAATCTTCCAGTCTCGGGAAGGTGTGTGGCAGAACAGGAAAGCCCTGCGCAGTTCTGTTGTGACAGCATGTGCTGCTATCCCCAGCCTCAGCTGAAGCCCCATTGCAGACCTGTTTCCCTGCATGGCAGCCACCCCAAGGCCTCTCATCAGAGGACTGTTTGCTAAACCTGCCACAGCCTTCTTCATCCCACCGTTCAGGAGAACAAAGGCCCACTAGAGCGGCCTCAGCCCAGCTGGCTCCTGCTGAGGTCTCCTCACTTGCAGGTCCCTCAAGTCTGCACAGTTACCCTCCTTTAGTGGAAAGTAGCAGCACCGCCCTGGTGTCCTAGCTGTTCAGGAGGCTGAAGGAGAATTGCAGTTCAAGGCCAGTCTACCTAAGCAAGTGCAATGACTTCTCAGAACAAAAAGTGTCCTAGAGCACTTGGCCTCTGTTACTGGTATTACAACAGTAACAATAAAATATACCCCAAATGCTCTCTATTTGTAAGGTCCCTTGTCAGACTGGCTCGGGGCCCTCTTTGAGAGCTTCATTTTAAATTCGTTTTCATTGTAAAAACATCTCCAAGCCAGATGTGGTATGTGTCTGTTGCCCTGACATTTGCGAGGCTGAAGCAGGAAGGAAGATTACTGTAGGTTGGTGACCAGCCTGGGCTACTTAGTGAGTTCCAAGAACTCCCTGAGATCCTATCTCAAAGGGGAAATGTGCGTGTGTGTATTTGTTTGTGTTTGTGTGTGTGCTTATGTGTCTGTGTGTGTGTGTGTGTGCTGGCACATGCCAATAGTCCTAGCTTGGGAAGTAGAGGCAGGAAAGTCAGTTCAAGGCTATATTGCAAGTTTGAGTCTAACGTAGGCTTCATGAGACCCTGCCTCAGTTTAATAGTTGAGGGAGAAAAAACCAAATGGCAGCATCTCTATACTCTTTGTAAGGTACTTGGTTCTTCAATTCAGCATCCGATTTTGAGGGGCAGGGCTAGTGAGATGGCTCAGGTTGATTAAGCTGTTTGCCATGAAGCCTAACTTGAATTCAATCCGCAGAACCATTGGTAAAAGGTACAAGTTGCCCTCTGACCTCCACGTGCACATACATACATGCACACAAATGTATGCACACAAAAACTTGATTTGAAAGACTCTGGTGACACACAGTTGTGGCAGATCTTCAACCTCTGAGATGGCGTTCACTCTTTTCTTACCAGGCAGGGCGTTACAAGGTGAAGAAGAGTCAGCTCTCCCTGGGCCAGGTTACCCCTTCTCCACAGGGGTTAAGACTCAGTGCCAGTTCACAGTCTAATAGGCCCAACATTCACATAGCCAGTTTCCCAAACCCGGCGGAGCCAGCAGGTTCTTTCTTCCCTGATGACTGTGACACTGTCACCAACTGTTCCGCAGGCCTGAGCCGGGCTGGGCTCCCATTTGGATTGATGCGCCGGGAGCTAGCATGTGAGGGCTACCCCATCGAGCTGCGGTGCCCAGGCAGTGACGTCATCATGGTGGAGAATGCTAACTACGGGCGCACAGATGACAAGATCTGCGATGCTGACCCTTTCCAGATGGAGAACGTGCAGTGCTACCTGCCTGATGCCTTCAAAATCATGTCACAAAGGTGAACCTGATCTCTAACCTCCATGTGTCTCACAGGTGTTCCCTGATCGCAGACAGCAAGTGAGATGGAGCTGCTTCCCACGGGCAGTGTCCCCTAGCCGACTCACCCATTAGAACAGTGCTCTCAACCACCCTTTAGTACAGCTCCTCACGCTGTGACGGCCCCAACTATAATGTTATTTTCATTGCTACGTCATAACTATAATTTGCTACTCTTATGAATCATAATGTAAATATCTGATATGCAACCGCCCCGAAAGGGGTTTCGACCCATAGTTTGAGAACCAGTGCCATGGACACTTGCCCATCCTCCCTGCCGCCTCCAGAAACTTACTCCAAGAGCTGTTGGTTACTGTTCAACCCCTAACACTAGATATGAGAGAAAAAAGTATAGAGAGGAAAGGGGACGACGCTATCATCAGACTTCTTCCTGCTGATAGGGGATGTGGAGCTTCTTGGGGCAGGTTTCATCTTTGCCATCAGGATATCTAATTTCTTGTTTCTTTGCACACGACTGCTTGACAAACCCCAACCAACAACATCCACCATCCCTCTCAGGGCCTAGCATTTATGTACCCTCTGAAAAGTCCCCAGAATTCCAAACATCACACAATCAAAAGCTGGCAAAACCACATCTCTGCTAGAGCATGAGGCAAATCATAGTCAGCTGCTGCAAAGCAGCCCCATATCCCCACACCTGGGATTAAAATGGAAACATAATATTTCTGTGTTTTTTTTTTTTTAAGAAACCAAAATTCTAAAATTCTCAGTACATACTTGAATCGCCAGCCCACCCAGAGCCTTCGGCTTCTCCATAAGACAGGTCTGCCTGCCTGCTCTCCTTGCCACCATCTTGTCTGTTATAGTCCATTCTTCCCATGAGGCCAGTGGGTACCAGTGGACACCCAAGTCAGATCCTACCCCTCTGCTTAGGACTCTTCTCTGGTTCCCACCTTTCTCTGCAAAAGCCAAAGTTTTCCTGAGGCTAGACAGTCGCTGCGTGGCCTGCCTTGACCACTGACCCTCCTTCCCTATGCACTCCAGCCATGGGACACAGCTCCAGCCATGGGACACAGCTCACTCTGGAGGGCCTGCTGGGTTCAGTTGTCAGTGCTGCAAGATAAACAGACACACCTGTAGCCCTGCAGCCCAAAGGCTCCCGGCTTCCCGTTCTGATCTGTCACGCCCTGCATAGGGTCTGTGGGCTGCAGGTACCAGGCCTATTAGCAGGGAAGTGGCAAAGCCAGCCACTGGGGGTGGGGATTGTTGTTTTAGAAACATGAGTATATCCCTGCTGTTCGTTCCTTCTGCCTAGAATGCTGCCCCTGAGATCCAAGTGGCTGTCCTTTGCTTCCTTGTGGCTGAGCACTTCTGTACACTCTGAAACTGCAGGCCCCTACCCTACTCCTGACCCCCTTAGGGCCCTGCCTTCCGTGCACATTTCCATCAGATACTGTGTCTTTGCTTGGTATTTTATCTTATGTCCTTCCTAACTCTAACCCACTGGCTAGACAGGGACAACAGACTTTTGTCCCTTACCACTATGGCTCTGGCCAGGTACACAGCAGGAGCTCACTTGATGCTTGAGATGTCAGAGTTCAGGGCCCCTGATCTGTAGCATGGTAGAAGAGGAAGGAAGGCTGGGTGCAACATACGGGGAAGTGGGGTGGGGACAGAGGAGGGGAAGACACCAAGAGCTTCACAGGACATTGGGAAGACATTGGGTGGCTCAGAGCACGCAGGGCTGGAGCTGTCTTGTCCCCGTTGCCCCCTTTCTCCTGACGTCTCTCCTAGCCTCCCGGCTGTGACCTAAGCCCCACCCTCTTCCTTGAGCGCACCCTGCAGCTAGAACAGAGTCATTTCTGTTCCTCTCCGCTCAGGAGGCTGAGTAGTTCCGTTACAGGAGCAAGGGAGTGTGAAGGCACCTCAGGAGCCTTGTAGGGAGGGCATTTGGGGGCCTTCAACCTGGCTTCCTCTCTGAATACTACAACTATGTCTCTCAGGGTTGCAGCTGAGCTGCTTTGACAGATAGGACAGGACAGTGGGCATGAACCTTTGCTGGCCCTTACTGTTTCCATCTCCTGGAGTCCCACCCTTAGAGATGGACACACACTCTCTCTCCCAGAGGAGAGTCCATACCGCCTGAGGAGCCAATCACTGGACCACATACACCCTGAAATTAGCAACTGTAAAGCGAATGCTTTTGGTAACATTTTGTGCATTTACCAGCTCAACTTAGTTCCAGAGAATTTCATGACTTCAAAAGGAAACCACATGCCCTTCACCTTTACCTGCTGCCCCTGTTCTATGTTCTTTGCCCAGGGATTTGCCTGCCCCACACCAACCTGTCCCCTGCAGCCTTCCCTCAGCGTCACTGTCAAAACTTATCCTTTGTGTGACATTAGTTAGCACTATAGACCTTTTTCTGGCCGGATACCGTTCCATCAGGTGGAGGCCACATTATACAAGGCAACTACGCCAGTGATACCACCAACATCTCAAACAGGCCGATTTTGTTCAGCCATTCCTCCTTGGGCAGGCTTTTGGGTCATCTCCCCCTGTTGGTGGATGATGGCAGTGCCGCTGTGAGCCTGTGCGTTTAGGATTTGCTCACACACTGGCTGTAAACTCTGTAGGGCCGGGATTGCTGCTCCCTGCCATGCCGCTTTTATTTACTCCCCAGCCTCCTGCTGTTTTCCTCTCTGCACTTCCTGCTCCCGGGCAGAGTCAAGCTACTTACTTGCTTGCATTTTTTGGTTTTTTGGTTTTCGAGACAGAGTTTCTCTGTATAGCCCTGGCTTTTCTGAAACTCACTCTTTTAGACCAGGCTGGCTTCCAACTAGAGGTGTGCCTACCTCTGCCTCCAGGTGATAGACCTGCACCATCACCTCCAGGCTCAAGTTATGTATTACACATGCAAACACCTTGCCTGGCCACTCCAAGGATGGCCGTGTTTCTTCTCTGTGACCATGGCCATGTACCTGACAGAAAGAACTTAGAGAACGGTTCATTTTGGCTCTTGATTTCAGAGTTCAAGCCATCACAGCAGGGGGTATGTGGCAGACCATGGCTCTTCACATCATGGCTGCCAGGAAGCAGAGAGGAAGGTATTCTGCCTTTCCCCTTGCCCCTTTTATTGCGTCAGTCTAGGTCCTCAGGCCGTGGGATGGACCTGCCCACATTTGGGGTAATCTATCTGCCTGGGTTAATTCTCTCTGGCGAGATCCTCACAGGCATGCCTAGAAACATACCCAGCTTGGCTGACAATGAGGATGACCCATTACACACACCTTAACTGGGCACAGATGGTTGTCACAAGTAATGGGAAGAAGCAGGGCCTAGGCAGATGACTAGAACTGAAGATGCCCCATAGGTAGGGACAGAGTCTGTGGTGTGGGCGAGCAGACACCAAATGTGGATGAGTGTCTGTGATGGTATCTAGTCGTAAAACAGGCATTCTTTTCCACACTAGCCAGGTCCCTGAGAGGCAGGCAGGAACTGGGCCAGTGAATTCTCTGTAGAGATTCAATAGCCTCCCTGGCTGTGCTCTTCTCAGACACCTGTGGGAAGGAGGGCAGACGGGAAGCAAGCCAGCGCTCCAGTCTCCCCATTCCACAGCACCTTCCCATTTGGACCTGTGTGTTTGCCTCCTGACCCTAGAGCCTTTTGTGTCTGAGTCCATTTTTCTTAGCCCCTTTTCCCTTCTCTGTCTGTAGGTGTAATAACCGGACCCAGTGTGTGGTGGTGGCCGGCTCTGATGCCTTTCCTGACCCCTGTCCTGGAACCTACAAGTACCTGGAGGTGCAGTACGACTGTGTCCCTTACAGTGAGTCATCTCGTTCTCATGCTGTCTCGGGCCCTTACCCCATGGAGCAAGGAAGGGGAACCTTGACCCGGCACATGTGCGCACATCCACGGGGCTGGGCACAGGGGACAGCAGGCTTGCTCCCACTTTGACACATTCTCTCAGACACTTGTCCACACTTGGTGGCTGCTCTCCCGCCCCACACACTCTGTCCCCTCCTGTAGAGGCATCTGCAGCTCTCGTCATCTGCCCACCCCCTGCTTCCTCACACGCTCTCTGCTTGCTAAAGCCCTTCAAAGCCACACTCCTACAGCATCTCTCTCCAGCCTTGCAACTGCTCTACCTCCCTGCCTCATGCCTTTTTGTTCTCTTGACTATGGACACACCCGATCTTCTCTCCCATTCATCATCTCCTTTCTCAACTTCCTCCACACACACCCTCCTGCCATTCCACATCATGGAAGCCAAAGACATCTTCCAAGGTTGCTAACTACTGGTTGGTTTATCTGTTACCCTGAGACCACTTCCTGTCTGCAAAGGAAGTGCCGCCATGATGGACTGACAGTGCCCCCTGAGAAGATGGTTTTTGGGAGCCGGGAGCCCGACTACATCTGACCAAGGGAAGCAGATAGAGAGGGTTGCTCGTCCTCACCCGCTAGCATCACCAGTCTTCCTGCCCTCCCTCCCCCCTCCTCCTCCCATTGCCCCTTCTGTCCTCTCACCTGGCTTCACATAGCCAGCCTGGAGGTAGGGAGGGCCTTTAGGCAAAAGGGGAGGAGGCAGGATCATCAGGGTGTCCAAGTGAGGGGGTAGGGGAGCAGGAGACCTCATAACTCTCCCTCCTCTCCCCTCCCAACCAGTTCCCCCAACCCCCACCCCTCCAACCTTTGATTTCTCCTCGCAGGTGAAGCCAGGATGATGGGTGAACAGGGTCACTTACTGCTCCTGTAATTTTCTTCTTTTAGTCTTCGCCCTTTCCTTTCAGTGCCTGAGGCCTTCTTCCACCGCCTGAGGGGGACGCCTGTCTGCTCCCTGAAGCCTCCCCACAGCACTGGGGACACTGCCCACCCACAGCTGGGGCAGCAGGGAGGGAGGTGGGAAGTGACAAGTCTAAGACATAGGGCTGGGCAGGAGGCAAGAGGTTCAACCTGGCTCCTGACTTGTCTGGCTCTGAAACCTGCAGCAAATGACTTAAAAATTTCTTCGGGTGCTGCAGACGGAGGCGTGAGTCCTGGAGATCGGGAGTGTCAAGCGCTCGGCCCTGCGGCCAGAGTCTGCTCCCAGGAGCAAAGCCCCGAAGGCAGAGGCTGCGACTTCACCCCCCCAGCGCCCAGCCCCGAACCTGGTTCAAGATGTGCTCAGTGATGGTACGGACGCTCTTTCCCGCCACCTGAGCCTCTTAACTCCTCTATGTTGGGGGAGGGGGTCAAAAGCGTGCCCTGAGTGCTTTGAGGAATTAGACAGCATGGGACCCAAGCTTCTGTGTGCCCCGGGCCATAGGTTCTGAGGGAATGGCAGCTGCATGGCCTCCTCTGTGTGGCTTCACGTCTCCTGAACCTCAGTTTCTGAAGCTGTAGACAGGGTCCTGGAAGGCCTGACTGTGCCCTCAGGAGCACTGGCTGCTGTCACTGTGACTACGCTTCACCTCTATCCAGTTACTATTATTGCCATGGTAATCACAATAAGAACTACATACAGTGAGCCCAACTCTCCAGAGCAGGCAGGCCACAGGACTGGAAAAGTCCCTGGTCCAGGTCCAAAGTCCAAACCAAGATACAAGAAAAGAAGAGGCCACAGGACCTGTGGTGGAGCTCAGAGAGAGACCTAGAGCCAAGCCCCCTTGTGTGGCCCAGGAGTACAACCCAGGAAGATGGGCTATGAGGTTGAAGGTGGCCCCAGGCAGGGTGGCAGCTTTAGACTAAGGAGAATGCAGATGAGCCTTGGAAGACAGTACTCATGCAGGGTGGGTGTTGTGGGAAGGGCTGACCGCTGGTGCTTCCAGGCAGGCAGAGCTAGTAGGCACAGTTAAATTACCTCCTGGCCCCCCCAGATATTGTGGGTTGGGGTTCAAGAATAACTAAAGCTAGGGAGAAGACAGAGAAGCCAGGGACACACTTCCATAACTTTCTCTGAGCATATCCTGAGTGCTAGGCCCTGGGTGAGGCGCTGGGGAGCCAGACAGGGTTCCTACAGAACTCAAGCAGGGTGCCTGGAGGGGATTGACCTGGTCAGCCACAGGGCCCTGGGCTTCAGAGGCTGGGGTGACCCCAGTGCTGGTGATGGTGGGGCAGGGGTGGGGGGCCAGGGCTCCCACAGCTTGGGGGTGGTGTCACCAGAGTGTGGGAACCCCAGACATTGGACTAACACTGGATTTGCTTTGCAGCTGAGCACAGCCTAACTTTCCCTTCCTCCCCAGGTGCCACCTGTGCGTCATCAAGGGCGGTGGGCAGGGCAGGGTGCAGCTAGGGTTCCTGGGCCCTTGGTGGACTGGGCAGAGCAGCTGAACCTTGAGCCCATCTCCCCCCACACCCCCTGGGAGTATAGGAGCTTGTCTGCCACGCACGTGCTGTCCAGCCCAGTCCGTGTCCCCTCCAGTTCTGTGCCTCTTGTCTCCCCTACCCTGGCTCTGTCCGAGGCCAGGGGCACTTGCCTGCCTGCCTCTGTTGTTCTGTGTCTGGCTCTACTGCCCTCTCTTTGTGCATTTCAGGGGTCTGGAGGGCTTAGGAAACAGCTGGACTCAGGTGGGGCCTACTCAAAGAGGAAGGGCCTCTGCCTGTGCTCTTGGCTGAGAGGGGTACCCAGGCCCCAGAGACACCCTTCTCTCGGCCCCTGGTTCTAGCAGGGACTTTAGCACACAGGGTGAAGAGGAGCCCTGTGGTTCCCCACTGCCTGGCCTCCCCATAGCCAGAGCTCAGCTCCTGTCAGCCGGGCTCCTCTTCACACCCAGGGCCCCTCCTGCCTGAGGGCTCAGTCTACCTGCCTGTCTGTACCATACCCAGTCTCTTTGTCTCTTCCCTCCTGTGTGTCTCCCCTGTTCCTTCTCACTGTCTCCTCAACACCCTCTCACCCCCATCCTACCCCAAAAGAAGGGACTTGGGGGTGGGGGCTGAAATGATGCTACGGAAGGGGTTGGGAAAGCAGGAGGAAAGACAGGAAGAGGGGGTGTGAAACGAAAGCAATTTAATCTTTTTTTTTCTCTTTTTTTCTTGCACATTTTTTTTCAATTTGTTTTCTCTCTCTCTTCCGATGCTTAAAGTAGAAGTGGAGCAGAAAGGTAAACGCACTGTTACCAATGCTAACCCCTAACTCACACTTTGTTCCACCTGTACCATACTCATGTGGCCCACCCCTCCCGCCCTTCTTCTCCCCACCCCTACTTGGTCCAGTGACTTCCCTGCCCCGGGTGTCCTCCCAGCACAGCTGGGCTGGCCCTGGTGCTGCAGCACCACCAAGGCCAAGGTCACGGCCATGGCCTTCTCCACCCTCCAGATATTCACCGAAGCTCCTCCCTGAGCCTGGGCAAGATACTCACCCTACCCCTGCCCCTGTCTCTCTTTCTCTCTCTCCTCTCACCTCCCTCTGTACCTCTTCTGGTCCCTGGTCCCTGCAGGGCACCTGACCTCATCTCTCATTTCTTTTGCCTCCCTTAGGAGAAATGTGTAAGCCTCCAGGTGGGGGGGGGAGGGGCACCCCAGCCTCCACAGGCACCGCTACAGGTCTCTCTTCCACGGTCTCTGTCTCTTCTTCCCTCCCTTGCTCTTCCTCTCTTTCTCTCTCTCCTTTCTTCTCTCTCCTTTCCCCTAGTACCTTTTGCAAAGTGTTTTCTGGTAGAGGGTGGTGGGGTGGAAGGGACACTTTTTCCTTTGGGGGACCAGATTTCTCCTCTCTCTCTGGCTCCTGGTGGGCCTAAGTTCTTCTGGTTTGGCGTTTCCAAGGCCCAGAGCTGTTGTGGAGCACAGAGAACCAGCCTCCTCACCCTCCACCCCTCCTGACCAGTCGGGTTCAGTATTGAGGAGGGTTGTCAGCTATCCCAATCCCCTGGGAGGGGGCAGCCTGCCAAACCCCTGGGACGGGGGCGGGGGCGGGCTTCCTGGAGAGGGTGGGAGTGGGTTCTGTCTCTGCACACTTGCAAAGCTGCAGTCAGGGTTTCTTCCGGGCTGATGTGGGAGAGGACCAGGGAGGGGTGGTGGGATCATAGACTTGCTCTGGGGACTTCCACAGGCCCCATAATTTCTTGCAGGGAGCCCCACACTGGTGGATGAGGCTATCCATTATGGGCTAGAGAGTGGAGGGTAACCTGCCAGTAGTAGGGCAGGAGGCAATGGACAAACAATGAGATGGTTTTGCCTTGAAATTAAGGTGGTCTGTGGAGGACCCCTGCCAGGGAGGCGGGCGGGGTCCCTCTGAGCTGCTTCCCTCCCCTTTCCTTCCTGCCCTGCCCATCTCAGAGGCCTGGGCTCCCTCCCTCCCTTGCTCTCCTGAGTCAGCCCTGCACTAGCCACTCTTCTTTCAGGCTTGGAACTACGGCACTGGATCTCCTCTCCGGGTTGGGCTATGGGAGGGACAAGGTGTTAGGGGCTGGGTGCTGAAGAGGGGTCCTTGCTGCCCAAGGCCCCTGGCAGACCCTTATCTTTCCCCTTCCTTGGAATGACCTCTAACTGTGTTTTTCCTTCCCTGGTACCCTCTGACCAGCTCAGGCCCTCTTCATGAACACATACCCCTGGCAGAGATCTCTATAGGATAAAGGGAAGACCCAACAGAAAGAGAGGGTGGGGGCCAGGTATTCTGGTCAGAGGGTACAGACATAACTGATGGGAATGCCAGGGCTTAGAGCCCAGGCTTAACTCCTGTTAAAGGGGCTGTGTTGATGGCTGCCTTGTGCCTAGGGACCTGGAGCCAACACTGCCCAATGCTATCAAGGGAGGCCTACAGGCTGCATACACCCCAACCAAGCTAGCCTGCTGATGAGTCAGGCTGGAAGTAGGCACTAGACCTGGATCCTATCCAAGGGTCCCTCACTACTGAGCTGACCGCTATGCTGGTGCCAAGTTGTTCCAGCCCGCCCTGTACCCCTGGGGCTAGCTGCTCTGGTGATGGACCAAGCAGGAGCAGAGAATTCACCAGAGACCCACATGCACACACCCCACAGCCCTGGCCTGCCTGTGGGTTCTATCATGAATGAGAAGGAGGCACCAGCCCTCCTGAAGGGAAGGGCATCTGGCCCACAGTACTCAGGGAAGGGGGCGGGGGTTGGCCACACTGACCTGCTGGATCAGGAGGGTAGGCTAGGAACAGGTGGCGCTGGGCTGTGAGGGGCAAGGGTGGGCAGGCCAGTGGTGCCAACGAGATGCAGTCGAGGTTTTCCTCTTTTCAGGGAATGGGGGGGTGGGGCGGGGCCCCCCACCTTTCTGACATCAGCGCTGCCTTGGTCCCTCCTCCCGAGCCGGGGATGGTCACAGGTAAATCGGGGTCCGGGGCAGGGGAGGTGGGGGGCTGGCTGGGGTGGGCTGGGGCTTTATCCTAGCACCTGGTTCCCTCCCTTGCCCCCTCCGAGCTGGACCTGGGACTGCCCCTGGAAGGGACTCTCAGTCGGGCCTGGGCCTTGGAGTGAATTCTCTGCTCACCCCCTCTCTCCTCGCCAGCACTAACCTTTTCTTCCCAGGTGGTCTCCAGAGTGCCTCCCTTGGAGCCAGGACTTTGTGGATACACACACCCCTCCTTGTCTCTCTCCCCTCTGCGCAGCTCCCTCACCCCAAATGTCCCGGGAGTCCTGTCATTCTCCATGTCCCAACTCCACCCTGTGCACCAGTGTCAGTGTGTGCCTCTGAACCTGACCCACCAGAGACCCTGCCGGCTGGGGCACAACTGGACTCCTCCCTAGCCTAACCCGGGAGCTGCTTCCCTCCATCCTTTCCTCAGCAACCTACTTGGCGGGTCCCAGCTGAGTGGAGCCCAGACAGCATCAGGGACCTGAGGAGAGAATAGACAGCCCTAAGCCTCCCTGCCAGAGTGGGTGTGGAAACAGCACTCTACCTTGCAGCTTTTGGAGGAGGAAGAAAGTGAAGTGTTTTTTTTGTTGTTGTTGTTTTGTTTTTGTTTTTGTTTTTTTAAGTCCATCCTTGCATGGTTGGTAAGGGATGGAATCCCAGCCCCTAGTTTTTCCATAGAGGCAGAGAAGGGAGGCCAGGGTGCTGGTACCTGAACCTTGAGGCTAGGTGGCATTGCAGCAGAGGACCCCACTCCCTACCCCTCTCGTACCGAGTCTGGGGGAGCTCCGGCCAAATCCTTTGTCCCCAGCCTGTGGGGTCTCTAGCAGCCGAGGAGGGGAAGAGGGCACCCACCTTCCCACACTAACCCTGCTCTTGATGGTCTCCAGGGTTCACAGCTCCAGGGAGAGGGGCAGCTGGGAAGGGCGGGAGTTCCGGCCCACAAACCCCTTCCCATCACCAGCCCGACCAAGCAACCATGACTGCAGCAGCAGGAGGGGACAGCATGGTTTCCTCCCCCACCGTGTGACCAACTTGCCTCTCTCTCCCCTTTCTCCTTACCTCTGCTCCTCCCCACCTCCTCCCTGCCTACCCACCCACCCCGCCCAGTTTTCGTGTGCCCAGGGACCCTGCAGAAGGTGCTGGAGCCCACCTCCACACATGAGTCAGAGCATCAGTCTGGTGCATGGTGCAAGGACCCACTGCAGGCGGGTGACCGGATCTACGTAATGCCCTGGATCCCCTACCGCACAGACACACTGACTGAATATGCCTCGTGGGAGGACTATGTGGCTGCGCGCCACACCACCACCTACAGACTGCCCAACCGTGTGGATGGCACCGGCTTTGTGGTCTATGATGGCGCAGTCTTCTACAACAAGGAGCGCACACGCAACATTGTCAAGTATGACCTAAGGACCCGCATCAAGAGCGGTGAGACAGTCATCAACACGGCCAACTACCACGACACCTCGCCTTACCGCTGGGGAGGTAAAACCGACATTGACCTGGCAGTGGACGAGAACGGGCTATGGGTCGTCTACGCCACTGAGGGGAACAACGGGCGCCTGGTAGTGAGCCAGCTCAACCCCTACACACTGCGATTCGAGGGCACGTGGGAAACGGGCTACGACAAGCGTTCGGCCTCCAATGCCTTCATGGTGTGCGGTGTCCTCTATGTGCTGCGCTCTGTCTATGTGGACGACGACAGCGAGGCGGCCGGGAACCGGGTGGACTACGCCTTCAACACCAACGCCAACCGAGAGGAGCCAGTCAGTCTCGCCTTCCCCAACCCCTACCAGTTTGTGTCCTCTGTCGACTACAACCCCCGGGACAACCAGCTGTATGTGTGGAACAACTATTTTGTGGTGCGCTACAGCCTGGAGTTCGGACCCCCAGATCCCAGTGCTGGTGAGGATGGGTTTCGAGGGGAGTAGGCCTGGTCGCATCCATTACTCTGGTAACAAGATGGTAGGGCCCACTGTAAGCTCTTGCAGATTAGGAGGTGAAGAAAATCCCAACTTGTGGCAACCACTGTCCACACTCCTCACAGTCCGCACTTCAGCCCATTGTCTTCAAAGCCTGGGTTCACTAGGGTTCACTGCACTATTTCACAGGCGAGACTCAGGCATTGAGTGACGTACTTGAGGACTAAAGCCAGGATTCTGGCTTCTAGCCAGGATCTATGCTGCCTGGCACATTCGTATGGGAGCTGCTGAGGGTGAAGACTCCAAAGCAGATGCTTCACTCATTTTGCCTCCAGTTTCCCATCAACCCAGAGCAGCCACAGGGCTCCAGAGAGCCTTTTCCAACCTTTGCAAGAGGGAGGTTGGGTACCCCTAAGGGAAGGTGTAGCCAGGTACACCAGTCAGCTGTGTCAGATGAGAGGTGATTAGACCCAGCAGCTTTGACAGACAGTCCCAACTCCAGGCCAGACACTTCACAGTGCACAAGTACAGTTTCCCCGCTTCTGAGAGTGCTTCTGAGCACAGCACGGCCAGGGCTCCCAGAACAGCTTTCCTCTTCGGGGGGAAAGGAAGGTGGCAAGGTGCCAGGGCTGTGCTTGGGCACATTGGTGTGCTTTAGGCATGGATATGAGCATGCCCTGTGTCCCCCTCTACCTTCTAGGACCAGCCACTTCCCCGCCTCTCAGTACCACCACCACAGCGCGGCCCACACCCCTCACCAGCACAGCCTCGCCTGCAGCCACCACTCCACTTCGAAGGGCGCCCCTAACCACACACCCAGTGGGTGCCATCAACCAGCTGGGACCTGATCTGCCTCCAGCAACAGCCCCAGCACCCAGTACCCGGCGGCCTCCAGCCCCCAATCTGCATGTGTCCCCTGAGCTCTTCTGTGAGCCCCGAGAGGTCCGGCGGGTCCAGTGGCCAGCTACCCAACAGGGGATGCTGGTGGAGAGGCCTTGCCCCAAGGGAACTCGAGGTGAGCGCTGGAGCTAGAGCTGGAGGGCTGGGAGACACACAGCTTAGCTGTGTAGGTGTGCTTTGCAGCCAGGCACATGGGGAGCTGCAGGTGACTCCGCTCCCAGCCTCAGACTAAAGATTCTGGACAGATGTGGGACAGGTAAACAAGTCAGGTGTTTGGGGGATTTCAGACAAGCTTGGAAGATGCTGAGTGGGAAAACCTTCCACAGCAGATCTCTCCCTGCGGGGTCTGTATCTGGGAGGCTCAGGGTAGGCCGCCTTGTGCCTTTTCCCAGTGTCCTTCTGCTCATCCTCTGCTGTCTCCTCCTCTCTCCTTCCTTGGCCCCTTTTCATCTCCTTCTCTTTGGCTTTCTTGTCTATCTCTACAGGAATTGCCTCGTTCCAGTGTCTCCCAGCTCTGGGACTCTGGAACCCTCGGGGCCCTGACCTCAGCAACTGCACTTCCCCCTGGGTCAACCAAGTAGCCCAGAAGGTACCAGTAACTGCTGCCCCTTGCAGGCAGGCTAACCAGAGCCCAGGGTCAAGAGGAGTAGTGGAATCAGTTGGGGAGACACATAGGACTGAAAACCAGGGCAAGGGTTCTCCTTTTACCTAACCCTCCTGTGGGAAAAGCGGGCTGGTAGAAGATGGCCGACACAGGTGGGACATGTGGAGCTGTGCAGGCTAGTGCCCAAGGGGCCTGAGGTCGCCCTCCTCCCCACCTTGTGCAGATCAAGAGTGGAGAGAATGCAGCCAACATTGCTAGCGAGCTGGCCCGCCACACGCGGGGCTCCATCTATGCCGGGGACGTGTCGTCATCGGTGAAGCTGATGGAGCAGTTGCTTGACATCCTGGACGCCCAGCTCCAAGCCCTGCGGCCCATCGAGCGCGAGTCGGCCGGCAAGAACTACAACAAGGTGGGCCTGCAGGAAGGGTCTGGCTGCTACCTCTGCACATGTACTGCCACATCGCAGTGAGCAGTGAGGGATGTGGTACTCCAGGGGCTCTGCACTGGCTTCAGTCCTAAGGAGGGTCTCTGGAGGAGTAATCTATTAAGGCTCCAGTGCCTGAGCACCAGGGCCAGGGCAGCAGTGCCTGGCATCTCCACCTGTTACCACCTCCATTTCTTTCTCTAGATGCATAAGCGAGAGAGAACCTGCAAGGACTATATCAAGGTGAGTCCAGTGGGGCCAGCTCTTGGGAATGAGTGTTCTTGGCTTCCTGGGGGCTTTGGGAGTTGAAGGGAGAGGAGGGGCATCAAGATTGTCCCAAGGAAATAGAGAATGTAGATGACTCATTGCGTTGTCCCTGGGACTCACAGGCTGTGGTGGAGACAGTGGACAACCTGCTCCGGCCAGAGGCACTTGAGTCTTGGAAAGATATGAATGCCACAGAACAGGTGCACACAGCCACTATGCTCCTAGATGTGCTAGAGGAGGGTGCCTTCCTGCTAGCCGACAACGTCAGGGAACCTGCTCGCTTCTTGGCTGCCAAGCAGAATGTGGGTGAGTACTGTGGCCACTCCAGGGTCAATCACAGACTCTGGGGGGGTGTTAGTCCCCCAATTCCTGGGCTTGTGGTTTTGCTGGGAGCTTCATGGTGTAGCATGGGCCCTGTCTGGGGATAGACACTGATAGCATGTCTTTTCTCCCTACCCTCAAGTCCTGGAGGTGACTGTCCTGAACACAGAGGGTCAAGTGCAGGAGCTGGTGTTCCCCCAGGAATATCCCAGCGAGAACTCCATCCAGCTGTCCGCCAACACCATCAAGCAGAATAGCCGCAATGGTCAGTGTCCCACAGGGTTTGCCTGCACGCGTACACTGGCCACTTTGCACCTTGATCTTGGCTCTATGTGGAACACAACAGTCACGTGTCTTAACAGTGGTTTATCTGCCGCTAGCATGGATATCCCAAAGCCTTGCAGAAGCCTGGGTTTGCAGAGCTGGTCCTGGCTCTAGAAGGTATTGTGCCATTTGAGACCAAGGCACAGAAAGGCTAGGATCACACAGAAAGTAAAAGTGGCCACTGTGCTGTCATTTGAATCGCCCACTGATGAACAGTGGTTTTGAGGAAATGGCTCCTGAGCTGTGTGACCTGGGCCACAGCCTAGTTTCAGTGTATCTTAGAGCCATGGAGCCCAGATGGAAGGGTATGCTAAGGAAGGCCACTCTCTCCCTGTGCCCATCTTAGGTGTGGTCAAGGTTGTCTTCATTCTCTACAACAACCTGGGCCTCTTCTTGTCCACGGAGAATGCCACAGTGAAGCTGGCAGGCGAGGCAGGGACCAGTGGCCCTGGGGGGGCCTCCCTGGTGGTGAACTCACAGGTCATCGCAGCATCCATCAATAAGGAATCAAGCCGCGTCTTCCTCATGGACCCTGTCATCTTCACTGTGGCCCACTTGGAGGTGAGCCCAGGTGTAGCCCTCCCTCCCTGGTGGTCCCATCTGTTCCTGGACTACATACATCCCTCCATGTGTTCACCCACCTGAGAGTAAGTTTCAGCTCTCTTGCTTCAGCTTGGACCATATGTCCCATAGAACTGGTAGTCACCTCAGGCCCCAGACACTTCCATCATGCTCATCACTGTCCCTGTAGCTGGTGTGAGGGCAAGAACAGGACTTGTAGTCTTGACACTGTCCACCACTACACAACAGGCCAAGAACCACTTCAATGCAAACTGCTCCTTCTGGAACTACTCAGAGCGCTCCATGCTGGGCTACTGGTCAACCCAGGGCTGCCGCCTGGTGGAGTCCAATAAGACCCATACCACGTGTGCCTGCAGCCACCTCACCAACTTCGCGGTGCTCATGGCTCACCGAGAGATTGTAAGCTGGCCAGCGCTCTGTTGCCCCAGGCGGGCCTGCTGGCCTGGCTTTGCATGGCATCCTAGAGAGCACACAGCATGGGCGATGCCTATGGTAGCCAGCCCATGCGCATGGGGGTCCGCCAGTCTTGCCTGGGGCATGAGGCCTTGCATCTGGCTCCCTCTGGCCCTGAGGCACTCTGGAGAAGCAAGTTGATGTCACATTTGTCATCTCTCCACAAGCCTTCCAGAGCATGAGGAAGTGAGCCTGCACTGCCTGCACAGGGGTGGGAGGCAGCACTGGAGGGCCTTGTGGCCCACAGCCTTGCCTGGGTCCTTACCTTCAGCTGGCACCTGACTGAGCCTTGAGTGCAACCTCTCTCCTGTCCCCTAGTACCAAGGCCGTATCAATGAGCTGCTGCTGTCGGTCATCACCTGGGTTGGCATCGTCATCTCACTGGTCTGTCTGGCCATCTGCATCTCCACCTTCTGCTTCCTGCGGGGCCTACAGACCGACCGCAACACCATCCACAAGAACCTGTGCATCAACCTCTTCCTTGCGGAGCTGCTCTTCCTGGTTGGGATAGACAAGACTCAATATGAGGTGAGGTAGACTCAGAGGGCCAAAGCTAGGCAGCGGGAGGGGCCAGCAGCCAGCTCACTGAGCTGCTCTTGCAGGTCGCCTGTCCTATCTTTGCTGGCCTGCTGCACTACTTCTTCCTGGCCGCCTTCTCCTGGCTGTGCCTCGAGGGCGTGCACCTCTACCTGCTGCTGGTGGAGGTGTTCGAGAGCGAGTACTCGCGGACCAAGTACTATTACCTGGGTGGCTACTGCTTCCCGGCCCTGGTGGTAGGCATCGCAGCAGCCATTGACTACCGGAGCTATGGCACTGAGAAGGCGTGAGTACTGCTGTTCCCTGCGGTCTTCACCTGGCTGACCCTTGAGTGGCTGGCTTTCCTTGGGCCAGGGCTGGGGTGGCTGGCCTGTCAGGCATCTCTCCGCTCTGGTTGTGTTTCTCTAGCTGCTGGCTGAGAGTGGATAACTACTTCATCTGGAGCTTCATTGGGCCCGTCTCCTTTGTCATTGTGGTGAGTGGTACTCCAAGTACTGGAGCTCTTTTCATTCAGGCTGATCTTGACCCTCAGCCCAGGGCCCCATGCCAGCTTTGCAAGGCACTAATGTAAAAACTGTCCGAACCAAGCAGAGGGGCCAGGGCATGGCTCAGTAATGAACACTTACCCACGATACAAAAAGCCCCAGGTTCTGTCTTTTAATACCACACACACACAAACCTGAACAGCAGCTAAAAAGACCAGGATGACCAAGTCCATGGTCCCCAGTACTGAGGCCAGTGTACCCGCACCTGTGGCCCAAGCCCCTATTTATGCCAAACCATGACCCTTGGCCTCACTATAGTGATGGCAAATCACTGACTGCAGGTAGTGGGCACCATGGTGCCACATGGTCCCCTGAGGGCAGAGAAGGCACTGAGAAGGGGTTGGGGCAGACTAAGCACCCTTTCCTGTCCTGCCCAGGTGAACCTGGTGTTCCTCATGGTGACCCTGCACAAGATGATCCGAAGCTCATCAGTGCTTAAGCCTGACTCCAGCCGCCTTGACAACATCAAGTGAGCCGCTGGCCCTAGGAACCCTCCCAGGCTTCCCTGAGACACACTGCCTGTCACTGTGCCGTCCAGGGGGGTTGTCAGCATGAGGGTATTTGTGCGTGGTATGGCCTTACTTAGCAGGGCCAGAAAGTGCAACAGTCCATCCAGCCTGTGTTTTTAGGCCCGTGGCTGCACATTCAGTGTGAGTCTGTTTGAGGGCACCTTGAAAAATGGGCCACAAAGGGTGTTTGAGTGGACTGGAAATCTGGCCAAAATAATGAAGTTGGCAGGGAACAACCCTCCATCTGATCAACTCTCAGGCCTTCTTAAAGCCTGCTCAACCTTAGGTTAGGTCTTTCAGATGGCACCAGAGGCCTTGGGGCTGGGTTGTGTTCCTTGGGGAGCACTATGACTGCCTGTCCCCCTGGCCACCAGGTCCTGGGCACTGGGTGCCATTGCGCTGCTCTTCCTGCTGGGCCTCACCTGGGCTTTTGGCCTCCTCTTCATCAACAAGGAGTCAGTAGTCATGGCCTATCTCTTCACCACCTTCAACGCCTTCCAGGGGGTCTTCATCTTTGTCTTTCACTGCGCCTTACAGAAAAAGGTGAGGTGCCAGAGCTCTCCTCAGGCACAGTCCGGATTATTAGGAGAGGGAGGCTGGGAGGAAGGGCTAAAGCACTCCTGGTATGCCACCTGCTTTCTTGTGGAGCATCTGCATCTGGTAAGGGTCGGGTCGGGTCGGGGTATTCAGCCAGAAGTAAAGAAGATTCTAGAAATAAAACAAGATACAGGGGCAAAGCTCAGAAGAGTGGCAGTACAGAACAGACTCAGCCACGGGTGCCCTTGTGGCCCTGTTGGACAGTGAGGCCCAGCGTGGGTGACAGAGCTGGGAGCCACAGTACTAAGATCCCTACCTTCATCTAGCTTCTAGGGCAGTGTGCACACTTCGGTGCCCATACACACATGCAGGCAAAACATCCATATGCATAAAATTTTTCCTTAAAATCATGAGGGAGGGGCTTATGACTGAGATGTAAATTGAATTAATGAAAATGAAAAAACAAACAAAAAATATAGAAGTCAAAATGTAAATAAAAACACGAGGGCTGAGGGTGTGTCTGAGTTGGTAGAATGCTTGCTTAGCATAGGTGAAGTCTGGGTTCCTTTCCCAGGATCACATGAATTGGGCATAGTGGTGCATGCCTAGAGTTCTAGTCCAGGGTCGGGGGGAAGGAAGATGAGATCGCATGTTCCCTGTGCCTGGCATATAGTACATGTTTCTTAAAGATGTGTTGAGACGGAGAATGAACGAACGAACGAACGAATGAATGAATGATGGTGGGGAAGAGAGTATGTACCCAAATAATAGCCTGAATAGCTGGCCACAGGGGGTAGATGACAAGTTTTTGTGGCCTGCCAACCACTAAAATAAGAGATCAGCCTTTGGACGTCTGAGGCAGGCGCCCGCTGCCAGCTGACCGTCACCCCTTCCCCAGGTGCACAAGGAGTACAGCAAGTGCCTGCGGCACTCCTACTGCTGCATCCGCTCCCCACCTGGGGGCGCGCACGGCTCCCTTAAGACCTCAGCCATGCGAAGTAACACCCGCTACTACACAGGGACCCAGGTACCGGGGCAGGGAAGGCATGTCCACCAGGTCTCTCTGGGGCCAAGAGGCAGGAGTGCTTTGCCAGAATCTCAGAAAGATTCTGGAGGGCAGGGTGGCCCTAGAGATCCCCTCATGTTTGGGCTGTGTCCCCAGAGCCGAATCCGGAGGATGTGGAATGATACCGTGAGGAAGCAGACAGAGTCCTCTTTTATGGCGGGTGACATCAACAGCACCCCCACCCTGAACCGAGGTGAGGTCTCCCCTGGCCCTGGTTCCTTTATCAGAAGCTTCTTGCCCCAGGTCTCTGGGCTGCCTTGTAACCTCTTATTCTTTCTTGGGCAGGTACCATGGGGAACCACCTACTGACCAACCCCGTGCTCCAGCCCCGAGGGGGCACTAGCCCATACAATACACTCATTGCAGAATCTGTGGGCTTCAATCCCTCCTCGCCCCCTGTCTTCAACTCCCCAGGTGAGGGCACTTACACTGCCTGGATGCCAGGGAAGAGCAGAGTCCCAGGTTGGGAGGCCCCAAGGGCAGGTCCTAAGGGGCCTCTGCTTAGCTCATTCTTGTCTTCTCTTTTGTGGGCTGGCGTTTGCAGGAAGCTACAGGGAACCCAGTAAGTACCGCTGTCTCCTGGAAGCACTTCCATGGGGTTGGGTGGGGAGGTGCCAAGTAGCCTCTCATTGGGACTGTAAACTTGGAGCACCGCTACCCACAGGCTCTGACGTGTGGCCAGATGGCATCCTCAGGTAGGGGATGAAAGTGAGTGATCCAAGCCTAGGACCAAGCCTAGTGTATCTGGCTATATAGGCCACTATTTGCTGAAGTTGTGAAGCTTAAGTAAAGTGGGGAGCCTGGGGAATTGGTCCTTAGGCACACCCTCATCAGTCTGTTGCTAGACAGCAGACCCTACTGCAGGTGAGGAAGAGGAAAGTGGGAACAGAGGCCCTGGGGCAGACCTCTCAGCTCCCTTTGCCTACCAGGCCCATCCTGATTGCCCCCTCTCCCCTGCAGAGCACCCCTTGGGAGGCCGGGAAGCCTGTGGCATGGACACCCTGCCCCTTAACGGCAACTTCAACAACAGCTACTCCTTGCGCAGCGGAGATTTCCCTCCAGGGGATGGGGGTCCTGAGCCACCCCGAGGCCGGAACCTGGCGGATGCTGCCGCCTTTGAGAAGATGATCATCTCAGAGCTGGTGCACAGCAACCTCCGGGGGGCCAGTGGGGGCGCCAAAGGGCCTCCACCAGAGCCTCCTGTGCCCCCCGTGCCAGGGGTCAGTGAGGACGAGGCCGGTGGGCCCGGGAGTGCTGACCGGGCGGAGATTGAACTTCTCTACAAGGCCTTGGAGGAGCCACTGCTGCTGCCCCGGGCCCAGTCGGTGCTGTACCAGAGTGATCTGGATGAGTCGGAGAGCTGCACAGCAGAGGATGGGGCCACCAGCCGGCCTCTCTCCTCCCCTCCGGGCCGGGACTCCCTCTATGCCAGCGGGGCCAACCTGCGGGACTCGCCCTCCTACCCGGACAGCAGCCCCGAAGGGCCTACTGAGGCCCTGCCCCCACCCCCACCTGCCCCTCCTGGGCCCCCAGAAATCTACTACACCTCCCGCCCGCCGGCCCTGGTGGCTCGGAATCCCCTACAGGGCTACTACCAGGTGCGGCGGCCTAGCCATGAGGGCTACCTGGCAGCCCCCAGCCTCGAGGGGCCAGGGCCCGATGGGGACGGGCAGATGCAGTTGGTCACTAGTCTCTGAGGGGCCTCATGGACCAGAGGCCGGAGGCCTGGCCAGGGAGGGAACCCAGGAGGGGCTTTGGTGGGAGCAGAGACTGATGGAGGCATGGCTGGTGGGCCACTCTCTGGGTGCCCCTCAGCCCGTGGGCCCCACAGTCCCCTTGGGACTCTGACCTGGGCCCCAGGTGCCAGGGTTAGTAGACAGGGTTTCCACCAGCCACACACCCCCAAACCTCTCTAGGGGAGTGCATTGAGAAGCCCCAGGGCCTGGGAGTGAGGGAGTAACTGGTAGGCATAGCCACCTCCTGAAGCTGCCTGTGGAGGGAGAAAGCAAGGAATAAGGCTTCCCTGGGTGTCCAGGGGTTGCCACTTTTGAGGTGGCCAAAGCCTTGCAGGAAGGATCCAGCCTATCGGCTCCTCTCCACCAGAAGGGAGCAGTGGGACAGATGGACAGGATCCTCCTGTGCTACAGTCCTTGCTCCCTGGAGACTGGGCCTTGCACTGCAAGAAAGCCCAGGTCCAGGGAATGGGGCACTGGGGGCTGATGGTTAACGGTGGAACTTTCGCTGAAGCTCCTTTCCCCCTTGCTATTGGTCCCTGTCTCCCAAGCAAGCCTGCCCCTCAATCCCCAGAGTGCACCCAATGACCCCCTCCCTTGGGGTGACTCCTGATGAAGCACAACTCCCCGCAGGGCCCCTAACCCACTGGGGTGGCCATATTTGGGCAGTTCCCAGTCCTGTGGGCTGGGCTATCTGGGGAGCAGTTTTGGGGTCTGGGGCTCCCTGAGGAGTGGGTCCTGGGTTTGGATCTTTCCCTAGGGGGTCCTCTTGCCCCTCTTTCCTCCTCCCCTATGCTGTAAATATTTCAACAAAATGGAAAAGGAAAAAAAGACAAAAAAAAAAAAGTAAAAAAAAATCTCATCACTTGAAGCCACCGGGCACCTACAGCCCAGGCCAGCCCGGACTTTCTCCGGAACAGAGCAGCAGCCAGCCCTGGCAGCCAGGACTTCCTGTGTGTGTACATCCCAGCCGGGGTGGGCAGCGGCCAGAGCAGCTTTTTACACTCCAGAGACAAAACAAATCTAGAAGCAACAGCGAAACAAAGAACCTGTCCTTCCTAGCGCCACTCCTTTCACCTCTGCTGTTCTCCCTGCATCGGTCAGCCCTCCTGGGGCGTGTACCTCACTGCCTGCCCCAGGACCAGAGCCTGTCTCCCCTGCCCCACTGGCCAGGAGACATCCTCACACCCAAAGATGCTTTTGCCAAGATGGCTGCACTACCCCTTTGAGTTCCTGCTTCTTGTATATCACTTCAGGACTCATGGCAGGCAGGAGGAGGCTGGTGTCCCATCCTGGGAAGGGCAAGGCAAAGGAGTGGAGGTCAGACAGTGCTTCCTGTAGCTGAGGATGGGATGGCAGTAGTGAGGTCATTTCGTGGGGGTGGGCGAAGTTGAGGTCACTTCCCTTACCCCCATCCCAAGCCCTCTGGCAGGCTTAGGGTGTCTGCCAAGCACTTCCAGCCCTTTCAGCCTGGCTTGCCCTCCCCCAGTTTTTTGGGGGTAGAATAATCCTGCTGCCATCTTCCAGAGGTGGCGTCACACCTGCTGACTTCACCCTGACTCTTCCCTGCCTCCTTCCTCACAAGTGCCATGAGTTTTCAAGCATCCTTGGGTCTCAGCTTGCTGCTGCTGCCATGAACTTCTTTGGGTTGTTGGGGAGGGACTCTAGGAAGGAGGTGGATAGGTGGCAGGGAGGATGACCCGTTTTGCTGCTAGAAAGCCCTCTCCTTTCCTGGGAGCTGGGACTGGCTTGTCCCCATCATTGAGGGGGAAAGGGGGCCAGACCAAAGATAATGGTTTGCCCCATGGAGGGGAACAGATGTGAAAAGGCAGGGTTTATTCCACCTCTGGTTTTTTTCTGGTAGTATGTTTTAGCCTCTCTTGCCAGAAGATGAACGGTGAAGTCTAGATAAGGAAAAGAGAGGGTGGGGATAGTTCCACCAAGCACGTGTGAAGAGAGCATGAAATGGCTCATAGCCCTTGTGTGATTTCATTGGACCTGCAGCTCGCTGTGGCTATGTGGAGTGGTTGGTCTAGGAGCCAAAGGACTTGACTCAGCCCAGGCCTGAGACCCATCAGACACCAATAAACCAGGAAGAAGAGGTGGGGTGAAGAGCTCCTTGGGGATTGGCAGGCACAGGAGTCCTGCGCCCTTTTCCTGCACAGCCCTTCTCCAAGGGTGCGCTATGGGGGATTACAGGATGTAGTGTGGCAGGGCCTGTGGTTCCTGCTCCAGCTGGAGTCGCTAGCACAGGGAGTTTACTCCTAGGCCCCAGAGCTGCATGGCAGGTCCCTATGTGGGGCTGGATCCACTACAATCCAGCGCAAAGCCACCCAGAGAGCCCAGGTGTCCCCTGACTTAGCCAGACCTGGTGCCTTGACGCCCCCATCCCAGCGGGGACGGTACAGAGAAGGGTCTTGGTCTCCTCCTACTCCCTTCCTTGGGCTCCTGAATTCATTTGCTCCTAAATCTTGCTCATTCTTTTTCTCTGAAGTTTTCTTTCTTTTGGGTTTCCCTAGCTATCCAACTTATTTCTTTGTGTCCTTTTTGCTGTCTCTGTGTCCCTCTCTACTCATTCTCAATTTCTCAGTCCACGTGGGCCTCCTCCCTGCCCCCGCCCCCTAGTCCCTCCCCTCCTTGGTCTCCTTTTCGATATGCCAAACCAATTTTGGGTCGAGTGCATTTAACGAGAATAAAACAAAAGGCTCATAAGAACGTTTCAGAAAAAAACAAAAAGTTTAAAAAAATGTTGAGTCAAAAGTCAAACAATAAAGAAATTAAGATTTCTTGGAATGATATGAGTGCTGTGGTTCAATTGGGGGAACAGAAAAAACGTAGGGTATAGTCATCTCAGGCCCAGGAATCTGTACTTAAACACTCTGAAGTTGGATGACCACAGTATCGCAGGCCTATGACTTCAGCATGTAGGAAGCTGAGGCAAGAGCACTGAGTGGTCAAGATCAGCCTGGGCTACACAGTGAAACCCTGTCTCAACAAAATTAAGGGGCCGGGGCGATGGTTCTGTGGTAAAGATCACTTGCTGTTGCAGAGGACCCAGCTTCTGTTCCCAGCACCTATATAGTGGCTCACAACCATCTGTGACTCCGGTTCTAGACAATCCAATCCTTCTGATCTCCACAGGCATGCATGTGGTCCACATACTTACATACAAGCAAAACATTCAACATTTAGAAGAAACAAAAATTCCTCAAACCCTCAGCAGGCACCAGGAACTGATGTGCAGTGAGTGGCATGCTTTCATACTCCTGGTCTGCCTGTTTTTTGAGCAGTTTCCTCTGATCTGCACCCACAATCCAGGGTGCACAGCCTAGAGTTAAAATTCGATTTTACAGACGGATATGCACACATGGGCCACACATATCTAGGTCTCTGGCCTGGCCACTGTGTCACACTCTCAGAGAAGCTCTGGACACATAGCCCTAGGCTACAGCCCAGCATGGCAGTGTGACACAGATTCCAGCTGCCTGTCTACATTCTGATGTGGAATAAGGACTGTGATGGCTATTCTTGGATGTCAACTTGACTACATCTAGAATCAACTAAAACCCAAGGCGCTGGGAACACTTGTGCAGGATTTTTCTTGATGGGATCATCTGAAGTGGGAAGACCCATCTTCAGCCTGGGCCACACTCTCTAGTGGAAACCTATATAAAAGATATGAAGGAAGGAAGCTTTTGCTCTTTGCCTGCTTGTCCTTGTTATTACTGGTAAATTCATTCCTTCACTGGCTCTATTAGAGCCAATTTCTTCAGGATTCCAGCGTATTCTGAAGACCATTTGAGACAACCAGTCTTGTGGACTGAACAACTATTGGATTATTGGACTTTTGTTCAGGGACAACCATTGTTGGACTAGCCAGACCACAGCCTGTAAGCCAATAAATTACATATTTTTCATATTTATTTATTTATATTCATGCTTTTTTTTTTCTGTTTCTCTAGAGAACCCTGACTAATTGTGGTACCAAGAGTGGTTCTATAAGGATGAATTGTTTAAGTATCTGGAATAGGCTTTCCAATTTGCCAACACCTAGTTGCTGAAGCCTCTCCTAGAAGCTTGGAGAGCAATAAAGATCCCTAGTGTGAACTACTTTACAAACTTAAGGAGACAAATGCATTTAATTATCCTGATTCACCTACTGTAAGAAGCAATAAATTTAGTGACTATATAACATTTTGACAGTTTGTGAGGAAATAATTATGCTGGTTGGTTGCACCAAGCATCTCTGGATAAATTGACAAAAACAACGATCTCCATGATAAAATTAATCAACTCTGGCATCAGAGAATATAGTGACGAAAAACAACAATGAACTCATCGATAAAACTGATACACACAAACATTCTAAAAGTCTCAAAGAGTCAAAGACACAGAGCTCAAGTTATGGAAAAAAACAAACCTAGGACATCATTATAAGAAAGAGGAGCTGACTTGCACGAGCTGGCGAGATGGCTTAGTGGTTAAGAATATTTTCTCTTAACAAGTCTAGAGGTCCCAGGTTCAACACCCACTTGGTAGTTTACAACTACCAGCGGTTAAAGGACAATAAATGGTGAAGAATGGGATGCTGTATCAAGGAATGGGAATGTATGAGAGGACTCTATCGATTTTTTTTTTCTTTTAAACCAGGCTCAATGTATGTCTGCAATCACAGAACTTGGGAGGCAGAGGCAAGTGGATCTCTATGAGTTCAAGGCCAGCCTGGTCTAGAAACCCTGTCTTGAAAAAAAAAGTGTTTTTTTCTTTTAAATTTATTTTTTTATTATTTATACAGCACTCTGCCAGCACGTGTGCATGCATGTGTGCTTCGTGGGGCTCTGGGAGAAGCTCCTTGCCAGCTGCAGATAGTTTCAATCTGAGGACTCTGGAGAGAGAACAAATGCCAGAGCCCAGAGAGTGTGGAGGACAAGAAAGAACAAGGCTGCTCCTGGTTCCCCTCGACGCTGCTGCTTCCCCCTCGACGCTCCTGCTTCCCCCTCGACGCTCCTGGTTGCTGTTGTGAGACAAGAAGTTGGAGATCTCCTGAAATGAGAACTGGACTGGCTCCAAGGAACCTGACGACCCTAACCAGCAGGAAGCAGCTAAGAAAGAGCTGCACCCCCTCTCCCACTAACCAGTTCTCTCTCCTACTTGGTGTTGGGGTGTTGGAAGGGACTGGGGTGGAGTAGGGAGAAAAATATATAAGAAATGTAAATAAGTGGGTTTTTGTTTTGTTTTAAGTACGCCAACAGTGTTCAAGCCGCAGGAACTGGAGTTACAGTTGTGAACTGTCCTGTGGGTGCTGGGGATTGACGGGTCCTCTGGAAGAGCAGCCAGTACCCTTAACTGCTGAGCCCCCTTACCAGCCCCAGTCTCTCTACTCTTATCAGCAGGTATACATCAACTATCTGGACTACTGGCTTGTCAGCCTCCACCTGGGGAAATCGATTCTTGTCTACTAGACCAGAGGTGGATTTTCCTGAAGGAGATGACAGGCAAGACAGTACTGATCAAAGCCCACCATTAGTTGCCTCTAGACAAGGCTAAGCAAACTCCTAGAGGGGCGATAGAAAGTGTAGTCCACAGGAGGTATGCCACATCATTAAAGAACTTAGTGAAGCTGGGTGTGGGGTGCACACCTTTAGTCCCAGCACTCAGGAAGCACAGACAGGTGGATCTCTGTGAGTTCAAGCTAGCCTGGTCTCCAAATTGAGTTCCAAGACAGCCACGACTACAACAGAGAAACCCTGACTCGAAACTAAGGGGGGAAAAAGGGTAAGGGATGATAGTGAAAGGAACATAGAACTGGACCAGGCTGAGGTTATTGATATGTGCTTACTGAATTTAGACTCTAGTAAGCTTGAAAGTTAAAAAAAAAGATAGATAGATAGATAGATAGATAGATAGATAGATAGATAGATAGATAGATAGATAGATAGATGTAGCCAGGCAGTAGTAGCACCTGCCTTTAATCCCAGCACTCACAGAGGCAGGTGGAGCTCCACAGTTTGAGGCCAACCTATTTTACAGAGTGAGTCTAAAGCAGACAAGGCTACAAAGAGAAACCCTGTCTCAAAAAATAAAAAATAAAAACAAACAAACAAAAAAGCAAGAGTTTATGGAGGTCAGGTGATTAAAGGAATTCTGACTGTTCTGACTCACAGCAGGTCTAGTGGGTCCCTGAAACCATCCTGTAATTATTTCTTCAAGTCCAGAATGTATAATTGGGATATACTTAAAAGTTGTCAGAATTTACACATTGATTCCTGGACCAGTGCAGTGAGGGCTCTTATGGTTGAAAAGGCCAAATGGAAGCCATCTGAGTTACCTCTGCTAGAAAATAGTGAACTAAAAACAGCATCACAACTGCAGAAATTAGTGCCACCATCAGGGACTTGAAAGATGCAGGGATGGTGGTTCCCACCACATCTTCCTGTAAGTCTCCTATCTGGTCAGTGGAGAATGACAGCTGACTTTTGAAAACTTAAGCAATGACTTGAATTGTAGCTGCTGTACCAAATATGGTGTCTTTACTTGAGCAAATTATATTGTCTCCTGATATATGCTATGCAACCATTGATGTAGCAAATGTGTTTTCTCGGTGCCTGTCAATAAGGACAGCAGAAACAATTTGCTTTCAGCTGGCAAGGCTAGCAATATACCTTTATAGTTTTACCTCAAGGATATATTAATCTCCAGCCCTGTGTCAAAGCCTCATTTGAAGGGATCTTGAGCATCAGGCTCTTCCATGGAATATCACATTGGTGCATTATACTGACAGCATTATGCTGATTGGAGCAAGTGAGCAAGAAGTAGCAACCATTTTGAACTTCTTGATAAGACATATGCACATCAGAAGATGGGGAATTAATCTAACCAAAATTCAAGAGCCTTCTATCTCAGTGAAATTCTTAGAGTCCAGTGATGAGAATGCAGAGATATTCTGTCTAAAGTGAAGGCTGTTATTGCACCTGACCCCCACTTGGTGGGCCTATTTGGATTCTGGAGACAGCGCTTCCTCACTTATGTGTGTTTCTCCAGCCCAAGCAACTCAGAAGGCTGCTAGCTTTGAGCAGGGTCTGGAACAGAAGGCACTTGAACAAGTCCAAGCTTTTATGCAGGCTGTTCTTCCACTTGGAACATATGATCTAGCAGACCCAATGGTACTTGAGCTGGCAGAGGCAGACAGGGATGTTGTTTGGAGACTTTGGGAGCCCATATAAATGAATCACAGAGACCTTTGGAATTTGGAGCAAGGCTCTACCATCATCTGCAGACAACTATTTTCTCTTTGAGAGACAGCTCTTGGTCTTCTATTGGGCCTTAATGAAAACTGAACATTTGACAATAGGCCACCAAGTTACCATGAGACCTGAGTTGCCCATCATGAGCCGGGTATTATCTGATCCACCAAGCCATGAAGTAGGATGTACATGGCAGTAATCCATTCTCAAATGGAAGTGGTATATAAATGCTCATGTCTGACCAGGTCCGGAAAGCACAAGCAAGTTATATGAATCTGCTGCCCAAATGCCTATGTTTCTACTCCCTTTACAATGTTGGTCCTAAGCATGCTCCTACAGACTCATGAGGTGTGCTTTATGATCTCCTGACTCAGGAAGAGAAGACGATGGCCTGATCTACTGGTAGTTCTGTATGTTCTGCAGGCTTTTATAACACATAGTTGGCAAAAAGTAGTGTGGGGGGGTGTTTTTGTTTTTCTAAAATTTTTTTTTTTAAATAGGCTTTCTCTGTGTAACAGAACTTTGGCTATCCTGCAATTCCCTTTATAGCCCAGGCTGGCCTTGGACTCCCTGTACCTCTGCCTCCTGAGCGTTGGGACTAAAGGCATGCACCAACATAACTGGAAAGAGCAGTGTTTTTAAAACCTTTTTTGTTTACAACAAATGGTGTTGTAGTAGTCAGTTGGGGTATCGGAAGGACTGGCTCAGTGGTAGAATGCTTGCCTAGTGTGTGTGGCCCTGTATTCCATCCCCAGCTGGGGTTGGAGATTTAGTTCAAATGTGGATTAGGAGACTGTATTAATAAGCTTTTCAGACTCTATAACCTGAAAACCCATTTCACATGTTATCATTTAGTTTTTGTTTGTTTAGTATGAGTTTGTTTGTCTTTTGAGATAAGGTTTCTTGTAGCCCAAGTGGCCTTGAACTTGCTGTGTAGTCTAGGCTAGTCTTGAACTCAAAATTCTCTGGTCTCAAGCCTTCTGAGCACTGGGATGATCAGCATGAAACATCAGGCCTGGTTCCTTCCAAAAATTATAATTTAAATGTATTTAGTACCCATTCATGATTTTATCCTCTTCTGGGAATTTTTTAATCTACCAAATTACATTTCACTATATGGTACGTTAATTTTTACTTATTTTATCTTAGTGTATGAGTGTTTTGCCTGCATGTATGTGCACATCCCATGTGTGTGCCTTTGGAGGCTAGAAGTGGGTGTTGGATTCCTATAAGCACTAGACACACATGTGGTACACAAACATACACAAAGGAAAAACACCCACATACATGAAACAAAATTTTAAGATATAATAAAATTGTATCTCTTAAGCTCATCACTGATTTAATCAGAAGACTTTTTTCTTTCTTTCTTTCTTTTTTGAGATAGAGTCTCACTCAAATCACAACCATTCTCCCAAGTCTGCCTCCCAATTATTGGGGTAAAAGGACCTCTGTACCTACCCAAAGAATATTTTAATATTAAAAAGATGAAGACTAAAGAGATGGCTCACTGGTTAAGAGTACTAGCTGCTCTTCCAGAGGACCCAGGTTCAATTCCCAGCACCTACAGGGCAGCTCTAATTCCAATTCTAGGGTTCAACACCCTCTTCTGGCCTCTGCACACTAGAAACACACTTGGTGCACAGAAATACATGCCTGAAAAACAGACATAAGCATTTTATTTATTTATTTATTTATTTATTTATTCATTCATTTATTTATTTATTTAAAAAAGCCAGTGTGGTGGTACAGTTCAGTTCTCAGCACCCACATCAGGTAGCTCACAACTGCTTGTAACTTCAGCTCCAGGAGATCTAATGCCCTCTCTGACCTCCAAGACACTTGTACTCAACCACAAACCTACACACTGAGATGTACATAATTAAACAAATAACCTAGCTGGGCGGTGGTAGAGCATACCTTTAATCCCAGCACTTGAGAGGCAGAGACAGGTGGGTATCTGAGTTTGAGGCCAGCCTGGTCTACAGGGTAAGTTCCAGGACAGCCAGAGCAACACAGAGAAACCCTGTCTTGAAAAACCAAACTAACTAAATAAAAACCTTAATGTAAAAAAGCTGCTTATTTCTAGGTACTACCATCAACTTCGCTTTCCTGGATGCTATCCATATTTCAAGTACTACTCTAAGACTATATATGAACTTACCCTTTCTTTAAAAAAAAAAAGGCAGATTTTTACCTGTGTGTGAGGTCCCATATTAGACATACATGTGGAAAAAAACACTTAAACATAAAATAATATTTTAAAAGTAACTAAAAATATAATATGAAAAAACTAAGACACAAAGAGGATATAAGTAGACTATCAAACTATCAAGCTACTAGATCCAGAGTGTAAAAAGAAAATAAAGGACCATCTTAGATAAGGTGTCTGAGAAACCTTCTGAGGACATGTGAGTTGATTCCTAATAGTGAGAATGAGGCAGCATGTGATTACCTTTTATGCAAAGGGAACCCCAAAGCAGGACTCAGGCTTGTGTGTTGAAAGAGAAGAAAAAAACCAGCAAGGCTATGAGTAGTGACAGGAAGGGGACTGGAAGATGAGGTCAGTGAGGTTATCCAGGGCCATAAAGAGCCTCTTGAGCCATAGTAAAGATCTTAGGTTTCATTCTAAGCAGGAAAAGCCTTTGAAGGTTTTAAGCAGAATAACAACATGGTCTGGTTTATGTCTGAAGATCATTTAGCTAGCCGTACCAAGAATGACATACACAGGACTTTCTTCATTAGCATCAGACTACTGTGGCTGATAAGCTTTTCTGGGATATGAAGAAGATGGGGCTGAGAATAAAGTAAGTAATCTACAATGCAAAAGGAGAGAAACAACCTTAGCTTGTGTCTAGGAAATGCATGGCAACCTCATCATTAAATTGATTTTATTTTCTGAGATAAGGCATTACTATATAGTGCATGGTGGCCTCAAATTTGGGTACAATCCTATCTTATCCTTCCAAGTGCCTGACTACTTTATTTCAGTTCTAGGCATGGAAAACTTTTTTGTTTTTGTTTTTGAGGTAGGGTTTCTCTGTGTAGCCCTGGCTCTGTAGACCAGGCTGGTCTCGAACTCAGAGGTCTGCCTGCCTCTGCCTCCTTAGTGCTGGGATTAAAGGTGTGTGCCACTGACTACTGACAGGCAGGAGGGCTTTTAAGTATGTGGGCATCTTCATTTACTTTTCTGTTGCTGGGAAACACTACAATGAAGGCAATTTCTGAAAGAAAGAGTTTAACTTGGTTTAGGGTTTCAGAGTGTTCGAGTCTATGATGGTGGGAACAAAGGTGGCAGGAACAGCTGAGAGATCACATTTTGCCTGCCAGTCTTCTGAGACCTCAAAAAGCTGGCCCACAGTGACACATCTCCTCCAGCAAGGCCACACCTAATCCTTTGTAAACAGTTCCTCCAGCTGGGGACCAAGCATTCAAACATACAAGCCTATGGGGGCCATTCTCATTTGAACCATCACAGTGGGGAATAGTTGGGATTGAAGTGCATGAACACACTTTTCTTTTTTTCTTTTAGGTGGGGTGGGAGTGTCCTGCTGTGTAGTTTTGGCTGCCTGGAACTCACTATGTCAGGGGTTGCTCAAACTCACAGAGATCCTTCTGCCTCTTGAGTGCTGAGATTAAAGGAGTGTGCCACCATGCCCAACTGTTTTTCTAAAGATTCATTTCTTTTTATGTACTGGAGAGTGTTTTGCTTGCCTCATATGCATGTGCAACAAACGGCTGCTGAGTGCATATGATGAGTCAAGGCTTTGGATCCCCTGGAACTGAAGTATGGTGATTGTGAGCTGCCATGTCATGTGGGTGCTGGGAACCAAATTCTGCAAGAGCAGTATGTGTTCTGTTCTTCCTGTTGTTTTAGTTTTTCTGAGACAGGGTCTCTCTATGTAGCCCTGGCTGTCCTGGAACTCACACTGTAGAACAGGCTGGCCTTGAACTCACAGAAATCCACCTGCCTCCCAAGAGCTGGAACTAAAGGTGTGTGCGGCCACCACCCCGTGCCGCATGTGTCCTTAATTGTTGCGCAATTGCCCCAGCCATCTCAGACACGTCAGAAGAAAGACTGAGCGCAGACGCTTGCAGAGAAGACGAGGGCATCAGGTTCCTTCAAGCCGGAGTTACAGGCAGTTATGAGCTGCCTGATGCGGGTGCTGGGAACCAAACTCAGGTCCTCTGCAAGAGCAGTACATTCTCTTCCGCACTGAGCGCCTCTCCAGCTCTCAAATTCCTTGTGTACTCACAAGAATGCCTTGAACTTCTGCCCTGCCTCCCAAGTGCTGGAAGTTCTGGCTTGCATTTTTTTTTTTTAAAGATTTACTTATTTATTATGTATACAATGTTGTCTGTATGTACACCTGCAGGCCAGAAGAGGGCCCCAGATCTCATTAACAATGATTATGAGCCACCATGTGGTTGCTGGGAATTGAACTCATGACCTTTAGGAGTAGCAGCCAGTGCTCTTAACCTCTGAGCCATCTCTCCAGCTCCCTCTAGCTTACATTTTCAACCATAAATTTTGTGAAATATAAAAGGCCAGATACCTCTTTCAAATCAAAATGGACATTCCCAATTCAGGTTACAGATGTACTTGAAACACAGAAGTCCAAAGATTTCTCACTGAAGAAAAGGATGCAGGATAGCTCATTAGTATTTTTATAACGATCATGTTTGAAATCAGCATTTTGTTCTATTGAGTTTAAATGTACTGCTAAAATTAGTTCCATTGCTTCTTGGCCTTTTTGTGCTGGTCAAGTGTGAAAACTAATTTATCTATTTACTTCCCCAAACTTGATTTGTAGACCAGGCTGGCTTCGAACTCACAGAAGCTAACAGAAGTCTGCCTAACTCTGATATACACCTACCACTTCCGGTGTTTTGTTTGTTCGCTTTTATTTATTTATTACATTTAAAAGATGTAATTGGTAAAAGGTCTGGGACTCATGTTATTTCACATTGATTGTGTTAACAGACCCTATGTCAGGGTATGGTCAGGAAGTTGTGGAAGAAAGCTACGTTTCGATTGCATTATATCGTCATAAATAGCGGCAGGTTTTTTGTTTGTTTTGTGTTGTTTTGGTTTGCCTTGGTTTTTCGAGACAGGGTGGCTTTGTGTAGCCTACTGTCCTGGTTCGCAGTTAGAGCAGGCCTAGAAATCAGAGGCCCGCCCGCCTTGGCCTCCCGTGTGTACCACCAGGCCCGGCCGCGACAGTGAACTTTCAACGGGCTGGAAAACGGGGTGCAGAGGCAGGATTCAAACCCTGGGTCCGTCCACGAACAAGTACTCCTTTCGGACTGATACTGGACCCTGGGTCTCCCTCACCACCGCGCCATCTTGTCTCAGGGGTGACCCAAATGTTGACAATGGTCTCCTCGCCCACTAAGCTTCAAATCCAGGAACCGCTCACCTGCCGGCAGCCACCGAAGCCTCCACTGGGAGGCACGGCTCGCTGGCCCAGCCTTCCTCAAGCCCAGCCACGACGTTAGCCAATCATAGTTCAGGAACCTGCTTAAGCCCCGCCCTCCGATCGCCTGTCAATCACTGTGAGAGCGAGTACCGGCCTTTCTGCGCGCTTTGGTTAGAGTCGCGCGCCACCGTTCGACCGTTGGCGGCGCTGCTCTCTCTGGGGTGCCTCTAGCGGAAAAGCGGAAGGAGGGCGGGTCCGGCTGGTGCGGTAAAGCTTGGGATTGGACAAGAGAAGTTCCGCGCTCTAACTCCGCCCACCCCGGGGCAAGATATTCGAGTCGGAGACGCTAGGGATTGGTTCCCGGTCCACACTTGACGAAGCTAAGAGATTCTCGTTCCGCCTCCTGTGGCCCGTGAAGAGGGAGCCTCTCTGACTGGTCGGAGGGTCGAGGCGCGCGCCGGAAGGCACCCCAGGATTGGCTGGCGGGGCTCCCGTGCCGTCACAGATTCTTAGCGACGATTGGCTGGAGGGCGGAGCCGGCTATTTGAAGGCTGCGCGCGGCCCGGAGAAGCTCTTTAGAGACAAGAGTTGGGAGCCACTGCGGGGCCTCTGCCTTGCCGAGCCTCTCCTCCCCCGTCGCAGGTCGCTGAAGAAGGCTCCTCTGCAGCTGCGGCCCGCTGGCGAGGTTATGGCCAAGGTGTCGGTGCTGAATGTGGCTGTGCTGGAGAACCCGAGCCCTTTCCACAGCCCCTTCCGGTTCGAGATCAGCTTCGAGTGCAGTGAGGCCCTGTCTGATGGTGAGGCTGGGCCTGTGCAGGGAACCCCAAACCTTTCTGCCATCGTTTTGGCCACTCCCAGTCTCCCTGGAACCTCTCCCCTTGGCCAACTGAATCTCCCATTGGTGATAGGCCGCCAAGGCCCCTACTCCGACTTCTCGGTGAATACGACCCTGTGCACAGGGTCTCGTGGAGGCCTCGTCACCCCTCATCCTGTACCGTTCATCCTTGGCACGTTTTCCTCGTAGAGGTGTCAGCCTCCATTTAACCCGTGGAGACCCGCAGCCACTCCTTTTTCTCTATGGCTAAACCCAGGTTTCATGTCGGTTTCCCCATAGGAAACCTTCCATTTAGCTTCCTTATGGAAACTCAACCTTCATTACCAACCTCCCATTTTCCCTTGTGGGCATCTTTTTCTCCAGCCTGCTAGATCCTCTTGTCACCCTGTCTGCCCATGGGGAGATATGGGGCCTTCTCCTCTAGTCTTTGTATGTAATTTGGTCTCTCCAGCTCCTGTTCTGGGATTGATGAGCACTCAGGTAAGAGTCCCACAGCCAGGCAGGCCGCTACTAGTTTCTGAGATTTCTGCCAGCTTCCAGCTAACTCCGTGCATGGAATCCCTGTCGCTTTTCATGGGCTGACCGAATCTGGGGAGTGGGTGGCCTGGCCAAACAGGGATGGGATGCAACTGCAGTCAGCTGGGAGGTCACTGGCTTTTGTGAATCTTTGACAGAATGACTTAATTCATATGGAGATGTAAAGGTGTCCATGGCTCTCATCTCACAGATGAGAGGGTAAGAGCCATAAAGAGCTAAAGACCTTACAAATAAACCTGTGAACATGTAAAATATGGGGTCACTTTGGAGTCTCAGCTACACAGCCAGGTAAGTCCTGCTTTCAGGAGGAAGCACTCCATGAGACCATTTCTCTCCTGAGGGTTGAAAAGGATGTAGCAGCTGAGGAGGTGCAGCTCTGAAAGGCTAGATTGTAGCAACTAGTCCCTCTTGGTGGCCGTTGGGTGGTATTCAGGCAAACCCAGGCCCTCATGTTCACTTGAAGCTGCTATAGTGTGTGCTTGGGGTAGGCCAGTGGCTGAGCTTCTCCCTACTTTCTCCTTAAGTTTAAAGGAATCTACTTATGACTAAGTATAGAATAAGCTGGGTGAAATCCTTACTGGAGGAAGGCAGGGTGTAAATAAATAAATAAAAGGTAGGGTAACTGTGGAATAAGGTGTATTTGGAAGCCAAGAGGAGCCATACGGAGCTAAGATGTTAAGGGATTCACAGTTCCCAGATGCTGAGAGATCAGGTTTCAATCGGCCTGTTTGTGCTCCTTGCATTTAAAAAGGGTTGCGTGGTCATTGCCTGGGATTACTTTTATTCCTTATTTATAGAATCAGAACAACGAGGCAACGAGTCAGCCTGCTGGTCATGTTTAAATAGGAGCAGGGTGATTTCTCTAAGTCAGCCAGATAGTAGGAGCATTACCACTGAAGTTTGTCTTCCAGTTCTGAGTCCAGATTGTTTTTAATTTTGTTTTTGAGTTTAATTTGTCTATGGGTGTGGGCCAGAGACACATCAGGTGGTCTTTCTTAATTACTCTCCACCTTTGTGTGCGTGTGCTCTTTGCCTGCATGTATTTCTGGTACCACTTGAGTGCCTGGTACCTACAGAGTTCAGAAGAAGGAGCTGGGTGTTCTGGAACTGGAGTTACAGGCTTTTTCTGAGTCACCATGTAGGTGTTGGGAATCTTACCTGGCCCCTAAGAGAGCAGCCGTGCTCTTAACCCAGGGGCTGTCTCTCTGGCCCTGTCCTACCTATTTAAGAGAGAGTATCTCTACAAAACTGTAATTCCAATACTGCTAGGCTGGCTGCCTAGTGAGCCAGAGATCCACCATCTCATCCTCAATAGTGTGATTTTCTTTCCTGTTTGTGTGTGTGTGTGTGAGTGTGTGTGTGTGTTTTGTTTCTTGAAACAGGGTCTCACTATACTAGTTCTGGCTGGCCTAGAACTTACTATGTAGACCAAGCTGGCCTTGAATTCAGAGATCTATGCATACCATACCTGTTGTCTCTCCATTTTTTTTATTTTTTATTTTTGTGTCTATGTTGTGGGTGGTAGGTATATGGGAATCCCTGTGAGGCAGAGACATCTGATCCTCTGTAGCTGGTTTGAGCCTCCTGAAATGGGCGTTGGGAATCAAAATTAGGCCTTTGATAGCAATGCTGGATTTTTAACCTTGAGCCATCTCTCCAGCTCCCTGAATTCATGTTCTTAGGCTTTCATGGGAAACACTATCTGCTGAGGCATCTGGCCAGCTTCCAGATTCTTATCTTTCCTACAGTATTAAAGGAAGAAAACCTTTACTTGTAGGTTTTTGTTGTCTGTTTATGTGAATTTTGCCTGTGTGTGCATCACATATTCACATGGTGCCTATAGAGGCCAAAGGATGGTGTTATTACCTGAACTGGAATTAGAGGCAGTTATGAGCCACCATGTGGATGGTGGGTGCTGGGAATCAAACTTGGGTCCTCTGTAAGAGTATTCATAGTGTTCTTAAATGCTGAGCCATCTCGCCAGCCCCTGCTTGTAAGTTTTATTTTACTTTAATTTATATATTTTTGGTGGGGGCAATAGACCTGTGTGTATTGTCTCTTGTGTTTGTGCTAGAAATCAAACCCAGGACTAGACACATGCTAAACAGTTGTTCTGCCATTGAGCTATATGACTAGCTCAACAGTCTATTTTAGGAGAACATATTAGGAATGACCATAGAATTTCTTGTCACATCAGGACCCTTTGAAAAGATACAAGAGGGTGGTGCTTTTCCTCCAAGTTATACTGATTGGTTCTATTCCTTAAACTCTGACTGACCTGCAAGATCACCTTCATCTTCCTAGCTTCCTTCCAGTGAATCATAGAGTAGTTGTACCCTTGCATTTTGGCACTCTCTGCTGAAACCTGACAAGCCCCCTCAGCCCTGATCAGCGGGCCCCCATTTTCAAAAAGCTCCCAAGCCCTGTGGTCACCTCTGTTCAACATCTGAAAGTAGACATCCAAGGTACAGTCTACATTGAGTGGATTTGGCTCAGCTCCTTTCCTTTTCAGCTGAGACTTTCAGTAGGTACAGTTGAAGGAGTCAGAGAAGCAGATGTTGTGCACCAAAGTTGATCTGTATAATGAACAAAAGTCCAGGCAATAAATACACGGAAGTTTAGGGAAAGAGAACAGTGTGAACAGCTATACCCTTGTCATGCAAGCAATTACCTGAGCTACATAGGAAAACCTAGTCTCAAAGAAACAGGAGGTGTGGCACTTACCTCTAATCCCAGCACATGACGGGATGGGGAGGGGGATGACAGGAGGATCAGAAGTTCAAGGCCAACCAACCTTAGCTTATAGCAAGTTCCAGTCAGCTTGCTTACCTGAAACTCTCAAAAAAGAAAGAAAGGAAGGAAAGAAGAGAAGGGGAGGGAAAAAAAGCAAAGAAGGCCAGAGCATAGGAGTACACATCTTTAACCCCTGGCACTCAGGAAGCAAAGGCAGGTGGATTGCCAAAGCTGCACAGTCAGAACCTGTCTCAAGAAATAAAAGAGAGGGCTGGAGAGATGGCTCAGAAGTTAGGAGCACTAGCTGTTCTTCCAAAGATCCTGAGTTCAATTTCCAGCAACCACATGGTGGCTCATAACCATCTATAATGGTGCCCTCTTCTGGCATGCAGGTGTACATGCAGGCAGAACACTATGTAAATAATCTTAAAAAAGAAAGAAGGGCAGGGGGAGGATGGCCTGAGGTCTGGATCATTAGTGAAGCAGGTATATAGTATATGTGAAATTCTGGATTTTTACCCCAGTGCTGTCTAAAGCAAGTTCAGCTAATCTTCAATAATTTTTACATGTCTTTAGTAATATTTTTAGCTTTTTTTCCTCCCTATTTGTAAAAAGTGTATCTTAATCTTAAAAGGGATCAATGTGAACAGAGTATCAAAACAAAACAGAATTGAGCTGCGGAGATAGCTTAGTGGATAAATTTTGTGGTGACAAGAGAATCCCCAAAAGCGCACTGTATCGGCTGACATGTACTGCACTCAAGGTTGTCCTCCTACCTTCATACGCTCCATGACTTAAGCACAACCATATTTACATGCATGCAAACACATTATACACATGTGAAAACCCCAAAACAGTGGGTACTTTTAAGCCTAGTACTTGAGAAGGAGAGGCAAGAGGATCTTTGTGAGTTCAAAGCCTGTTTTATACAGTGGGATCCTGTCTCACACACAGAAAGAAAGAAAGAAGAAAGAAAAGAAAAAAAATATAATCCTGTATTTGGTATGAGTTTTTACTGTATGATTGATTGATTGTCCACACCTACTTTTGAAGAAATAGCCTTCATCACTGCTTTCAGAAAAGTCCCTCAGGTACCAGTATCAAGGCCCTTTTACAAAATGGTACAGTGTTTGCACAGAACCTGCACAGTTTCCCACAGACTTTATTTATTGGTCTGGTTTTCTTTCCTTTCCTTTTTTTTTTTTTTTTCTTGTTTGGACAGGGTCTATGAAGCCTAGGTTGGTCTTGAACTTAATATGTAATAAGAGTCTAATCTTGAATTCTGGATCCTCCTACATCCATCTCCAGAGTGCTGGGGTCACAGGTGTGTGCCACAGTGTCCAGCCTCTCTACGAAGGCTAATAATCAACAAGTGACTTTTTTCTTTTTCCTTTTTTTTTTTTTTTTTTTTTTTTGCGGGAGATGAGGCTGACAGGTTGTATACAGGGGAGTTCCTAGGTTGATGTCAGGAATCATCCTCAGTTGATCATTTTTATTATTCTTTGAGACATGGTCTCTTAAACCTGGGGCTTGATGGCATGGCTAGTCTTATTTGTTGGTTCGTTATAGCAGTCCCATGTCCACTTTCCAAGGCTGGACTTATATAAGCCACTATACCTTTTTACATGCTTATATGGAAAGCACTGTACACTGAGTCATTTCCCCATCTTGACGTGACTTACTCTAACTTAACTGTCAGTTGCTGTGGAAACACCTGTTATACTATGTTGTTTAGAGACTAAATCAAACTCCTTTAATTCTAGCACTCAAGAGGCAGAGACAGCTGGATCTCTGAGTTCTAGATCAGCCAGGGATACATAATGTGAGAATAAATTTTTAAAAAGTTGTACATATTCATATTCAGCACAAACTTGTGTTTGTGTTTGGTGCTGGGAATGGAACCCAGGCATCATGAATGCTAGATGCACACTCCCCTCTGGGCTATGCCTCCCGCCCCAGATTGTTTTGCTTGCTTGCCTACTTTGTTGTTGTTTGTTTTGTTTTTTGAGACAGGGTTTCTCTGTAGACTTGGCTGTCCTGGACTCACTTTGTAGACCAGGCTAGCCTCAAACTCCCAGAGATCTGCCTACCTCTGCCTCCCCAAGTGCTGGGATCATAGGCATACATCACTGCTTAGCTCCAGAATTTTTTTTTTTTTAATATTTTCTATCTCTGCTTGGTTGAGTTTATGGCTGTATAACCTACAGGTGCTAAAAACTGAGTATATTCTGAAATGAAATCTTCAGTTTCTCTTTGTTCGCTACACTGCCTTCCAGTGTCCGAGAGAACCTGAGTTTGGCTATGCAGCACTCAGGTAAAAGTGGGGAGTGGGTAGCAGGTACGGATAAGTGACTCCCGAGGGTTCGTTGGCTGCCAGCCTAGCTGGCAAAGCAAGCTCCAGACTCAATGAGAGACACAGGTGGGTGCACTCTTATAATCCCAATACTTGGAAGGCTTGCAGGAATGTTGTAAGTTCTGTACCAGCCTACACTCCTTAGAAAGAGCCTGTCATTTGTTCCTTTGTTTTTACAGATGCGTGTGTTCTAATATATGCGGCAGTCAGGGCAACTTGCTGGAGTCAGTTCTCTCCTTCCGTCATGTGTTTTCTGGGGGAGTGAGCTTCGTCTTTACGTTTTGTGACAAGTTCCTTAACCCGTAGAACCATCTCTCAGGCCCAAACCTATCTTTTCTTTTCTTTTCTTTTCTTTTTTTTTATAGCTGTGTCTCACATGCTAATATTTAAAGGCATGTACCAATACAATTCTACCTTTTGAAGGAAGAAAATATAAAAAGACCTTTATCAAGGGGGCTGGAGAGATGGCTCAGCAGTTAAGAGAACTAGATGTTCTTCCAATGGTCCTGAGTTCAATTCCCGGCAACCACATCGTGGCTCACAAATCTCTGTAATGAGATTTGGTGCCCTCTTCTGGCATGTAGGTGTGCATGTAGGCAGGACACTATACATAATAAAAGAGTTCTTTCCTAAACTTTAAAAAGAGAACTTCATTAAATTTTAAATGATTGCAGTTTATGGACCCTTGTTTCAGTCATCTTTTTCTATAGATAAAGTTCTGACTTTTTAGTCGTTATTTTATGTGGTCTTTTGTGAATTCTCCAGACTGTCTGGCCCACGACAAGAAGGGACTTCACCATCTGTTTGCTTCCAGCATATACTGCACTTTTTCTTTCAATAGGTTTTACCAAAAAGTATTGACCTAGACTAAGCAATGTCAGGTGCCTTGGGGACACAGGGACTTTTCTGTGTCAAACGTTTTTTTGCCTAGCCTTCCCTCCAGCACATTAATTAAATGTATGTGACTCCATGGGTTTGGGGGAAGAGGCTTGAAGAAAGTAGAGTTTGACACAGCCATCTCAGCAGGTAAGAGCAAGCAAGGGTGGCATACTTTTCTGTCCTTCTAGAATCATTGATTCTGGTGTGGCACTTTTTACAAAACTAAATCCATGGGACGGGAGCCTGGTACATGGCTCAGCAGTTTTTTGGCATGTGCATGCCCTGAGTGCATCCCTGGCACTGTTACTAAATAAATAGCTAGGGGCAGATAGAGAAACCGTTCCACAGTTAGAGCTCTAGCTGCTCTCCCAGAGGACCCAGGTTCAGTTCCCAGCATCCATACGGTGACTAACTACCATCTGTGCCTCCAGTTCCAGCAGATGGCTTACGTGGGCACAAGGTACCTCAGAATCTAGGACCTGACAGACAGATGTACGTGTAGGCAGAGCACCCATACACATAAAAGAAAAACAAGGTTTGGAAAGGCACACAAGAAAATAAGGCTTAAACAAATTAAATAGCTAAATGAATTTTCCCTGAAATGCTGAGGCTGCAGTTTGAACCCTAGAGAGCCATCAGCATGTGGGTCATTTAGAAGGACCCAGGTGAAACTAAAGGGACAAGGGAATGGGTGTGTCGAGGAAGGCTCTGTGGCTCAGGTGACAAACTCCACAGTGTGATCTGGTATCTATCTGTGCTTCCAGTGTTGGATGCCTGTGCCATACCGGACCAAGGGCCAGGCAGCTTCCAAGAGCTCCCTGTGAAAATCTCAGCTTGTGCAACTTTTCCCAGCTGCTGTAGCAAGGGGTTGTGTAATTTCAAAGAGCCTAAAATAAGTTCTGGGTCTGATGCCAAGCTTCTCTGTACTAGCATGACCTTGCTCCTGGTAGCACTTGGCCCTCCTGCAAGAGGCTATGGGCACCAGGGATCTTCTGAGATTAATGGGAAGGGTCTCCAGGTACCTTTTCTTTCATCTCTTGTGGGTATACTCCAGGACTGAGCCCCCTTAGCGATGCAGTACAGAATCAGGTTTTGGAGGTATGCCCTATCACACACCACTTGTTGGCAGAGCCTCTGTCCCACAATGTGCACAAGTAGGCATGAGTTAGTGCCAGATGTAGACAACTTTGGGAGAAGTTGGTCCCCAGCAGCTTTGATTTTCTCCTCCTGCCACCTGGCTCTCCTGCTGGATTGGAATCTGCCATTCTGCCCCAGTTGTCAAGGGATCTGCTCTACTTGGTGACACCGATCCCTCTGAAAGAAGATGGCACTTCCTACCCAGAGACCAGGGTCCCAGAGTAGCATAGCTCCCCGCTGTCCCCTTCACCAGCCAGTGTCACAGGACTCTTGAGTCAGCCTCTGCTATATAGTTTCTCTCTGGTACTGACAGGCCTAAGTTTCCTTGGAGGGCTAGAGTCAAGGTCACTTGGCACAGTTGGGTTCACAAGAAAAATGCCTCCACTAATGTAGATCTTCATACTTGCTCTAATTCAAGACAGTGGTGCCCAAACCTACTGCCCAGTAAGCACACCAGCACATGGGGCCTTCTGGTGTACTCAGATCTGCCTAAACTAACAGGAAGACCCTTGCCTGGCTCTCCAGCTCTTTCAGTCGCCAACTCCCTTGTCCCCATGTGCTTGCAGACCTGGAATGGAAGATCATTTATGTGGGCTCAGCTGAGAGCGAGGAGTTTGATCAGGTCCTAGATTCAGTGCTGGTGGGCCCTGTCCCTGCAGGAAGACATATGTTCGTCTTTCAGGTAAGGAAGTTGCCAGAAATGTTTCAAGCTGGAGATGGAACTAGGGCCTGCCATATACGAGACATTGCACTCCACCACTAAGCCCTACCCAAGCCTAGAACCTTCCTCCTTTACCTGAAAGCACACTAGTTTTAGTCAGGTTCAAGTTCAAATCCTAACAAGCTAGGACTGTTGACACAGCAGTCCTGTAATCCCAGGTACTCAGGACAGTGAGGCAGGAGGACCACAAGTTCAAGGTGACTGCTAGGAACTGCCTGGGGGAAGATAGCCCAGTCTCATGGGGATATTTTTACTCCAACTCTGGGTCACAGCTCCTAGTGACCACTGGTCCACTAATTTGTGATCTGTTCACAGGAGTTGTACAAAACCCATGAGCACAGTTCATGAATATTGAATTACTCCCCTCAAGGAAGAATAAGGAGTAAGAGGTTGTTAACTGTTCATCAGCCAGAGCTAGGCACAGCAGTGCCCACACAGCTTGGATTCAGCCTGGGCTCTGCAGTAAGACCCTGTCTCAGCATTGGGTTGGGGATTTAGCTCAGTGGTAAAGTGCTTGCCGAGCAAGTGCAAGGCCTCGGGTTCAGTCCTCAGCTATGAAAAAAAAAAAAGACCCTGTCTCAAATACGTTAGTAAATGCTGACTATGAACTCAACCAGCAGCACTACCCGGTGTCTGAACAAAGCACCTTACCCAGCACAGAGCACTTCAGCACTGTATTGGAGATCTTATTTACTTATTGCCTTATTGTACGATGTAAATCTTTACTCACTGGTTATATTTTAGGACATCTCAATAAAGCATTTGGCATTAGTGAGTTAAACATTTGTATGTAAAATGAATCAAGAAAGTACTCAGTTTCTAGTAAAGGTGGTAGCTGAGTTTAGTGGTACTTGTTTGTGATCTCAGTATGTGGAAGGCTGAGATAGAAAGATTGCTTCACGTTCAAGGCCAGCCTAGCTAGGCAACACAGCCAAATGCTGTTAAAACCAATTAGGCAGGGTGTGGTACATCTGAGCATTCAGGAGGCAGAGACAGGCAGATCTCTGAGTTTTAGGCCAGCCAAGGCTACATAGTGATACCCTGTCTTAATAAAACTTAGTGTTCATATTGTGCTCTGGGATTGTTAGCAGTGTAGCAAAGAAAGGTTCCAAAGGGTTCCATTCATGGTTGCTTAGCTCTGTGTTTTCTACGCAAGGAGAGCGACAAAATATTGTGGTGGCTGGTATGGGTAGGAGAACTGTTTGCATCCTGACAGACAGGAACCATAAGTGACTTTAGAATTTTGACACTAGATCGATAGTAAAAAGGGTCCTCCTTGTACTTTGTATTGAAAGCAGAGGCAAGAAGGTCCAGTAGCCCCTAGTTTGGTACCATGTTGGAGCCTGAGCACAGGGTTTTTCCTTGCTCTGTACATGTTTGTAAAAACAATTATGAAAGTACTACACTAGTTAGTTTTGAAGTTTTTAGACGTATCAGGTTGCTGGATTTGTAAACTCAGAATCAGTGACTATGAAAATGGGCTGTGACTTTCAAGCAGTACTGTGTCCAGGGTCACCAGGCTCATCAGTGGGTGCTCAGTAAGTCCTTATCCATTATCTCCCACTGGCTTCCCTATTCCAAGCTACCTGCCCCTGACACTTACCTGTCCAGCCCGCTGAGCTCCATGTTTACAGTCAAGGTCTACTTCAGAGCGTGCAGCATGGCCGTGGAACAGGACCCTGCTGGTGGTGATCTGTTCTCTGCCATTGTTTTGGTTAAGGGTGTGTTTTCATTTCCATTGGTTTCATATAGCTATTCTGCCCAAAGCCGAATACCCTGATCCATGATTCTATTCCCTATTGTTGGGTTTAGGCTACTGCCCCTTTCTAGGATGACCCCTGCCTGGCCTCCATACTTCTGCCACAGCCAGACCTTACCTCCCACTAAACACTGCTCTTTCCCAAGCCATTAATTGACCCAGCAGGCCTGGGTTGCCTAGTATCCACCTGCCCAGCTTCATCTCATGTCAGTCCCCTTGCTTACCACATTCCACGATAACACCCTTGTCTCCTAATCAAATTCAGCAGTTTTGAACTTATTGTTGTTATAATTACCAGAGAGTAAGGATAAAGACAGGACTCTATGCATGCTGGGCAAGCATACTGCCAAATCAAATTCATGATCTTTATAGCCAGTCATCTGTGTTATCAGTTTGTCTAGTCCCAGTTCATTGGTAGTCTTTGTGTTAATAACATTTGGTTGTGATTGGCACTGCTAAAGCCCAGGATATGTCTTTCCAGGCTGATGCCCCAAACCCATCCCTCATTCCTGAGACAGATGCCGTGGGTGTGACTGTGGTTCTCATCACCTGCACCTACCATGGACAAGAGTTCATCCGTGTGGGCTACTATGTCAACAATGAGTACCCAAACCCAGAGCTTCGGGAGAACCCACCCCCAAAGCCAGACTTCTCTCAGGTGGGGCCTGACTCTGCGCTTCCTGCTTCAGCTAGGCCAGTTCCTTTATTTGAGGGGGAGGGAAGCCAAGGTCAGGGAAGGTTAACAGGTCATGCTGTGTCTGCATTGCTGAGCTAGAGCTAGGATAGAATAAGTCTTTTCTTGAGGCATGAGTACTAGAACTAGACACAGTGGAATACTCTATGATCTCAGCACCCCAGCCCTCAGAAAGCTAAGCCAGGAGTATCATAAGTTAGACCCTGTTTCCAGATGTGTGGGGGGTACTAAAGAGAGAGAGCTCAGCAGTTAGGAGCACATCCTGCCCTTGCAGAGGACCTAAGTTTGATTCCTAGCATCCACATGGTTGTTCACAGGCACTCTTAATTCCAGTTCCAGGGAATCTATGCCTTCTACTGACTTCCACAGGGATCAGGCACATACGTGACATTCATGTAGGCAAAACATTCATACAATAAAAAGGGCTGAAGAGATGGCTCGGTGTTTAAGAAACTTGCTGCCCTTCCAGAGAACCCAGCTTTGATCCCAGCACCCACATGGTGGTAGATGAGCAACTGTGGCTCCAGTTTTGGTGGAGCCATGCACAGACGTACACGCAGCCAAACACATATATACTTGTTTAAAAAATCAAACAAGCCAGGCATAATAGTGTATACCTTTAACCCTAGCACTTGGGAGACAGAGGGAGGCAGATCTCTGTGAGTTCAGGGCCACCCTGGTGTGCAGAGTTCCAGGCCAGCCAGGGCTACATAGTTGATACCCTTTCTCAAAACAACCCAAAAAGAAATTGCCAAGCAAAACCAGAATGAGGGCCCTATTCCTACCCACTCTAAGTGTCTCTGCATCTGGGTAGCAGGGGTGGTACAGTCTGCTCTCGGGTTGCAGGTGCAGGTCTGAGGGAATAATGAACGGTCTCTGCATCTGGGTAGCAGGGGTGGTACAGTCTGCTCTCGGGTTGCAGGTGCAGGTCTGAGGGAATAATGAACGCGCAGGTGACAGGGGCTGACGTTCTTCTTCTTCCTCCAGCTACAGCGGAACATCTTGGCCTCTAACCCCCGGGTGACCCGATTCCATATCAACTGGGACAACAACCCAGACAGGTTGGAGGCCATAGAGAACCAGGACCCCAACCTGGACTTTGGCCTTCCCCTCAGTTGCACTCCCATCAAAAGCTTGGGCCTCCCTAGTTGCATCCCAGGCCTCCTCCCCGAGAACTCCATGGATTGCATCTGACGGGGGTCCAAGCAGGGCTCAGTAGGACCATGGCAGTCTCCTTGCACACCTGGAGGGGACCTACAGGCCCTCAGACAGTCATGCTTGGTTAGCTCAAGAATTTGGGGACTACCAGCTGCCTCCAGACCTATCAGCTCCAAGGAAAGAAATGGGCCCTGATCTATTCCACCCAGGTCCAGGAGAATCATCTCACTTATGACCTACAGGCCTCTAAGAAGAAGGCATTTGTATCGCTCATTCTTTGTGTCATTTTTTTCTTCTACACTATCAGTTTCTGTGAAAAGCTCTCTGAACACCACCTACCTTGAGGCTTAGCCTGCCTTGGCCAGAGGCTGTCATTCCTTCCCACTCCAGTTCTTGGGGGCTCAGGCTCAGGCAAGGGATCCTAGTTAGAAGGCCAACTCAGTACCACCACTGTCCTTACAGGGTGTCTAGGTCATTCAGTCTAACCACTACTAAAAAACTCCCCAAAGGTAAACTCCCCAGGCCAGGAGGGATGGTGGTACTTTGGTTACAGCCACCTTCTCCTCTTCTTACTGAGCCTGGCTTTCTGAGAGGACTGCCCTGGGTAGGAGGCATATTGGAAATCCTGCTTCATGCAGTCTGGCCCCATGGAGTCATCAGGGTTTGCTTTGACCACATGTTCTCATGAGCTACCCAGTACTCTGGGATAAGGGAGACATTTGGCAGGCTGACTTGAAAAATTCCTATTCCATCCACCCTACTCTAAGCCTTGCTGCTAACTGTGTACGCTTTTGTGATTGCAGTGTGTATATTAAAAGTTTTTATATTAAAAGTTTGGTTGGTTTAAAAATAAAAGCACTTGATCTAGATTGTTTTTGTTTTTCATGTTTGTTTTTCTTCCCACTGGCTGGCCTGGGATTCACTCTGTAGATCAGGCTGGCTTCACACTTAGCCATCCGCCTGCCTCTGCCAAAAAGTGTGCAACATCGGCCCATGCCAAGTCAGTGCCCAAGTGGCTTCCCCAATAATAGGACCAGGGATCATCTCTGACATGAACTCATGGGCTGGCTCTTTGATCTCCTCCCCCTGAGGGGGGAGCAGCCTTACCAGCCCATAGAGGAAGACAAAGAAGCCAGTCCTGATGAGACCTGATAGACTAGGGTCAGATGGAAGGGGAGGAGGACTGGGGGAGGGGCATAGGAGGAGGAGGGTGGGTGGGGTTGGGAGGGGGTGGGGGAGGACTACGGCTGGGATACAAAGTGAATAAACTGTAATTAATAAAAATAATTTTTTTTTTAAAAAGTGTGCAACATCATACCCAGAAAAGGTTTGTTTTAATGGTTTTTGTTTGTTTGTATTTTCAAGACAGGGTTACTCTGTAGCCTTGCTGTCCTGGACTCTTTATTTGTAGACCAGTCTGGCCTCGAACCCACAGATATCTGCCAGCCTCTGCCTTCCCTCTTCTGGGATTAAAGGTGTGTCCCACCTTGCCTGGTTTAAAACATTTTAAAAGTTTTTATGTGTTTGGGTATTTTGCCTGTATGGCTGGCTGTGTACCACTTGAGCACCTGATGTCTGCAGAGGCCACAGAGACCTTTGGAGCCCCTAGAACTGGCTGTGAATCCCCATGTGAGAGCTGGGACTTGTACCTAGGTCCTCTGGAAGAGCACCCAGTGCTCTTAAGTCATCTAGCCCATTTAAAAAAATAAAAAAAAATGTTAATGCTTGATTTTTTGTCTTGTTTTGCCTCCTGTAGCTGAGTAGCTTTGTCACCTTCATGGGTGACTTCTTGTCCTCCCTCCCTCCCTTGCTTCTGTACTTCAGTCTCACCTGGTTGTACAGTTTGCACCATACGCTGAGGGTAAAAGACTTATTTTTCTTTGCCCAAGGATTTTTGTTTTTTTGTGAGTTTTGTTTTTTGTTCAAGCTTAAGTATAGGAGCTGCCCAGTAGATGACAGCCAGTGATTTTTCTTACTCTGACCTTGACCCACAGGCATAGAGCAATATTGTGACCCAAGGACACACACAGCCACAATTTAGATAATTTCATTTAGCTGTGGTGTAACTCCTCAAATCAGAGATGGAACATTTGTCTGCTCAGCCAGCTTTCATAATCCAAAGGAACCCCACTCTCTGGCAGGGTGCTTTCCCTGTAGGGGACTGCAGCTGACCTAGTAGCAGTTATGTAGTTGCTGGTTTAGAAGCTGGATGTGCACAGCTGAGCACACGCACTGAGCAGTGAGTCTCCGGGCCTATGTAACTCCGGTCCTTGTGCCCTCAGCAGCACCTTCCACCCTGGCCACCCTCTATTACAGAGGTCCTCTGGTAGGGGTGGGGTTTGTTTTCCAGACCACACTGAGCAGTGTCCGGAGCTGGTTTATGTTGCAATAGAAAAATGGAGGAGTCCTAGCATCCAGTGTGTGAGGGTGGGAGTTCTGAACACCAATCTAGAATGCGGGAGATCCGTCCATAGAGTGTCGGTGGGAAACTGACCGCATTCTGACAGTGCAGACTTGAAAGTACCCTGGGTGAGGTTCTAGTTCAAGGGTACAATGCTTGCTTAGCAGGTGGTGGGCATCATCTTCAATCCCAAGCATTGTATAAAAGTAAAATTAAAAAATTTAAGATAGGCAACCACAAGGAAGGAGAATGGCTCTTTGCCTGCCCACAGAGGGCAGGTTATGCTGGCAATGTCCAGGATGATTAGTTAAGAGCAAGGAACCAGTCTGACCATGCCACCTCCGTAAAATGGGAGTATGACAGTACCAAAGTGCTAAGAACAAGAAGTCTTGTATTTGGCCAGTGTCCGTTATACTTTTCGGGGTTGGAGTTCCCTCCCAGCGCGGCCTGGATTCTGGGTCCAGCATCCCCCTCCCCCCGCCGGCTCTCCCCCTCCCCCCGAGCTGGCCAGGTCATGGCAGCCCAGCGTCAGGCCTTATGAATGACGCCGAACGGCGTCCGGCGACCTTTGACCCGCGGCGCCGGCCGGCCCCTCCCCCGCTGGCAGGTGGACAGCCGCCGCGCTCGCCCGCCGTGGTGCCGATCTCCGCTGGCCCGCGGCCGCTGCCGCGCTGGGCAGGAGCGGAAGGCTGCAGCACACACGGAGCCGCTCGGGCGTCCGCCGGGGCCGCCCACCGCTCCTCGCAGCGCCGGCCACCGGCCACCCTCCAGCTGCCGCCGCCGCAGCCTCCGCCCCGCCCGCCGCCAGGGCCGCAGCCTGCGCCGCCGCCCCGCCCTCTCACCCTGGGACTGACACCGGCCGGGGCGGCGCGTCTCCGCCAATCGGCAGCCGCCTAGGGCGAGCCCCAAGCCTTATCGGGCCTCCCGGCCAATCACGTGCGTTCGCCCGCCCGACTGCGGCCTCACGAGCCTCTGAGTGGCCGAACGTTCGCAGCTCGCGTCACGCATCACGGAGCCAATGGTGGCGCGGGAGGATTCCGGGGAGCCAATGGACAGCGACATGCGCCTGTCAGTCAGGGAGTCCTCGACCAATGGGCAACAAGCTGCGGGGGCGTCACGGACAGAGGACTTGGGCTGAGGCTCCCCCGCGGGCGGGCGCAGAGAGACGCGGGAAGCAGGGGCTGGGCGGGGGTCGTGGCGCCGCAGCCAGCGCAGCCAGCCCCAGGGGCCGCCGCCTCTGCTGCCGAGCGCGCTCCCGGGCCGCCGGCCGCCTCAGCACCCGCCGCGTCGCAGCTCCGGGACCGGCCCCGGCCGCGACGCCGCCGCGATGGGCAACGCCGCCGCCGCCAAGAAGGGCAGCGAGCAGGAGAGCGGTGAGTGCCCGGCCGTCACCCTGATCGCTCCTGCGTGCGGCCTGCTCGTGCCGTGCCCATCACTGCATGGCCCCTCCCCCATGTGCCCCCCCCGAATCCTGTCTGCCTGCACCCCTGCCCGCTGCCTGTCCACGTTGGAGTCCGAGCACCGCAGAGGTACCTTGCCCCGGTAGGGCCCCCGTGCCCATGGCCGACCATCCCCCACTGCAAAGGCCATGCCCCCCCACCCAGCTGTCACTGCCAACCATTGCATGTATGACCGCCGGGGCCCCAGACGGGGCCTGTCACCACCCACCCCCTCCTCTCCTAGTCCCTTTTCCCAGAGTCTAACTCTACCCCCCACTTCGCCACTCACCTTTCCCACACAGTGCCCCAGTGCCTGACCCTGATCCAGGCTCCTGCCAGTCTCGGGAGTGCTGTGGGGTCCATTCTGCAGGGACCTTGGCCACTTGGTGACCACACCCCTCCCCCCTTCAGCCCTCGCCATCTTCCTCTTACCCCTGCCCGGTTCACCTAATCACAGCCCCCACCTCCAAGCCCCAGTTGCCCCCATGAACATTTCCCAGAGCCACCTCCTGCATTGTTTTTACCTTCTGTGTCACTTGGCATGAGGGACAAGATCTTGCTGGGTCCCTCTGCCCCTCTCATCCTGTCACTCTGCCTCCTCAGTGCAATCGTCTGGCCCTGGCTGGGGTGGCAGGCTGTTTATGAACCTTAGAGAGCTGCTTCTGTGCTCCCAGATCCAAGTTCGAGCTGGTCTCGCTCAGAGCCATTGCGTCTGTCCTTTTTCTTGGGTTGCCGTGGGGAAAAGCAGCAGAGCACCCTTCCATCTCCTGGCTTGGCCTGAGGTCTGGGTTCCTTGGAAGGCCCCTCAATAAATGGTCATTTCACAACTGCAGTTCTGTCATTCACCCAGTCCCTGGGGCTGCTTCACTCCTCCTGGTTCGAGGCTGAGGATGAAATGTTGAGTTAGCATAGCAAGGGCTCATTCAACTTGAATTGGAATGGTCAGAGAGAGGAATCGCAAAAGTGGGGGTAACACCATCCAGCAGTAGGTGACAGCTAATGATTTGGTTTGCTGGAGACAGATGGATTCTGGGCATACAGGAGGGCTTGCCCTACCCCTAAACATGTTGAATTTTTCCAGCCAGAGAAAGAAAGAGATTGTGCATTTGAAATACGTTCAAAAAGAGACCTGTGCCCTGTCCGCGGTCCTTCCATCTCTTAAAGCTGGACTGCAGCTGAGAGCCCCTTCCAGTTACCCAGAAGTATTCAGACCTCCCAAGAAAGAGGCCATGATCAGCTCTGCCCTTTTCAGTATCTGAGTCCCCAGAATGCCATGGAAGCCCAAGAACTTTTTGCCCTTCCCCCCCCCCCTTTCAAACAGTAGAGCTCAGGCCAGCAGAGCAGCCTTAAGAGGCCTGGCATTTCACTGATGGGCAGGGGACAGAGAGGCAAGTGCTTGTAGTTGAGGGCTTGATGACAGAGGAGCAGGTGGGTAGTGCCCAAAAAGGTCTTAGCCTTGAGCTTGGAGGGGCCCAGGCAGAAGGGGAAGGGCCAGCCCCCTTGGCTGGTGATGCCCAACAGGAGATAGACAGTATACTCAATGGACTGTATATTGCAGTGGCCCCTTTGCAAGTTTAGACATACTGCTAGAAAAACTTTAAGCATATCAGACCCATACAGCAGGAACTAAGAGCCACAGAGGAGGAAAGATCCCAAGAAAAAGATCAGAGTCTCTGAGTTGGCCAGCTGCTCAGAAGTGAACCATTGGGATGAAATCCAGCTTACCAGACATTCAGGAGGGTTAAGTTAACTGGTCTCCATCGACATGCTTACTTTGATGATTTTTGTCCAAATGAGCCATCTGAGTTTGACACAGATGACACTATCCAGGCAGAATTCACATCCAGATCTGTCTACTCCCAGATCTCCAGGACCCTAGGATGTTTCAACTCAGACATTCTATTGTTTTTGTTTTATGAGACAGGGTCTCAGTCTGTAGTTCCACCTGGCCTGGAACTTGATGTGTAGACCAAGCTGGCCTCCAACTGACAGAGACCCACCTGCCTTTGCTTCCCAAGTGCTGGGATTAAAGGCATGGGCCACTACGTCCAGCCTTCGATGCAGACATTCTTCATTCAGTCATATCTTCTTAATTTAAAACTATTAAAACTCTGCCTAATAGTGTATATTGGCGCTACCAGCCATATGTTTCGCTGAGGGAGGTTTGCTTTAACCCGAGAGTTAAAGGCTAGCTTGGGTAACAGCAAGACCTTGTATCAAAATACAAATAAAACCTGTGTCCATCAAGCTAGCTCAGCAGGTAAAGATGTTTGCTGCCTGTCAGTCTGAATTGTCTTCCTTGGACCCACATGGTAGAAGGGGAGAACTGACTCCTGCAAGTTGTTCTCTGACCTCCACAAGAGTGTGTGTACACACACAATAAATGTAAAAACAAACAAACAACTTAAAAATATGAGCTGCACAGTGTCTCAAACCTGTAACAAGCAAGAAAGGGACTGAGGCAGAAGGACCTGAGTTTGAGGGCAACCTGGGCCACAATGGAGACACAGCCTTTAAAAAATAAAAACTGCTCATTTTTTTGTTCATAGGTCCTAAGCTATTGCAGTCTGAGTTTGCTAGGCCTGTTAGAGTCTCTGGTACAGACTTGCCATCCCAGCTACTAGGAAGGCTAAAGCAAGCGAATCTTAAATTCCAAGATAGTTGGGGCAAAGTAATGAGATGCTATCTCAAAATAAAAAGTGAATAAGAACTGGAGGCTCAGATCAGGGTACAGCGTGTGAATAACGCGCAGGACTCTGCGTTCAGTCCTCGGTACCACTTAAATGTGTAACTGGATATTGAAACATCCCCGGGCACAGCGGCCCACGCCTGTGATCCCAGCACTCAGGGAGGCAGATGCAGGCAGATCTCTCTGAGTTCGAGGCCAGCCTGGTCTACACATCAAGTCCAGAACATCTAAGGCTACACAGAGAAACCCTGCCTTGAAAAAACCAAAAAGAAAAAAATGAAAAGAGAAAGAAACCTCCCCAGAATAACTCTGTGTTCTGCCCCTGAGGCCTAGTCAGACTTGAGACATCCCTCAACCCCTAGAGAGAAACAGAGTAAGAAAGGAAGCCCTCCTGACTTGGAGGCTGCCGCTTGGAGGAAGGAGATACTCTCTTGTAAGCAGGACTGGGGCAGTAGCCACACCAGCCTGTAGGGGGCACCTGCATTTCATCTGCCACATGCCTGCCCCACTGGGGTCGGGAAGGCGCCTGGGCACTAAGCAGGCATCTTGCAGTCCACTGCACTGCCATCACAGTACCTAGGTTGGGCAGGGTGTACTGCCTCCTCGACCAAGAAGAAGGGCAAGAATCTAGAAGTAGCCCAGTACAGAATAAGATACGTGGAGTCTGCATCCTAAGGTGACACAGATGTTGACAGGGTCGTGGGTGAGAAGCCTAGAGGACAGAGGGAAAGGTCTAACCCCAGGAGGCTCTCAGCACTAACAGCCAAGTGGGGCTCAGGTTTCCGCTAGTACACAGCCTAGGGAGTTGACCCGCAGGGAAAGCAGCAGGAGGTTAAGAGGGGGCCCGAAAGAAGTCCCCGAGACAAGCAGATACAGTCACTTAGGGAAAGATGTCCTCAGGACATTTCTGCATGGAACGACTTGTTGCCTTCTAATATCCTATAGAGGCTTCAGAGGGTCAAACCCTTGCTATCATCGGCAGTTGTATGGGTGCCCAAGAGGGTCTTCCCAGGCAGCTTTGCCTTTTGCCAGTCAGGCCAACAGAAGTTTGAAGGGTTCTATCTGCCCCTCCCCTGCACCCATTGGTCTGCAGGTTGAGTTTCTCTTCCTGTTCCTACCCTAAAACTTCCTGGCTCCCTCTACAGGCAGGGCCTCCTGAGGACTGGCAGCCACACTCTACAGGCAGGGCCTCCTGAGGACTGGCAGCCGCACTCTACAGGCAGGGCCTCCTGAGGACTGGCAGCCGCACTGGTGCAGCAGATCTTATGAGGCTTCCCAGCCACCGTAGTGCTAGTGCCCTGAGAAAGACTGAGTGATGGCTTCCAGCTCCAACGATGGTGAGGCTGAGCCCTGTTGCTATAGCAACTTCCTAGGCACTATCTGCCCCTAAGTTAGGGAGGGGCTGTGATAAGGGTTTAGGGGAGCAGGTGGAAAGAAGGAGTCTGTGGACCCTTGGGTATCCCTCAAAATTCCTCCTTTCCTAACATCCTGGGTTGGGGGCCTGAGAAGGAAAAGCAGAGGGATGAATGGTCCATTTCAGACCAGAGTAGATGGTCTACCCAGAGTGGGGCTCCAGCTCAGACAGGGACATGGAGTAGTCCCATCCAGTTTGGGGATCAACCTAAAATGAAGATTGGTCCACCTTAGACCTGGGTAGAGTACAGCTTGCTACCCTGAACCCTACCTGGATACAGAGGGGACCTAGGGTTGGGGCGGTCACCCTCAAACTGGGAGTATGATGCAGTGCAGTCTTGCCTGCCTATGTGACCCCATATCTGAATCCAAGGTGATTTCCATGTCTTGCTGTGGCGCTGACTTTCGTAGAGGTGTCTGGAGTTTTCTCAGCGCATCAGATCCACAGAGCGGAGGCCAAAATGAGAGAAGTCAGCAGGGCTGCAGACGCCACAGGCTAGCAGCTGCTTCGCTACCGCCCTTGTCTACTTCCTATTGCCAGTGAGGGTCCATGGGTGCCAGGCAGCCCCGGGGAAAGCTGCTGTAGAGCGTTCAGCTTTTGGGAGCCTGGAAAGAAGGAAGAGGATGAGTAAAGCTACCTTCCCCTCCCCCACCCAAGTTTAGCCATTCATTTCCGGTTTGGACTTTCATGGTTGAGAACAGAGCCAGGCACAGGGCAACGTTTGACAGAGGCCAAGGACATCCCGGGACACCATTACCCCCCTCCATCCCTACAGAGGAACAAGACAGAGAACCAGATGTGCCCATTTCTCTTGGGGTAGCAGGATTTGGGGACTCCGTGTTAAAAGGAAACTCAGAGGAGAAGATAAGGTGGTTTTTGCCACTGTTCCCACCCTGGCCTTCCTCTCCGGCTGTTCTTTCAGCTAATTAACAAGCTCTGGGGCTTTCTTTAACCTCTGGAGAGCTGGCACCTGTTGCCTGAGCCTGGTTCTTAACTCTTTCACCTCTGCCCATGGGCAGTACTCTGGGCACAGGGACATTGTGCAGACTGGGAAAGACATTCTGGGAGCCATGGGCATCCTTGGAAGGGCAGGCCAGGCAGAGGGACACCCAGTAGAGAATCTCCCCACCTCCTGCTGCCAAGGAGAGCCTGTGCAGACCTTGGCCAGGCTGGAGCGGGTGCCTTTAAATGCTTCCGTGGCAACCAACTCCTTCTCCAACCCCCAGGCCTTACCAAGAGGCACTGGTTTACTCCATCAAAGAGAAGATTGCAGAGAGAACCCAGGGCCGCCTGGGATGGATCTGGGGTCTGGAAGTAGTGAGAGTGAAGGTGATATCACCTTCCAGCTGTGGCTGCAGCTGTTCCTCTGGGCTCATCTGGTTATCCGTTTCCTGGGTTATCTGCGCTACACTTTCTGGGGACTAAAGCCTCAGTCAGCACCCTGAATCCTGGCTGGGAACTGATGGGCCCTAGATTGCCCCATGTTACCTAACCCCCATACCACACTCTGCTGGGAGAGACAGGCAGCAGGTGAGTGTGGGGTTCCTGGTTTAGGTGCTTATTCTTGTTGTCCACCGCTACCTTTGCTTGTTTTGTTTTGTTTTGTTTTGGTTTGGTTTTTTGAGAGGGTTGTCTAGTACCTGAGATCCTTTTATCTTAGCCTCCTAATTGTGGGTTACACCCCAGTGTATTCTCTCATGTTGTCATGCTAGGGTTAGAACCTCGGCTTTGTGCACACTGACAAGTGTTCTACCATTGAGTGACAGCTCCAATCCCTTATTCTTTCAATACAAGTCCTTGCTATATATCCTAGGCTGGCCTTGAGCCCAAAATCCTCCCTCAGGTCTTGATATTATAAGTCTGTGCCATTACTCCAAGCCTGCTCCTCCTGGCACAGTCCCCACTGTGCGTTGACCCCAAATATTTAGGTATAGTGGCTCATATCCATCTCAATAATAGGAAACCTGAGTCAGAAGGACTGCCCTGAGTTCAAAGAAATCCTGGGCTGCGTAGTGGGTTCCATGTCATAGTAGGCTACAATGTAAGATCCTGTCTCAGAAAAGCAAGAGAGGGGCTAGGTTCAGTGGTGCACACCTTTAAGGCAAAAGCAGGCAGATCTCTGTGACATTGACGCTAATCTGTTTTACGTAATGAGTTCCAGGATAGCCATGGGTATGTAGAGTGAGATCCTACCTCAAAATAAATAAATAAAATAAAGAGATTATCAGTCATAGTTCTCTAAAGGAGCAGAATTGAGAGAAATCAATAAATATATGGGATTTCTTAGATTGGTTTACAGTGTGTGGTTTGGATAGCTGTTCAGTCCCAAGACTGGATGTGTCAACAATCCCAATAACAGCCGATGGGCTCAATCTGTACTGGAATACTGAAGAAGTGGGTTCTAATACCAGCAAAGGAAGGCCCCAGCAACAGGACAGGTGAACTTGCCAGTGCGAGTGAGGGAAAGCAGGTGAAAGGCAAATTCTTCTTCCGTGTCCTTTTCTGTGGGCTGCCATCAGACAGTGTAGCCCAGATTTCGGTGGGTCTTCCCACCTCAAATAATCTGATTAAGAAAAACCCCTCATAGGTGTGCCTAGCTGCTGGGGTCTTAGTTGATTCCATATGTAAGTTGCCAACTAAGATTAACCCTCACAGAGAATAGCTGACATTTCTGTAGCCTAACCCTGTGCCAGGCCACTGTCCAGCCCCCTTTGCCAGAGTGGAATTATGACTCACCCCCTAGCACCACCCTACAAGATCATCCTTGCTTCATCCCCATTTGCTCATGTGGAAAACTGAGACCCAGAGAGATGGGATCAGTTGTCCGAAGATACACAGCCCATCAGGATCCAGACAGAGTATCTGCGCTACCACCCTGAAGTCCTGGCCCTTAGCTGCCTCTCAGTAGCCATACACAACAATGAGCTGTTTTCAGACCGCATTCATTTTCCTGAGCTATTAAGTGGTTAAAACGGATGCACGGAAGGTTGTCAAGCAGACCAAATAAGAGTATAGATGAAATGGGTGCCCCAGCCAGTCTCCGGAGACAGCTTCCTCGTTCGGAAAGATGCTGGCTTCAGGGTGCTATAGGCACCAGGGTGGAGTGTGCCTGAAGGGAGGTGCCCAGTGAAGCAGTTCATGGGTGAGAGTTCTCCCCTCAGCAAAGGCAAGCACAGAGCCAGCAGGGACCAAGGTGACAGCTGAGCCCCCCAAGGGCGCCTGCTACAGTAGCCCTACAGGCCTCCACCAAGGCCTGGCCTCAACAGAGGAGCAGCCAGATCAGAGGCTATTAATACCTCAGCTGGCACAACCCTGGCCAAGGAATGTCTGTTAGTGCTGAGGAGAGTGGGGTGGGCTGGCCTGTGTGCCCGAGTCTCCATGAACCCTATTCAGATAGTACCAGAATCTGAGACCCAGCTCTGTAATTAATGGGATTCTTGGGCACTGGCTCAATCAAGATTCCCCAAGTTGCATCTAGTCCTCCCTGCCCCCAGCAAAGACACTGGTAAAATATCGGGTTGTGGCTTGAAACATCTGTACCCTATTTTCCACCAGTGTGGAAAAACTTGATGTGCCTTGAAGCAAGGACTCTTCACCTAACCTTATTCTCTCTCCCTCAGTGAAAGAGTTCCTAGCCAAAGCCAAGGAAGATTTCCTGAAAAAATGGGAGAACCCTTCTCAGGTGAGTACCTCAGAGTGAGCAGTACCCAGGGGACAGACTGTGTGTCTGTCAGGGTGTGCCCTCCCCAGGCCTGTCTTATTCCCCTTCTGACTCACCCATGGTGACCCCTGCCTCTCATCGCTGGGCCCCACCCCACTGTATCCTTGCACCTGGCAGCCCCTGCTCTCCATGCAGCTGCCAGCAGCTCCTGGGCCCCAGGCCAGGGCCGGATCTGGCCCCTGCTACCCTGCTTGGAAGAATGTCCCCTGGGTCATCTCCACCCACTCCCCATGGCCCCCTCTGCCGGTGACACAGGGGACTCCCCAGCTCAGAAGGCTGCTGGGAGGTGCACTGACCCTTCCCGTCCTTGCCTGCAGAATACAGCCCAGTTGGATCAGTTTGATAGAATCAAGACCCTTGGCACTGGCTCTTTTGGGCGTGTGATGCTCGTGAAGCACAAGGAAAGCGGGAACCACTATGCCATGAAGATCTTGGACAAACAGAAGGTAAGATGAGCAGCTACCAGGCTTTCGGGGCTCTGCCTACCAGCTCTCCTGCCCATTCATTTACCACTCACCACTGTGGGCTCCAAGGGCTGCACAAGAACATAGCTGCAGTTCACTGTAAATTAACAACGCAACCCTGCCCTGCACCTTAGATTTTAGAAGGGTCCAATGGCAACTTGGCCTTGCCATATGCAAAATACTGTGCTGAGTTCTGGAAAGTGAAGGGCCATGTGCTTCTTTTCTTAAGCATTGTAAGTCATCCACTAGTAGTTTACTGTCGCCCTCTGGGGTGCAGCTCAGAGGCCTGGCGCTTGACCAGCATTCTCAGGTCCCTGGGTTCCCTACTCATGTCTGAAAAGATCAAGTGGGAAAGGGTGTGAGGTCCTGTGGGAGCTGCATCGCTGCACACCCTGGCCAGAGCCCTGCAGATCTCTGGACAGAGGAGGCCAGGGTCTTCTGGAGAAAATCAGGTTTACACACAAGGTCCTCTTTTTTTAGTTGCTCTCTCTTATTTATTCATTTATTTATTTATTTATTTATTTATTTATTTATTTATTTATTCATTTTAATGTATGAGTGTTCTGTCTGCATGTACACCTGCATGCCAGAAGAGGGCATCAGATCAAATTATAGGTGCTTGTGAGCCACCATGTGGTTGCCGGAAATTGAACACAGGACCTCTGGAAGAGCCCTTAACCACTGAGCCATCTCTCTAGCCCCTCCCCCACCCCTTTTTGGGTTTTTTTAAGACAAAAATTTCTCTGTAGCATTCTGTTGACCAGGCTGGCCTCAAACTCACAGAGATCTTCCTGCCTCTGCCTTCGGAGTGCTGGAATTAAAGGATCATGCTAACACTGCTCCACTTACACAGAAGTTCTTTTAAAAGAATTATTCATTTGTGTGTGTGTGTGCGTGGCTTGTTGGCCAATAAGCATAACCAGCTCCAAGTTTCAGGGTGAAAGAGCCTGTCTCAAAATGGGGTAGAGGCAGAGATAGGATTAGAGAGATGGCTCAGTCCCCAGAACCCACATTGTGGAAGGAGAGAAGCACTCCTACAAGTTGAAGTTGTCCTTAGACCAAGATAAGTGTCCTCTGACCTCTGCAAGTATCTCATGGCACAAGCATACACCCCCACCCTCCTACCCCCACCCCACATGATAAGTGAAATTCTTTTTTATTAATTAATTCGTTTCTTCAATTTACATCTTGGTCATAGGCCTCTCCCTCCTCTCCTCCCGTACATACACTCCCTCCCCTATTCCTTAGAATAGGGGAGCCCCCCTATCCACACACTCCAACATCTAGTCACATGAGGACTGGGTTTGCCTTCTTCCCATGTGGCCTGGTAGGGTCCTGTCAGGGGGAAGTGATCAGAAAGCAGGCAACATAGTCCGTGTCAGAGATAGCCTCTGCTCCCCTTACTAGTGTCCCCACATGAAGCCTGAGCTGCCCATTGGCTATATATATGTAGAGGACCTAGGTCCAGTCTTGGTTGGTACTTCAGACTCCATAGACCCCCTAAGTCCTGGTTGATTTACTCTGACGGTCTTCTTGTGGAGCTCTTGTCACCTCTAGGTCCATTTGTCCTTCCCCCCTCTTTCTACTAGACTCCTTGTGCTTCGTCTCATGTTTGCTGTGACTCTCCGTATTTGTTTTGAACTGTTGCTGTGTGGAGCCAATAACTGAATTTAAAGAAAAAGAATTTGAAGAGTTGAAGAGCTGAAGAGATAGCTTAGTAGATAAGTCACCGCTTGGGCAAGACCGAGGACCTGAGTTCAATCCCCAGAGGGCACACAAAGCCTAACACAGTAGCATTCATTTGTACCAGCATTCCTCCTGTGAGACAGAGCAGAGACAGGAGAGTCCCCGGGAGCTCAAGGGCAGCCAGCCCGTTATATGCAACAGCAGACAAGATCCCACCTTTAAGCAAGATGGAAGGTTAAGACATACCCCTGAGGTTGGCCTCTGATCTCCATACATGCACCGTGGGTATACACACCTGGACTCACAACATACAGAGGATTTTCTTTAAAAAAAAAAAAAGTCAGGAACAGTAGCACCTGCTTGTAATCTCAGCACTCAGGGAGGCAGGCAGATCTCTGTGAGTTCGAGGCCAGCCCGTTCTACAAAGCGAGTCCAGGACAGCCAAAGCTACACAGAGAAACCCTGTCTCAAAAATACAAAAAGGAGATGGAGAATGATTGGGGAAATTTCTCAATGCCAACCTTTGTCCTCTACATGTGTATGGACACATGGATGCATATACAGACAAAGACACTCACAAAGTTATGTGGTAGAAGCCGGACGTGGCGGCACACTCCTTTAATCCCAGCACTCAGGAGGCAGAGGCAGGCAGATATTTGAATTCAAGGCCAGCCCAGTCTACAGAGTGAGTTCCAGGACAGCCAGTGAGTGCTACACAGAGAAAAACAAAGGACAAAAACAACAACAAAACTTTTGTGGTGGAACATCCTCGCAGTCAGGAGCAGAGGTGGAATCAGGGTGAGAAATTCAAGGTCATCCTTATGGCAAGGTCATTGCCATCCTGGGTTTATATGAAGCCTTGTCTCAAAATAACAGAAAACTTTGTGTCAAAATAACAGAAAACTTTGTTTGGAAATGACGTTTCACCATGTAGCCCAGACCGGCTTCAAACTTGAGATCCTTCTGCATGTTCTTCCAGAATACTGGGGTGACATATGTAGCTTTTCATAAAGACTGTGTTTGCATGAGTGTTCGCCTGTATGTCTGTATGTCTGTGTGTAAGCTAGAGCTCTAAGATCTGGACTGGATCTCTTCTTCAGTCACTCTACACATTATTGTCATTATTTATTATTACAATATTATTTACTATTAAATTATAATATTTATTAAATCATTATTACTATTACTGAGATTTTTTGAGACAGGGTTTCTCTGTGTAGCTGTGGCTATCCTAGAACTCATTCTGTAAGCCAGGCTGGTTTGTCTCAAACTCATGAGCTCTGCCTTCTGTAAAGGCATCACTTTATCTCACTGAACTTGGAATGAGGTTGGCTGCCAACACACACCAGGGACCCACCAGTCTCCAGTGTGCCAGTGCCGGATTATAGATGCACACCACCACACTGGCGTTTACATGGGCGCAGGGGATCTGAACTCAGAGACTCATGCTTGCGCAATAGGCACTTTGCCAACTGAGCTATCCCCTTAACTCCAGCCATAAAGATTTTTCTTACAATTGTCTATGTGTATCTGTCTGTGTGTGCCTGTGGGTATATTTGTAGGTACCCATGGCGGCTAGAGGCATTGCATCCCCCAGCAGCTAGAGTTTTTGATCCACCTGACATGGGTGCTGGGAATCAAATTCTAGTCTTCTGCAAGATGAGCTCACCCTTTTTTAAAACCACTACCCACCTGTCCAGACCAATGAAGATTTCTGACCCCTGTTTGAGGCTGACACTGCTATAGAGCACCACCAACAGAAACAGCGTGAGTCACAGAATTTCTTTATTTCTGTTTTTGTGTGGTACTGGCAATCAAATCAGGGCCTTTCACTTGCTCAATCACTGAGCTACCCCCACAGCCTAATGGGAGGGATTTCTACATTATCTCGTCATCCCATCGAAAAGTATAACATAACAGGTGAAATTCTTTTTCCCCCTCCAGCTGCTGGGACTAGAACTCAAGAGCTCACACACGTTAAGCAAGTGCTACACTGCTGGGCTACATTCCTCAGCCCTGGAATTTATTTTAGCCATGATTTACAGTTAATACAGTGGATCTGTTGTAGCCATTTCTGTACTGCCAATGTATGTAAAGGTTGGATGGTTGGTTGGTTTTGATTGTCTCATCAATCAAAGCCCTAGTTTCAGACTCTGTGTAGCCAAGGATAGCCTGGAGTTCCTGCTGATCCTCCCGCGTCTTGAGTGCTTGGACTTACAGGCATGTACTTCCACATCAGGCTAGGTTGTGGCTGCTGCTTATTTTGTTTTTATTGTACCTTTAATTGGGCGGTTGGTGAGAGCCCCAGCAAAAGTGTAGAGGCCAGAGGACAACTTTAAGGACTTGGTTTTCTCCTACCTTGTGGGTTCTAGGGATTGAACTCAGTTCATCAGACTCAGATCAAACTTGACAGCCTTGGTTTTAAAACAAGGCCTTAATAGGTAGCCTTCAAATCTGAGGTCTTCCTGAGTGCTGAGATTACAGGCATGCACCACTCTGCTAGTGAAACATTTTGTGATTTTTTTTTTTTCCATGTTAGCTTTGGAATGCACTGTGTTTTATTTTTGGTGTGTGTGTGTGTGTGTTTTGAGATAGGGTCTCATGTAGCCTAGGTGAGTGCCTTTGTGTAACCAAATTTGTTCTTAAACTCCATATCTTCCTGCCTCAATCTTTAAAGTGTATACCAAACCCAGCACAACCCTAGCACAACCCTAACCCTTACAAATCCATGGGAAGGCAAGAAAGTGTAGAAGCTGAAAAGATTGCTCTGTCACAGCTGTTCCAAATGTGCTTGAAAGTTGCTGGTAAAGATGACCAACATGGCTCAGCAGGTGAAGGTGCCAGCAAGCCTGACAACCTGAATTTGACCTTCAGGATTCACATGGTAAAGGGGGACAGACTTCCACATGTATGCCTGAGCATGCCCAGGTTGCTCAGAGATATAAATAAATATAAAGTTTTAAAAGGACTAGGAATGTTGCTCAGTGATAGAGAGCTAGTCTAGCACATGAAAGGCCCTGAGTTCCATGCCCAGTACCACACAAGATAAAAAATTCCTCTGGTCTGTGGGGCGGCTCCTATACACATGTTCTGTCCTCTGATCTGTGTGCCATGTCTCAGCATGCAGCCAAGCTGTGGGTATCTGGACCATTCTGGCTGAAGAAATGGTCCCCACTCCCATACTCCTGGTTCTGACCCAGGCTAGGGAAGGAGGCCCATCTCACGCCCCTTTTCTGCCTCAGGTGGTAAAGCTGAAGCAGATCGAGCACACTCTGAATGAGAAGCGCATCCTGCAGGCTGTCAACTTCCCGTTCCTGGTCAAACTTGAATTCTCCTTCAAGGTAAGGGCCACAGCCTGGTCTTGAGGAGGGTGGAGGGTAGATCCTAACTAACTGCTGGGCACAGCCTCTTGACCCCCAGGGCTGGGGCCACCCACTTTCAAGGAAGAAGATTCTGGAGGAGAAATGCCAGAAACCAGGCTGGGCTGGGGCCCTGGGCCCTTCTAGCTCAGCTCTTCACTTAGCCAGCTGCTAGTTCAGTAATGTTGGTACATCACCCAGCCTGAATGACCTCCCTTGGAATCTCCACCCTGACTCATCCCCAGGAACACAGACTGCCACCAGGCCAGGCAGCCAGGGAGCTGCTTCCCACCCTGCCTTTCATATGCATCACTGAGCCTTGCTCATCTCATCTGCAAAATGGGATGCAGCACTATGCTAAGAGTGAGGCTTTCTTGCAGGTGCAGAAGAACCTGTGGGAACACCACTCAAAACAGGCAATCAGCAATTCATAGTTTCTCTCTCTCTCTTCCTTCCTTTCTTTCTTCTCTCTTTCTTTCCTTCCTTCCTTCGTTCCTTTCTTTTCTTTATTTCTTATGCAGATGCATAAGAACCTGTGGGAATACCACTCAAAACAGCAATTCATAGTTTCTCTCTCTCTTTTCTTTCTTTCTGTCTTCCTTCCTTTCTTTCTTCTCTCTTTCCTTCCTTCCTTTCTTTTCTTTCTTTCTTTTTTTTTTTTTCCAAGAAAGGGTTTCTCTGTGTAGTCTTGGCTGTTCTGGAGTCTCTTTGTAGACCAAGCTGGCCTGGAGCTCACAGAGATCCGCTGCCTCTGCCTCCCCAAGTGCTGGGATTACAGGGTCTCACTGTATATCCCAGGCTGGTCTGGAATTCATGATTCTCCTGCCTCAGCTTCCTGAGTGCTGAGATCATGCCTTGTCAGTTTTTGTTTTGTTTCTTATGGTATTAGGGAAAGAACCCAGGACTTTTTATGTGCTAGACCAATGCTCCGAAGTTGAGGCACATCCCCAATCCTGTAGTAATCTTTTCTACTTTTGGTTGTGAGCCTATAACAGTTGAGCTATCTCTCTAGCAAATATATTTTCTTCTTCTTCTTACATAACCAGGCTGGTCTCAAAGCCTTTGCCCTCCTCAGTCGCCACGACTCTAGCTGAGTGCCATCTTGCCCCACACGTTCTTGTTGTGGGTCCGGCAGATCCTGTCACCTGCCTCGCCTGTGTGGCAAATGCTGACACTGAAGCTTGAGACAGGAGCCACTGCAGAAGTATAGCTGGCCACTGGCCACTGGCCACATCCTCACCTTCCCCTCTTGTGAGAACAGAGTAGCAGCTGCTTCTTCCTGCTCCCAGACAAAATCAGCTCCTGCTGCTTGAAGCATGGACCACTTGGAAGATAGTCGTCACCAAGGTCTCAGTGCTTGCCGTCCAGGCCACTGTGGTCTTTGGGTGGAGCCCGGTGTCTGAGGACAGGGCCTTGACTCGATTTGCCTCCCACAGGACAACTCAAACTTGTACATGGTCATGGAGTATGTGCCTGGTGGAGAGATGTTCTCTCACCTACGGCGGATCGGAAGGTTCAGGTAAGCAGGTCCCATCCCTTCCACCCCAGGGGCATACAGGGGTCCAGTCTGCTTAGTAGTGGAAAATGCTCTCTCTGAGTTTCAGTCAGATTTTATTTTATTTGTGTGGTGTGTGTGTGGGTGTGTGGGTGTGTGCGCGCACATGTGCATGGTCTTTGTTGGTGGCGTCTTGCTGTGTAACTAAAGCTGGTCTTGGGCTCAAGATCCTCTTGTTCCTGCCTCCTGAGTGCTGACATGACAGGCATCTGTCACCACACTTAGCCCTGGTGGGGTTTTGTTCCTGTTATGCTAAGCAATTTGTAATGTTTCAGCCAACAAAGCTGAGTGACCAGTCATGGTGACTTAGGGCTCAAAATTTGAATTGCCATGACTGTGGTGGAGCTCAGTGGTGTTATACAAACTCCAGCACAGAAAGGAAAAAAAAATGAGATCATACTATGTGGTGCAGGCTAGTCTTCAACTCCTAGGCTGACTCCATTCCCCTTCCTCAGCTTTCTGGAATCACAGGAGCCCACCACTGTACCTCACAAGAATTTTTTTTTAATTTAAAATTAGTGGATAATTTTATGTAATTTTAAATTTTATGGTAGTATGTTGCTTGACAATTGTGTGTGGGTGTGTGTGCTTTGTAGTTGTTGGGGTTCGTTTTGGGGAGGGTTGTTTGTTTTTTGAGACAGCGTTTCTCTATATAGTCTTGGCTATCCTGGAACTCAGTCTGTAGACCAGGCTGGCCTCATACTCAGAGATTCACCTACCTCTGCTGGGATTAAAAGTGTATACCACCACTGCCTGGCTAAATAAGCAAATATTTTTATATACACTAAAATCCAAACATCCCATCAAGTGTGGAGGTGTGTGCCTCTAATCTCAGCACTCAGGATGTTGAGACAGTATGATCAGGAGTCTGAGACTAATCCAGACTGCCCTGAAAACCCCTGTGTCAAAAACAAGCAACCACCTTCAAAACAAAATCAAAAAGTGAGGTTTCTGTGTGCCATTGTGAGGCTTGCCTGAGTCAGAAAGGGGAAACTTTTCCTTTTCTTCTCTGTCTTTACCTGTCCAATGCTGGCTGAACGCTGGGTGCAGTGTGTGTAGTACTTTGTGCTTCCTTTAAATGCCTGCTGCCACATGGCTGCCCTCCTTGCTGGTAGCACACATAGCGTGGCTTCACCCTTTTTCTTCACTTCTCTCTGGACCGTTGCTGAGAGCCACAGCCTCCACCCCGCCCTGCCCCCACCCCGGCGGTTTCTTGTCCAGACTCTAAAAGTTGTTTTTTTTAAATGAACTTCAGCTTTGCCTAATTTACAAAAACAAACCAACAAGACCTTGATGACCAAACCTGTGAGGTGTTTGGCATTATTTTTGTTGTTTGGTTTGTTTTATGTAACTTTGGCTGGCCTGGAGCTTACCATGTAGACCAGGCTGGCCTAGAACTGACAGGACTCTGGAGTTCTGAGGTTTGATGTGTATGTCATTATGCCTGGCAGGTGGGTTTTGTTTTGACGCTTGTATGTACCCTGATTACTTTCTTCCAAAACTCTGATTCTCAGAAAAAAATTCCTTAAACCACTTTCTTGAATAAGTTAACTCCTCAGCAAGGCACCCATCCCTTCTAAGCCTTCCAGCCCCAGTTTGTTATCTGAGTTTTGGAATAGAATTTTACAGCTCAGAGTGTGGGGGTGGGGGGTGGGGACTTGATTTTGTTGTTGTTGTTGTTTGTTTTTGACACTATGTAGTCTGGGCTGGCATAGAACTCATGGTCTAGCCCAGGCTGGCTCCAGACATACACTAGTCCTTCTGCCTCTGCCTCCCAGAGTGCTTTGGTGACAGATATGTGCCACCATGTCCGGCTCCCCAGTTTTTGCTATACAGTTTTGAGTCTTTGTATGTTAATCGGGCTGTTTTTGGAATCCTGGGTTCATGCAATCCCCCTATCTTGGCCTCCCACATAGCTGGGACCACTGGTGCACAGCATCATGCCCAGCCTTGAATCTACATTTTGATTAGCTAGACATGGGGTGTCTTGCTCCGTGGGTAATCAGACCCACATTTGTTGGGCCACTTGGGAATGTGGTCATGTTCACCCACATATCCCCTCCTGGCTTGTCCCACCAGCGAGCCCCATGCCCGTTTCTACGCGGCGCAGATCGTCCTGACCTTTGAGTATCTGCACTCCCTGGACCTCATCTACCGGGACCTCAAGCCCGAGAACCTTCTCATCGACCAGCAGGGCTATATTCAGGTGCCCGCGGCCGGGGGAGGGCGCTCCCAGGCACAGTTGAAGCAGCCCTTCTCCCTACCTACTGCCCATTCTTGTGCCTACAGGTGACAGACTTCGGTTTTGCCAAGCGTGTGAAAGGCCGTACTTGGACCTTGTGTGGGACCCCTGAATACTTGGCCCCCGAGATTATCCTGAGCAAAGTAGGCACCTCACCAGCCTGTCCCACCCCTGGAGCCTGCTCCACCTCACTAGCCTGCCCTGCCCCTGAGGAGCCATCTCCCTCTTCACCTTCTTGCCTCATCGAATGGCCCCCCATCTTACTCTAGGGCTACAACAAGGCTGTGGACTGGTGGGCTCTCGGGGTCCTCATCTACGAGATGGCTGCTGGTTACCCGCCCTTCTTCGCTGACCAGCCTATCCAGATCTACGAGAAAATCGTCTCTGGGAAGGTGAGGCCAGGATGTGGAGTTCAGCCCTGGAAGGAATCAAAACAGCCTTCCACATGTCCCCACCAGGCTGAGCGTGCTGTCACAAACCTGTCATCCTAACACTCCAGAGCCTAAGGCAGGAGAGTCGTAAGTTTGAGGCCAGCCTGGGCCACATAGAGATTTCTAGGATAGCGTGAGCTAGTGAAGCTCAGAAAAATCAAGGACGGATGCATGGCTCAGCTATAGGACACTTGCCTTGAATCCACAGTGATGGGGAATAGTGGTATATCTCAGCAGTAGAGCATTGGTCTAGCATGCATAGCCAATAACACACACAGACACGTGCGTACATGTGCTCAGGCGTGCGCACACCCACGCGTGCACACACACACATAGGACAATGCTTTGGAGAATCTATCTCACAACTGACAGGACTGAATTCCTAAGCATGTGAGGAAGCCTAATCATATCAGATCACTAGTTACAGAATGTGCTGCCCTGATACCAGACCAGAAGAACAAATGTGTTTGGTTCCCAAGTGTTGCCCCCAGCCACACCAGCAAGCCTTACTCTGCTGTGGGCAGGGCCTGCAGCTGTGTACCCTAGGTTAGCCTGGCATGGCAATACAGCACTCTTTAGAAATTCAAGGCAGGAGGATTGCCACGAGTTCAAGGCCAGCCTGGGCTACAGAGTAAAACTTTGTCTCGTAACAAAGACAAGCCTAGCAGTGTAGCTTTCAGGAGGACCTGAAAGCCCTGGTCACCCTCTAGCTATATCCTGAAGAAATGGCACCCCTGTAGGAGAGGTGAGGGAACTAAGGTGCAGAGGGGGAGAGTGGCTGCTTTTGAGATTGCACAGTCAGAAGCAAGTGGACAGTTAGTAGGCCGGGGAGTGGTGCTGAGGGTCACAGCTTTCCTTTCAGCAGCTTCGCCTAGCAGGGGAACCTGGCTGGCAGCTGCCTGCTTCAGCATCTTTGATCACAGCCACTGGTTGGCTCCAAGTTGTCCTACATTGTTCAAGAATGCTCTGCCCCTCCCCAATTCCCAATCCTGCAACAAATTATTGGGTGATCACTTTGATTCTCTGAGCCTCATTTGACCCATCTGGAAACAAGGGAACCAGCCGTGTGCCTTTCTGGGAGGTTGGAAGAAGACTCTCACTGTGTGTGTGGTCCTCAGAGCTGAGCACATACTCATCGTCACCCAAGAGTGGAATATGAGTGCCTCCTAGTGCACAGAAGAAAGACGCCCTGCATTTTTCTTTTTCTTTGTTTGAGACAGTGTCTCACTTTGTAGTCCTGGTTAATCTAGAATTTACTATGTAGACCAGGCTACACAAACTCACAGAGATCTGCCTGTTTCTGCCTCTGGTGGGATTACAGGAGGGAGCCTGAATAGATACTTTTTATTCTCAAATTCAGAAGGGTGAGGCAGGAGGAGGAAATTAGAGAGAGATTTTGAGCAGTGTTACAGAATGTCACTCAGAAGAAACATAAAATGAAAAATTGAAATGTCCAAAATGGTTGCCGAGGGTACAAAAACTCCAAGGAAGATTCCGAGGAGGAGAGCGAATTCCCTTTTAACATTGGGCATTTTGTTGTTTTGAAAACTAGGAGTCTCAGGTTGGACTCCAGTTCCACAAGTAATCAAGGTTACCCTTGAACTCCGGGTCCTGCTGCTCCCTCCCAAATCCTGGGTGAACGGGCGTGTGCCACCACACATGGCTGAGCATAAGCCCCTTCTTTGTAGCAATTTACAGTTCCCAAGGGCCCTAGCTGTGTTATCTTGTTACACAGAACCCTGGGATATCTGCCCCATGTCATTGAGGCCAGTGCAGGCCTGGAGAGGTCAAGGACCCTGGCCAAGGTCACACAGCACAGGGGAAGGCATAGCAGACACCAGCTGGTTTTCTTTTTGTCTTTGTTTCTTTCCTTTCTTTTGGTCTGTTTTTCTTGCTAGCCTGCCTTACCTTTCTTCCTTCTTCTTCTTTCTTTTCTTCCTTACTCTGTTTTTTTTTTTTTTTAAACACCAGTTCATTGTGCTTGTGGTACTGTGTCAGTGTATGTAAATCAGGGACAACTTTCAGGAGTCATTTCTGTCCTACCATCATACCTTGGGTATCAAGCTTAGATTATTAGGCTCAGCAACAAGTACCTTTACCTGCTGAGCCATTTTCCGTGTTTGATTGATTGATTTACAACGGGGTCTTAATATGGGGCCCTGGCACACGACCTTCCTGAATTAGCCTTCCAAGTGCAGGAATGACAAGCTTGTGCCACCACCTCTGGCTCCTTGCAGCCAGTTTTTACAGGTGTAAACCCAGGGGCTGCACACAGGGACGTACAAGAGCCTCTGGAGGTGCATGACTGGAAGAACTGTACAAGTCAGTTTATCCAGAGTGATGAAATATCCTTATTTCAGAAGCCCTCAGGCCTTACTCAGCAGAGCTGCCTGAATCGCAACTGAGGGGATACAGTACAAGTCTAGAGACCTGAGGCAGGGCCTCCCTATAGTTCTGTACCCTGTGACTTTGGGGTAGTAGATTCTCAGGCCTTACAATTGCCAAGCCAGCAAATCCAGAGGGTACTCAACGTATATTTTTTGAGTGTGCATGGCCTCTGGGACCTAAAGGCAGAGTCCTGTGTGTGCTAGGCTACTGACCTGTCCAATAAGCCATCTTTGTTTATATTTTACCTACTTTCTTTTTTAATTATGTGTATATTTGTGTGTCTGTATGTAGGTGTGTGCACATGAGTGTAGGCACCCTTGGAAGCCAAAAGGCATTGGATATCCAGGGAATGGAGTTACAGGTGGTTGTGAGCCACCATGTGGGTACTGAAATCAAACCCAGGTCCTCTGCAAGACCAGAGCCATCCATTGGCCCAGCAATGAGCCATTTTCCTGTCCCCCACCCCCCACTGAGACAAGGCCTTTATTATGTAGCCTTGGCTGGTCTTGCCATATAGACCAGCCTGGCCTTAAACTCACATCACAGAAATCCACCTGCCTCTGCCTTAGTGCTGGGATTATAGGCGAGTGCCACCACATTCCAACAAGCCTTTTTGTGTCAAGATAAGGTTTCTTTATATAACAGCCTTGGCTGTCCTGGAACTCACTCTGTAGACCAGGCTGGCCTCAAACTTGTGGGCCACCACTGCTGGGCCCCACAAGCCATCTTAACAGATTCTCCCTGTAGGGCTGTTCGAGCCAGAGTGTCAGAGGAGGTTAGGAGACAGGATCATGTGTTCAAGGCCAGTTTGAGCTATACATCAAGATCCTGTCTTCGCCTGGTATGGTGGTGCACACATTTAATCTCAGCATTTAGGAGGTAGAAGCAGGCAGAGCTCTGAATTTAAAGACAGCCTGATCTACAGAGAGCTCTAGGACTACACAGAGAAACCTTGACTAGAGGTGTGGGGTTGGGTGGGGGAGATCCTGTGTCAAAAATGGAAACAGCATTCTGGACCCCCTAAGTTTGTGAGCAGCACCCCACTCTGTCTACACCCCCTTCCAGGTGCGGTTCCCATCCCACTTCAGTTCTGATTTGAAGGACCTGCTACGGAACCTTCTACAGGTGGATCTTACCAAGCGCTTTGGAAACCTCAAGAACGGGGTCAATGACATCAAGAACCACAAGTGGTTTGCCACAACTGACTGGATTGCCATCTATCAGAGAAAGGTGGGCTTCTTTTTCCCAGCATGCCTCAGGGGTAGGATCTTACAAACAGCCTATTAAGCTTAAGATTAAACAAGGAAAGAGCTTCCTGAAGCTAGTAAGTGAATATGCATAGGATGCTGGGTCCTCTAGCAACTTTGTGGCCTTGGACAGGAAATATTCTCTGGGAAGTGACTTCCATTTGGTGAGTTGGGCTGCAAAGAAGACATTATGCCCTAATGCTGAGCACAGGCCTGGGTCACAGCAAGTGTCTTCTGATTATTAAGCCATTCGTTTTTATTGTTGTAATGGTGGTAAAGTCAGCTAATAAGCTCTGGGTGGTTCTTAATCCCTCTCCAGGTGGAAGCTCCCTTCATACCAAAGTTTAAAGGCCCTGGGGACACGAGTAACTTTGACGACTATGAGGAGGAAGAGATCCGGGTCTCCATCACTGAGAAGTGTGGCAAGGAGTTTACTGAGTTTTAGGGGTGTGCTTGAGCCCCATGGATTTTCTTTCTTTTTTTTTTCTTTCTATTTTTTTTTCCAGTTGGGGGTGGGAGGGTTGGATCGAACAGCCAGAGGGCCCTAGAGTTCCATGCATCTAATTTAACACCCACTCCACGCCCCCAGGGTTAGGGAGAGCAGGAAAGCCAGATACTGGGGAAGGGGCAACATCAGTTGTTCCCCTTCCCCCCATCCTCCTCCACACTTCTCTGCCTGTTTTCAATGAATTTCTTAGCTCCAGTCACACCCCATCTTGCTGGTGTATCCAGGGGCAGGGTACAGAAAGAGGGGCCCAAATTCAGCCTCCACCCTTCACCCCAGCACCAGACACTAAGGATGGACAGAAAAGCCAACCTTCCCTTCCGTGCAGTCCTACTTGGAAAGGGAGATTTTAGTGACGCGCACAGAGGGCTGCTTGCTAGTGGGGTTTTTTTTGTTTTGTTTTTTGTTTTTTTTTTTTAAATCTTCATTTAAATTAAGTTCCACCAGTGCCTCCCATCCTCCAAACTGCCCCACCCCTCCCAAACTCCCTTGCTCCACAAATCCATCCTGATGAGACCTGGGTAGCCAACTGACTGTCAAGGAAGGAACTGGGCTTTGAACCTCGCCCTGAGCTGCTAGCCTCCCAGCCCCCCTTTCTAGGGGTCTCATGCCAATTCTTTCGTGCATCAGCCCCTCCCCATCCTGGGCTCCTCACTTCTAGCTTAGCTGTCAGCTGTCCATCACCTCTTGCTGTGTGCATCCCCATTCACTGCACCCCCAAGTCTGATTGTGCTTCTCTCTCAATAGAAAGGTGGGGAGCTGCTGGGGAAATTACCCCATTTATCCCTGTGTTTATCCCTCTCGTAACTTCTCCCAAAAAGGAGGAGCTCTCAGGCCGGGTGGGGTCCCCGGGGGGGCGAGGGGGCCCGTTCAACCTGTGTGCTTCGAAGGATGAGACTTCCTCTTGAACAGTGTGCTGTTGTAAACATATTTGAAAACTATTACCAATAAAGTTTTGTTTTAAAATAAAAGTGTCGCTGGTATTCCCGACTTCGATCACACCCTCGGGGTGTTGGAAAGGGAATTTCGGACCTCAGCGTCGAGGCTCGGGACCCTGGAGAAACCAGGTTTATCTGGAATTCCTGCACTTCCTCCGCCCTGCCAGAGAAAGAAGGGGTGGGGTGGGCAAACTGTCCTTTGACCCTGAGTTCTGGTCTTCAAATCTGCTCGCACCTCTACTTCGTCTAGTCCGGGACCAAGAGGCCACTGGAGGGAGCCGCCCGGACCAGTTCGGCCGAACGGCAGCGAGATCGGCCGGGTAGAAGGAGAAAGGGGGAGCCCCGCGCGCCCCCAAGCCCTCGTGTAGGCGCGGCAGGGCCGCTAGTGAGCTCTCCGCGGCTCCCTAGGAGCGCGGCGCGTCGGGCCGCGGCGCGGCTAGTTCCCGGTAAGTGCGGTCCCGAGAGCGCTGCGCGCGGAGAGGCGTGGAGAGGGGGCTGGGCGCCGAGGACGTCTGGGTCCCGCGCCCAATGGCTGGAGGGCGGCCGAACGCCGCCCGCGCGCCCCGCCCGCCCCTGTCCCCTCCCCCCCTGCTCTCCCCTCCCCCGCCCGCCGCGCTCCCCGCCCCCGCTCCGGCGCCAACTCCGCGGCGCCTCCTTAAAAAGCGCGCGGGAGTTGTAAGGGGGGGCCGGAGCGAGCCGGAGTGAGCTAGAGCGCCGGGTACACGGGGCGGGCGGGGGCCCGGGCTCCACCTTAAAAGCGGGCGCGTGGGGGTGGGAGGGAGCGAGGAAGGCGGGCAGCGGGGGAGGGCGAGCAGGAAGGGGGGCCGGAGTGTCCCGGGCGCAGGGCGCGCGTGCGGCGGCGGCGGCGGGGAGGGGCCGGCCGCGCCGCGCTCCCCTCCTCCCTCCTCGCATCCCCGGCCCCGCGCGCGCCCAGCAGAAGCGGGGCTGTTGTGTGCGTGCGTGCGAGTGAGTGAGTGTGTGCATATTTTTTTCCTCTTTTCTTTCTCTCTCACTATTTTTTTTTCTGTCTCTCTCGCGCGCTCTCCTCTCTCTTTTTTTTTTTTTTTTTTTTTTGCGAAGAAACAGCAGCGCCGCCGCCGCTCCGCCGAGGCGCTGCGCCCCCCGGGGGGAGGCGGAGGAGGCGGGCAGCGGCGGAGGGAGGGGAGCGGGGAGGGGGCGCCGCGCTGGGAGGGAGGCAGCGCGCACCGTGCAGCCGGGCCGGGCGGGAGGCATGGCGGGGCCCCCGGCCCTACCCCCGCCGGAGACGGCGGCGGCCGCCACCACGGCGGCCGCCGCCTCGTCGTCCGCCGCTTCCCCGCACTATCAAGAGTGGATTCTGGACACCATCGACTCGCTGCGCTCGCGCAAGGCGCGGCCGGACCTGGAGCGCATCTGCCGGATGGTGCGGCGGCGGCACGGCCCGGAGCCCGAGCGCACGCGCGCGGAGCTCGAGAAACTGATCCAGCAGCGCGCCGTGCTCCGGGTCAGCTACAAGGGGAGCATCTCGTACCGCAACGCGGCGCGCGTCCAGCCGCCCCGCCGCGGAGCCACCCCACCCGCCCCGCCGCGCGTCCCCCGCGGGGGCCCCGCCGCGCCACCGCCCACGCCCGCCCCGCCGCCCGCGCCCGTCGCCGCCCCGACCCGGGCGCCCCGCGCGGCCGCCGCCACAGCGCCCCCTTCTCCCGGCCCCGCGCAGCCGGGTCCCCGGGCGCAGCGGGCCGCGCCCCTGGCCGCGCCGCCACCAGCGCCCGCCGCGCCCCCGGCCGCGGCGCCCCCAGCCGGCCCGCGCCGTGCACCGCCACCCGCCGTCGCCGCCCGGGAGCCGCCGCCGCCGGCGCCGCCACAGCAGCAGCAGCCGCCGCCGCCGCAGCCACAGCCGCCGCCGGAGGGGGGCGCGGCGCGGGCGGGCGGCCCGGCGCGGCCCGTGAGCCTGCGGGAAGTCGTGCGCTACCTCGGGGGCAGCGGCGGCGCCAGCGGACGCCTCACTCGCGGCCGCGTGCAGGGCTTGCTGGAAGAAGAGGCGGCGCGGGGCCGTCTGGAGCGCACCCGCCTGGGAGCGCTCGCGCTGCCCCGCGGAGACAGGCCGGGACGGGCGCCGCCGGCCGCTAGCGCACGCGCGGCGCGGAGCAAGGTGAGCGCACCGGGCAGGTGCGGGCGAAGTTGGTGGGGACCAGAGTCCCGGGAGGGAGAGGCACGTCAGGTGGCCGGGGTTCGACCAGGGTCCCCGTGGACTACAAACGCGGTGATCTTGGTCGGTGACCTGATCTTCCGGAGCCTCAGTTTCCTCTGCTGTAAACCCGGATTGCTGACAGTAGCGACCCCTGGGGGTAGTTTAGCGAGTTTAGTAAGACTTGGCTATTGAGGGCTTTATTAACCCAGAACCTGGCACGGAAACGACAGCGTAAAAGTTACTCCGTGTTGTTGTCAAAGGTGGCGACGGACACTGGATTTCATTTCATCCGGGACTAGAAGAGCTCTAACTCTGCCTGCTTCTTTCTCTGGCCCCAGAGAGGTGGAGAAGAACGGGTGTTTGAGAAAGAAGAGGAAGACGATGATGATGACGAGGAGGAGGAGGACAATGTATCAGAGGGCTCAGAAGTGCCTGAGAGTGACCGCCCCGCAGGTGCTCAGCACCAACAGATTAATGGAGAGCGGGGCCCTCAGAGTGCTAAGGAGAGGGTCAAGGAGTGGTCGCCCTGTGGACCCTACCAGGGCCAGGATGAAGGGCGGGGACCGGCACCTGGCAGCTGCACACGCCAGGTGTTCTCGATGACAGCTATGAATAAAGAAGGGGGATCAGGTAAGCCCCCTCTGGGTCGGGCAGTTCGGAGCAGGGCCCTGTGAACTCTAGCCTGGGGACTGCCACCTGCTTTTCCCTTTCCCAGCTTGTGTTGCGGCTGCTCCAGATTCTCCATCTCCTGTGCCTTTGCCCCCAGGAAAACCAGCCCTACCTGGGGCTGATGGGACACCTTTTGGCTGCCCGTAAGTTGAGGCATTGGGGACCTTGGGGTTAAGCACCTGGGTGAGCTGTGCTGTGGTCACTGTTACTCTCCGTTCTGATGCAGTCCTGGGCGCAAAGAGAAGCCAACTGACCCCGTGGAGTGGACGGTCATGGATGTGGTGGAATACTTCACTGAGGCGGGCTTCCCAGAGCAGGCCACTGCTTTTCAAGAGCAGGTGAGTTCCCAGCCCGGGACTGCACGTGTCTGTACACACACAGGGCCTACAGGTGTTCGCTGACCCTGCCCTTTCTGTCCTGCCCAGGAAATTGATGGCAAGTCTTTGTTGCTCATGCAACGGACAGATGTGCTCACTGGCCTGTCCATCCGCTTGGGCCCAGCCCTGAAGATCTACGAGCACCACATCAAGGTGCTTCAGCAAGGCCACTTTGAGGATGACGATCCTGACGGCTTTCTAGGCTGAGCACCTAGCCTTGTCCGACCCCATCCAGTTCAGATCTCACCCATGGTCGCCCTGTAGTCCAGGAGCTGGACATGGGGATACTCTGAACCTTCCCAACAGACTCCGGTGAGGAGGTGCTCCTCCCCATCCATTTCCCCTCCTCTCACTCCCACCTTGGCTCATCCCCTCTCCACGGCGGTGGAGCGTGGGGTCGGGTCGGAGGACTTGGTCGGCTCAGTTACGGGGCCACCCTTTCTCCCCAAACAAGGACATTTTTGAAAAACAAAAAAACCGGGAGCTTCCTGTGGCCCCCAAACCCTCTTCAGTTCAGCCAGATGTATCTTATATATGTTTTGTTCTGCCTCTTCACCCTGGTGGTGGTCTTTCTTCCCACCGCCTGTGCCCTCCGCCCAGCCGGGCCCCCAGCCTCTGGGAAGCGGCTGAGGTAAGGGACCTTGGGTCCTCTGGTTCCTTCCCTTTCTGTCTGTCGATTGTTGCTCTACCTGGCTGTATTGCTTTTTAATATTGCACCGAAGGTTTTTTTAAATAAAACTTTAAAAAAAAAAAAAGAGTCCATTTTGTGACTGGAGGCAGGAGGCGCTAAGAACCTCCAGGGAGAGTTTAATGCTAAGACACTATTTCGGTGAGGAAGGAACGGTGGTGGCTTTTCTCAGCCTCCAAGTAGGCTCGCCTGGCATGCAGAGCACCCTGGTTCTGTCCCCACCACTGCAGAAAGGAAATGGTATTTGCAGCTGGGCTTGGTAGCACTTCAGAGATGGAAGCAGGATCCCAGATTCAAGGCTAGCCTTAGCTACGTAGTCATTTCAAGGCCAACTTATGCTATGTTCAATCTTGTCTAAACCAAACAGCAACAAAATCTCTGGGACTGGAATAGTCGTCTTCTGTAGCTCATTCCAGAACTACCTGCTCGAGTGTTTGTGGAGCGGCTAACAGTTAACCGCACACTTGCGGAGTGTTCTGTTGTCCCCTGTCGTTTCATGAAGCAGACATCATAAAAACATTTTGTAGACAGGGTAACAGGCTTGACAGTCAGAATGTTGAAGGGTCACCCAGGACAGTGACACCTGTTGCTGCTGCACTTCCAGCCTCGAAATTAGTGCACTTGGCTTCCTCCTGTACTTAAATACCAGTCAGTCAGTCTTTGCACATAGCAAGGAATCCAATCTGCAAGAGTCAGAGATGTGCTCTGGGACCAGGGCGGGCATATTGGAACAAAAGAGATAAGCCAGATCACCTGTCTAAGGAGCTTTATTGTAGAAGTAACTGCTACATCACTAGTCCCTAGTAGGTCCACATGCAGATCACAGTTCCATCAGTCAGATCTTGGGGCCACGAAGTGGGATGGAGCCTGGACCTCTCCGTAACTGTCACTCCCGGATTCCTAACATGTTAGGGACCCCCTCCAGCCTAGAAGAGAAAAAGGTGCCCATCTGCTTGCAGCAGCCACAAGGCAGGACTGAGGCTCCGCCCTTCGCAGCGCCCTCCGCTCCGCGCGCCAGGTGCTGGCGAGCTCCGTGCGCAGTGCAGGCCCAGGCTGCGCGGCCCTCCGCGTGCCCAAATTCAAAAGAGGCAAAAGCCCCGCGGGGCGGCGCCGGCGGAGACGTCGAGGCCGGGCCTCGTGGGCCGCGGCTGCGATCACTGTCCCGGCCGGCCGGCCCCAGGTGCGCTGCGCTCCCGGAACGCCGCAGGGGCTGGAGGAATTTGCGGACGCCGATGGCTGCGGAGCCCTGGTTCGCTGGGTCGCTGGCCCTGGGCCCTGGAGAAGCACCGCCTTCAGACGAACTGGGACCCGGGCCGCCGCCTTATGGAGACCCCTCGTGGTCGCCTGCAGGGAGACCAGAGGCCTCGGCGGAGCTGGAACCCCAGCGGGCACAACCCCTGATGGAAGCCCCAGGCTCCGCTTCCTCCCGGGAAGCACTGACAGCGGAGCTCGGGCCGGCCCAGACTCGCTTCCCACTGGACTCCATGTTCAGCCCCATCACCGACCAGCTCCGTTACCTGCTCAGGAAGGCAGACGACTTTCAAAGCTACTTGCTCTACAGGTGACCCTGCACAAGGGCCTAGGACAGGAGGACAAGCTGTGCAGCCCACCAGGGCCAAAAACTGGGCTCAGGGCCCAGAGATAGCACACAGGGCTAGCTGATTAGGAATACACTCTCCTAGTGCGCCGTCGGCTGTGGAGAATTGAGAGGCCGAAGAAGACAGCGTTTCAGCCTTATTAGGATACCAAGAATCTTTCTTCCAGAATTTTGTTTTTGGTTGGTTGGTTGATTTGTCCAATTCCCCCCCGTCCCCCCTTGAGACAGAGTCTCATTATGCTCAAGTTGGCCACCCTTCTGCCTCGGTCTGAGTACTGCTTAGTAAATCTGAAATGCTAGCTTGGATTTTTTTTTTAAAGATTTATTTATTATATTCACAATGTTCTGTTTGCATGTATGCCTGAATGCCAGAAGTGGCAGATCTCATTATAGATGGTTGTGGGCCACCATGTGGTTGCTGGGAATTGAACTCAGGACCTTTGGAAGAGCAGCCAGTGCTCTTAACCTCTCAGCCATCTCTCCAGCCCGCTAGCTTGGATTTTTAAAAACTTCTGTGTAAGTGAGCTAAACAAAATTCAGCTGCATCAGCGCTAGCCAGAGAACTTCCGGTATGAGAGGGCACCCTCCACTCCCAAAGAAAAATGCAATTTCCAGACCAGGGGAAAGGCGTTGTGCTGTTTATAGGAGGCTTTCTTAAATCCCAGCTTTCCATGCAGAGCTTTGAAAGAGCTCAGTTGTATATACCCCCAAAACAGAGGGGATGGGGCCAGGCCCTTGTGCTAGGCAGACTTTCTGCCACAGAGCTGAGTTCCCAGGCCAGGTGCCAGGACTTTAACAAATGTTCCAAAGGCTCTGATGCAGGTGGTTCTGAAAGATGGTGAAAGACCTGACATGGCGGAGGGGGTGGGGTGTCTTTTTCTTATGCTGAAGCTAAAGCTTTACCCATGCTGAACCCAAATCTCTACCACGAACTTAACTTCCCAGTCTCTCTTTTTATGTGTAAGTTTTGGGTGCTGGAATGGAATCCAGGACTCTGCACAGGCTATGCAAGTGCTCTTACCACTAAGCCACAGTACCGAGGGAATTTCGTAATGGGTTCAGCCAGGGATACAGGTGGAGGGTGAACATATGGCGCACCTGGGGATGGAGGGAGAGAGATACCACATGAAGGCTCCTTCCTCCCTTCAGCAGGGACCGAGTACAGAAGGAACAGTTAGCCAAGGCCATGCCCACCTTCTTAAAAATGTGTGAACCTTACTTCCTGTACCTTGAGGCCGCCGCAAGGAGCGTCCCTCCCATCTACGGAGCCTTGCAGGAGCTGGTCCGGAAGGGGGTGTGTACAGCTAATTCCCGCCTAGGCATAGGAGGGTTGTTTCCGGCTGACCACCTAAGGTCATAAACTCCCACCTTCCATGCAGTTGTTGGAGATCTCCCAGCAGCTAACTCTGCGCTTGGAACAGTTAGTCCTCATGTACGCCTCCTTTGGGTTCGTGGACCTGGAAGAAACTAACCCTCTGAGGTAAGGGGTCAGGAAACAAGGCTGTGGGGTGGTGGAGCCCAGAGCCCAGCTTACTGTCCACTCTCCCATCGCCTGCTAGCATCTCCTGCTTCTTCTGCGGGAGGTTCTCCATTAGCCCTTCCCACGATGTGTCCATCTTCCGATACTGCACCCCAGCTGCGTACACTGCCAGCCACTTCCCGAGATACCTCTATAAGAAGATGCGCTGGAACCTGGAAACCACCACCGAGGCCAGCAGCCAAGGCCCAGACTCCCATGTGGATTAGTGAGTTCCTTTGTCAAAATCAAAGTCCTCTGCTGAATGCCACCACCAAAGACTGAAAAGCCAGAGACCAGAACTGTATGCCACTGGGCTATACTTTCAACCTTTAGTTTTCTTAACTCCACCTCCCCATTAAAATAAAAGTATTCCTCTTCAGATTAGGCCACTAGGGAGGAAAGTCCTCAGCAGTGAGTCACACTCCTTCCTACCTGAAACCTCAGGCAACCTCTGATGAACTTGAGTCTCACCTGTAGAATTAAAGTTCCCAGCAGAAAAAGCTAAGGCATTGCTTTTCCCTTTGATCTCTCCCTCTCAGCTACTTCTTGTGTTACCGAGATACATGGGAAGATGCAGGCCAGGGACCAGCCAATTCGTGCCCCCAGATCCAGAAACTCTGGTCTATTGGCCGATGGATTCCCCTAGGACCAGCTGAGGATGACCTTGATTCATGGTAGGATCCCAGTGACCATGGGCTTGAGGTCTGAGGGGGGGGGACGGGAAAGAACCTCACAAAGACTGAGCCTCAAGTTCCATTGGTAGTAGGGATCACATATTACTGTGCTCCAAACAGTGCTTTATGGAGACTAAACAGCAATCCATAGATATGTGGACCAGTCTATTTTATTAAAAAGGAAACATGTTTTCAGAACGGATAAGTCACTCTCCCAGGGAGACACAGCTAGCAAAGTGATTAGCAGCCTCAAGTCCAGGAGTTTGTCAACAGAGGAAACACTGTCCCTTACGGTATCCCCTAACCCTAACTGAAACAAAGGCCCCCCTGGTGAGAAGCAGGGGTGCTCGATCCAGGCTTGTCTCCGGGCCCCCAGGATTTTGTGCCCACAGCCACCCGGGGACTACCAGCAGCTACTAACCATCGGCTTCGAGGAGCCGTCGCACGTGCTGGCCACCGACCTGCTGGTGCAGATTCTCATGGGTCAGGCAGGCCCCGCCCGGCCCCCCAGCGCTGCCGGGCCCGCCGCTTGGTCAGCCCCAGCATCCTGAGCCCGAGGAGAAGGCACCGGCGGAAGCCTGACAACACCAAACTCCGGGCAGGAACAAGGGCCGGCCGCACTGAGTAAGCCCCGGCTTGGGCCACCGAACAACAAGTGCGGGAACACTTATCTGTTAATAAAAGAGCAAGGTCAGAGGTTCTGTGTCTCCGGTGAACACCTTGTCCCTCCCAGGGGGGCGGGTAGGTCCCGCCCACCGCAGGGTCTTCTGGGAAGTGTAGTCTGCAGATATCGGAGAGCACGCTGCGCATGAGCAGATGCGCACATGAGTCAGGGAAGTAGCGGCTCCCGTCAGCAACCGGAACCCAGAAAACAAGTTTCTGTTAGCAGGAAAACTGTAGGCCCAGTGGAGGAAGGCTTAGAGCCACGCTCGTTTTTGTTTTTTTTGAGTTGTTTTTTTAACCCGGAAGTAATTTCTATACAGATTTGCGTGTGTGTGTGTGTGTGTGTGTCAAAACAAAACACTACATTTCCCGATGTGCCCTAGGAAACTTCAGGGGATCCGTTTGCAGAGTAGAATCAGACTTTCTCTTACAGCTTTTGAGGTGTCCAAGCAGAGCCGAAGGTTGTCTCTTTTCTCTTGAAGAGTGTGTAGAGAGTCCCTCAGCCTCACATCAGTCTCGAGCTATTGAGGGGACTCTAGCTGAGAGAAATGAACTCTCCTGCTCTGTGAGAAGCCGAACCTGGACTCGAGCTTGGGCCTTCCAGGCACAACTGGCCCCTTAGAAATGGGGTCCTTCCTCCTCCCCTGTGTCACTCTACAATCTCTACACTGAGAGTTCGATATTTGGATCCTGACATTTTCACATTCATAATTAACATGTGAAGCCCAGAACTATTGAGACCCAGAGCCATGCCTATGTCTGAGTCTCTGCGTTAATCATAATTATTAGCCGGGCGTGGTGACACACACCTTTAGTAACGGTGCTCAGGGAAACCAAGGTGGGTGTGCCCACTTTTGCATGAGCATTTGTCCCGCAGAAGCCAGAAGAGGGCATCAGAGATAAGCTGGGTCTGGAATTACAGTTGTCAGCCTCTGGGGTGCTGGAAACTAAATTAGGGTCCTCTCCAAGAGCAGCCCGTGCTCTTATTAGCAGAGCCATCTCTCCAGCAAGTTTCTTTTTTCCTCCCTCCCCCACCCCCACCCCCACCCCCACACTCGCCCCAGATAGGGTTCTCCGTGTAGCCAGGCTGCCTGACTGTTCTGGAACTCATGCTATAGACCAGCCTCGCCTTGTACTCAGAGATCCCCCTGCCTTTGCCTCAGTGCTGGGACTAAAGGTGTGCGTCACCACTACCCAGCTACTTTTCTTTTTTATCCAACTGGACTCTTGCTATGTAGTCTAGGCTGGCCTTATCTTCCAGCCTGGCTTCTAGAGTGCGCAGCATGCTTCAGTACTTCAGCTAACAACACCTATTAGAAGTCCGTCCCATCCCATCTGGTTATAGAGTCGTCCTCCCAACCCTCTCCCCTCCCCCACCCCCTATCCACATATAACAGAGCTGGCCTGGCTGTGCCGAACTCACTGTGTAGACCAGGCTGGCCTCAAATTCACAAAGATCCTCCTGCCTCTGCCTCCCGAACGCTGGGATTAAAGGCGTGTGCCACCTCACCCCAACTATAAGCCCTTTCCAAACAGATGTGAAATCGCAAGTTGACTTGAGGTTACAAACCAAACTCATGCTCTTCCAGAAAGGTCTCTGCTAACCATTGTCAAATGCATAAGGTTTTACTCCACAGCTTGGATCGGATTAACTCTAAGATAATTCTGATCCCTCCTAACATTGATTTGAGGCATTCCTGTGCCTTTTCTCATCATCCTGGCCTCCCAGCACAGACTTGGGGGCCCACAACCGTTCTTAACTCAAGTTCCTGGGGATCTTTTTCAACTTCTACACACACCAGGCACATGTGTGGTACACAGACACACTGCAGGCAGCATACCCATCATATAAAAACTATAAATATTGATGTCAGGGTTTGGGGGTATGGTTGAACTTAGCATGCACAAGGCACCAGGTTTGATCCCCGGCACCACAAAAATAAGAGACCTGGCTTGGCATGGTGATGTACACCTGTCATCCCGGCACTCACGAGGCGGAGCTGGAGGTTAACATAGTGAGATCTTGCTCAAGAAAAGTGGGGAGGAGATGATGATGTACCTGTCTGAAGCCTGGACCCTACATAAAGGTGGGAGGAGAGGACTGACCCCAAAAAGTTGCCCTCTGACAGCCACACACATGTGGTAGCATGCCCCTCCCCATCATACATATATGCAGTAATAAACTTGCTGGGCCTGATGGCACACACATTTAATTTCAGTGTTTGGAAGGCAGATGCAGGAAGATCTTGGTGAGTTCTAAGCCAGCCAGCCAGGGCTACATGTCAAGTTCAAGTTCAGCCAGGGACACATAGTGAGACCTCTGCTCAGAGAAGGCACACTGGAGAGAGGGCCTGCCAGTTAAAAACAATGCTGCTCCTCCACAAGTCCAGAGTTCGGTTCCCAGCACCCACATTGTGGTTGACAACATCAGTAACCCCAGCTCTATAGCCTCTGACACCCTCCCCCGGGGACCAACCACGCACACAGTACACAAACAGACACGTTGGCAAAACACTCATATATTTTTAACTTAAAGAATAAAACAAGGTGAACAGCTTCTGCGGAACACCCAAGATTGGCCTTTGGCCCTCCACACACCGACCTGTACTCACGTGAGGTGTCACAGACAGCCCCACCCCCACCAGAGAACAGCTTGTGATGCTGTTAGCCAGCTTAGTGGATCCCCACGACTCTTCCCTCAGACCCAAAGCCACAGTCAAGCATGTGGTGACAGGCTCTGGAGGAGGGTCCTTACCAGGCTGAGTAGCTTCTGGGTGAAATACCATATGGACCTTTCCCCCCATCTTATTTGTTGGTATATCATTGGACAATTGCTGCAAGATGGAGGCCAGCTTGGTTAGCATACTGAGTTGGGACAGAACTGGACAAATCAGAAATTTAAATTGCGGTGTTTGTGGGGATCAGGTGTGAGTGTCGACGATGCCCACACAGAATCCTGGGAATCAGACTCCAGAGACCAGACTCAAAGGTGCAGGTCTAACTTTATCGTCCAGTGTAGCAGCCTTTAAATGACTAAGAGGCCGATCAGACCATCCCATGCCTGCCTCAAGCGCCAGTAACAATCGATCAGGTTGGTGCAGCTCTAGGGAAATGTGGGAGATGGGGGGAGGTCACCTTAGGAGATGTCCTCATAAGAGCCTGCAGGGATGCGCAGCCCTTTGCTTCATTTCTGGGGATCTGAATTCTGATCAAGATCATCATCGGCATGACAACACTTCACCCACTGAGACACATCCTCAGGCGCTGAACTTCTTATTTATATATATTTTTAAGATGGGGCGTCATGGGCTGGCCTCAAGCTCTCTATGTAGCTGAGGTGACCTTGAACTTCTGATCGTCCTGCTCTTCAATTACCACTACTAAACCCTGGCCTAGGCTTCCTGTTTGCCAGGCAAGCGTTTTACCATTGAGCTGTACACCCAGCTCTACACAACAATTCTAAAATTCTTTGTCACTTTTTGTCATCTCAGTCACTTCTAAAAAGCTGCAGAACTACCTTGGCATTATGTGAATGACACAGATAAGAGTTTTTCACACAATTTAAGATGTTTACCACAAGTTAAGCAGGGTCTGCCACAAGCCAGCCACGGGCCTCACCCACTTGTTTTGTTTTGTCTCACTCCCTAGACCAGGCTGGCCTTGAACGCACAGAAACCTGCCTGTCTTTACCTCCAAAGTTCTGAGTTTAACGGCAAATGGGCTGCTTATACCCAGTCCCACCTGAATAATTTCAAAAGTTTTTTTTTTTCTAAACCTGGGATGATGACACAGGCCTGCAATCCCAACATAAAGGAGACAGAAGCAGGAAGATCACAGGTTCAAAGCCATCCTGATCCAGCTAACTAGCCGGGCAACAGTGAGTCTCTGTTGCAAAATATCTTAAAAGAGGAAAAAGGTTCCTAAATAGTAGAAAATTGGTAGGTTTTAGTTTAGATTTTTTGTTTGTTTTGTTTGCTTGGTTGGTTTTCTTTTTGGGGGGGTGCTAAACCCAGAGCTTTGCACTTGCCAGGCAAATGCTCAAGATTTTTTTTTCCAGTTAAAGAATTTTTTTTTTAATTATGTATGTAGCCGAGTGGTGGTAAAACATGTCTTTAATCCTAGCACTCAGCAGGAAGAGGCAGGTGGATCTCTGCGAGTTCAAGGCCAGCCTGGTCTACAGAGCAAGTTCCAGGGCAGCCAGGACTTCATAGAGAAACCCTGTCTCAAAAAAAAAAAGTGTGTGTGTGTGTGTGTGTGTAAGAGCCTTCAGGGATGTGCACAAACCAGCTTTTCACTTGGTTTCTGGAGATCTGAATCACACACATACACTCACACACACATCCAGGAGTAATGTCTTTAATTCCAGCACTCAGGAGGCAGAGGCAAGGAGGATCTATGTGAGTTCAAGACCAGCCTGATGGACATAGTTCTAAGACAGCCAGAAGTACATAAAAAAGAGAGCCTTCTTTTAAATAAATGTGTATTTATGTGTATTCACCGGTGTAGTCCAGGATGCCAGACAGAGAAGTCTGGAAGGGGTCTGATCCTGGAGCTGAGGGTACAGGGGACTCTGAGCTGCATGAAGCTGTGTGCTGGGAACTAGACCTGCACCTTCTCCGTGGATGGCAAACACTCTGTTTTTGTTTTGTTTTAATTTGTGATTTTTTCGAGACAGGGTCTCTCTGTGTAGCCCCGGCTGTCCTGGACTCTCTTTATAGCCCAGTCTGGCCCGGAACTCACAACGATCCACCTGCCTCTGCCTCCCTGAGTGCTGGAATTGTAGGGGTGCGACACCATTGCCAGCTAACACTCTTTCATTTGTTTGTTTGTTTCAAGACAAGGTTTCTCTGTGTAGTCCTGGTTGTCCTGGAGCTCGCTCTGTAGACCAAGCTAACCTCAAACTCACATCTGCCTGCCTCTGCCTCCTGTGGGCGCGCCACCATCATTTGGCTGCAGCAAACACTTAACTGCTGAGCGACTCTCCAGCTGAACTTTCTTTACTGACAGTTTCAGGTGCTGGAGAGCTGGCTCAGTGGTTAAGGGCTACTACCCTTGCAGAGGACCCAGGCTCAGTTTGCAGTACCCATCTCTTCCAGCACTCACAGCTGTCTGTAACTCCAGCTCTAGGGGATCCAACACTCTCTCTGGACTCCAAGGGCATTTGTACATCTGCACTCTCAGGTACACCAACAAACAAACAAACACACTCAATTCAAAATAAAATCGTGGCTGAAAAGATAGTTCAGCAGTTCAGAGAACTTGCGGAGGACCAGGGTTCAGCTCCCTAGTATTCACATGGAACTCTAGTTTCAGAGGACCCGATGCCCTCTTCTCTCTTCTTCAGGCACTGCTCACACATGGCACACAATCAGAGACAGACACACACAGGACTGCAAAACATAAATCTTTTAAAATTTTCAAGATCATCCTTGGCCACAGACAGATTTTGAGGCCAATATGGGCTATATAAAGCCACATTTTTAAAAGAAATAAGTCAGGACGGTCATAGAACACACACCAGGCGCTTGGGCCCTCATCACCATTGGCATCTTTCTTTCAAAAACTATCTTTATTTTAATTCATGTGCATATGCATGCATTTTGTGTGAATGTATTCCGTGTGTATTCGGATTTTCCTGGAGGTGGGAAGGGGCGTCGGATCCCTTGGAGCTGGAATTTCAAGCAGTTGTGAGCCTCCCGTGCAGCCAAAACTCAGGTTATTTGCAAGAGTAGCAAGCACTCTTCACCATTCCTCCAGCCCATCACTGGTATTTTTTTTCACTGCTGTTTATATCTCTAGAGCAGGGACATTTTCATAGAACCTTGGCCCAGAAGCAGATTCTTCTGACACGGGTAAAAACTACGATCTGGAGTCCCAGACTAGAGTCTGTGGGCTGGGGAGCAACATTTTGCACAAGCACCACCAGGGGGCAGTAGGGCCCCGGCCTCCAGGCCCGGGTCAGCAAACAGCGCCGAACAGGAAGACCAGAGCGCTTTTCGATTTCCAACAATCCGGCGCAGATTTTTCAGGTGGCTTTCCCAGGCATCTTTCACCGACCAGCAACCGCCCCACCCAGACTAAGGAAGTCCCAGTAGAAAACAGCTTTTCACTAAAGCCCAGGAAAGGGGGAGGGGACTTTATTTAGTGTTTCACTCACAGGTTTTGCGGGTGGTGGTCAGTTTTCCAGGGAAAACGAAACAGTTTCATGGAGAAAGGTGGTGATTTTCCACAGTTAGTGTCAAGGATGGGCTGGATTTCAAGTTGTGACGAAAGAGAGCTGCCCCCTCCCTCTCTAGGCCGTCTGCTGATCTGAAGGTAACCCTACCCTAGTTCTCCAAAGGGTGTGCTGCTTCTGGCCGCGGGTCCCAGCCTTCAGAGACCTCAGGGTTTGCGTTCCTATTAGGCAAAGGCGGAGAGAAAGAAGGGACCCCTCAGAGACAAGTTTGGGCTCCAGGCCCACACCTCTTTTACTCTCCGGGCTGCATCTGGGACTTCGGAGTTTGGGACAAAGTGTCTCCTCAGGGGGACCAGGATGCACTTTTCCCTCCCAGTGCCAGGAGCTGCAGGGAGGGAGGCTCCCACCTTCTCCAGGCCGTTCTCCGAGGCCGGTCTCCGCGGGGGCCAGATCACCGCCAACTTTCCGTCTCCCCTGCTCTCTGTGGGGGAAGGGACTCTCAGCCGCGGCTGCCCCTCCTCTTGCCAGCTGGAGGATGGCCGCACCCCTTAAACACATACAGGTGTGCACCCCTCCCTCCCCGTGGAGGCCTCCACCCAGTTCTGGGACCGAGGAGCGGGAGCGAGGCAAACTCAGCGTAGGCAGGAGCCGGAAAACTACGGAGGACCCGAGAATGCCGGCCGCCAGCCAAGGAGTGATGGATCTGGGTCTCCTCACTCCAGGTGTGGGAGCGGTGAACAGAGGGTGAACCCCCAGAAGAATGGGTAAGGGTCCAGGGAGTGTACAAGCCTACTACACGAAGGGCCGCTGGAGGTGGATACAGCGGGAGCTCTGGGGCCCGGGGTGACGGCTTACGGGTGAGGCTCGGCGCAGGTTCCCCGACTTCGGCGGCCCCATAGATGCTGCGCCGCTGCAGCTGCAGCTCCCGCTCCCGCTCGCGCACCCGGCGCACCTCCTGCTCCAGCAGCGACTGGGCAACCGGCGGCGGAGGCTGCCCCAGCGCCCGGCAGCCGTCCTGAACGGCGGGGTGCAGCCGGCCTCCCGCCTCGGGCCGCCACTGCAAGCCCGCGCCGTCCTCCGCAGCAGCCTCGAAGAAGCGCTTGAGTTCGTCCAGCGGCTGCGGCCGCCGCCGGGCGCTGGGCTCCGGAACCGCGGGGCTCGCCAGCGCCGCCTGCCGGTGAGCCTCGCGCTCGATGTCCCGTTGCATCTTCGCGCCCGCCCGAGCGCGTTCCAGGGCGCGCGGCAGCGGGGGGCCGGGGCCGGGCCGGTTGAGCACGGGCCGCACGCGCAGCTCGATGAGTTCTTCGCTCGCTCGGCCGGGGCTCAGACCCCGGCTCCGGCGCAGGCTCTCCTCGCGCTCGCAGCTGCGGCGGATTTCGCGCTGGATGGGCGTCTCCATCAGCAGCTCCGCACGCGCGGCGTTAGATGCCACGGGCCTCGGTGGAAAACACACCTGGAGGCCTCTGAGCCAAAAGAGGGGCAACTGCCCCAGTACCTCGGTTATGCTAGTGCCCAGGCGACCCGGCTGCGGACCGCCCTGGCGCTCGGTGCCCTGCTCGGCTGGTACCTGCGGGACCTGGTTCTGTGGCTCCCGGGTCTCCACGTCCTTCTCTCAAGAGGTTTCCAGGACTTCTTCACCGCCTCTCTGCAGGCCGTGGTGCCCTGGCTCTGCGGCTCTAGGAGTACGTAGCCTAGGCTTCAGGAGACCCCAGGATTCCGCTCGGGGGCTTGATGTTCGGAGTTAGGTGCGCTTTGAAATTTTCAGTTCTCAGAGCGAGGGTTGAGATGCCCACATAGGTGGGACGCGGCGCCCTGCGCAGTGCCTGTGGTTGCGGCCGCCGCCCGAGGTTCTAAGGCGTCGCCAGCACTCTTCTTTGACCCGCCTCTGGCCTCCAGGAACGTCCCCTTGGGCAGGGCTGGGCACCGCCCCCGGCACCTGCCAGCTGGATTCGAGTGTCCCTGAGCCCGCCCATAGGGCTGGAGCGCCTCCGTTGGACGACAGATTCCCGCCACCTGGGCCCATGGGTTGATTGAAGGGACATCTTCTCAGGAAAGAGCTTCTCAGACCTCTCTACACAGGAGTTTGTGTCGTGTTTTCCCTCTGGGACCACGCTGGCACTTTGGGGGTCTCATTTTCCATCGCTGCCTGGAGCTCTGACCTCTGGTTGAGCGTCCCGCTGATCTCTGAACCACCGCCTCCTTACAGGGTGTTTCCCCAGTAGTCTTTCGCTGCCCTCATTAGTTTAACTCAGCAGGCGCCAGCCTCCGGCCATGGCATCCCAGCGGCCACCAGGCTCTCTGCACACAGATCGCTATGGCACACAGCACGGGTCCGGCCCGAGGGGGCGCCCGGGGCCGCCGCACTGCGCGCTTCCACTGCTCTTGCAAGGCTCTGCCAGGTTCGCAGAGGCGCTGCTGCCACTCAAAGCCCAGGAGCAGCTTTCCTCCCCTCCCTTCCAGAAAAGCCGGCAAGGCGTTGGCAGCCAAGTGTCCAGCCAGAATGATCGAGGATTGAGATCACAGACACTACAGCGCTTCCGGGCATCAGCACAGCAATTGCGGCTGGAAAAAGGTCAGCGTGGGCCAGGTTGCTGAGGAGGCCCTAGCTGGGGGCAGGAGTTTCCGGGCGTGCGGGAGAGAGTGGCGACCTGTGTCTGGGGCCGATCTATTGTTAAAGAGGAGAGATTCGACGGTCCAGAGTGAGGGCCAACCACTTCCAGGGACATTTTCCTTTTGGGAAGGCGGCTTTCGCTAAAACCTGCCATCCTGATGTCATTCTGCAGTACCCTGAAAGAAAGACAATTACCTAAAGAAAGTGGGAAGAGGAGCCAACCTTTAATCCCAGCGCTCAGGAGGCAGAGGCAGGGGTGTGTCCATGAATTGGAAGCCAGTTCTACATAGCAAATTCCAAGTCACCTAGAGCTATATTTTGAGGTCCTGTTCCAATAAATAAATACTGAATAAATAAATAAGGAACAGAAGGCTACAAATCCCCAACCATTTGGGGATTTCTGTCTTTCCTTCTCTTACACCTAGTCTCAAACCCTACCTTTGCTTGGGCTGGAGAGATGGCTCATTCGTTAAGAGTACTGGTTGCTCTTCCAGAGGACCAGGATGGTTCACACTATCTGTAATTCCAGTCTGCTGGGATCTGACCCTCACCAGTCACACTCCAGGCACTGTCCAAACAGGGACAGATATACATGCAGGCAAAACACTGATACACATAAAATAAAATAAATAATTCTTTAAGTAATAATAAGTTTAAGACCTGGGATGATGCTTGGTTTGTAAAGTGCCAATGCCCATATATAGGACTGGGGAAAGACAGGAGAGTCCCTGAAGCCTAGTGACTCCTGGTGGAGCCTAGTGGGTGAGCCCTAGGTTCAGCAAAGCCTGACTAAGGTGGAAGGTGGGCAGGGTGGTACACGCCTTCAATCCCGGCACTTGGGAGGCAGAAGCAGGCAGATCTCTGAGCTTGAGGCCAGCCTGGCTACAGAGTGAGCTCCAGGACAGCCAAGGCTACACAGAGAAATCCTGTCTGGAAAACAAACAAAACCAACCAACCAAAAACCTGAGGTGGAAAGTGATAGAGGCATACTCTGGACATTGACCTTTGTCCTCTATCTGGGCAGAAGCACACCACACACACACACACAACTGGTGAGGTAGCTCAATTAACAGTGCTGCTCAAGCATGCCCAAAGCCCTGGGGTCCATCCAGCACTGCTATGGTAGTGCATGCCTATAATCCCAGCACTTGGCATAGAGAATCAGAAGCTGCAGTTTATCCTTGGCTACGTAGTTAAGCTTGAGGCCAGCCCGGGACACTGTTTTAACAACTGTTTTGTGTCTACAAGACATGTTGTACTCTATCACCGGCTCTCATGGATGTGGTCCTTCTAACCAGCCCCTTGATGCCCAAGCAAATGGGCCTTCCTCCTTTGACCTATGACCCTCACTTGGCAGGCCCGGTCATTTGCCTCTTTTCCTGTCTTTTTCCACCTGGCTTCGCCACCATTCCCTTCTCAGATTGTGGTTCCCTCTATTGAGGCTTCTATGGAGGTCACCAGGTGGGAGAGACAGGGTATCTGTGATTCTTCCTCAAGCTAACTGGCTACCTCCAACTACCCAGCAAACTGTCTCTAGGGGTGGGACAGCAAGCTCACATTGTTAACCTAGGACACTATATTATATGATGGGTGAGAGTGTGTGAACTGTCTCTTCATTCAGTTCCCTGGTTACCTCTCTCTCTCTTTTGTTTAGAGATTTTTATGAATGTGTGTACACACAGGTTTGCCTGAATGAGTGCCAATGACCTTGGATCTCCTGGAGCCAAAAATACAGGCAATTGGGAGCCACTTTGAATGGGTGCTGGGACCAAACCAGGGTCTTCTTAAGAATGGCTTCTTGCTGGAGAGATGGTTCAGAGGTTAAGAGCACTGCTTGCTCTTCCAGAGGTCCTGAGTTCAATTCCCCCAACCACATGGTGGCTCACAACCATCTATAATGAAATCTGGTGCCGTCTTCTGGTGTTCAGGTGTACATGCAAGCAGAACATTGTACACATAATAAAATAAATAATTCTTATTTTTAAAAAAAGAATGGTTTCTTTTTTTAAGTTGGTTTTATTTTGTATATATGTATGTGCATATATATGTATATATATTTGTGGAAGACAGAAGAGAATGACAGATGCCCTGGAACTGGAGTTATAGGTGGTTATATGTTGCCTGACATGAGTGCTGAGACTTGAACTCTGGTTCTTTGCAAGAGCAATGAGCATGCTTAACCACCAAGCCATCTCTCTGGATGTTGCTTTCATTTTGAGACAGGGCCTCACTGTGTAACCCTGTTGGCCTGGGATTCAAGATGTATACCAGGCTAATCTTGAATGCACAGAGATCAGCAGAAGCCTAACATATCCAGCTGTTGTTTTTGTTTTGAAATAGTCTTTCTGTGTATCCCAAGCTGTCCTGGAACACCTAATGCTCCTGTCTCAGCTCCAAAACCTCCGGGATACAGACATCACACAGTTTTCCATGATTTCTTTCCTGCCAGAAGTCTGACCTTGCAAAATCTCAACCTTATGTTTTGTTTTATTTATTTGGGTTTTTTTGGTTGGTTGGTTTGGTTTGGTTTTCTGAGATGGATCTCACTATGTGTTTCTAGCTGTCCTGGAATTCAGCACGTAGACCAGGCTAGCCTCAAGCTCACAGAGAACCACTGCATCTGCCTTCCAAGTGCTGGGCTCAAAGGTGTGCTGTCACGCCAGGCTGACCTCCTGCTTTAAACACCACCTCTCTAGTCTCTCCTGCAGCCTCACCTCCTCCCCAAAGCCTCTAATGGGGGAGACACCTCAGACTGAGTACTTGCTAACCGAGCACCCCACACACAAGGTGGAATGACTGTCTACTCAGCTCACCACGTTGAAAGAGAGGAGTCGGGCTGACGAGAGTGTAAAGGTGCTTTCCACCACAGACCATGCCATGATTTCCATTCCAGGGCGTACATAACAGAAGGACTCCTCCATTTGTCCTCTGACTTCCTACACACACACACACACACACACACATATACACACAAATAATTGAGACTGAACTAGTATGTTTATTTGACAAGCTTTATGGCACAAGAATTGAGCAGCATTAATACAGAAGCTGATCTGGCTTCCTCCCAGTGTAAACCCCTGAGATACTTCCTTTCATGGTTTTCTCTGCTCTAATTGCTCTCTCCTGAGGTCTGCAGAACCTCTCTTATGGTTCATTTCCCACTTCATTTCTCTCTTCTCCCCTGGCTGGCAGGAAGTCTAGCCCTGTTCTTTCCCCTGCTCAGTCACTGGCTGTCAAGCCTCTTTATTGACATGTCAGGAAACAATTGGGGAACAAAACTTAGGTGATTCTCAGAATGATTGCAACCAGATATGGGGGCACAGAAATCAGCATTTGAATCTTTACACAGTGCACAATAACGTTATGCCTACACACCCCAGATAAAGAACCAATGACCGACCAAAGTCAGGAAACCACTAGAGTTCAACCTGGTGAAACCAATAAGTTTTTTTGGGCTAACATACAGGCAGATGTCTATGAGTTTGAGGCCATCCTGTAATACATAGTGAGTTCCAGGACAGCTGAGCTGTATAGTGAGACCCTGACTCAAAATACAAACAAAATATGGGTCAGTGGGAGTACACACCTTTCATCTCAGCACTTGGGAAGCAGAGGCAGGCAGAGTTCTGAATTTGAGGCCAGCCTGGTCTACAGAGTGAGTTCCCAGGACAGCCAGGCTACACAGAGAAATCCTGTCTTGAAAAACAAAACAAACAAGCCACCGAGAACTAGACGGGAGAGGAGCCTCAGCGGGTATCACACTTCATCTGTAAGCAGGGTGACCTGAGTTCAAATCTCCAAACTCTCTTAGTCACTTTTCTACTGCTGCAAAGGGACACCATGACCAAGGTAACTTATAAAAGAAAAAATTCACGATGGGCTTACAGTTTGGGAGGGTTAGTGCCTGTGACCTTCATGGCACAGACCACGGCGGGCAGGAATAGTACTAGGGTAGCAGCTGAGAGCTCACATCTTGAAACACAACCAGATGCAGAGAGAGCGAGAAAGAAAGAGAGCCAACTGGGAATGGTATAGGCTTGGCAGCTCAAAGCCCAGCCACAGTGACACACCTCCTCCAACAACGCCACGCCACTTCTTCCCAGCAATTCCACCATCTGGGGACAAAATACTCGAATATACAAGCCTATGGGGGCCATGTTCATTCAAACCGCCACGCTCGCTGTTGCTGAAGCAGCTCCCCTTGGGGAGATAGAAACATCACCTACCCCTTTCTCCTGGGCTCCAAGACAAACCAAAGTGTTCCGCCAAAACTCATGCTGGGGAACCAATGGGTTCATTAGACTTACAGAGCAGTGGGTGGGGTGTTAGGCCAGCATCCAGCATGGATGATGGCTTCCCCATGGCTGTGTAGGTAGAGTCCTCCCCCTTCATCCTTCCTCATCAATGTACTCTAGCCCTCCCAGAGAGCCAGAGGACATATGCAATTAGAACAGCATTGCACAAATTGGTTGAGAAGAGGAACTAGATATTTAGGTGAGGGTCCCCATGTCTCTCTCTAACTTCTCCTTCCATGAGGGAAAGTCCACAGTCATCAAGCCCAGCTGCCCAAGTTTGTGAAAGCTTGGCTAGGAAGACAGTCCTGTAGAACACCCAAGAAGAGGCCGGACGTGGCGACGCACATCTGTAATGGCAGCATTGCTGTGAGATGGGAGGAGTTTGGGGCCAGCTAGTCTGGAGCGTGCAGCAGCAGCAACATGATCCCATCTCAAACAGGAGGACTGCCAAAGACCCACACGCAAGATGGTTCCTACACCTCCACGCGTGTGCATGGCACTCATACATGCAGATGTGCTCAAACATACATGTGTGCATAGAGAGAGACAGACAGAGACAGGGAGATCCAGAGGCAGAGAGACACAGAGAGAGAATTTTAAAAAGCAGCCCAAGAGTCAAGAGAGATACACTGTCACACATTCGTCATCCCATCTCTGGAGCCCGAGGCGGAAAGATTGAACATGCTTTTTCCCCCACATTTTTCCCATTCAGCACCTATCCCCTTAAAGGTGCCTATCAAACTGGAAGTAAAAATCCGGATGTCATGTTTCCACCACAGTCTACACCAGCCTCCCGCTCCTCCCAAAACCTTACCACCACCAAAGGCCTTGCACCTCAGTGCCTCTGCACAGCTTCCCTCTCTGCTTCAAAGGATGCACCCATGGCTGCTCCCTGCCCCTCAGGGCTCTTTGCTGAAATGCCATTGCTCAGAGAAGTGCTCCAAGATCACTTACTATGTGATAGAAATCCTCCTACAGACACACCCTGATCCTGCCCAGTAACCCAGTCTCAGGGCTCTGGGAGCATGCCTCAATATTGAGCTCCCCCATTGATTGAGCAGCTAAGGACCTGAAAAGCGCTCAGTTCTACCCTCCCTCCCAACCACAATGCTGAACAAGCCCATGCCGCAGTTACGCCTAAGGTGTGTCTTACTTGCCTCCCTTCCTGTGTCACAATCAAGACTCATGGATCTGTTCCTTCGTCTCTTTTCACCTCTACATTCACCTCTCCCCTGCCTAGACCAGCTCCTGGCCCTGAAAGCAGAATGATTTCCATGTATGCTGTGTAAACCATTAATCTTAGCTCTCCAGACAGAGAGATGGGTGGATCCCTGTGAGTTCCAGGCCAGCCTCATCTACACACTGAGTTCCAGGTCAGCCAGTGTACACAGTAAGATCCTATCTCAAAATTAAGTAACTAGTCAATTAGAAAATAAATGAGAAAAATAGGTAGACCGGTCCACACAGTGGAGTATTATTTAGCCGTAAGAGAAACAAAGCACTGATTGTGGCCATGGTGTGGACAAGCTGAGGACAGGGTGCTAGCCAGGTGTGGGGCCGCTCCTGCACACCCACTGCCCCAGGCTTAGGCAGGAGGGCCAGAATTTCACAGCCCTTCCCCACTGCAGTGACTTTGAGACCATCCTGTACTATATGAGACCTTGCCAAAAATAAATAAACAAATAAATAGATGACTAAATAAATGGAAAGAAGAAAAGAGAAAAAAAGATGCTGAATGAGAGGGGTCTAATGCAAATGGCTACATTGTGTCAGTGTGTGTGTGTGGAGCAAGCCCCACAGAGAGGTGTAGGAGAGGGTTTGCAGAGGTGGGTACTGCACAGGACGAGGATGATTCCTTCCTTCTGGGGTGTCGGAGATGGTCTTGGTCTAGAAAGACGTGAGGGCTGTCTGTCATTGTGGGTGTCCTAACTGCCCCAGATGGGAAATGCTGCTAAGAGAATTATTCAAAGCATCTGGAAAGACACCCCACTCCTGCTGTGCAAGCACAGGACCTGGCTTTGGATCCCAGAACCCACATAAAGAAGCCTGTGTGAGTGGATGGGGCTGGAGAGATGGCCCAGTGGTTAAGGGTGATGGCTGCTCCTCTAGAGGACCGGGGTTCAATTCCCCACCCCCACATGGCAGCTCTGTAACACCAGCTCCAGGGCATACATGGCCTCAAGCATGCACGTGGTGCACATAGCCATACAAATAAATAAATCTTTAAAAAAAAAAAAAAGGCCCGTGTGGAGCTCACATCTGCTACCCCAGCACTGTGGAGACAGAGACAGGTGTGTCCCTGAGCCTTCCTGGCCAGTTACTTACCCGTGTGGTGGCCCTCTGGGTCACTGGGAGGACCTGTCTCAGAAAATAAGGTGGCGATTGATGCTAACATCTGCTTCCATGCGCACATGTGTGGGAATACACACATAAAGCAAGGGCTGGGGCGTGGCTCAGTGGTTGAGGGCTTGACAATCCTAGGTTCCACTCCAACACACACACACACAAATATATATTTATATTTACGTGTGTGTGTGTGTGTGTGTGTGTGTGTGTGTCTGTCTGTCTGTCTGTCTGTGTGTTTTCCAACCATGGAAATTTATTTTCAGAATAATCTAGAAACTCAAATTCAACTTTTCCCCCCTTCCTGGACTGGGGAGTGAACCTATATGCCAGGCAAATGCCCTTCCACTAAGCTACATATTGGTCCCCTGTCCCCTTCAGTTTTTATCCAGTATCTTACTAAGTTTCCCAGGCCCATTTTTTCACTTGTTCTGTAACTCAGATCAGGCTTGATCTTGCCATTGTCCTTCCTTAGCCTTCTAAGAAGTGGGATTCCAAGTCAGGCCACCAACCTGGCTCTGGGTTCGATCAAAAACCTTTGGTTCTTAGGCATCTGTGCTAGACTGTGGGACATAGGAGTCCCTGCCCAGCGTGGTGGAGCCTGTGAACGCAGGAGAGGCAGACACTCTACCTTAAGTACCAGAAATGGCCCACAGAGTCAGGAGAGGAGAAGTCTAAATGTGTGTGAGCTTACCACTCAGCCTGGTGTGGGTGGGGGTGTGTGTGTTGGGGGGGGGGTGCTTGCTGAGGGTACCTCTGAGGCACCTAGCAGAGACAAAGGCTGCACTCTCAAGGCGAAGATCAAACCTGGTCTGGTTGTGTAGGCCTTGTAATGGCAGCACTCCAGAGGTCAAAGGAAAGGCATCCTTAGTAGTGAATTGGAAGCCATCTCCCTAGCCTTTCACATTTCTACCCCATTCCTAAACATTATATAACACAAGGGGTTCTTCTGACCTGCAGGCCATTTAAACTTATTTTCCCATTTCACATCGAAGCAAACTAAGGCCTTGAAACCTGAGGCAAATTGTCCACAGTGACCCACATCCCGGGCTTCTTGGTTGCCATGGTCTCTAGAAGCCAAGTCAGAGAGCTCTCCCTCCCGCATGCACCAAGATCCTAGAAGGGAGCCAGTGACCCTGGGCTTTACTAAAACTTTCGCAGGCGCGGGTGGGTCCCCGGGCTGCTGCGGGTCAGTGCTTGGCTGCTCTCCCCTACCTGCTGGAGCCCTGGCGAGGCTGCGTGTGAACTGGGAGGCAGCCGAGTGCAGCGCGGAGGCCGGAGGCTGGTAAATAATTCATCCTGAGAAGTTGATAGCACTCCCCAGCACTGCCCCAGCCCCAACCGGGCCGCGCCTCCCGCCCAAACCAGCCGGACCTGCTTTCCCGCTCCGCCCCGCAGCCCCCTCCCACCAGCCTAGGCCCAGTGTGGGGCTCTTCGGCTCACACCGTGAGAGGGCTACCGGGCAGAGATGGCTCTGCAGACCCCGGTGTTGTCCCCGGCCACACCCACGTAAGTGTCTGGGGTGGGGGCGGGTGGGCGGAGTGGAAAGGCTGGGGTTGGCACCCCCCCCCCCCGCCTGGCCTGGGAGCCTCAGCTGACCTCTCCTCAGGGGCCTAGGGGAGTGCAAGGGACAAGGGATGGTGGTGGCCAAACCTGGGGCTCTCTGAGACCCAATTCCCCAGAGAGCTGGGCCTACTGCAGGGTTAGGGGACAGAGAATGTCAGGATCCAAGAATGTGCTTCCAAGTTTAGTTCATGTCACCAGCCCCCTCAAGTCTGCAGAGACAGAATGCTAGCCTCTCCAGGAAAAAAGGGGCGCCCCAACTTCCAGACCCTGGCAAAGTCTTAGGAGGCAATGGCCACCCCTCTGCTCCTTGTTGACACCTTGGAGTTGGAGATGAGCGGCAAGGATGGAACTGAGGGAGTTGGCCTTAGCTGAGGGCTTTTCAAAGTGAGAAGTTTGGCTCAGTCGCCAGCTCTTGCCTAGTATGTGGCTAGCTCCATCCTTAGCAGGGAACAGGATGTCTAGAGGGGCTCCAAGGCATTAGAGAAACTTCTAGAAAGAGGGCTTCCCTCCAGTAGGGACCCCAATTCTGTCCTTCACTCTTCTGTGCCCTCCATTGCATTATTCACCAAGCACAAACCTGGTTGCTTAGCAACGGGAACCCGATCTCCCCCCCCCCCCCAGGAAGAGTTAGGGAGATAGCATCTTAAGAGTTGGGACAGCTGAGGGGGACTTCGGCCCTCTCCCAGGGGCACAGTGATGAACAGGAGGCTGCTCTTCCCTGGGAACACCTATCAGGCGACCTTTGGCCCCTGCCCCAGTTGGAATTCCCACCTCTAGGTGCGTCTGTGGCTATCCAAGTGAAGGTCTCTAGAGCCCCTGAACTCAAACTGTGTGTTGCCAGTGCTGAGGGAGAAGTCCTTCATGTTCTCATTCCCTCTCCCAGCTTCGGACAAGTCTTGTGCTGTGTGTTTGTGTATGTGACTGTGTGAGTGTCTGTGTGTGTATGTGAGTTTGTGAGTGAATGTGGTGTGTGAGAGTGTGTGTGAATGTGGATGTGTGTGGGTGCATGTGTGTCTTCTGTGAGTGGATGTGTGTGCATATACAAGGATGTGAGAGTATCAGTGTGTGTGTGCATGTTTGTATGTGTGCATCTGTGTGCCTGTGAGTATATACATGTAAGTGTATTGCATGCTTGTATGTGTCCATACTTGTGTATGTGTGCATGTGTGTCTGTGTGAGTGTATATGTGTAAGAATGTGTGTGCATGTTGGAGTATGTGCAAGGGTGTGAGTGTATGAGAGTGTGTGCATGTGTGAGCATGGACAGAGGACAACCTTGTGTGGGACAGGCTCTTGTTGACTGCTGCATACTCCTGGCTACCCTGCTGCAGCTGGGAGGACAGAACCAGCTTTGAGCTTGTTCTGGGCCTCTGCTCACTGAGCCATCTCCCCAGTTCCCTGGACAAGTCTTTTTGCTGCTCCTCAGAACCTCAGTTTCCCCTTTGGGAAATGGAGCTCTAGCACTGTTTGCCTCCTATAATCATGGGCATCTCCAAGCCTGACTGGCACGTGTCTTGTGGCTACTTTGGCCAGGTCTGTTCTTAGCTGGAATGTCAGATGCAAGCGTGGACTGCAGCCAGCAAATGGTGAGGGGTGGAGCCTGGGGAGTGGCGGCTGTGGCCCAGCGGAAGCCCTGCAGGGCACTTAGAGGGCTATAAATAGCACAGTTAGGCCTTCAGAGTGTCAGAGGGTCTGAGAGGACCTGGCTAGAGCGTGGACAGCGGCACTGGGGTTCTCTCCCGCTATGTCAGGATCTAAATTAATAAACTCTTAGAGAGCTCTGTGCCCACCCTGTCTGGCATTGAGGATGACCGGCAGATGTCCCTTTCTGATCATTGGCTGAAGTGGGGTTAACGCAGCCCCACAACTGTTGCTCAGTGCTAGTCAGTGTTGTTTTGACGATGCCTGTCCCCTAACTGAAGATCCAGAGCCCCCCTGGGAGTGGAGGAGCAGGGATGTTGACACACTTCAGTCAGGACAGGGGTGGAGAAATATCAGGTTAAACCCTAAACCTCAAATAACCCTCCTTGAAGCTCAAAGTCTGCAGCTAGGTAGGATGGCCCAGTGACCCTTGCCCTCAGCAGGAAGGGGGTAGACAAGTGAAAAAGAAACAGCTCTGGAGTTACCATGGCAATGGTTTAATGGTCACTTCTCTCCCCCACATTCCTTCATACCCTCTAGGGCTTCAGGGAAACTGAGTAGGAGCTCAAGTACAGAGAGGACATGAGATTAGCAATAGACATACAGCATGTTTGGAGCCTGGCAGGATTTCAGATTGTCTGCTGGAGCCTGTAGGGACAGTTATTGTAATTCAGTACAAATTACTTTAAGTGTGGGGAATACTTAAGTGTCTCTCTTGCACAATCGGTCAGGCTGTTCCCGCCCATTTCACAGATGAGACTGGAGCTGAGAAAGATGATGGGAGAGCTGGTCTTAGCCACATGGTCATC
>CM053744.1:22345711-22375914 GCA_028658305.1 Pachyuromys duprasi
CCTGATATGGACATGTCTCTCATCCTGATGAATGTGCCTTCTGGGCGGTTGCAAGCAATGGGTGGGGAGGCTGGCTTCCTGTGGCCAGACCGGACTCCCTTCCCATGCCCAGAGGAAATCTCTCCGAGAACGTTGGCTCATGGATGGGGCGGCTGAAGGGCCAGAGCGGCCGGAGGACCCCGCCTCCAAGGACCCACAGTCGCCTGAGGGACAGGCCCAGGCTCGAATTCGCAACCTGGAAGACAGCTTGTTTTCGTGAGTTGGGGATCCCTGCTTTTGAGCCATGCCCTGGCCTTTGGCAGCCTTCAGAAATGGAGCAGGTTTGGTCTGGCTTCGAGCAGCCCCCTCTCTCCCTCAGACTCCAGTCAGAGCTGCAGCTGTTGCAAAGTGCGTCTACAGGTGCCCAACACAGACCTGCTGGCAGGCCTGCCTGGCGCAGAGAGGTGAGCAGGGGCGGAGAGGGGTGGGGAGGAGGGGGCGTGGCCGGCAGGGTTAGAACAGAGATGCGCTCTCTCAGAATGCGGCCTCTGTGTTGGTGTGCAGGCAAACCCACACACTGCCACTTTACTCTATGTTCTTGTGCAAACTGATTGGCTTGTCTAGAACTTAGTTTCCCCGTCCCTAAAATGGGAATACCAACTCAGAAGTGTCTTTGGGAGGGCCAGTGAGATAATAATTTAAAACCTCTAGCCCAGTCTGACCTTGAACTCATGACCTGCCTGCTTCAGCTTTCCCAGGGATGGGATGGCAGGCCTCTACCACCTTGATTACAAAGAGTTCGTGCACATCAGATGTGTGCAGCCCCGTTCTCCCTCATGCCATACTGGGCGCACTGCCCCTTTACTATCTAGCTACCCCCTGGGCAGTGCTCTTCCTTAGCGTGCAACAACCTTCTCCAACTCAGCACTCTGGACAGGGCACATCCCACTCTGCTCTCCTCCGGAGCCACGCCCAGTCTCGCCTCACAGGAAACAGCACCCCCCCACCCCAGACCTCTACTGGCTTCTTCCTTCTCTCTGCTTCTTCCTCTCCCCCTTTCCTACTTGTGTATTTATTCCTTGTCGTCTCGATTACTTCCCTCTTCCCATCGGGGCCTAAAGTCTGGTTGCATCACATCTTTTCAGGTTGGGGGTGTGGCTCAGCAGTACTGCATTGGCCTAGTGTGGCCCAGGCCTTAGGTTCCGTCTCAGCACCTCCTTCCTCCCCCCAAAATCCTTTGTTTGTAGTCACCTCAGAAGCTGGCCAAGCAAGCTTTAACATGATATTGATTAAGCGGGTGGAGAACAAACATACCTTAGAGGTAAAAATCGGGGCCAATCTGACCTTATCTCCGTCCTCCTTAGGGCCACCGCCCTCTTTCTCAGCCCACCATGGAGGCAGGTCCTGCAGGTAAGTATTTGAGTCCTGAGGTCTAGGGTACAATCACCACTACATCACTAGACCCAAAATAATTTGGGATAAGGGTCCTCTTTGTCCCCCACTGTCCTGACCTTCTTGCCCTTTTCCCCCCTTGATTCCTTCAGGCCTCACAGATGTGGACAAGAGAACTTCCCTGCCAGCTGGTCCAGTGGACTTGTCCCTTGAGTCCCCCTCTGATACCAGGGAGGAGCCCATCGGGGCTCTGCCAACCTTGAGGCCATCCCCTGAGGCCACAGAGGACTCTTCAGAAGCCAATGGCCCTTGCTCTGGGCACAGCCCCATCCCAGAGCAGCTGAGCCTAGGGGTGGCAAGTGTCACTAAGGCCAAAGGAGATGGTGTGGTGGAGGTGGTTTGGGCTGGGCTCAGAGCCACCGAGAACAGTGCCACGGGCCCCACGGGCGTGGAGCTGGAGGCTAAAGTGGAGGAAGTGGTGCTGGAAGCCATCGGGGCCAGGCAGGACACCAGCAGCCCTGAGCTCCCCACTTGGCTAAAGGAGGGCAGGGGTGTGGTGGAAGTGGTCTGGGAGGGGCTGGGAGGCGGTGATCTTGATGTCACAGGGGAGTCAGCCAGGGCCCCAGAGGCCACACACACTAGCTCTCCAAAGCTCCAGGAGCAATTTGAGGTTGAAACGTCCAGAAAAGAGGTCGGTGCTTCAAGAGATAGTCCTGAGGGTGTTGGTCGGGAGGGTCCTGGAGGAGAGGAGGGGTCTTTCATTTGGGTGGAGAGAGGGGCCTTCAGTGAAGACTGGGAGGAGCTCTTGATGGAAGGTTTAGAAGCGCCCCCGGGGGCAGGGTGTGCAGGAGGACCTGAGACTTTGATGGGAACACAGCCCAGAGAGAGTGAAGCGTCCTGGGAGGTGGAGAGAAGAGAAGTGGAAAAATCAGAGGGCATGGAAGACAGGGGGGAAATGGAAAAGCAAAGGAGAGAGAGGGACGGGACAATTGTGCTGCCAGATGCTGCCCAGGGAAGGGAGGAAAGCCAGGCAGAAAAGAAAGAGAGAAAAGAAGGCCAGGGTCCCCTTTCGGCAGAGAAAGCAACAAAGGAAAAGTGGGAAGTGAAAGCGAAGGAAGATGAAGAGCCAATGGAAGTAGAAAAAGGAGGTGAGGAAGAGCCTGCCACCACGGAGAAGCCATTGGTGGCAGAAAAAAAACCAGAGAGAAAAAGCAGTGAGAAGCCATTGGACCGGGAGAGAGATGGGGAGGGCCCATTGGACAGAGAGCCAAAAACGAGTGATATACTATTGGGTGGAGAGACAGAAGGTGAAAGCTCATTGGATGAAGAAACAAAAGAAAGTAAGAAACTATTGGATGAGGTGACAGAAGGTGAGGGCTCATTGGATGAAGAAACTAAAGAAAGTAAGAAACTATTGGATGAGGAGACAGGGGGTAAAGGCCCCTTTGATAAAGATACTAAAGAAAGTAAGAAATTATTGGTTAGAGAGGCAGGAGGTCCCGAGCAGTCATTGGAGCTGGAGAAGACCTCAGGTGCCGTGGAAGAGGCGAGTCCAGAAGAGCAAGGCAAATCCAACGAGGGAGCAGAGTTCACAGCAGAGGATGCCGGCCAGCCAGCAACCGCTCATTCGGTCCAGGAGGAGCCCACACCAGAGGAGCAAGGATTGCAAGGCCCGGAGAAGCAAGAAGGGCCAATGGAAGAGCCAGCCAGGAAGCCTCAGCCCTGTGCTGAGACTGAGGGACCCTCAGGGGATGCCACCCCCCTCCTAGAAGAGACCCCAGCTTCGGAGCAGTCTGTGGAAGGCCAGCCACTGCTCCGCCATGAGGCATCTGGGACCCTCCCTGGTGACCACCCGGCGCCAACCTATGCACCCGCCAGGCAGCTTGAGCTAGCTGAGGCCAAAGAAGAGGGTGGCCCTAAGCAGAAGACGTGCCAGTGTTGTGTGGTCATGTGAGCCTCCGCCTGCTGCCCAGCACCCTCCTCCTCTCACAGCTACCTCGCTGCCTGGCATCCAGCAGAAGGTCCCAGGCACAGACAGGGTACCATAGGACTGGTGGTTACCCAGGAGCCAGCAGGCCCCTGCGTTTACTCACACCCGGGCTTTTAGATTCCCTGCCCACTGCCTGTGGCCCTGAATCCCTTCTGCAATGAAGCCTTTATACTTGAAAATTAAATATTAAGGCACTCTGGCTTTAGAAAAAGAAGATGATTTATTTATTTATTACTTTTCCTTATTTTATGTGTATGAGTTATGTTTGTGCATAACCATGTGCATGCAATGCTCATGGAGGCCAGAAGGGGGCGTCGGATTCTCTGGAACTGAAGTTACAGGTGATTCTGAGCTGCCCTGTGGGTGTTGGAAACTGAACCTGGGTCCCCTACAAGGGCGGGGAACCAAACCTGGTCTCATGCAAGAAAACAGGGGCTCTTAAGTGCTTCAGACCCTTGAAAGAGTCTTTTGACATATGCCCTCCTCACATCCTCCTTGGAGGCTGACCTTACTAGAACCAAAGGTTGTGATTGGGTGAGGTGACACACACCTCAGTGTAATCCCAGCACTAAGCTTGCTGCAGCAGGAAGAACACAAGTTCCAGATCAGCCTTGCTACCAATCAAGACTCTGACACAATAAAGAAAGCAACCACAAAAGGATTAGGCCAATGAGAGCATTAATTCTGCAGTCACAAAAATGATGTCAAAGATACGGAGGCTTTAAAAAGAAAAATTGGAAAAGAAAGAAAGAAAATTTGGTTGGGCATGGTGGCACACCCGCTTAATTTCAGTCCTTGGGAGGCAAAGGCAGGTGACTCTCTGTGAGTTCCAGGCCAGCCTGGTTTATATATTGAGTTTCAGCCCTGATGAGATCCTGTCTCAAAAAGCTAAAAAATAAAAAGTCTAATCCAAGATGGTGACACAGCCCCCAGCCTGAAGCAGAGCAGGCTAGAACCGGGGGGCTGGAGGCTTCAGCAGGCCCAGCTCCTCTGGTGTGGGCAGGAAGTGTTTCTCATACCCAGAGTAAAGCGGGGCAGAGGCTTTTGGGGACTCTGTTACGGGCGGTAGCTCCATCTCCTCCACTTCCAGGACAGGTCCATCCTTGGGTGGCTGGGGTAGGCTCACCTCCTGGGGAGATGGAAGCTTGAGACTCGGCGGTCCTCCCCTCCCACTTGCCCCAGCATTTTCCAGTTGGAGGTTGGTGCTCCTTACCTTTATGTAAGGTTGCCCAGAATTGCTGTTGGCAGGGTCAGGAACCCTCTCCCAGAGCCATCGAGGAAGCAGCTTGTGTCCACGGTGGGAGCACCTGGCCAGCAGGGACCCGGTGGCAAACATATCGCTGCAATCCATGAACTTCCTGAGCCCCAAAGCCACCCAGCCAAGACCTACCTCCCACCCCTTAGCAGGGTAGAGCACCCATGTCTCACACCCTTACCTGGTAATGGCCAGGCTCAGGCCACAGATCATCAGGAGCAAGCCCCCCAGGGAGATGACCCAGGGCAGAGTTTTCCACCTGATCCGGTTATCTGTGCGTGGGGAGAATAGACTAAATATGCAGCCACCTTGAACCAGGGGGCTGTGGATGGGTGGACTGTTTAAGTGGGTGAGACTGAAGATACGACATCTTGAAGAAAGAATGGACTTTTCAGTGGGTGGGGCTGAGGGTGCGGCATCATGAAGAAGAGGCGAGAGTTGGGGGTCCAGGGGTGTGCTGACCGGCAAGGACAGGGTTGGTAGTGCTGCAGATATACCTTGCTGGATAATACAACAGCGCTTTGCAGGAGCAAAGTGCCCTGAGGCAGTCTTGGGGTGTGGTCCTGGGTTCCATCCCCAGCCCTATTCTGTACGTAAATTCTCTCCTTCATCAGACTACCCACCACTGAAGCTCATGTTAGGGTTTCAAGACACGCCTAGCCAGAAATGGGCAGATATCTCCCCATCCCTACTTCATACCTGGTAGATGAAGCCAAAGGCTGGGGCCAGGTGGGCCCTGTCCTCCAATGGTGGACACCGTTACCCACAGCTCGAAGGAACCCGCGTGTAGGTTGGGCAGAGTGACAGTCTGGATATTATTGCTCACTGAAGGATACAACCAAACAAGATGGAGAAGCAGTGAAATCATGCCCAGGGCGCTTGTGCATGTTCTAGCCTTTTCCTCTGCAACTTCCCACATGGCTTTCTCCTAGTCTCCTTTATTTACTTCTGCAGAGGTCAGAGGACATTTATTCCAACACAGGGGTCTTGTGCTTTATGGCAGAGGTCTTCACTTGTTGAGCCATCTGTCAAATAGTCCCGATCCCCAGTAAATTTTGTCCAGTGTCACTTCCTTAACAAGTCTTCCGACCCCCCTCATGTAAAATGTATCCCCATTTTGCACATAGCTCTAATCACCATGTGGGACCCTGATTAAGTGTTCTCTCATTTTGCTTATATCTGTGAACCTTCCATTGGGAAGTGAGCTCCTGAGCTGCCTGGGTGCCAGCCTCAAATGCACAAAGCCCTGAAGAGGGAAGAGAGCACAGAGGAAGGAGACATTGTGTCCATCCTTCCAGCTCCTCAGAACCCAGTTTCCAGGTCCGGTTGACATCAAGTGAGACAGTGAGACCCTGTCTCAACAAACAAGCAGGAAATTAAAGTGCCGAAAACCTCACTGTGACTGAGTGTGCACAGAATTTGGAAGGCTGCAAGGGGAGGATGCTGAAGTTCCTGGAATATCCCCATGGTACTTTATTACTGTTTGCTTTGTCTGTGTGTCTGATGGCACAAATGTGGAGCTCAGAGGACAACTTGTAGCGGTCAGTTCTCTCTTTCCACCATGTGGGTTTCAGGGATTGAACTCAGGCCATCAGGCTCAAGGACAAGGGTAGTAATCTGGTGTGCCATTTCATAGGCCTGTGAGTCGGATTTTGTAACAAGTTCAGATAACTTTTATAGTTAGGAAGATGAGAATAATGAATTCTGTTTCTTCAGGGACAGGGATGCAACCCAAGGCCTTGTGATACTTGTTCTACTGCTGAGCCACGACCCAGCCCCTCCCTGGGATTCTAGACAGGAACTCAATTCTGAGGTGTCATCCAGTAACAATATTTGAAAAAAAAAAAAAAACCTGTTCTTTGAGAGTGTTTCTTATGTATGTGGGTGTCCTGCCTGAGTGTCTGTGTGCCGTATGTGTACGGGGCCCGTGGAGGCCAGAAGATATTGTTAGGTGTTGGGACTGAAAGTACAGGTGGCTGTTTGCTGCCCTGTTGGTGCTGGGAACTGAACCCAGGGCCTCTGTAAGAGCAGCCACTGCTCTTCATTGCTGAACCTCTCTCCAGCCCCAGAAATTTGTTCTTATAGTAAAACATTAGCCTATCTCAAGGGTATCAGAAGGAAATAAAAATCACATGTAATCCTACAACCCTTGCTGACGCTGAGAGAAATTTCCTTGCATATTTGAGCCTTGGATTTGCTCAATGCTGGGATATATATATCTCTCCATCTAAGAATCTGCAATCCTTTTTCTATATTTCACCAGTGAAATGGGACAGGGATCCATCACTGTCAAGGAGTATAGACCAGCTGCTTCATCTTTACGGTACCAGTAAACCCATTTCAGAGGCAGCCAAGACTGTCCTCTGGGAGCTTGGTGGCACAGAAGTCCCGGGAGCTGAGACTGTAGGGACAGGGTGGATAGGTGGGTCTTTGGGGATAGAGGAGGGACAGGAGCACAGCAGCACGGTGCTCACCATTCATGCAGGCTGTGGCTGTGCTCTGTATGCACAGGGTGTAGTGGGTAGCCCGGCCCCGGAGCTGGCGGCTGGGGACCTCTCCCCATGCTACAGTAGGTGTTCCTGGGGGCTCATCTTGGAGTCGCCAAACTGCTGGCCCAGCAAGGGGTGCTGTGAAGAACGCCAGAGCATCAGTGTCCACTGCAGTTCCGGGAGGTCCCCCCCACCCCGTCCTCCAGCCCCAATCCTTACCTAATTCCTCTATGAATCCCCAAACTGGGGGTGCAGCAGCTAGCCCCTCAGAGTAGACTGCAGTCACTGTAATTCGATAGGGGACCCCACGTTCGAAATCTCCTGAGAGGAGTAGGAAGAAGAGAACATTTGCAGTCAGTTCTCCTACCCCAGTGCAGTGCCGACTTGTAGGAACTGACATTTGGGCCCCTGGGAGAGGCTACTCCACACAGTGCCAACGAGACTGCGGAGGAAGATAAGCAGCTTGCAAACAGTGCAGGGAGAGACGAGTCCTAGGCAGTCATAGGCAGTGACCTGTGCCTATGGAGGTTGATGCTGGGGTACATGGGGAGACCCTGGCTCCAAAACCTAAAAACCAGGGCTAAGGCCATGCCTCAGTTGGTAGGGTGCCTGCCTAGCTCGCAAGAAGCCCTAGTTCCTGCAAGGTGATCTCTTGATCACCAAGCCATCTCTCCAGATTTAGAGTTCAAAGTCTTCCTTGACTAGTGAAGTCAAGGCCAGTCTAGGACAGACGAGACAGTGAGGTGGAGAATAAAATAATAAGTAATAAAAAACAAAATAATGTCTGGGTATAGTAGCACACACCTTTAATCCAAGCCAGCCTGGTCTATACAGAGGAGCCCAGCAGGTAGGGCTGTACTGTTTCAAAGGTGTGGGGGAAAAGGTTAAGGGGCTGGAGAGATGGCTCTGTGGTTAAGGACAATGGCTGCTCTTCCAGAGGACACAATTCAGTTCCCAACACTCCCATAGCACCTAGCAATCATCTATAACTCCAGTTCCAGGGGATCTAGAGACCCTCCCTGGTCTCATGGGTACTGTACACACTTGATACACATACATACATTCAAGCAAAGCACCCATATACATAAATAATTCATATATATAATGAGGAATAAGAAGTCAGGCAAGGTGGCTCATGAGTGAGTTCCAGGACAGCCAGATATACATGGTGAGACCCTGTCTCAAAAAATAGAATAGAATAAGGAACCAGGCATGGTAGCACATATTTTTAATCCCACCGCTCAGGAGGCAGAGGGAGGTGGACCCCTGAGTTCAAGGCCTGCCTGGTCTACCAGTGAGTTCGTGGACAGCCAGGGCTAAACAGAGAAACCCTGTCTTAAAAAATGAGACAGACAGACAGAAAGAGAAGGAGAGAAGGGAGACCATTAAATGAAACAAAGGTCTGGAGAAATGGTACACTGTGTTACAGAGGCCACCATGTATGTATGTAACCAAGTATGTCCCTCCAGCTCCAGGGGCTTCTGTGGCTTCTGAGAGCTCCTGCATCCAAGTGCACATACATACAGACACACAATTAGAAGGTTTAAAAACCTTAAAATCAAACAAAACATGGAGTTGTAGAGTCCAGTCCCAAAAGGATACATCTACAAAACACTCCTGCTTGTCAGGCTCAGGGAACACTGAGGAAGAGGAGGCAGACAGACTGTAAGAACCAGAGGGTCAGGCAGTTTGCTGTGGCTACCCGAAAGTGAGCCAGACAGGGACAACACCAAGAGACATACCAAAGCAGGAGAAGTCCATGGACGCTCACCCCACACAAAGAACTGCAGGCAACTAAGGGTTGCTGAGAGCAAGAGAGAGTCTTCCCCAGAGAAGAGTAAACATGGTCATCTCTGAGAACGTTTAAGTAACATTGTTCAGACTGAGGTAGCTGCATTAGGACTATACATGTATGCACGTATGTACACGCATGCAATAGCAATAAATGAAAAAAAGAGGCTATGAATTTGAACGACAGCAAGGAGGAATATATGGGAAGGTTTTGGGGGAGGGAAAAGAAAGGAAAAGGGCAATTATATTATAATCTCCAAAAAATTAAAAATAAAATAAGTCTTCAAAGCAGAGAGGTGAGGCTTTGGGCTGAGTCTGGGGAAGCCGGGAACACAGTTCCCCAGCCCTCTTAATCACTACACAAGGGCTGCTCCTGAGGGGCCTTCGTTTTCCAGCATTTCTGCTCTGCTTTGCATCTGTCGGTCGCCACAGTGCAATTTTGCTCCAAGGCCGGGAAGTCAAAGTCCAGGCCGCCGAGGGGCACAAACACAGACCCTCCCATGAGCTGGCCCTCCTCTCCAGGGAGCCAGGCTTCTGAAGGCCACCTTCTAAACTACTGGGCCAGCAGTGTGGGCCAAAGAAGGAATGTTCCAGAATCATATTCAGTGCTCTGCTCCTCCCCCTCTGTCTCGCCCTCCTTTTGTCCCTCCCTCCCCTCTTCTCTCTTCTTCTTTCCTGTCACCCTTTCCCTCTTTCCTTCTACCTTTCCAACTCTCTCTTCCTCTCCCCTTCCCTCTTTTTCACTCTCTCCCCCACTTTCCCCGAGGCTGTCCTGAAATTCGTGACTAGTGATCCTCCTGCCTCAGCCCCTGAGTGCTGCTGAAGCCACCCTGAGCTGGGACTCCTTCCGCTTTTCACCCATAAGCTTCTGCCCTACATTCCTCTCCCAACACCTCATTTTCTTCCTTTATACCTGAGACAGAAGCCCAACTCTCAGTCCTCAGTCTAGAAGCCTGTGATGGCCTCTACAGCTTTTCCTCATAAAGTTACAAATTTGAGCCATCTCTGGCTTCCTGTGTCAATAGGTGGTCTCTGTCTCCCGAGATCGACCACTAGAGTCAGCAGATACAGTGCCACGTGCTCTCAGCCCTCCCAAACGGTGAGCAAAACAAATCTAAGGGTCCAGCCCCAGGCATTTTGTTATAGCAGCAGCAGGCAGAGCAGTGCAGGCAGGTGTGCAGGTGTCCCAGGGCCTGACCTGTTAGCAAAGTGCTGAGGTTTTCCGCAGGGAGATGGATCCAGGTGAGATTGTTCAGGCCGTCACCATCCAGAGCCCAGTCCACCACATACTCCCATGGTTTCCTGGCCCCTTGTTTCCAGGTCACCGTTAGGCCTGGGTTCCCATCAGTGCTGCTGACCACCACATCACGGGGGCCAGATTCTGGAGCTAGACGTGGAAAGAAACACCTTGACAGTTCACTCAGAAAGGCTCTTGTCCCCCAGGGTACTGGACAAAAGAACTCCATGTGTTTTTACCCAAGCACACCAAAGACAGGTTGGTGAGAGGCGCCCGGCTGCTGTTGCCGCTGCTGGACACCACTGCCCACTCCATCTGTGCAGGGACGGGGAACTTGCAACATGGGACCTCTTCTTGTGTCCTAGTAACATCTCCAACCCCACACCAGACTCTGTAAGTCACCTGCACACAGGGCCCTGGGTCCTGAGGGGGAGGAGAAGTTGTGGTTAGTGTGCCATTTTGTTGAATGCCCACCATTTATGATGTCAAGGCCCAGCAGCATGCTGGGCCTGGTGGGGTGGTTCACATCTATCATCTCGGCACGCAGTACGAGAATACCACTGCAGAGGCGGGAGGGGTTGCCATGAGTTTGTGGCCAGCCTATGTGTGACCCTGTGTTAGGAAACAAAAGTAAATCTAAAGCAGGCGGGACAGCAAGTTTACGTAAAGAGCTCTGATCCCGCACCTATTGGACCTGCCTTGTTCTGCTCTCCCTAATCCTGGCTTCAGTAAACAGCCAGCTCAGACCTCTGCTTCTGCTGGGATCACAGCTGCACGCTGTCACATCTGGCCCACGCAGTGCTGTGGACAGAATCCATGACCTCGGACATTCTAGGGAAGCTCTGCTTCTTCTGGGCCGCACTCCAGCGGGACCTAAGAGCTTTGAAACATTCATTAAAGGCTCCTGGCCTGCTGCATACCTCCGGCCCCCTCCCTTGTGGCTTTGTAACTTCCTCCCCAGTGGAAACTTACAGGGATAGGAATGTGTAATAATTTAAGTGATTCCAGCACACTCTAGCAGGGCACAATATTTAACACCTTCAATACCACCACTTAGGAGACAGAGGTAGGTGGATTTCTGTGAGTTAGAAAGTATAAATGTACACACACTTGATTCACACAGGTACATTCCAAATATATGCTTTTTCATGCATGCATACAGTACACGTCTGCATGTACACATGCATGCACACATACATGCATTCATGTGCATGCATCTGCACACTGGCATGTATACATGCATAAACACATGTGGAACGAAATGGATGGCATTTAATTGTGTGGCTCAAGGGTCATCTTCTGTTGCAGTCCTTGCAGAGCTCAGCCATAGCCGGCATGTATTAGATGGTCAGCAGTGCTGAGCCTGGAGCCTGGGACCTCATACATTCTTACTAAGTATTCTGAAGCTGAGCCCTCCTTTAAAACGTTTTCTTTTTCAGACTAAGATGCCTTGACCTTGAACTCAATCTGGCTGGTCTCGGGCACGCAATCTTTCTGCCTCAACTCTTGAGCAGCTGAGATCACAGGTGTGGGTCACCTTGAATCTCAGGACCAGGACACTCTTTTTTTGTTTGTTTTGTTTTTGGTTTTTTTCGAGACAGGGTTGTTTTTTTTTGTTTTGTTTTGTTTTTTGTTTTTTTTTTTTTTTCTGTGTAGCATTGGCTGTCCTGGACTCGCTTTGTAGACCAGGGTGGCTTCGAACTCCCAGAGATCCGCCTGCCTCTGCCTCCCCGATTACAGGTGTGTGCATTACACCCGGCTCAGGACAGCCTATTCTACCACCTGTTTGACGGCAGCACCCGAGCTTGCAGCACATGTGAAGCGTCACTTCTTGCAAACCTGCCCTGAGATCGTGTCCTGAGTCTATACCTTCATATCTGCCGCCTCCGGCCTGGGGCACTGGCTCCTGCCCAGCACTTCTCAGCTCCCTCACAGGTAGGTGGTATTGGAGACGTGCACACGCAGCCCGTCTCCTGGGCACTCGGCTCTGCGGGAGAGCTTTGCAATCCAGGAAAAAACCTCCAGGGGGCAGCAGAGGAAGCCATTGCTGCTTGGGCGTGCCCAGGCCCTGCGGAGAACTACCTCTGGTCCAGCGGCTCACCTTCCAGAGAAGCAGGGCTGCCCGCTTGCCAGATGTTTCACAGACGTTCCCAGATACCCACACATCTTCAGGAGCTGTTGAAAACGAGGAAAGGCAGGTCAGTTAGATGGACAAGACTGGCTGGCTTGTGGTGGACCGCGGCCCAGAAGCGCAAGACAAACGGAGACGTCCTCACCCAAGAGCGGCGTCTGGAAAGACAGCTCCGGGCTCCACTCGCTCCACGGGCATCCCTTCTCCGCGCGGCAGCGGCCAGCCACGGTGTAGCTGGTGCCAGGTTCCAGGTTCCGCATCTCAACAGGAGTCAGCAGGTCTGTCCTCAGCTGCGGCTCCAGCTGGGGAAAGGAGAGGGAAAGTGAGAAGGTCGTCCTCTGCGCTCAGGAGGCTTTCTTGTTTTTCCGGTGCTGTGGTCCTGGGTCTGACAGCTAAGCAAGCCCGCTAGCACTGAGTTACACCAACCCCTCAGTGTGTGTGTGCGTGTGCGCGTGTGTGCGTGTGTGTGCACAAGTGTTGACGTCAAGTGTCTTCTTCTGTCGCTCAACATCTGATTCTAAACTTCTTTATTGTTGTGTAGATGTATATTGTATGTGGGGGTAGGGCAGAGACCAAGTATGAAGTAAGTTCTTTCCTGCTACCTTTATGTGGCTTCCAGAAACCAAATTAGGTCATAAAGCTTTCACGGCACCCAGCTTTACCCACGACGTCAGCTCTCACATGTCCTCCACTTTTTTTTTTTTTGAGACTATGTCCCTCATTGACTCTGGAGCTCATTCATTTCTTAGGCTGGATGGTCCATAAATCTAAGACTCACCTGTCTCTGCCTCTGCTGAGGTCGCATGGTGCCAGCATGCCTGTCTTTCTTACATGGGTGCTGGGATCATGCTCAGGACCTTTTGCCTGAGTGTAAATTTTGCTGAGTGATCTTCCCAGCGCCAGGCTGTGGCTTGTTTATTCTATTTGTGTGTGTGGGTGGGAGGGGAGTTGAGACAAATTTTTAGCTGTTTAAGATGCCCATGCAGGCCAGGTACGGTGGTGCACACCTTTGATCCCGAAGGGAGAGGCAGTCAGGTGGATCTCTGTGAGTTCCAGGCTAGTCAGGGTCACACAGTGAACGCGTGTTCTCCTGCCCCCAGCCCCTTCAAGCTACCGGGGGAGTATCTAGGGTTGGCAATGCAACCCTACTGTCCAAGTGCTCAGGAGGCTGGCCAAAGCTGGGGGACCATGGCTCTGAGGCCAGCCTGACTACTTGGCAGACTCTATCTGAAAAAAAAAAAAAACAAAACAAGAAACAAATGGACAAAGCTGCTTGTGAGGTTTTCTATGTGGGATTTGGAGTGACTCCATGACAACGGAGGTGCCAAATGAGCCTTGCTCTCTAGGATTTGGGGTTCTGTCCCATCTACTGGAGATAGGGTGGGAAGGAAGCCTGGCACTCACCTGGGCCCACTCTTTACCCTGGCACTTTTTGTACTGGAACTGACAGATGAGAACCCTATGCGGTGGCCATGGGGGTGGTGCCCAGTACACAGCGGCTTCCAGGGGCGTTTCCTCAGAAAAGTCCACGTCAGGGGAAAGCTGAGGGGTGTCAGGCTTCACTGCAAAGAGAAGGCCAGAGGGCACGGAGCAAGGGTCTACAGCCATCCTCATACCCTGTCAGTGGGCCTCACCCCAACCCCACTGCGTTACCTTGGGTCTCCAGGTTCACAAAGACAGGGGACCAGAGAGGTCGTCCTTCTAGTGTCCCCCAGATGAGGAGTTTGTCAGCCATGGTGAACTGTTCCCGGGGAATGGTCACCCAGCTCTGCCTGGAAGGCACCTTCACCTCCTGGGTTCTGTTGGAATGGCTGTGAGGAGACATAAGAGAAGGGACACATCTTGGCACAGGCTAACCTTGCTCAGACTTGGTGCCCTCAACCCACTCTGCTGGGGTCTGAAGCCCTGCTCGTGACTTAACCCTCTACCCCTCTTCAATACATGTACGTTTTGGCCAGGACATGGTGACACACACCTTTCATCGAAGCCCTGGGGAGGCAGAGGCAGGAGTAGCTATGTGAGTTCAAGGACAGCCTGGTCTACTGAGCAAGTTCCAGGACAGCCAAGGCTATGCAGTGAAAGCCTGACTTAAAAAAATCAAGAAAACAGAGCAAAACAAATACATGTACATTTACATTCAGAAAGCACTCAATAGTGGGCCAGGTGACAGACAATCCACACCTGTCATTTCAGCAAAAGAAGGACAGAAGTAGGAGAACTGTTACAGGCAGCTTCCCACAGTTAAGATCCTGTCTCAGAAAACATACCCTCCTACATTCCTCCTCCCAAAGCCCTTTTTGCTTTCCTTAACTTAGCTCAATCAAAATGGAATTTCCAGACTTTTCCCTGGACCCTGGACCCTGAACCCCACCAGGACCAGCTTTCATTATTGTGATCCCAAACATTAAGACTGTTTTTGTTGTTGTTGTTGTTGTTGTTTTTATAGGATTATATGTGTTGAGTCCCATGCTGGCCTCAGACTGGTTATGAAGCTGAAGTTGGCTTTGAACCCCTGATCTTCTTGCTTCCATCTCCCAAGTGCTGTGGCTAACAGGTGTGTGTCACCATGCCGGCTCAGAGTGAACCAAACTGCTCCGAAAGTCAAGTTACCTGCCTGATGTCGTATAATGATATAACCTGCTTCCTAGTGCTAAGCATTTTTTTCTTTGCCATGTGCCTACCGCATTGATGAGCAGAATCAACCATGGGAGGAACGTGCCATCATTACTGCCACAGGGTGTGGCGGGGGGGGGTGGGGGGTGGGGAGGGGAGGAAGGCTTGGCTCTTACAGAGGGAAAGTGACTAGTTATGCAGTAAGGAAATGAGTGGGCTATCTTGAGGAGCTTGAGAGTGTGGAAGGAATCCCCAGCAGTGGACTCTAAAGTAAAGCCAGCTGAAATCCTAGTGGCCACTTCCCGTGCCTCAGTTTCTCCAAACCACTCCAGGTACTCACTATTTTTGACTCCGGTGATACAGCACAGGCGCAGTCTCCAAGTCGCCCAGAGGTTCCCAGGAACAGTTGAGGATTCCCAGGGGACCGACGCTGTAGCATTGCAGTGGGCCGGGACTGCCTGCAGGGGCGCAGAGGGCCGGGAGAACCGAGGTCAAATTCTTGGGACCTGAACTTGCCGGACTGCGGATGTGTCCACCCTCCGGCACCTCGAGGGTGCAGACCCGGAGCCCAGGGCCTGGCATGTGCTGGGACGGCGCAGACGGATTACAGGCCCCTCTCGGCCCTACATCCTGTTGTGGCCCAGTCCCCGCCGCCATATAACTGTGACCCCGAGCTGCTCACCGTGGGGCTGCGTCCCGAGCAGCGGCGGCAGCAGCGGCAGCAGCAGCTCCAAGGGCGTGAGGCGCACAACCCGGAGCCCGCTCATGTCTCCCAAGGACAAATGACACTGCCAGGCCTGGGCTTGCAGCCTGCGGGAAGGAAACCACCCCGGCCCAGGGCAGGAAGTCCCCAAATCCGCCCACCCCCAGCAATGAGACGCACGCGTGTAAATGCTCAGAACTGAACTTTTATTTTGTGGTGGGAAAGTCGAAGTACAGGGGACCTCGCTCCCTCAGATCTGGGGTCTACAACAGGGCGCTGAGGTTTGGTGACTGAAGGGACAGGAGCAGGGGGCAGCTTGCACTGGCCTGGCCAGGGGGCAGTAGTGGCAATTAGGCCGGGATAAGGGGCAGGGGGCTCAGTGTGGCCAGTTTGAGTAGGTGAGCATTTGGTTGTAGCCGGGCTCAGTGGGGCTGGGATTGGGTAGGGGTAAAACTGAGCCATGAAGATGAAGTTCCTTTTTGGCTGGAAAGGGGCGTGTTCCGGAGCAAGGTGGGGATAGGTTGGCACATACTGTAGTGTGCATCTTGGCAGGGGGTCTGTAAGGAGGCAGTGGGGCCCTCAAAGCCTTGGCTGTGTGGTTGCTCCTTAACTTCACACAGCCTAGAGCAGGTTGGAGGCACAGGCTGCTTCCTCATCGCCCAACCCGGGTCCTAGCACAAGCTGCTAATTTGGCTCTTGCTACAGCCCCACTCGCAGCAGCTGCTGGAAAGGCCGGCCAGAACATCCCTGCTGCTGCGAAGCGCCCCAGGAGACCCTTGCCAGCTGGATCGACCACCATAGAAGGCCTGGGGGGATTTGGTCAGGGCCAGCCACTCACTGGAGCCCACAGCTTCGTCCAGTTCGCTGGCCAGGTTGTCTGTATTGGCTTCTCCATCAGGGAAGAAGTCCCCTGCAAAAGCAAAGAGAAAGATTCAGGGCTCAGCACCCAGCCACTGTCACCTCAGACTCCTGTCTGGTCCTGTTACACCTCCCTCATCTGGAGGATCAAGGTCGCCGTTCTCAATTTGATTTCATTCAGTTATGGGTTCAAATGCTGGTTCTGTTGTCAGTTTCTGTGCCACAGGCTTAGCACTGAAATCTGTCCTGTTGTGGATTTCATGCTATTTTTTTATTTAATGGGGACCAGGTAGATGAAAGTATGCATTTGGGAGCTGAGCTCCCTAAATTAGAATTGTGAATGAGATTACTTCTCTGAGGGTCAGTTTTCTTTTCCACAAAGTGTGTAGGGGGCTAATAATAATTCTCCTACTGTCTGTGGTTTTTGTCAGTGGTGGGAAACCGAATACCAGGAAAAGTACAATAATACTGGGCACGTGAAGAGCGCTCAAGTGAGCACTGATGTGTATTGACTGTCTTGATTGCTTTACCACATTAACTTCTCTTGTCCTCTAAGTGACAGCTATCAAGGAGCTGCGATTGCCAGCACTATCTCAATGTGGTGCCTCAGCAGGCCCGCACCAGGACACAGCCACTTGACCACAGCGCTAACCCAGGCACACTCCTAAGCACACACGCATCCGTCAGCCATCTATACATTCATCCACACGCCTCTCCACTCATCATCACCACCATCTTCCTCACCCCCATTTTTGTTTTGGCACTTTTTTTGGAGACAGGGTGTCAGGCTGCATTTGAACTCATGACCATCCTGCCTTCCCAGAGTTTTGGGGTTCTAGTCATGTGCCGCCAAACCACCAAACCCTGGGCCACACCAAGCACAGTGTTAACCTTCATCATTTCTGTTGCCTCTACAGAACTGCCCTGTCCTGATTGTCTCGTAGTCCATCCATAATAAACAGTCTGCCCTGTTAAAGAATTTTGCAAATGTCATTACGTTGTCTAGAATGACATAGGTCATGGAATCTATGAGCAAAACTTCCACATTGCAGAGCTATAGAATTAAAAGTCTATATCCTATATGTGTAGATTTAGCACACAAAATAGGAGGTTTTATTCTTTGTTAATCTAATATTAAAAGTGGGCATTACACCTAAAATCTCTTCGAGAAAAGAAACCAGCTAGCCATAGAAGCAGCCTTAATATTGTTTAGACTTTAAATATGAGAAACATACAACTTTGGTCATTTCTAGTAGATGTTTGTGTAAGAGGAAAGCAAAATGTAACCTTTGTCAACCAAGCCTGTCAACTAACCTATAGCCCCATGAAAACAAAGTACATCAAAAAGGCAATTCTGTAACGAAACAGTTTATTTCATATCTGTATTTCCTTTGCAATATTTGCTCCTTTTGTTTTTTTTTTGCAACATTTGCTTTTAAAGCCTTCACAGAAATAAACTAGTTTGATATTTTTCAGTTCACACAAAAAATGTCCTGCTCAAATAAATTATCTAGTTTTATCTTTAAAAAAAAAGAAAGAAAAGAATTTCGCAATATCTCAGTCACCCACTGTGTGCTTCATTTCACCAGGAATAGTCTCTGCGGGGTGGTGGGACTAGAGAGGCCAGAAGGCGGCAAAATCAAGCCCGGTGACCAGCATCACTCTCCATCGAGGATCACTGGCTAAAAACCATCCTGCACCCTCGCTAATGTCAAGCCCAGGCACCCCAGAGGCGGTGGCACCTGTGCGCCGTGCCATGCTGCACACGGCCGGAACTCAGGGTGGCCTAGCGGCTTTCTGGTTTTCACACCCCTGCCTCCAAGCCCCAGGATGGCTGGCTTCCAGCTACCTCCGCTCTTCAGTTGTACATCCTGGTCCTGGGTGAACTTAGAGGCCAGGCAGAGGGAGGCATTCCCACTATTCCTCCACACCCCTCTCTTCTCCCCCTCGAATTCTTAACACTGGGTCTTACCCTTGCCGCCCGGGCTGCCCTTAAATGTGTGATTCTTCTGCCACTACCTCCCAAGCGTTTGGAAGTTCAGTGTGCACCATGCCTGGCTTGTACAACCCCTCCTCTGTTCCGGCTGTGTGCCGACCTGGCCACCTTGCTCCAGGTTGATTGCTTTCCCTTCGCACTCACCGAGAGAGTCGTGGGCCACGATGTCTGCCCGGCGCCATCGTGAGCCCCCGCAGGTGAAGATGACCGCGCGGATGAACTCGCGACCGCACAGCTTCACCCCGTAGGGCGCAGGCCTCGCGTCGGCCTGCAGCGTGAGAGCCGCCGCGAGGAGAGCCCAGGTGGCCAGCAGCAGCAGCAGCCCGCGCGGCGTTGCCATGCTCCTGCGGGGGCGCCTGCGACCCAGGTGGCTCTGCCGCACCACCTCCCTCACCCCATTTATACCGGCCGGCTCCTAGCCCCTCCCGCTGACCTGGGTTATCTTCCAAGCAGAGGGGAGGCAGCCGGCAACCTGACCTTTACCATCTCCTTGCCAAGAGATAACCTTTCATGCAGACAGGGCAACATGGCTCAGCTCTCTGTCATCTTCCACGGCTGAACAATTCTCCTGCTTCCATCTACTATTACCTGCTGGGATTATAGGAGTAAGCCACCAGCTCTCTTCTTGGTTTTCCGTACTTTCTTTTTTTTTTTTTTTTAGACAGACTATCCCAGCCCGGCTAGCCTTGAACTCGCCACTGGAGCTGGAGCGGTGACATAGTAGGTAAGATACTTTCTGTCTCTTCCCAGTGGCCTGAGTTTGGCTCCCAGCACCCAAAGTAGGTGCCTCACAATTGCCTGTAACTCTAGCTCCAGGGGAGACGAAGCCCCCATCAGGAAACTGCATGTACATATATGAGCATGTATGCACATAGGAGCACACGAACAGACAGAAGTAACAGTCTAAAAACAGGTCTTCAAAAATCTCTTACATCCCGGTGCAGTTTCTCCTCTTACCCCTGCTCCCCACCTTCCCCACTCCATCTACTCCTCCTCTGTTTCTCTTCAGATAAGATATTCTCTCCCGTGAATATCAACCACCCCAGGCATATCAAGTTGTAGGAAGACTAGCTGCATCTTCTATCACACCTACAGGGAAACGGTCCCAAAAGCAGGCAACAGAGTCAGAGACAGGCCCTGTTCCCACTGTTAGGAGTCACACATGAAGAGCAAGCTGCACAACTGTTACATATGTGCACAGAGCCCAGGTCAGTCCCGTGCATGCTCTCCAGTCGGAGGCCCAGTCTCTGTGAGCCCCTATAAAAACACGTCTTAAAGAAAGGCCTTTCTTGTTGTGTAGCACAGCTGTGACCTTTCCCTTGGATCCTGGGGGCCAATTGTGTGCCCTGTACTCATGAGGATGAGGCAGGAGAATTGTGGAAGTATAGAAGTGTGAGAACAATCTGGGCAACACAAAGAAACCATGCCTGAGAAAGACAGAGCGGATGGCTGCAACCATGTTGGCAGTTGCTGCCCTTCCAGAGAAGGCAGAAGTAACAGTAAACAGTGTGTTTGGTTCTCAGAAGCCACACTGGGGGGGCTCACAGCCCCCTGTAATTCCAGTTTCAGGACCTCTGGCGCTCTCTTCTGGTCTTAGGCACCTGCGTGTGATACACATACGCTCTTTTAAACACACACATATTCAAGCAATAAATAAATACCTTAAATACACAGACAGATGGTGTAGTACTTGTGCTGGGTTCAGTCCTCATCGCTGAAAAACAAACAAACAAAGATAGGATTTTTACCCAGTACTGGGCCAGTCAGTGTTGTAGGACATTTGCTACACTGTGAACCTCCAGATTGTGTTGTTTCCTGGGAAAACCTGTTTCTAGGTGTGGTGTGGCTCAGCCCTAGCACACACCTTTAATCCAAGAGCTTTCTGCTTGCTTGAGTATTGTAAACGGGATTAAATAAAGTCAACCATAAGTCAAGAGGCAGAGCAAGCAACCAGTTGACAGGAAGTGAACATAGAAAAGAAAAAACATAGAGAGTAAAAGGAAGTCAGGAGGACTGATAGAGAGACACACAGAAAGAAGGGAGGGCCATTCAGTTTGAGGGTTTTTTGTTTTTGTTTTTGTTTTTGAGAAGACATGGAGACATGCCTTTTGGGGACGTCAGCTGAGGAGGAAGGTCAGCTGGGTGCCTTCTCTGCCACTATAAGATAGCCGACTTTCACTCCAGCATCTTGCTCCCAAGTATTTAATGGTAAAATTCAACCATTGAGATTTTGTTAAAATCAAAAAGTCAGTGACTGTGTAGCCCTGACTGTCCTCAGACTCTCTGTCCATCTGGTTGCAGGTGTGAAACATCACGGTTTGCTTTTAAAATTATTATTCTTGCTTGCATAATGGCTCATACCTTTATTCCCCAGCATTCGGGAGGCAGAGGCAGGCAGCTCTCTGTGAGTTTGAGGCCAGCCTGGTCTACACAGACAGTTCTAGGCCAGCCAGAGTTACATTGTGAGATCCCGTTTTTAAAAGCCCAATTTTCAAAAAATTATTTTAGAACTATGTACATATTTTTATTTGTCTTTTTGTGTGCGTGTACAACATTCATGTGGGTTCTTTCATTTTTCGTTTTTTGAGTCAGGGTTTCTCTGTATAGCCTTGTCTGTCTTGGTCTTGCTTTATAGCCCAAGCTGTCCTCAAACTCAGAGATGTGCCTGCTTCTGCCTCCCCTCCTATCTACCCCCCCCCGGCCCCCAGTGCCAGGATTAAAGATGTATGCCACCACACCAGCCTTATGTGGGTTCTCATTGAGACCAGAAGACGGCATCAAACTCCTGGAGCTGGAGTTACAGGTTGTGCTGCTGGGAACAGAACTTGGGTCCTCTCATAAGAAGAAAATTCTCTTAGCCACTGAGCTACCTCTCAGCCCCTCTGCAGTTCTCGGTGGCCTGGAACTTGACACATACACAGGAATGGCCTTAGGGTTGGAGAGATGACTCAGTGGTTCAGAGCGCCAGCTGCTTGCTGGAGCTTGCCAGCAGAGTTGAGCAGTTCTTTAGTCGGGAGTGAGGACTGAAAGAAAAATCAATAAACCAACACACTGCACATGGGATCTTTCTGAGAGAGCTCTAGGAGAAAACTAGTTGCCTCACTTTATTCCAGTAATCCCTCTTAAGTCAGACCAAAAGGTGTGAACTTGACAAGACATCCTACCTGGTGTCTCAAACAAAAGGAGGAGATAGACTTGGCAGCTTATCACTGACTCCAGGGAAGGCCAGGGTGAAAACATGTCTTTCTGCTGACGTCAAAGCAGCCTGGCAGACCAGCGCTCTCAACAGCTGCCCTTCCGGAGGGCCCAGGCTCAGTTCCCAGCCCCCAACGTCGACTCACAACCATCAGTCCCTCCGGTTCCAGGGAATCTGACACCCTTTTCTGGCCTCTGAGGGAACCAGGCATGCGCGTGGTACACAGACATGCATGCAAGCGTGTACCCATGCACATGTAAAAATTATTTTAAAATAAAAGAACAGCCTCGAACCTGTGGCGGGCCCCCCCACTCCTGCTGCTACAGAGCAGGGACTACAGGCCTCCACTTAGTGGTGTGGATTTTCCCCCCCTATGGTAGCAAAAGAGGGAGATGGGGAAGAGAGGAGAGAGAGAGACCGAGAAAGGAAGGAGAAGAGGAGGTAGAAAGAGCGAGAGGAAGAGGAGGAAGAGAAAGAAAGAAGTGGAAAGAAGGAAGGGAGGTATTTTTTTCTGTGTATGGACTAATCAGGGCCCTACACCTGCTATGGAAGTGGTCTACCACCAGCTGCATCCCAGGAACTTAAATTGCCTTTTAAAAATTAAGATTTACAGTATCATTCTCTCTCTCTACACACACACACACACACACACATATACATACATACATCATACATACATACACACACATACATACATACATACATACATACATACATACATACAATGTCTATCTATCCCTATCTATCTAATGGGGGGTTGCCATGCTGTGGGTGTGGAGATTAGAGGAGAATTTGTAGACATCAGCTTTTATTCCACCGCATAATCCTGGGCTTGGATGCAGGCTTCCAGGCTTGGTGGCAAGCACCGTTACCTACCAAGCCATCTTGCCAGCCCCTCCTACTGTCTTGCTGTTCAAGACAGGGTCTGACTAAATTGCCAGGTTGACTTGAACTTCTGTAGCTTAAGCTGGCCTTGAATTTGAGCTCCTCCTTCCTCAGCCTCCGAAGGAGCTGAGCTGGGTGTTTGTTCCAGCACCCAGCTGGGGAGTTCAGCTGGCAGCTTCCTAGCCCTGCCCTGCAGTGCTTGCCACCTTCTGGTTGGTTTCAAACTTAACCAGGCTGGGATCAAACTCGGCTATTCGCCCGCTTCTGCCTCTCAAGTGCTGGGATTAAAGGCCTGTGTAGCCACTGCCAGGCTGACTTCAAGCTTTCAATGAGATGTCAACCTGATCTTCTCAAATTCCTCTTTTATTGCTGGGCAGTGGTGGTACAAGCCTTTAATCCCAGCTCTCAGAAGGCGGAGGCAGGGGGATCTCTGTGAGTTCGAGGCCAGCCTGGTCTACGGAGTGAGTTCCAGGACAGCCGGCGCTACACAAAAAAACCTGTCTTGGAAAACAAACAAAAAAATTGTTTTAGATTTATTTTATGTGTATGAGTGTTTTACCATCATGTCTGTCTGGGCACCATCCACGTGCTTGCGGTCTGAAGACGTCAGAACTGGGTGTACCGAAGGTAGTGAGCTCCGTATGAGTGCGGGGAGCTTCCGGGTTCCCTGGAAGAGCAGCAGCTGCCCTTAACCACTAAGCAGTTTCTCCAAGCCCATCTTTTGTGTGCATGGGTGTCTTATCAGCATGTATATCTGCATTTGCAGTATCCTATGGCTAGAAAAAGCGTGTCAGATGCCCTGAAACAGTAGTTGCAGACAGTTTTTAGCTGTTATGTGGGTGCTGGAAATCAAACCCAAGTCCTCCTGAAGAACAGTCAGTGCTCTTAACTGCTGGATGATCTCTCCGGCTGTCAAGTTCTTGAAACATTAACAGTTTCTACCAGCCAGCACTCCAAGGCAGTGGGAAAAAGCAAAACCCATGAACGAAACTGTAGTCATTTAGAAAAATGTTCTGTCTGTGTTCATCATGTATGTGTATGCTGCCGCGGTGGGAATGGCAGGAGTATGACATGTGTGCTGTGGGTGAGTGTGACACAGTTGTGATGTATGCATGTGTGATGTGGCGGGGAGGGGTAGCCCGGTGTGCACAGAAGGCAGAGGACATGCACTCTAACTGCCTACCTTGATCTTAGCAAACCTGTCACTGGGCTGGCAGCCAGCAGGCTGTGGCAGTCTGGCTGTCTCCAACCTCCGCAGTGATGGCGACACACCTGGCTTTTGAATGTGGGCTCTGGAGATTTGAACTCAGGTCCTGTGCTTTCGCAGCAAGGACTCTTAACCAGTGAGCGGTGCCCTCAGTCCTCTGTGCATAAAGAATGTGTGTAAACAGGCTACCCATTCTCCTGTTCCTCAGGCTGAGATGATCACAGTGTGAGGGTGCCCTCTCCCTTCTGAATCCTACTGGTTTCCACTTTTCCCTTCCTTCACGAAGGGCTGACACTTCCCTTTCTCATAATTTCTTTGTTTCCTGTAAATAGATGTTTTGGTGTTTGAAGTCCTGGAGATGAGTCCAAGGCTCAGAGTGACGCCTGAGCCACACCACGGTCCACAGATGGGTTTGTGAACAGCTGGCTCTTTTCATTGGATTGTAGTTTAATAGTGGTTTTTACATTTTTTAATGATTTATTTTTATTCTATGTGTCCTGCTGTTTGCCTGCGTGTCTGTGTGAAGGTGTGAGATCCCTTGAAACTGGAGTTACAGACAGTTGTGAGCTGCTATGTGGGTGCTGGGAATTGAACGTGGGTCCTCAGGAAGAGCAACCAGTGCTTTTAACTGCGAAGCCACCTCTCTAGCCTTAATATGGTGTTTCCCCCCTAAATCATCACATTTTAAATGTATTTTCATATGTTCTTGTGCTAGTCCTGTGACTGAATGTGAGGTTAGAGAACACCTTTCAACGCTTGGGGGTCACTTCTCCATCATGTGGGTCTTGGGATCAAATGCAAGCATTCAGGCTTGGCAGCAAGCTCGTACACATGCATGTATATGTATACATACATTAACATTTAGGATCTTACATGTCCCTCAAATTCACTATGCAGCTGAGGCTGACCTTGAACTCCTGATTATCACGCCTTCACGTAGGCATGCACCATCACATCCTACTTTTCTTCATCATCATCATAACATTTATTTATTGTATGTTTGTGTACATGTGGAGATCAGAGAATAACGTGCAGGAATAAGTTCTCTCCTTCTACCAAGGGAGTCAAGCTCGGGGTTTCAGCCTGGCAGCAAATACCTTTACTCATTGAGCCAGCTTCCCCGCCTTACCATACGTGGCTTAAGTGATGGTGAGGATCCAACTCAGGCTTCCTACATGCTAGGCAGACACTCTACTGATGTTGCCTAGCTCCTGAACAGAATTCTTTACAGTGGTCAGCTCGCATTGAGAATGTGACTCTGTGCTTCTCATGATTGGCCAGGTGGATTCTAGGACTACAGGGAAAGTTTTCACCTTAATCTAAACACTAAGAACAAGGTTGTTAGGGACAGGATTCAGTTGGTAAAGTGCTTGCTGAGTTCCATCCTGGAAACCTCTCCAAAGGCAGGTTGAGTAGTGTTGTCTGACCCCTAGCAATGGTGCTGCAGAGCAGAGAGGGGTGTGGAATCAACAGGCAGAATCTTGGAGTTCACAAGCCGACTACATGGATGTGACCCAGGCTCAGGGAGAGATCCCATTCTCAAAAAGTAAGGTAGAGGAGCCATGTACTCGAATATGCACACACTATGTGTGCACACACCCTTAGACAAAACAAAATGATAATGAGATTAAAACTAAGGAAAAAACACGAGTGGTGGTCACCTCCTAATTCCAGCACTCGGGAAACCGAGGCAAGAGGATGCCACAAAATCTCCTCAGCCCAGGCTCCACAGGTAAGTTCCCAGCCAGTCTGGGCTATACAATGAGACTCTATATCAAAAAATAAAATAAGAACAGTGATAACCAGCCACATGTGGTGGCACACACTTTTAATCCCAGCACTCAGGGAGGCAGAGGTAGGCTGATCTCTGTGAGTTCAAGGCCAGCCTGGTCTACAAAGCGAGACCAGGCTACACAGAGAAACCCTGTCTCAAAAAACCAACAACAAAACAGCGGTAGCCAGGACCCTGGTGATAGGCAGGCTTAGCTTTGTGTCTCAGCTCTGCCAGCTTTCTTGCTGTATGACCTCTCTGTGGCCCGGTTTCTCATCCACAGGGAGACTTGGATGATCGCATCAAGTTTTTCCCTCCTCTCACTGTCTGTGGTCAACACTGCGCACCTTTGTCCTTTCCCCGTCAAGGTTTCCTGGACTATGTTGGTCTGGTTGGTGTCCCAGGAGTCACAACTCACTTCACTCTCCAGAAAGGGCTGATGAATAATTTGCTAGCTGCCCCTTTGCCAGTGCAGCTCACAGAGTGCAACCTTCTGCCCTTTTCTCTCCCGCATCCTGAGGTCTCCTCAGAAGCCTGTTGACAGACAGGAGCAGGGCCCCTGGGGCCTGACTGAGTGGCTGGCCCAGCCAGGAGTCTCTTTTTGTGCCTTACACAGAATCTGAAATCTGAGCCCACCCCGCTGAGATAAAATCCTGGTCGTTTGTGTGCCCGGATCGCACCTTCAATGAAAAGTTGCAGGCAATGTGTATGTTTGCTTTACAGGCCTCTGGGAACTATGAAGTGCTCAGCACCAGGCCTAGCTTCCAGAAAGAGGCATGCCTGGTGCCTGGGGTGAGGGATGGGGTCTGATTTGGGGATAGACACTTTGCAGATATGTCAAGGACCTTGAAGTAAAATCATGCTAGGTTGTCTTGCTGGGTCCCTAGTCCAGTACCAGAGTCTTAGTAAGAGGCAGAGAGAGGAGCCAGGCTACAGCACCTGTAACCTCAGCTCTTGGGTGGAAGAGGATCAGGGATTCAAGGTCATCCTCAGCTACACAGTGAGTTTGAGGCCAGCCTGGACTGTATGCAACCTCGTCTCAAAACTCTAAAACAAACCCCAAAAAGCTAGGCGCTGTGGAGATGGCTCTGGTTGGTAAAGCCCTTGCCTTGCAAGCATGAAGCCCTGAGTGTCATCCTGCAGACTGGTAAGAACGGTGGTGTTCACCAGTGATCCCAGCACTAGGGAAGCAGTGCTCACGGGACTACAGCCAATCCAGGAGCTGCAGGTTCTGTCAGAGTCCCTTTCTTTAAGAAAACAGACGGTGGGCGGGTGTGTGTCAGTGAATAAAGTACTTGTCATACAAGCATGAGGACTTGAATGTGGTAAAAGCTGGGTACAGAAGTGTGCCTGTAACCCAGTGATCTCATGGCAAGATGGAAAGTAGAGACAGGAAGATCCTGGGATCTTGGGAAGCTAGCCTGCACACAGGAAGTAAGAAACAGTGCCTCAAGCAATAGGCAAAGGGAGAACCCACGCTCAAGGCTGGCTCCTGACAGCCACAAGTGCACACAGAAATGTAGTCACAGACATCCGTACACACATACACAGATACAAAGACACACACAGACACGCACAGAGACGCGTACAGACACACAGATATACACAGAGAGAGACACATATCCAGCTACCGGTAGACATCCTGACACACACAGAGAGACACACAGATACAAACACAGGCATACAAAAACGAATAGCCATGCATACTCTGATACAGACACATACACACACATGATACAAAAAGACACACACAGAGACACAAATTCACAGAAACAGAGACACAGACACAGAAACATGCGCACGCACACACATGCACACATACACAATTAAAGAAGAAATCTTTAAAACTTTTTTTAACAGTAAAAATGGCTGGGGTCACCGCGGGGTGGCAAAATGGCAGCGTGGTGTGATACAGTTCTAGCATCTGTGCCCATGGCTTCAGAAAAGCACAACCGAAAGGAGCGCCCTGAGCAGCACTGACACGTCTCTGCACTTGCTTCCTTCCTTCGCCTGTCACCGTCCAGGGCTGCAGTGTTTCCACATGCAGGATTTCAGTTAGAGTCCGTCCCAGGGAGAGGTGTGTTCATCCATTTTCTATTCATAAAGTTTCACTGTTACACCACCCTGGTGTGGTGGTCTGAATAGGTTTGGCCCCCATGGATTCACGTGTTAGAATGCTTGGCCTAGGGAGAGGCACTATTAGGAGGTGTGGCCTTGTTGGAGGAAGTGTGTCACTGTGGGGGTGGGCTTTGAGGTCTGTGCTTATGCTCCACCCAGTGTGGATTGAGAGCCTCCTCCAGGCTGCCTTTGGATTAAGATGTGGAACTCTGGGCAACTCCAGCACCATGTCTGGCTGGATGCTGCCACGCTTCCTGCCATGATGATAGCAGACTAAACCTTGGAAACCTAAGCCAGCCCCAGTTACATGTTCCCTTTATAAGAGTTGCCTTGGTCATGGTGTCTCTTCACAGCAATGGAAACCCTAATTAAGACACCGGGTAGCACCATTTTACACAAACGCAAAAATGTCTGCACACGTGTTTCCCAGAGGTTTCTGACATTCATCATTTGGACACTGTCAGAGCTTCCCCTTTCAGAGCTAAATGAACACACACTCACACAGTGGATTGAAATTGCTTGTGGCCTCATCAGCAGAGTACATATCAAATATTAACTGTTGGCCAGCATGACAGGTCCCGTGTGCCCCGAGGAGAGAGCTTGGACACCCCTGTGCCACAGCCAGGCAACACAGCACAGCTCCCTGAGCGCTCTCTAGCCTCTTCCCCTTCGATTAATTTTTTTTTTTCTTGCTTTTCTGGCATTAAGAAGGCTTGCCATCTGCCTAGGAAATGAGTTACAGATATTTCCTTTCAGTTTGTTATTTCTCTAAATTTTTTATTTTTTTCCTCTATCCTTCCAATATACTACAAAGTGGGCTAAAATTCATGATCCTCTTTCCCCGGCCTCCATTGGTCAGGGATTATGTGGTGTTATATGTATATCCACCAAACCTGGCTATTTTTTTTTCATGATTTACTTTAATATGTATGGGTGTTTGCCTGTATGTAGTTTTGGCTGTGTGAGCCTAGCTTGTTACAGCTGAGGCTATTTTTCCAGCCCTTGTGTGTATGTATATGTGTGCAGTACCTGAAGAGGCCAGAAGATAGCATCAGGTCTCTTGGAAGTTACAGATAACTATCATCATGTTAGTCACCATGTGGGTGCTGGGAGCCAAACCCAAGTCCTGTGCAAAAGCAGGAAGTACTCTTAATTGCCGAGCCATTTCTTCAACTCCATAAATATTCGCGATAGGCTCTCACTACACCGCCCTGGCTGGTCCTTGAACTCAAAGAGTTCTGCCTACCTGCCCCCTCGTAGGTACTGAGGTTAAAGGCATGCATCACCAATGCATGGCTTCTAAAAGCCTTTTTAAGATTTATTTTTAATGGTGTATGTGGGTTTGTACAAGTGAGTGCAAGTGCCCTTGGAAGCCAAAAAAAAAAAAGTTAGATTTCCTAGAGCTGGAGTTCTGGATGGCTGTGAGTGAAGATTAAAGTTTTACTTATCACTCAACCTTCTGGATTTATTTGTTGCTCTTTCTCCTCCCTTTTCTTCTATATGTGTGCATATGTGTGTTGTGTGACATCACTTCTCTGGAACAAATGTCTGCTCTGTCCAGATAGGGAACCAGTGACAAACCAAAGTAAGGATGCCACCAACATCCAACTTTGTAAATAAGGTTTTATTGGAGTTACTCACAAAAGTGGAAATAACCTGGAGAGCACTGTATCATGAAATGCCCACCCCAGCATGAATTACAGCTCACAAAAGCTGGGAACCGGGAGCACACTGGAAAGGAGAGCCTTTCCAGGCAGCTCAGGTGCCCTGGACTTTTTTAAAATTCTTTTTCTTTCTTTTTTTTATTTTTTTTTAATATTTTCCTGTTTTCTATTTGCAGAACTGCTAAAATAAAATAAATTGTTTAATTTAAGGTGAAATACTTTATTATATAAAATAAAGTTTTACAGGTGAATCTATGTGTTTATTTAGGTTTTATACAGCAATAGGGTCTTGGTTCGCAATTACACTAGACAGCCTGGCCTGTAATTCTTCTTGTGTGGAGAAGCGGCCTGCTGGGTTAGTCCTGCTATCAGCCAGACGGAAGGCAGGGGCTGCCTCAAGACTGGCTGCCAGGAGGTTCTGCATGCCCAGGAATGGTGTGTCTTCACCGACTTTTTCATCTTCTGTTTCACTCTCTGAGTTAGTGCTCACAGAACTTGTGTTGCTGTCCATTTCCAACCTATTGGCAATGTGGCCATTGGGCTTGGTTCTTTTGGCCCGCCGGCTGTTGGTAAGTTTCTTAAGAGGCTCTTGAACTGGCTCATACTCCTGGGTTGTTTCATACTCCTCATCCTCCACTATCCTCAATGGGCTAGGGGGGAGGCTGGTACTCTGATGTGCAGGGTTGTGATGAAAGGAGTTGAGTTGCTGGGGGTGGTGATCATACTTCTTCTCCCGTAGCCTTGGTGGTGTCACAAGAAGCAGAGGTCTCTCTTCTTCCACAAATGGGCTGACTGCCATGGAGGGCATGGACACCGTCATGCTGGACACAGGTGGAGACATTTCCGAAGGGGGCGATTTAGGGGAGCTTGGCGTGTGGAAATCTACAGGTGACATACGAGCCGGGGTGGTCATGGCTGATACATACCT